>JAOPSE010000023.1:29107954-29815170 GCA_029449295.1 Zea luxurians | reverse complement strand
CCGTGCTAAGTTGCCTAGAAAGAAAACTCCTAGTGCATCAAATGATCATAGCATTTCATTTAAAACTTTTGATGCATTATGTTTTGACTAACAAATCCGGCAAGGTAGTTGCCAAGTTTGTTGGGGGCAAACACAAGGGTTCTAAGACTTGTGTTTGGGTACCCAAAGTTCTTGTGTCTAATGCCAAAGGACCCAAAACCGTTTGGGTACCTAAAGTCAAGAACTAAACTTGTTTTGTAGGTTTATGCATCCGGGGGCTCAAGTTGGATCATCGACAGCGGGTGCACAAACCACATGACAGGGGAGAAGAAAATGTTCTCCTCTTATGAGAAAAACCAAGATCCCCAACGAGCTATCACATTCGGGGATGGAAACCAAGGTTTGGTCAAAGGTTTGGGTAAAATTGCTATCTCTCCTGACCATTCCATTTCCAATGTTTTTCTTGTTGATTCATTAGATTACAATTTGCTTTCTGTTTCTCAATTATGTCAAATGGGCTACAACTGTCTATTCACTGATGTAGGTGTCACTGTCTTTAGAAGAAGTGATGATTCAATAGCCTTTAAGGGAGTGTTAGAGGGTCAGCTATACTTGGTAGATTTTGATAGAGCTGAACTCGACACTTGCTTAATTGCTAAGACTAACATGGGTTGGCTCTGGCACCGCTGACTAGCTCATGTTGGAATGAAGAATCTTCATAAGCTTCTAAAGGGAGAGCACATTTTAGGACTAACAAATGTTCATTTTGAGAAAGACTGGATTTGTAGCGCATGCCAAGCCGGGAAGCAAGTTGGCACTCATCATCCACACAAAAACATCATGACAAGTGACAGGCCACTGGAGCTCCTACACATGGATTTATTCGGCCCGATCGCTTACATAAGCATCGGAGGGAGTAAGTACTGTCTAGTTATTGTGGATGATTATTCTCGCTTCACTTGGGTGTTCTTTTTGCAGGAAAAATCCCATACCCAAGAGACCTTAAAGGGATTCTTGAGATGGGCTCAAAATGAGTTCGGGTTGAGGATCAAGAAAATTAGAAGCGACAACGGGACGGAGTTCAAGAATTCACAGATTGAAGGCTTCCTTGAGGAGGAGGGCATCAAGCATGAGTTCTCTTCTCCCTACACGCCACAAAAAATGGTGTAGTGGAGAGGAAGAATCGAACTCTATTGGACATGGCAAGGACCATGCTTGATGAGTACAAGACACCGGATCGGTTTTGGGCCGAGGCGGTTAACACGCTTGCTATGCCATCAACCGGTTATATCTACACTGAATCCTCAAGAAGACATCATACAAACTCCTCACCGGTAAAAAGCCCAACATTTCATACTTTAGAGTCTTTGGTAGCAAATGCTTTATTCTTATTAAAAGAGGTAGAAAATCTAAATTTGCTCCTAAGACTGTAGAAGGCTTTTTACTAGGATATGATTCAAACACAAGGGCATATAGAGTCTTTAACAAGTCCTCAGGACTAGTTGAAGTTTCTTGTGACGTTGTGTTTGATGAGACTAACAGCTCTCAAGTAGAGCAAGTTGATCTTGATGAGATAGGTGAACAAGAGGCTCCTTGTATCGCGCTAAGGAACATGTCCATTGGGGATGTGTGTCCTAAGGAATCTAAAAGCTTCCAAATGCACAAGATCAACCATCCTCCTCCACGCAAGCATCTCCACCGACTCAAAATGAGGATGAAGCTCAAGTTGATCAAGTAGAAAATCAAGCAAATGAGCCACCTCAAGATGACGGCCATGATCAAGGGGGAGATGCAAATGATCAAGACAAGGAGGATGAAGAACAAAGGCCGCCACACCCAAGAGTCCACCAAGCAATCCAAACAAGATCACCCCGTCGACACCATCCTCGGCGACATTCATAAGGGGGTAACTACTCTTTTGTGAGCATTACTCTTTTGTTTCCTCTATTGAGCCACACAGGGTTGAGGAAGCACTACAAGATTCGGATTGGGTGATGGCAATGCAAGAGGAGCTCAACAATTTCACTAGAAATGAGGTATGGCATTTAGTTCCACGTCCTAACCAAAATGTTGTAGGAACCAAGTGGTCTTCCGCAACAAACAAGATGAGCATGGTGTGGTGACTAGGAACAAAGCTCGACTTGTGGCCAAGGGATACTCCCAAGTCGAAGGTTTGGATTTGGTGAAACCTATGCACCCGTAGCTAGGATTGAGTCAATTCGCATATTATTAGCCTATGCTACTTACCATGGCTTCAAGCTTTATCAAATGGACGTGAAGAGTGCCTTCCTCAACGGACCAATCAAGGAAGAGGTCTACGTTGAGCAACCTCCCGGCTTTGAAGACATTGAGTACCCTAACCATGTCTATAGGCTCTCTAAGGCGCTTTATGGGCTCAAGCAAGCCCCAGAGCATGGTATGAATGTCTTAGAGATTTCCTTATAGCTAATGGCTTCAAATTCGGCAAGGCCGATCCTACTTTATTTACTAAGACTCTTTCAAATGATTTGTTTGTATGGCAAATCTATGTTGATGACATTATATTTGGGTCTACTAACGAATCTACATGTGAGGAATTTAGTAGGATCAGGACACAGAAATTCGAGATGTCTATGATGGGGGAGTTGAAATATTTTCTAGGATTCCAAGTCAAGCAACTCCAAGAGGGCCACCTTCATTAGCCAAACAAAGTATACTCAAGACATCCTAACTAAGTTCGGAATGAAGGATGCCAAGCCCATCAAGACACCCATGGGAACCAATGGGCATCTCGACCTCGACACGGGAGGTAAATCCGTCGATCAAAAGGTATACCGGTCGATGATTGGTTCATTGCTTTATTTATGTGCATCTCGACCAGACATTATGCTTTCCATATGCATGTGTGCAAGATTCCAAGCCGACCCTAAGGAATCACACCTTACGTCGTAAAACGAATTTTGAGATATTTGGCTTATACTCCTAAGTTTGGGCTTTGGTTCCCTTGGGGATCCACATTTGATTTAATTGGTTATTCGGATGCCGATTGGGCAGGGTGTAAAATTAATAGAAAGAGCACATCGGGGACTTGCCAGTTCTTGGGAAGATCCTTGGTGTCTTGGGCTTCAAAGAAGCAAAATTCGGTCGCTCTTTCTACCGCTGAAGCCGAGTACATTGCCGCAGGCCATTGTTGCGCGCAATTGCTTTGGATGAGGCAAACCCTGCGGGACTATGGTTACAAATTAACCAAAGTTCCTCTTCTATGTGATAATGAGAGTGCAATCCGCATGGCGGATAATCCCGTTGAGCATAGTCGCACTAAACACATAGCCATTCGGTATCCATTTTCTTAGGGATCACCAACAAAAGGGGGATATCGAGATTGCATATATTAACACTAAAGATCAATTAGCCTATATCTTTACCAAGCCACTCGATGAACAAACTTTTGCCAAACTTAGGCATGAGCTCAATATTCTTAATTCCAGGAACTTCTTTGCTAATTTGCACACATAGCTCATAAGTATACCTTTGATCATGTCTCTTTTATATATGCTATGACTAATGTGTTTTCAAGTGAATTTCAAACCAAGTCATAGGTATATTGAAAGGGAATTGGAGTCTTCGGCGAAAACAAAGGCTTCCACTCCACTCTACTACTCATCCTTCGCCGTCGCTCCGCTTCACTCTCCGTATTTGGTATAATCTTCACTCATATGTTTTATTTGCCAAAGGGGAGAAAGTAGCTAAAGAGGGCCTATATTTCATTCCAAGTATCTGTTTTTGGCGATTCATGCCAAAGGGGGAGAAAGATTGGCCTAAAGCAAAAGGACCGCACCACCACCTATTTTTAAAACCAATGATTTTTCATTTGGAAAATTTCAAATTGATATCTTATTGTGTTCAAACGAAGGAGAAAGAAGTATTTTCAAAATTGATATCTTAAAACCCTCTTGAACACTAAGAGGAGATTTCATTCAGGGGGAGTTTTGTTTGGTCAAAGGAAAAGCATTTTGAAACAAGGGGATAAATTTTCAAATCTTATAAATGCTTCTCAAAAATCTTATTCATTTACCTTTGACTAGTTGCAAAATATCTTTAAAAAGATTTTACAAAAGAATTTGCAAAAACAAAACATGTGGTGCAAGCGTGGTCCAAAATATTAAGAAATAAAAGGAACAATCCATGCATTATCCTATGATAATGTTTATTGGCTCAATTCTAAGTAACCTTTGCACTTACGATTATGCAAACTAGTTTCAATTCTGCACTTCTATATTTGCTTTGTTTGTGTTGGCATCAATCACCAAAAAGGGGCAGATTGAAAGGGAATTAGGCTTACACCTTTTTCCTAAATGATTTTGGTGGTTGAATTGCCCAACACAAATAATTGGACTAACTAGTTTGCTCTAGTCTATAAGTTCTACAGGTGCAAAAGGTTCACAAAAAGCAAATAAAATGACCAAGAAACAAAGGAGCAAAGGGACAACCGAAGGCACCCTGGTCTGGCGCACCCGGACTGTCCGGTGTGCCACCGGACAGTGTCCGATGCACCACCGGACAGTGTCCGGTGCACCAGGGAACTACAAGATGAACTTCGCACCTTCGGGAATTCTCAGAGCCGGCGCGCTATAATTCACCGGACTGTCTGGTGTACACCGGACAGTGTCCGGTGCTCCAAGAGGACGCGGCTCTGAACTCGCCAGCCTCAGGAATTCACATCAGCTGCTCCGCTATAATTCACCGGACATGTCCGGTGTACACCGGACTGTCCGGTGTAACGACGGATCAACGGCTACTTCGGCGCCAACGGTCACCTGCAGCGGCAATAAATGCGCGCCAGAGCGCGCAGAAGTCAGGCTCGCGCATCATGGCGCACCGGACACTCTACAGTACATGTCCGGTGCGCCACCAGATATCCAGGCGGGCCCAGCGTCAGAGCTCCAACGGTCGGAACCCTAACGGCCTGGTGACGTGGCTGTCGCACCGGACATGTCCGGTGTGCACCGGACTGTCCGGTGCACCTTTCGACAGACAGCTTCCACCAAACGGCTAGTTTGGTGGTTGGGGCTATAAATACCCCCAACCACCCCACATTCAAGTCATCCAAGTTTTCCACTTCTCAACCACTTACAAGAGCTAGGCATTCAATTCTAGACACACTCAAGTGATCAAATCCTCTCCAATTCCACACAAAGCTTTAGTGACTAGCGAGAGAGATTTGCCGTGTTCTTTTGAGCTCTTGCGCTTGGATTGATTCTTTTCTTTCTCATTTGTTCTTATGATCAAAACTCAATTGTAACCGAGGCAAGAGACACCAATTGTGTGGTGGTCCTTGCGGGGAAGCTTTGTTCCCGGTTTGATTTGAGAAGAGAAGCTCACTCGGTCCGAGGGATCGTTTGAGAGAGGGTAAAGGGTTGAAAGAGACCCGGCTTTTGTGGCATCCTCAACGGGGAGTAGGTTTGCGAGAACCGAACCTCGGTAAAAAAAAATCATCGTGTCTCACTCCGCATTTACTCACGATTTGTTTTGCGCCCTCTTTCGGACTCGTGTTTATTTCTAACACTAACCCGTCTCGTAGTTGTGTTTATATTTGTAAATTTCAGTTTTGCCCTATTCACCCCCCCTCTAGGCAACTTTCAGTTAGGATTTATGGGCTAGGCCCAATTGAGAATTCAAATAAATCCCAGGAAAATCTCAAAAGCCCATATAAATGTATGGCTAGGGAATGGTGGAACCAATAGCACCATATTGCTAGTTCTAGTGGAGTAGAGCTAGTTTAAATATGGAAGCCACACTCACTCACCAAGTCATGGATGAGAGGAGAGAGTGTGGAGAGCCACACGCGTGCGCTTGCTCGCCTCGCCTGGCCTGGCCTAGGCGGGGCGAAGGGCGCGGGCGCACGACATGCGCATGAATGGTCCGCTAAAATCCGGCCCCTCACCTTGCGAGGGCGCGACTTCCTTTTGTCGTTTGAATTTTTTGGTTACTTGGCTGTTAAGTTTAGAATCCTAACCGATCGCTATAAAATCTAAAGTGAACGCGAGATTTTCATGGGCAGATAAGATCGAAGATAGCTATCTGGTCGCGGACTCGGCCCTATAAAAGGCGCCTGGCAGCCAGCATCCAAATCATCTCAGTTTTCGCTTTCGCCTCTCTTCACAACTGAGCCGCCTTCTAGTTCTCTTCATCCCGACCGCAGACGTGCATCTGCGATCAGGAGAGCAGGTCTCCGGAACCCTTCGCCTTTTAGATCCTGCACCGGGAGAGGGCGAATAAGGTTTTTGGGAAGCGTCCTCACGCGACTGCTCATTATCTTTTGACCTCTTCGACCCTGTTGATTTCGCTGCTTCGACGTCGTCGACCCTGCTGATTCCGGCACGCGCCATCTATCAGTATGTCTAATCAGTACGCATCATCTGATTTGACTTTGTACTTCAGTTCTTCTGATTTTGTCATGATTTATATTCGAAATTTAATCTAGAAATTTTCTAATTATTCAACAACATCAACATATACTTGATACCAGAAGAAATGCCAATGGGTTTGTAATAAACATTAGTTTCAAGTGTCACCTCATCAATGTTTTGGTTGTTGGTAAAAATTTGTGAGATATTGAGGTTGATAATATATGTGTGGTATGCTTTTCATATAATTGTTGTATATTAATATTTATCGAATAATTTGTGTGTTGTCGCATCAGTTGTCACGGTTTCGTAGTCATCGTGTGTCATTGGTTCACTTTGCGCTTTATGCAAAAAATAAGGTAAAAGTGTGCATAAGTTAGAGGTTCGAATGTTGATTGTTGGCTCCACGAATCCACACTCGTCGAACCAACAGAAAAAAATATATTTTTATGTTTTATCAAAACAAAGTGTATACGTGTGATATATAGAAAAAAAAACCGAAGCAATGCGCGGACAACTGACTAGCCTGTTGTATATATATTTGTAATTCATTGTCTGTGAGACGACCCTAACCGCCTAATCCGATTTAAATTTTCATATGCGTCTTTCTTGTTGCTTATATTCTGGAGTCACAGGTATAGATTAACTATCATGACGAGGTTAATCGGATGATAAAGAAAAGGAAGAGACACGTTGCTACGGTTGCAAGATTTATAAGTTAGTTAAAAAATTAAAAGCTAGATTGTAAGTGTCAAAGTTTGCACTAATCTCTAACTATTAGGGACAGTGTTAAGGGGACAGTGTAGACTACCCGCTCCCCACTGCCGCGGGCCAGCCAAACCGTCTGTCGCTCCCACACGCCGGCACGCTCGCCAAACCGTCGCTCCCGCAACGCCCGCGCCAGCAACCCCACTGTCGCGCGCCAGCAACCCCCGCTCCCGCGCGCACCGCCGACCTCGCTTCCGCAACGGCCTCCCGAACGCCCCACCGTCCTCCGCTACCTAAACGCCGCATCAGCCGCGAAATCCGTGCTGTCGCACTACGCCGCCAAGTGGCTCCCGGACGTGGCGCCTCCCACGTCGTCGTCCGCGTCGGGGCGCTTCCTGCCGCCGGAGAGCCCCACGGCCACGTGGCTGAAGAAGCGGCTCCTCCTGGAGTCCCTCGTGGCCGTGCTCCCTCTGGACCCGCCGACGGGCGGCGGCTGCTACGCCGCGGCCGTCGCCGACGACGGCATCACGTGCGACTTCCTGCTGAAGCTGCTCCGCGCGGGGAGCATGGTGGGCGCGGACGCGGCGCTGCTGCGGGACCTGGAGGCGCGCGCGGCGAGGCGGCTAGACCAGGCGACGCTGAGCGCCGTGATGATACCGGCGTTCGGCCACGGCGGCGAGCACGCGTCGGCGCTGCTCCTGGACGTGCCCCTCGTGTTGTGCCTCGTGTCGTCGTGCGCGGGTTCCTCAAGGAGGGCGGCGGCGCGGCGGCCGCCCGCGTGGCCAGGCTCGTGGACGCGTACCTGGCCGAGGCCGCGCTGGAGGCCGGCCTGCGCCCCGTCGAGTTCGAGGAGCTCACGCGCGCCGTGCCCGCCCACGCGCGCCCCGCCGACGACGCGCTGTACCACGCCGTCGACGCCTACCTCAAGGTGCGCCCGCGCTCCGCGCTCCAATTCCCAGCCCAGCAGGTCGGGTTCGAATCTGTGCTATTCAGATAGCAGCAATCAGTAGTAATAAAGTGAAAAAAACTATAGGAACAACCGAACCAGGCATGCATCCATGTGGGTGTGTGTTCAGGTCACACCCAAATGAAAGAATATCCACAATAATCCTAAGTAGATTGGAATCAAATGATCGCTGGGTAATAATGCAATCAGAGATGGAACCAGAACATAATGGACATTGCTTCCATTTTTCAGCTGTGCAAATAAGGGATGCATATCACAAAGAGAAATCAATATTTTCCATTGAGGCAGCAATAGCTCGATGTACTATGAATGTGGGGCTAAGCTGAAACACTGACTGGACATATCTTTAGTGCCTACTTCCTACATTCCAAATTATAGCTCACTTTGGTTTTGTTCTAAGATAAACTTCTCTAACTTTGACCCAAGGCTTTAAAAAAGTGCACCAATATCTATAACACCAAGGTAGTTTCATTCAATCCTTCATGAAATATGTTATCATAGTGCATTATTTTGAACTTGTGGGTAATAATATATTTTTCAAAAACACTTGGCCAAAGTTAAATAAGTTCGACTTAGCTCAAAGCCAAAGTGAACTAATAATTTCAAGTTTTCTCTTTAGAGCATCTGGTTTAAATTTATGATAACTGCAGAGAAAACACACAGCGCCAACTAATCAGGTCATTCTAATCCCATTTGCCAATCAAAGTTACTTCTCGTTAGACAAACTAGGACTAAAAGTATGGATAAGTGGTGGTCTGACCAAATATGTACTCAACAAAGCAGATAACAAAGGCTATACCATGGGTGCGACTCATTCAAAAAGAAATCATTGGCATAGTTCATAACTGACCGAATACGTACTCAACAAGTACAAAGCAGATAACAAAGGCTATACCATGGGTGCGACTCATTCAAAAAGAAGTAATTGGTATAGTTCATAACTCATAAGTTTGTAACTCAATTGCTACAGTTTCACTTTTAATATGGCTCTACCAACCTATAAGCAGGAAATTAATAAAATCATCAAATTCTACCACCTTAAATATATACATATTGCTTCAACCCAGAGGTCTCTTGTTTAAGCAGAGGATAAGCATGCTAACCAACTTGGGGAAAGAAAAAGGCAAAGTCCTTGCAGTACCATTGGAATTCCTAAAGACTTCGTATCTTCTTCATTCATGTAAACCAATGCTTTCATATCAACCTGAAAGATGAATATCCATTAACAATATTTAAGGTCACCACTCACCAGTCACACCCACAATACAAAATTGCAACATATATCGAACGTGCCTCTTCAGCCTGGAAATTTCGAACTCCAGTCGGTCTCGCCCCCACAACCTGCAATGGCGTCCCGTGCGTGCTCGTGGGCCTGTTGGGCTGCCGGGCTCGCAGACTTTAAGCTGTCATTTCTGTAAGGGCCGGGGACACTTGGACATTTTTTGTCCCGACAAGTATACTTTCTTCGGTTCTCCTCTGGCTTCGTTCCCTGCCTTTGGGAGTCGGGCCTTCTTGGTGGGAAACCAAAATTCTCCTGATCACAATACTTGGTTTCGCTCACCGGCTGCGTCTCTGATTGGTGGACCGCCCTTATTCAGCTGCTTCGAGGAGTTCGCCCGGGTGGTATTAAAAAAATCTGAATCGGCACCCCTTCAGTCCCTGACGCTTTCTCTGGGCGCCTCCTCACCAAAACCCCAACCTGCTCCGTCTTCGTCTGCTGGTTGGCGATCCTCGTTTCCTACTCCGATGGCGTTTAGGCGCGTTGATCCTGAACCCTTTCTTCCGCCGGGCTTCAGCGCTACGGTGGTCCTTCACCGGGAGATTATGGCCAGGTCAGTTTCTCGGCGCCTCCCGCCATTGCATGAGGACTGGGCTATCATCAACATTCAACCTTTACCTGACCATGAGATTACTTTCCCGGCAGTGAGGGATGTGGTTAGAGAATATCTTGTGGAGCACAGACGGCTTGGGGTGCGTGATATTCAGCGGTCACACTTGGGTCAGGTTTTGGTTCAGTTTAGCAGCATTCTTGAAAGAGACAATCTTGTTCTGCTCGGCCCGCAACAGTACCTAGATGCTTCATTCACTTCTCAGTGGCATAATGATGCTTGGAATCATAGAGCCCTTTACTTTAATCGGGAATGCTGGCTCCTGTTGTTGGGATTCCCTCTAGACTATCGTTCTTCAGATTACTTGCAGGCGGCTATTGGCTCTTTTGGCAGATTGATCTTATGGGAAGAGGACAGACGCAATATTTATAGGACTTTGCTCAGGGTGTGGGTCACGTCCCTGGAGGAGGTCCCACAGTTCATTGTTTTTTCAGTTGCTGATGGCTTTATTGGGGACTCGTGGACGGTGCAGTGCGAGATCGTCTAGCAATCTTTGCTGGGGGGCCAGCCCCAAGATGAGGACCCGGTGCCAGTGGCCCCGGAGGATGGCCAGCAGCTCCCTTTTGAGTTTTTTGGTTTGGGTCAACCTGTGCCGGCGGTGGGCTAGGATCTTAATCTCCCGCCAGAGGACAATGTTCAAGCTCAGCCTGCAGACAACATTCAAGGTGATTGGGACCAATGGATTGTTAATGTTCCTCCTGTTCAGCAGCCTCAGCAGCCCCCTCTGGACCAGCTACCTGACGAGCAACAAGTCAGCAACCCCCATTCGGACCTGTCTTTAGATAGCTCTTCTGGTCACATTCATGGTGCCTTGCTGCAGAATGGGCAGATTCTGAATGGGCAGATCCCTGAGGATCTGGTGGCTGTGGGGCCGGTGCCCAACTTTAATGCCCCTGCCCCCCTAGCCTTGGGTCCCCAGGAGGTTGACGACCCACCTATCCAGGATGTCCCCCTTGTGCCTGGGGATATCGCTATGCCTGATGCTCAGCCGGTGGGACATAATGATATTGGACACAACAACGTGAGGTTGAATTTTATGTTTTCGCATGACTGGCAACCGGATCCTGTTTGGCTGAGCCACTTAGAACGGAAAAGGAATGCTCAGTTCTACAGGATCTGGGCGAGATACTTTGCCCCGGCTGATAGCTTGGCGACCTCGGTGCAGGTTCCAAAGAAATGGACGCCTTTTTTCTTATCCAACTTGATGCATGAAGATTCCTTTAGTTGGTCAAAAAAATTCCTGTCTTCAGATATTCCTTCAGCTTTGTTGGAGCCTGAGAATGAGACGCACCCTTTTGTCATCCCCAGGAAGTGTCCTGATGACAAGTTTCTTGACTCGGTCATTTCTGAGGAATCTTCTGACGACACCTCTGTCCCCTCAGACCCGGCCTCCTCCAAGCCAAAATTCACTGTTGTGGAATCTGACCTGAGGAGAAGCAAGAGGCTCCATGACGCCCGGGCTGGATTCAGACAGGGTTCTTGCCAAAAAAAGAACTGCTTGATGTGTCAGCACGAGTTTGAGGGGCCCCCTTCACTTTCAGCTAAAACTATCAGGCGCTTAGGCAAGCGCTTTTGCAATCTGTCAGAAGCTGAGTTGGCTAACAAAGCCCTAAAGAAAAAGAAGAACCCGCCTAGCTGTGTTGGCTCCAACAAGTCAGGGAAAAAAGATAAGGGGAACAAGAAACAAGACTCTTCTGATGATGACATCTGATATGTTAATTCTGCTTCGGGTGGGTTTATTTTGCAGGTCGCATCTTCGTCAGGCTTTTTGGCTGTCTCGGCCCTGGCGTTTCTATCTGCTTATTGTGTACAAGAACTTGGTGGTTTCTGGTTGTGCTGTGTTTCGTCTTAGCAGATACACTTTTGCCCTCCCAGTAATTGGGTTTGGGCCCCTTCTCATCATCGAACTTGACCCTTTTGATGAATAGCCACAATGCTATTAATTATTCCGACTGGTCTGTTTTAAGTTTTAATGTCCGAGGTATTAACATGGTGGCTAAGGGGAATGGTATTCGTTGTGTGATTAGGGAATCCAATTGCGATATCATCTGCTTGCAGGAGACAAAGAAGGATTCTTTTGATAGGGCTGACCTAAGAAGGTTTTGTCCCAATTCTTTTGATGAGTTTGCTTTTGTCCTTCGATAGGAAACTCGGGGGGTTTCATTACTGTTTGGAATAACTCGAAGCTGGATGGCAGTGTTGTCTTTCAAAACGAGTATGCTCTCTCGGTTGATTTTTCTGCTATTTCGTCGGATGAATCCTGGATTATCACCAACGTTTATGCGCCTTGTTCCCCGAATGGGAAGATTGAATTCATTCACTGGTTCTCCAATATTAATATGCCCTCGGAAAGGCGTTGGCTGATTGTTGGGGACTTTAACCTTATGCGTAGGCCTGAAAATAGAAATTTCGCTGGGGGGACATTAACTTGATGCTGAATTTTAACGAGGCAATCAGTCAGCTTGACCTGTTGGAAATCCCTCTGCACGACCTCTCCTTTACTTGGTCGAACAAGCAAAGGGAGCCCCTTCTTCAGAGACTCGATTGGTTTTTCATGTCGCAAGAATGGTCGGTCTGTTACCCTGACACTCCCGCAACAATGCTGCCCAGGGATATTTCTGATCATGTGCCCTGCCTGATTTCTTTCAAGTCAAAGGTCCCTAAGCCCAAGATTTTTAGATTTGAAAACTTCTGGTTGCAATTTGACGAGTTTATGACAATTTTTCAAAATTCGTGGACTGGTTCGCCAAGCCTTTTGGACAAAGCGAAGAATTTATCAGCAAAATTCAAGTTCACCAGAAAGATTCTAAAAGAGTGGCAGCGGTCACTGCCAAAAATTGACAAAACCGTGAGACAAATTAAGTTGATTATTGAATTCATTGATATTATTGAAGAGCATCGTGACCTTTTGATTGAAGAATGGAATTTTCGCGAGTTATTGCAACTCAAGGCTGCTGAGTTGCTCTAGCTTCAAAAAATTTATTGGAAGCAACGGGCTTCCATCAAATGGGTTACGGATGGAGATATCTGCTCCAGATTCTTTCATGCTCATGCAACGGTAAAGCATGGCCGCAATTCAATCGCGTTGCTCTCGGATGACAGTGGCTCAACCTTTTCAGAGCATGATCTCAAAGCTAACCTTCTTCGGAATGTTTTTAAATGTCGCTTGGGATCCTCCGATTTTGTGGATAATGTTTTTGATCTCCCTAGTTTGTTGCTCTTCCGCAGTGACTTGCATTGGTTAGATGAGCCTTTTTCAAAGCAAGAAATTGACAGTATTGTTGCGGCCCTTCCTTCTGATAAATCCCCGGGTCCTGATGGGTTTAATACCAACTTTATCAAAAAATGCTGGCCAATTATTTCTCAGGACTTCTATGACTTATGTGACCAATTTTACCATGGGAATGTTTGCCTTAGAAGCATCAATGATTCTTATATTGTCCTGATTCCGAAGAAGGATAATGCTAGTTTAATGGGTGATTTCAGACCTATTTCGCTTCTGAATAATAATATGAAAATCATCACTAAGCTGTTGGCTAATCGGTTACCACTACAACACACCTTACCTTCTATGACATTCACCTTGTGTCATTGATAAGTGAATATATGTCATAGATTGAAATCTATGACACATGTGTGACATTTTTTGGTTCGTCATCTATGTGACGTGGCTAAACATGTTCTATGACGAATTGATGTTTTTCTGTCATTAAAATTGTGACGATTCAACTTTGTCATATATTTTATGACATTTGCCAATTGTCATTACTTCAAGCAAAAATGTCACTAATAATCAACTAAACCTTGTCATGTGAACGTGATGTAGCAACTGGTTATGACATTTATCAATATGACATGGTACTTTTCAATGAAAAATTTGTTGTTATATTTTATAAAATGGCACATGCTAGTACTGGACCAAATTTGTGGCCTCATTAAATCTAATTTGTAATTTTCTATGAATACTCTTTTATATTATCAAAATCTATAGCCCATTTTTTGAGCAATCTCATTCAACTGTACAACTGTTCAAATGACATATTTCACAAAAATACATATCCAATGACCAAAATTATAGCATACACAAGTTCCAATTCATAGGTCATAATACGTCTTGCAAGAAACAACACTATCCAACACAACTTGAAGCTACAAGTAACAATATTCATAGCTTGACATCATTTAAAGTTGCACCTTTCTCTTTCTCAATCTGGACTTCTACCTCCTCATGTATCCTTGTTTGTCCTTCCTCAATTGGACGTTGTATTTCATGCTTAATTTTATCACAACTTAGACTCTACTCAACGTTCTTCCTAATAGCTTGCTCAACTCTTTTTGTCGTCTCCTCCTCTAATAGTCTCACTTCAACTTCCTTTTGGCGCCTGTAGTTGATATGGCAAGTCTAGTTGTTTTATATGTAAACTTCCTGACTGAACCTGATAAACAACAGTTCCACAACTGAAAAACATTTATCTGTAGCAAATTACCTGGCCTCGTCAGCAATGTCTCCACTTCCAAGTTCTTTTGTAAATAGCCTCTTTGCAGCCTTTCTATTTGTGTGGATCAAGCTCAAACAGATCGAGTGTCATGTTATACAAACATTTAAGGCTAAATGATAGGAACTTGAAATAACTGAAGTCTGAATTGATAAGGTATGGTAACCTTTTTTAGTGGTCCTCTGTTGTATCTTAATGTTGGTTGGGTTGTTCTGTGCATTGATCAGTGAACCTGCATTGTTGGATGCACCATACACATGTTCTTTAGCACCATCCTGCAAAAAAAACATAATAATATGTCATGAAAATTGCACATAGTATGCATTTATGGATATCAAGGAAGGCGATGCACCTGAGTCTCATTGGAGGGTTTGGCAGCAAGAGGCGTAGTCACTGGTTTAGTTGTATGCACGTTTGATTTAGAAGGAGTGGTGTTTGGAGCCTAAATAGACCCTAATCCAGTTGTTGTGAAAGGTCTAGTAAAGCTGCTAGTGGTACTGGTTCCTTGAGAGTGCATCGCTGATTATGTTTGGGATCCTACATTGGCAATAGCAAGAGGCTCTCCATCGTACCCTTAAAAAGAGAAATAATGTACTAACAGCCGCTTGCCTTCAGCTCATTTTTTCAACCTGCAATTTAATTAACTTATATTACAAAACCGGAACAATTTTGCCATCCATTGAATAGTCACACTAAAGCAAGCACAATACAGACCCATGTATATGTTGATATGATGTATCAATCAGATACTCCACATACAGTTGCAAGCAAATTTCATTACCACGCTTGCAAACGTATTAACCCTGCATGTGGGAAGGACTGTCTTCAAATACAATCCAAAAGGTAAACAAATATCAGTAATTGTAGTCAGGAAAATGATGATTAAGTTTGTTTCCTGAACAACACAATCTCACCGGTAAGCAACACATGACAGAAGAAATGCTAGAGCCCCAGTTTTTTTTTGCCCAGTAAATACCAAAATGTCAATTTAGAAGGGATAGGTTCCAATTCGAGCCAGCCACAGATTGTTTTTTTTCGTACAAAAGTGATACAAAAGTTGTGCTGCTATGCAAATAGGATAATTGATAGATAATTATATATTACTTTGACTGTTCCAATTGCATTTTCTCATCAGTCCTCACACAGATAGGATGACAATATAATCAATAGAGCTATGTGGATACTTCATTATCAACACCAATTATGATATTGTCATGAAACTAAGAAACCTGGACAGTTGTCTTGGTGCCGACATGCTCCCCAATTTCTTCCAGATGCGTCCAAACCTAAGAAAACAAACACATAATTCATGGCCATCAAGTCCATTCATCTCCTATTCATCACTAAACAGCAAAACATTTCACACTTGTTTCGAGAGAAAGTTCTGAACTAGAAGGCTCCTGGTTGTGCCTGCTTCTCACAACTCACATGAGCAGAGCCTCGACGAAGCGGGTGTATTCCTTGGTGCTCCACCGCTCCTAGGGCCTGGTGATGGTGTAGAGCTACCTCGCCTCTCTTCCTGACTGTAACGCCCTGAATTTGGGGGTAGAATTTTTTTCTTCTTTTCTCTCACCAAATTCAGGCGTTACTCTTTTCTTTTCTCGTTCTCTCGCTAAACCTTGATCTTTTCCAAAGTTATAGCGGGGTTTGGCTTGGAATTCCCGTGTAAAGAAAAACCCTAAATTACTTTATGTTGTTTGATGCACCATGCCGAACTATGCATTCTTTGATTGCTTAGAAATGTAAGTGCATTCATCTAGGAAGATCGAATTTCGAAAAGGAGAAAACCCTTTTCTTTCTTTTTCTTTTTCTTTCTCTCCCTCCTCCTTTTTCTCTCTCCCGCGCCGTGGGCCGCCCCGGCCGGCCCAGCCGCCCCCCCCCGCGCGCCCCCCTTTGGGCCCAGCTGGCCCAGCCGCCCCTCCCTCTTCCCCCCAAATCCCTCTCTCTCCCTCCCTTTTTCCATTTTCTCTCTAGCCGCCGCCCCCTGCCCTAGCCGCCGACCCCTGCAGCTCGGCCGCCCCGTCCCCGTCCCCGGTGAGCCCTCCCCTCTCCCTTCCCTCTCCCCTCCCCTCCCTCTCCCCGGTCAGGCCGCCGCCCGGCCCAACCGCCCCTGCCCGCGCGCCCAGCCGCCGCTCGGCCGCCCCTGTGCCCGCCCGGCTCGGCCCCCGCCGCTCGGCCGCCCGCCTGCCCCAGCTCGGCCCCGCCGCTCGGCCGCCCCCGCGCCCCCGGTCCGGCAGCCCGCCCGCCCCAGCTCGGCCGCCGGCTCGGCCACCGCCTTGGCCGGCCCAGCCCCCCCCCCCCCCCCCCCCCCCGCCGGTTCGGCCGCCCCAGCTCGGCCGCCCCTGCGCGCCCAGCTCGGCCGCCCCGCGCCCGCGCCCAGCTCGGCCGCCCCTGCGCGCCCTGCCCAGCCGCCCCTGCCCCAGGCCGGTTCAACCGCCCCCCCTTTTTTTATTTAATTTTATTTTATTTTATTTTCTTTCATTACTGTTATATATTTTATTTTAGGCAGGTTAATCATTGTTCATGTTATTGAAATAGGAAACTTAATTTAGAATTCCGTTACGCTAGTTAATTCATATAATCAATTGTTTATCCAGTTCAATGTTGATCAACTAAAAATGACTAGGTTTCCATTAGTGCATATAACTAAATTCTTTTGTTAGAACCAATTGTAACTAATCATTAGTGCATAAGCTTTAACCCCTGCGAGACCTTTCCCTGTTTCTTTCTAACCTTAACGAATGCGATGTCGAATGTCATACTTGATGCATATTTACTTTATTTGTCCCCTTGTGTGGTGTACTGTTTGTTTCCTAATTTGAATGGATGTATGTATGTATGCTTGCAATCGCATAGAGAACGATTCGGTCGAAGAGCCCGAGGAACTCGCAGGAGAAGCCCCTGAGCAGCAGTCGGTTGGTGGAGGCAAGTGTCCCTTGACCTATCTCTGTCCTAATCATTCTTTAATTCACCTCCCGCGTTACACATTTATACCTAAGGATTGACTAGCTTTTGTTATCCATGTCCTTGTTTACCTATTTGGGTCGGATTATTATTGTTTAGCTTCATGCTATTGCTCAAACTCTAATCAATGAACATGATGAGGTTATATATGATACGCTGTTTTCCCTTCTCTTATTATGATGTTGTACTTGTGGTCTTCAAGGGGGCTCGAGCGGTTTCTCGAGTGCCTCTCCGTAAGGACCTGTTCTATGGATGACCGCCCGGGAAAACAGTGCAACCATGAGGGTGGAGTGGGACGCCCTTAGATGAATAATTAGAGGAACCGGGGTGTAGTTCGCTTAGCCGTTGTGCCGTCAATGGGGCTCGGTGTATGCGGCTCGCTCTGCCAAGGTTGATTTGTCCCTTGGGGAGGAGTGCGGTACATTTAGGAAACCTAACGGGCGGCTACAGCCCCGGGGAAATCTTTGTAAAGGCTACGTAGTGAGACCCTGCCTATTCACCTTGGTAGTGTTTAATGGTTTGATCGGCCCGAGGCAAGAGGGAATCACGGCTTGTGGGTAAAGTGCACAACCTCTGCAGAGTGTTTGAAAACTGATATATCAGCCGTGCTCGCGGTTATGAGCGGCCAAGGGAGCTCCAGTGATTAGTGGTACTTGATCAGAGATACTTTGGTACAGGTGGCTATGAGATCGATGGTTTTGGTTATGACTATGGTGCTGGTAAGTGGTATTCTTTCCGTTTGGAAAGGGTACATTGGGCTAATAACTTGGGTTAAAGCTAAAACCTGGCTTTCTATTAGTAAATAATAATCTGACCAACTAAAAGCAACTGCTTGACTTACCCCCACATAAAGCTAGTCCACTACAGCCAAACAGGATACTTGCTGAGTATGTTGATGTGTACTCACCCTTGCTCTACACACCAAACCCCCCCCCCATCCCCAGGTTGTCAGCATTGCAACCACTGCTCAGGAGAAGATGAAGCTGTGGAAGGAGACTTCCAGGAGTTCCAAGACTACGACGAGTTCTAGGTGTGGGTTAGCGGCAACCCCCAGTCGGCTGCCTGTGAAGGCCGCAGTTATCTATGTTTCTTTTCCGCACTTTGATTTATTGTAAGGACTATATGGACGTCTCAGACGTATGATGTAATCGACTATTATTTCCCTTTTAATACTATTTTGAGCACTGTGTGATGATGTCCATATTATGTAATTGCTGTGTACGTGAGTAACTGATCCTGGCACGTACATGGTTCGCATTCGGTTTACCTTCTAAAACCGGGTGTGACATAAGTGGTATCAGAGCCGTGCTGACTGTAGGACCGCTAACCTAGAGTAGAATGGTCGTTCTAAGGACTATAGACCTCTGTCCCTGCCTTGACTTTGGTACCCCTTCAAAAGTTGGTCATACTGACCAAACCTATGTTCTACTATATATTATACCTTGCTGAAAATTATGTTTTATTCTAATCCTTCATTTATTTATGATTCATTATTTGCTGGTCATATTAATTCTGTTCTCACTCTTTTGCTTGCGGTGTCTTTTGTAGATGGCTCGTCTTAGACACACTGCACGAAAGTCTGTCATCCCCTTCTTACCCTCCCGCCTTGCTGAGCGTCCGCTTCGCCGTCCCGTGGCCGGACAGTCCAGCCACTTGGAGAGACTGCACCACCGCCTGCATGAGGAGCAGGAACGTCGACGACAGGAGCAGCAGGGCTCTTCCTTCTCGCTCTAGCAGGAGATAGAGTCTATGAGGAGCTGCTCTCCTGTGCTTCCCCTAGAGGCGCCCCCTGCACCACCACTGGGCGCCCCAGCTTCTGGAGTAGCCGCTGGAGGAGACCCAGACGACGGAGGTGGCGACGACAACCCGAGCCACGACACCGACTTCCCTGCTGACCATGAGCCGGAAGGATGGGTTGCTCGACCCATCACTCGCGACGCTGCTCGCGGGTGTCACTTCCATGATGCGCTCGACACCCTGCTACGTCGGGCACTTGACCGGCGTACTTGGTCCATCGAGTATCGCTGTGTGGTCTACCAGCATAGTCGCGGGGTCTACCCGGACCGCTGGGAGGCGACCTGTTTGGTGCGCCGTCCGGAGAACAGTCTCCAGGGCGCGGAGGCTTGCTCAGAGCACTATTCTATCTCTGAGCGGGACTCAGCTGAGGCAGCCATGCAGGATGCTGCACGGCGTGCGCTTTCGCACTACTGCTCGGTTCTCGGTGGGGTAGCTGACGGTCTCGACCTGAAGTATTACCCCCGCCGTCCATCTGGCAGCACAGGAGGCGTGATTGTTTCACCTGCTGGTGAGGACAATCCTAGGTTGAGCAGCACAGTCAACCTAGCCGCCGTGCTAAACACGGAGCTGGACCATGCACTAGACGAGCTGAGTAGGGCTCGTGCTGAGATCGCCCTGCTGCGGGCTGAGCGCGCGGAACGTCGTCACTTGGAGGATGGTTCCCCCGCTCCCGTCGGGACTCAGCACCCGTACCGCTCACCTCGGCGTGGACTCCAGTCTTATGGCAATCCCGACTGTAAGACCAAGATAAATCTAGAACCATAGATCGTTAGAGTTGGATCTTGTAATTAATACGAAATATATACGTAGAAGCTACAGTCTTAGCGTTAGTCTCGCTGTTAGTTAGTCTTAGTTAGACAGGGTAGTTTGCTATATCCTGTGCATTTATGTTTGTCATGATGAACTATGTTTGGTTTGGATCTTTGTAATGACTGTCACCAGAGTGTGGGTACCCCCCTGCATTATGGTTTACCTATTATATGTTAATGGAGTTAGTTATATAGTTGGGAAACCTTTTATTCCACTTTCCTCTCTATCTGAGAAGTTGTGTGGTCTGTGTTGGAGATCAGTGAAGATGCTCATCTGTTCAGTGCTGTTGAAGAATTCTATACTCTTTTCTTATGCTGCAAGATTTGCCAGATCAGTTCTGATGTGTGGTTGCATTCTGCAGATGTCAGAGAACAGGCGCAGAGGAGGAAGGCGTGCTCAGCAGGAGCGAGCCGCTCCGCAGGAGGAGGTGCCTCAGCAGCAGCACCTGCCGCCCCCGCCCCCGATGTCGATCGAGCAGATGTTTCTGATGCAGACTCAAGCAGTTCAAGCCATCGGTCAGACTCTAGCCGCCATTCAGCAGCAGCAGCAACAGCAGCAAGCACCACCCCAGCCTCAGATGCCCAGAGACAAGCGTGCTGAATTCATGAGAGGCCATCCACCAACGTTCGCTCATTCTTCTGACCCCATGGATGCTGAAGATTGGCTGCGCGCTGTGGAGCGAGAGTTGCATACCGCTCAGTGTGATGACAGGGAGAAAGTTCTGTATGGTCCCCGTCTGTTGAGAGGAGCAGCCCAATCATGGTGGGAGTCTTATCTCGCCACCCATGCCAACCCCGACGCCATCACTTGGGAAGAGTTTAGAGGTAGCTTTCGTCAGTACCATGTGCCTGCAGGTCTGATGACAGTGAAGAAGGAGGAGTTCCTGGCCCTCAAGCAAGGGTCATCATCTGTCAGTGAGTACCGAGACAGGTTTCTGCAGTTGTCTCGCTATGCTCCTGAAGATGTCAACACCGACGCCAAGCGACAGTACCGTTTCTTGAGAGGCTTGGTTGACCCTCTTCAGTACCAACTGATGAATCATACCTTCCCGACTTTCCAGCACCTGATTGACAGAGCAATTATGACAGAAAGAAAGCGTAAGGAGATGGAGGATCGTAAGCGCAAGATCAGTGGACCCCAGCCTGGAAGCAGCAATCGTCCTCGTTTCTCAGGCAATCAACCTCAGCAGTTCAGGCAGAACCAGCGTCCACCTCAGCAGCAGCAGTTCCAAAGGCAGTATCCTCAGCACCAGTACCAGAATCGTCAGAGCAATCAGTCAGGAGGCCAGTTTTAGAGGCAGAATCAGCAGACACCTCGCCTTCCTGCCCCAGCAAACCAGCAGAACAATCAAGCAGCACCAGCTCAGGTTGGAAACAGAGCATGTTTCCACTGTGGAGAGCAAGGCCATTGGGTGATGCAATGCCCGAAGAAGGCAGCCCAGCAGCAGTCAGGCCCCAATGCCCCAGCAAAGCAGAATGTGTCTCAGCCTGGAGCAGGCAACCGCTCTCAACCGCGCTATAATCATGGGAGACTGAACCACTTGGAGGCTGAAGCAGTTCAGGAGACCCCCAGCATGATAGTAGGTATGTTTCCAGTCGACTCCCATATTGCAGAAGTGTTATTTGATACTGGAGCAACGCATTCTTTCATTACTGCATCATGGGTAGAAGCACATAATCTTCCAATTACTACCATGTCAACCCCCATTCAAATTGACTCAGCCGGTGGTAGAATTCGAGCTGATAGCATCTGTTTGAATGTAAGCGTGGAAATAAGAGGGATAGCGTTTCCCGCTAACCTTATAGTAATGGGTACTCAGGGAATAGATGTCATCCTAGGGATGAATTGGCTAGATAAGTATCAGGCAGTTATCAGTTGTGATAAGAGGACAATCAAGTTGGTGTCCCCACTAGGAGAGGAAGTGGTGACCGAGTTAGTCCCGCCTGAGCCAAAGAAAGGAAGTTGTTATCAGATGGCTGTCGATAGCAGTGAAGCAGACCCAATTGAGAGTATCAAGGTTGTGTCTGAATTTCCAGATGTGTTTCCAAAGGATTTACTGGGTATGCCACCAGAGCGGAAAGTTGAGTTTGCCATAGAACTTCTTCCTGGAACCGCCCCCATCTTTAAGAGAGCTTACAGAATATCCGGACCAGAGTTGGTTGAGCTTAAGAAGCAGATTGATGAGCTGTCAAAGAAAGGTTACATCTGGCCAAGCACCTCGCCTTGGGCCGCCCCTGTCTTGTTCGTGGAAAAGAAAGACGGCACCAAAAGGATGTGTATTGATTATCGAGCTCTGAATGAAGTCACGATCAAGAACAAGTACCCTTTGCCCAGAATAGAAGATCTGTTCGACCAGTTGAGAGGAGCCAGTGTGTTCTCCAAGGTCGATCTGAGGTCAGGTTATCATCAGCTCAGGATCCGACCTTCGGACATTTCGAAGACGACATTCATTACCAAGTATGGGTTGTATGAGTTCACTGTGATGTCTTTTGGATTGACCAATGCACCAGCGTTTTTCATGAACTTGATGAACAGTGTATTCATGGATTATCTTGACAAGTTTGTGGTGGTATTCATTGATGACATTCTGGTTTATTCTCAAAGCGAAGAAAAACATGCAGATCATTTGAGGATGGTATTGCAGAGATTGCGAGAGCACCAGTTGTATGCAAAGTTGAGCAAGTGTGAGTTCTGGATCAGTGAAGTCCTGTTCTTGGGTCACATAATCAACAAAGAAGGATTGGCTGTGGATCCGAAGAAAGTGGCAGACATTCTGAACTGGAAAGCGCCAACGGATGCTCGAGGAATCAAGAGCTTCATTGGAATGGCCGGATATTATCGGCGATTCATTGAAGGGTTTTCGAAGATTGCGAAACCAATGACAGCGTTGCTAGGCAACAAAGTTGAGTTCAAGTGGACCCAGAAATGTCAAGAAGCCTTCGAAGCGCTGAAAGAGAAGTTGACAACAACGCCTGTCCTAGTCTTGCCTGATGTGCACAAGCCCTTCTCTGTGTATTGTGATGCTTGTTACACAGGTTTGGGATGCGTATTGATGCAAGAGGGAAGAGTTGTGGCTTACTCGTCCCGACAGCTGAAGGTTCATGAGAAGAATTACCCAATCCATGACCTAGAGTGAGCAGCAGTCGGTTGGTGGAGGCAAGTGTCCCTTGACCTATCTCTGTCCTAATCATTCTTTAATTCACCTCCCGCATTACACATTTATACCTAAGGATTGACTAGCTTTTGTTATCCATGTCCTTGTTTACCTATTTGGGTCGGATTATTATTGTTTAGCTTCATGCTATTGCTCAAACTCTAACCAATGAACATGATGAGATTATATATGATACGCTGTTTTTCCTTCTCTTATTATGATGTTGTACTTGTGGTCTTCAAGGGGGCTCGAGCGGTTTCTCGAGTGCCTCTCCGTAAGGACCTGTTCTATGGATGACCGTCCGAGAAAACAGTGCAACCATGAGGGTGGAGTGGGACGCCCTTAGCTGAATAATTAGAGGAACCGGGGTGTAGTTCGCTTAGCCGTTGTGCCGTCAATGGGGCTCGGTGTATGCGGCTCGCTCTGCCAAGGTTGATTTGTCCCTTGGGGAGGAGTGCGGTACATTTAGGAAACCTAACGGGCGGCTACAGCCCCGGGGAAATCTTTGTAAAGGCTACGTAGTGAGACCCTGCCTATTCACCTTGGTAGTGTTTGAGGGTTTGATCGGCCCGAGGCAAGAGGGAATCACGGCTTGTGGGTAAATTGCACAACCTCTGCAGAGTGTTTGAAAACTGATATATCAGCCGTGCTCGCGGTTATGAGCGGCCAAGGGAGCTCCAGTGATTAGTGGTACTTGATCAGAGATACTTTGGTACAGGTGGCTATGAGATCGATGGTTTTGGTTATGACTATGGTGCTGGTAAGTGGTATTCTTTCCGTTTGGAAAGGGTACATCGGGCTAATAACTTGGGTTAAAGCTAAAACCTGGTTTTCTATTAGTAAATAATAATCTGACCAACTAAAAGCAACTGCTTGACTTACCCCCACATAAAGCTAGTCCACTACAGCCAAACAGGATACTTGCTGAGTATGTTGATGTGTACTCACCCTTGCTCTACACACCAAACCCCCCCATCCCCAGGTTGTCAGCATTGCAACCACTGCTCAGGAGAAGATGAAGTTGTGGAAGGAGACTTCCAGGAGTTCCAAGACTACGACGAGTTCTAGGTGTGGGTTAGCGGCAACCCCCAGTCGGCTGCCTGTGAAGGCCGCAGTTATCTACGTTTCTTTTTCGCACTTTGATTTATTGTAAGGACTATATGGACGTCTCAGACGTATGATGTAATCGACTATTATTTCCCTTTTAATGCTATTTTGAGCACTGTGTGATGATGTCCATGTTATGTAACTGCTGTGTACGTGAGTAACTGATCCTGGCACGTACATGGTTCGCATTCGGTTTACCTTCTAAAACCGGGTGTGACACTGACCCTCTCGAGTAATCCCTCTCCATGAACCAGCTTAGCTGATGGGAATGGGGTTGTCGTCTGGCCCCAAAAGCACGGCCAAGAATAGAGAGCAAGAAGCGTTGTGCGGCACAACAGCAGCGAAGGGGTGCCGCGGGACCAGGCATGACAGCGTGGAGGCCGCCGATGGCGCGACGAGCGGGAAGGGGGCTGAGGCCATGCTGTGGGACAGCCGCGGGGGAGGGGAGGCTAAGAGCATGCTCTCCTCGCGGGAGGCTGAGGCACAGGGACGCGGCCGCCCGGGCAAGGGTGTGCCGTGTGCGGTGGCGGAGGAGGTGGTGCCTAGGGGGTGGTGGGACAACGACGAGGCTGGACTCCATGAGGCGGCGGATGCGGATGGAGAGACGTAGTGGGACCAGAAACCGTCGAATTTTGCTATATCCGAAACGAACTGAAAATTTAAATTACCACTTTTCACATTTCTCTATCAGGAAATCGCCAATTAGCATTGAGAAACCGCTTTTTTAAACTGAGAAACCGCCTTTTGTCGTCGAGAAACCATTTTCGGTAAATTACGTGTATTTTCAAATTTGAAAAAAAAACAAATTTTAGTGAGAAACTGCCGAGAAATTGTTGTTTCTACAAAAGATGATACTTAATTTTTTTGAAAACCTAAAAATTAAATATAGGATATATAAAAATACTTAGAAAAATATTTAGTTTTTTATAAAACTTTTTCCTGTTTTTATTTTTTCAAATTTTAAATTTTGAACGAAATTATGAGAAACCGGCCGAGAAACCTGGTCCCGACCCAGCGCGGGAACGAGAAATCGAGCCGAGAAACCGCAGTTTTCCCATGGTTTTGTAAACCCTGCGTTGGACACGGGAGAGGGTTCGAGAGGGGGAGGATTAAAGCTGAGTTCGATAAAAAAATTCGGATCTTGTATTATGCACTTGTCGGACGCAACGAAGCTCGATGTCGGTGTGGAACGCGCTGGTTTGAGGAAAACGACTACGATTTCAATACAAGAGATGAGGCAGGCGAGACGGCATGGGAGAGAGAGGAGCATGGCATCCATAGATCGTTTGAAGATAAATTTCAGGTTTGGTTTACCAGGTGTCGGCACACGCAGGGACTCCCAGCTACGGGAAGCACAGAGGAGGCCTTATTCCCCGCGTCTTTTAAGAGAAGAGGTTTTAGGGTCCACAGAGAGACCACGTGTTGGCACCACAATTGCGGTGTTGTAGCCAAAACGCGATGAGGCGCTTAAACCCCCCACAGTTTCAATATAAAAGATAACATTTTTACTTTATAACTTATTACAAATTACTCATGAATATATTAGATATAAGTCTTTAGTAATATATTTATAAAAATACATGTGAGAAATTCA
Source organism: Zea luxurians (assembly GCA_029449295.1). Lineage (NCBI taxonomy): Eukaryota > Viridiplantae > Streptophyta > Magnoliopsida > Poales > Poaceae > Zea > Zea luxurians. The sequence goes on along the minus strand of JAOPSE010000023.1, from coordinate 29,789,319 downwards.
ATCTTAATCAATTATTATTTAAGCATGATTTTATATTCAATCTTGTGGGTTGGTGTATTTTTCCAATTTTTTTGTTTTAAAATTGTTTTTATTTATATAACAAATTGCTCATGAATATATTAGACCTAAGTCTATAGTAATATATTTATAGAAAAATACACGTTGAAAATTCAAACTTAATCAATTTTTTTATTTAAACATGATTTGATATTTAAACTTGTTTCATTGCCATTTTGATGTATTTCATTATTTTTAGTGGGGCCTACAATTTTTTGGGAAATTAACAAGAGAAATTATGACGACCAAATATTGTCATGAAACAGTGACACTAGCTAATTGTCACGAAATTGAAAAGGTGTTTGTCACAAATATGACATCGTTCATGTTTATGATGATTTTGCATTGGTCTTAATGACAAACATTTCCTTTTTGACATTGAAGTCAATCGATCCCAACAAAACGTCATAAATAGGAGAGATTTATGACATTTTGGTCTATTGTCACGATGTATTCGTCATAGAAGGCTATATGTGTTGTAGTGTACAGACAGTGATGACTTCCCTTGTTCACAGAAATCAATATGGCTTCATCAAAGGAAGAACCATTCAGGACTGCCTGGCCTGGGCATTTGAATATATTCATCTTTGCCATATTTCAAAAAAAGAGATTATTGTGCTCAAATTAGATTTTGAAAAGGCCTTTGATTCTCTCGAGCATGAGCTGATTCTTCAGGTATTGTTGCATAGAGGCTTTGGACCCAGATGGATGAGCTGGATTAGGGATATTCTTCGGTCTGGCACTTCATCAGTCCTTCTTAATGGTGTTCCAGGGAAAACCTTTCATTGCAAGCGTGGGGTTAGGCAGGGGGATCCCCTCTCGCCTCTTATTTTTGTCCTCGCGGCGGACCTGTTACAGAGCATCATCAATAAAGCGAGACAGCAAGACCTTCTCAAGTTACCCCTGGCCGAGAATTGTGGTCAAGATTTTCCGATAGTTCAATACGCGGATGACACACTACTGATAATGGAAGCTTATCCTAGGCAACTATTTTTTCTCAGAGCCGTTCTGAACTCTTTTGCAACTTCGACAGGGTTGAAGGTGAACTACAATAAATCAAGTATGTACCCCATCAATGTCAGTCCTGCTAAATTGGAGATCCTTGCCAGAACCCTCAACTGTCAGATAGGTTCAATGCCCTTTACCTATCTTGGTGTTCCGCTTGGTCTGTCAAAGCCTAAAATCTGCCACTTTTTACCGCTCATTCATAGGATTGAAAAGAGATTATCATGCACCTCTGCTCTCCTTTCCCAGGCTGGCAGGCTTGAGCTCGTTAATTCGGTGTTCTCAGCTCTCCCGACCTTTTTGATGTGCACTCTGAAAATTCCGGTTACCACGGTCAAGAAGATTGACTCTTATCGGAAACACTGTCTTTGGAGAGGAAATGACGTCAATTCGAAGAAACCGGCTCTGGCTGCTTGGAGTATGATTACACAGACTAAAAAATGGGGGCCTAGGAGTGGTAAGATTAGAGACACACAATAAAGCCCTGCTTCTGAAGTTTTTGCACAAGTTTTTCAACAATCATGATATTCCCTGGGTACACCTGATTTGGAGTAACTATTACAGGACAGACAGGCTCCCTGGTTGCTCAAAAATTGGCTCCTTTTGGTGGAAAAGCTTGCTTACTCTGGTCCAAGATTACAAGGGTCTGGCTGCCCCAACTATCGGGGATGGAAGAACCATTCTTTTCTGGGAAGATATGTGGAATAGGGGCACCCCGGCTCATCAATATCCTGAGTTATTTTCCTTTGCTTGCAGCAGCAAACTTACCGTCAAAGAAGCTATCCAAAAGGAACAACTTATTGAAATCTTTCAGCTACCTCTGTCGGTACAAGCATATGATCAATTTCTTGAATTAGACGCAACCTGGGGCCAAATCATGGTGGCCAACACAAATGATGCTTGGAAACTCATTTGGGGAGCTGATAATTTTTCTACAAAGAAAACTTATAGGCATTTGATGGGTCAGGCTCAGGTTCATCAGATCTTCAGATTGCTTTGGAAAAATAAGTGTCAACCAAAACATAAGGTGTTTTTTTGGCTTTGGCTAAAGAACAGACTCAATACAAGGGATATGCTGAAGAGGAAAAACATGAATCTAGAATCTTACACTTGTGAGAATTGCATCTGGCAAAAGGAGGAAACCCTTTATCATCTTTTCCTCAAATGTAATTTCGCAAAGGCTTGTTGGAACTCTATTGGTATAACACCCCCAAGAATTGCTAATCCTGTGGACGCTGCAGTAAATCTAATGCAGCAGCTCAACGTTCCCTTCTCTATGGAAATTGTCATTCTCATAACCTGGAGCATTTGGAAATGCCGTAATGCCTGGCTTTTTCAGGATAAGGACCCAACTGTGCAGCATTGTAAAAATGAGTTTGCAAAAGAATTACATCTGGTCATGCTTAGAGCTAAAGGACGTTTCGATTCGACAATCCCCGAATGGCTTCAGCAGTGGCAGTAGATCTCGTCAATTTTTACCTTTTTTGTAATTTTGTAATTTGTAATCTACTTTTCCTGTATGCTTCTAACTCTGTCGTTTTAAAATTTTAATAAAATTTCAGTAGGGCTCGCCCCCTCCTGTCCTATCAAAAACAAAAAAAACTGTCAAGCGAAGCATCAATCTGCACATATCGAAGAAAGGAAACAAATTATTACAGCATTGAATTGAATGTTTATGAAGACCAAATTCCATTCAGGAATTTGGACACCATAGTGCCAGCAAGGGACTAGACAAATGAAACTTTGGAATTCAAACATGCTAAAGAGCTAGAAGATTAATCATGCATTAGATCGAAATTTCATTTGGAATTCGAACATGCTAAGGGTCTAGAAGATTAACCATGCACTAGATCAAATTTAGAACCAAAGGTTGTACAAACATCAAAGGGACTCCAACATCAAATGGTCATGTAGTCCATTATATTCACAGGACAGCAGCACAGCAAATGGAAAATAAGAAAAATGATGGTACGATGTTTCCCATTCCAGAAGAACAAATAGTGGAACCACAATAACCGATCAGGATACAATCTTGTAAGAAAACACAACATAGATCCTCAACCATCTCACCTTGTTCTGGGAATGCTTTTGTAGTGCAGATGGTGCTGGTACGGGTGCAGGTGCACTGGGTTTCTTGATGTCAGGAGGGGCAGTAGTTGGAGTGGGGTCTCTCTTTTGAACAGGTTTGTTGCTCTTAATAACCTCTTTTACAGGTTTTGGGACCTGAACAGTACTGCTAAGTTGAGGGCGCTGGCTCGCGACACCAGATAACTTTCCATGAAGATCTGAAACTGGTAATTTCTTCACAACCTTTTGCTGCGCTTGGCATTTTTTGTTTGATTGCAGATTTCTAGAAGTAGGTTCAGCTAAAACATACACAGTAGAAGCAACAACCTAATGGTAAATTATCAGAAGGAAAGCAGGAATAAAGGCATGTTCAGAATTATTCGAACAATGGCCCTTACATGAAGTCTGAGTTCCTCTAGAATCCTTATAAAGCTCACGTCTCCATGTCCCATCATCCTGGCAAAACCTGCAAAATCCCGGCAGAGATGATATGTAAACAATAACAATAAGACTATTCTCATTCTTAATAACATGAGATATCTGACCTAAACGATCACATCAGCAATTCGTAATTCTCGGAAAGTAAAACATAACAGTCAGTCAAAGCATTGCATGGTTAAGGCTGCAATAAGAAGTTACAGTCGGTGTACAAGAGCCTGTTTGGACCATGCATGTAAATATTGTTCCGGTACCAGCCAGGATGGCTGGAATGCTTAGTAACAGTGAAGAGACTAACACAGCCAAAGCAGTATCCTGTACCGGCCAGAACTCTGGCCACTTTCCCGATTGTTCCAGCTGTTCTGGGTGGAATCTTCCGGTTCTTGGTTTGCCCTGGCAGTCCGCCACAACATCTCTTGTAATGTGTAGTGACTCCTGAAAGCCATCCTCCAATGAGCAAAGGCAGCAAGGACCTACTTTTTCTCTCCCTGTGTCACTGCTCCAAGCTCTATACTGCAGGACGTAGGGTGTGTTTCTGCAATCTACAACCAGAACCTCCTATTAGTTTCATTAGTTTTTTTTGTTTTAGGCTTGTTGCATGCAATACGCAGCCCCCATGCTTATATCAGGTACATGTTATTGTTAATTGTAAATATATTTTTGTTATATTTATTGTTTTCCGGAATGGTGCGCCGGTAGTCCGGTACTATCCAGTACCCAAACATTGCATTCCAGTGAGCAAACCAGAACATCGGCCGGAACGGTATTGACAAGTATGGTTTGATTCTCGAGCGCCTGAAAACTTGCGACGCATGTCCATGTGGGTGTGTGTTTGACTGTCCTGTGATTTGCAGCGGACCAGGCAACGCAATGCTAGCACTGTAGTAGTGTCCATTTCTATTATTGTTCGAGGCATCTTCTACCTGCTCGTAAATCCAATTATCCTGCAATCATTAGTTTTTTAGGTAAAATCTGCAACCTTAAGCCGTTTGGTTACTTTATAGTGTGTTTGGTTAGATGTACAACGAGGAATGAAAGCGTGCGACCACAATTTTATAGTGTTTGACTAAGAGTCGAGTGGAGGCGAGGCGAGCTAAACACCATAGAAAATTTTGGTGGTGGCGTGATCCAAAAAAATCGAGTGAACGGTGTCGTCACCGCCTCATCCTATTTTAACCTAAAATTTAGGTAGGAGACTAAAGTTTAGGCTTTAATCTGTTTAGTTCTAAGGAATAAAAGTATATAGAACACATTAAATGAATCATAAGAGGACCAAAATACTATTTAACATTTTTTCACAATTAGTGTAACTAAAATAAATGAGAGGCAACAAATGAAATTAATATTGTTTAGTCTCTTTTTGTCATTCCTCGAAAAACTAGAGACAAACATTTTAGTTCATGTTTTAATCTCGTCATTTGATAATTTATGAACTAAACGAGACTAAAATAAAGAGAGTAATCTGTAGTCCCTCGAAACCAAACTGGTCTTAAGAGGTCCTAGGCGTAGTGCACAGTCATCAAATTCAGAGCATAATCATATCAAAGCCAGCAACGCACAACCATGCTTATTTTATTCTACTATGTTCTAGAGGTACGGGAACAGACCACACACTTGTGTGAATTTTATTCCATGGGTTTGTTTGTTCCGCCTGTGAGTGAACTGAGAATGACATCGTTTGGTTTGCTTGTTCGTTTTGGATTAAAATTAGCTCTTTGTACTGGTGCTATAATCTATAAAGACAAAACTATAGATGTAGTGAAAAACGGTATAGATTAAAGTCAAACGAACATGCTTGCTTGCCCGGTTTGCCAATGCACAGGATAAAAAAAACCTCACTCCCTTCTGTCGCTGGAACCATCGCTAGCTAGCAGCATCGGCATGTTGCATCGCATAGGCGATTCTTGTGTCCAAAAAAGGCCAAAATGTCTTGTCTACTGGTGTCACGACAGTGTCCAAAACCACCACTAATCGCCGAAACCTCGCGCTCTGCAGCACTGACACTGTTTAGTGAAGGACAGACGTCAGGAGAGAGAGAGATGCCAGTGTCACGTGAGCACCATCAGTTAACCAACAGAGGGAGGGACCTGTTAAAACACATGGGAATAGGCGCTCCACTGCTTTGTCCCTTTGGGCTTTGGTTCGGTGCCCTGTGCGCCGAACTACTCGGCCACATTTTCCTTTATTTTGTCCTGCACTCCTGCTAGCTGCTACGACCAACCACCAGATGGGTTACTGTACACCTGTGGGTTTTTATTCCCACAAGAAACTAGATGTGCCTGATGGTTGAAAGTCGCCTAGAGGGGGGTGAATAGGGCGAAACTGAAATCAACAAAATTAATCACAACTACAAGCCAGGTTAGCGTTAGAAATAATAATGAGTCCGAGAGAGAGGTTGCAAACAAATCGCAAGCGAATGAAGAGTGTGACACGTGGATTTGTTTTACCGAGGTTCGGTTCTCGCAAACCTACTCCCCGTTGAGGAGGCCACAAAGGCCGGGTCTCTTTCAACCCTTTACCCTCTCTCAAACGGTCCCTCGGACCGAGTGAGCTTCTCTTCTCAAATCAAACCGGGAACAAAGCTTCCCCGCAAGGACCACCACACAATTGGTGTCTCTTGCCTCGGTTACAATTGAGTTTTGATCACAAGAACAAATGAGAAAGAAAAGAAGCAATCCAAGCGCAAGAGCTCAAAAGAACACGACAAATCTCTCTCGCTAGTCACTAAAGCTTTGTGTGGAATTGGAGAGGATTTGATCACTTGAGTGTGTCTAGAATTGAATGCCTAGCTCTTGTAAGTGGTTGGGAAGTGGAAAACTTGGATTGCTTGAATGTGGGGTGGTTAGGGGTATTTATAGCCCCAACCACCAAACTAGCCGTTTGGTGGAGGCTGTCTGTCGTATGGTGCATCGGACAGTCCGGTGCACACCGGACATGTCCGGTGCGACAGCCACGTCACCAGGCCGTTAGGGTTCCGACCGTTGGAGCTCTGACTCTGGGCCCGCCTGGATGTCCGGTGGCGCACCGGACATGAACTGTAGAGTGTCCGGTGCGCCAGCATGGGCGTGCCTGACCAATGCGCGCGCTGGCACGCATTTAATGCGCTCGCAGGTAGCCGTTGGCGCCTGAAGTAGCCGTTGCCCCGCAGTTACACCGGACAGTCCGATGTACACCGGACATGTCCGGTGAATTATAGCGGAGCAGCCGTTGCGAATTCCCGAGGCAGGCGAGTTCGGAGCCGCGCCTCCTTGGAGCACCGGACACTGTCCAGTGTACACTGGACAGTCCGGTGAATTATAGCGCGCCGGCCCTAAGAATTCCCAAAGGTGCGAAGTTTAGCTTGAAGTTCCCTGGTGCACCGGACACTGTCCGGTGGCACACCGGACAGTCCGGTGCGCCAGACCAGGGTGCCTTCGGTTGTCCCTTTGCTCCTTTGTTTGAACCCTTTCTCTTGGTCTTTTTATTGGCTTATTGTGAACCTTTGGCACCTGTAGAACTTATAAACTAGAGAAAACTAGTTAGTCCAATTTATTTGTGTTGGGCAATTCAACCACCAAAATTAGTTTAGGAAATAGGTGTAAGCCTAATTCCCTTTCAATCTCCCTCTTTTTGGTGATTGATGCCAACACAAACCAAAGCAAATATAAAAGTGCAGAATTGAAACTAGTTTGCATAATCGTAAGTGCAAAGGTTACTTAGAATTGAGCCAATAAATAATATCATAGGATATGCATGGATTGTTCCTTTTATTTCTTAATATTTTGGACCACGCTTGCACCACATGTTTTGTTTTTGCAAATTCTTTTGTAAAATCTTTTTAAAGATATTTTGCAACTAGTCAAAGGTAAATGAATAAGATTTTTGAGAAGCATTTATAAGATTTGAAAATTTCTCCCCTTGTTTCAAAATGCTTTTCCTTTGACCAAACAAAACTCCCCCTTAATAAATTCTCCTCTTAGTGTTCAAGAGGGTTTTAAGATATCAATTTTGAAAATACTACTTTCTCCCCCTTTAGAACACAATGAGATACCAATTTGAAATTTGCCAATTAAAAATCATTAATTTTAAAATTAGGGTGGTGGTGCGGTCCTTTTGCTTTGGGTCAATACTTTCTCCCCCTTTGGCATGAATCGCCAAAAACGGATACTTGGAATGAAATATAGGCCCTTTTTAGCTACTTTCTCCCCTTTGGCAAATGAACCATATGAGTGAAGATTATACCAAAGACGGAGAGTGAAGCGGAGCGACGGCGAAGGATGAGTAGTAGAGTGGAGTGGAAGCCTTTGTTTTCGCCGAAGACTCCAATTCCCTTTTAATATACCTATGACTTGGTTTGAAATTCACTTGAAAACACATTAGTCATAGCATATATAAAAGAGACATGATCAAAGGTATACTTATGAGCTATGTGTGCAAATTAGCAAAAGAAGTTCCTGGAATCAAGAATATTGAGCTCATGCCTAAGTTTGGTAAAAGTTTGTTCATCTAGTGCTTGGTAAAAATATCGGCTAATTGATCTTTAGTGTTAATATATGCAATCTCGATATCCCCCTTTTGTTAGTGATCCCTAAGAAAATGATATCGAATGGCTATGTGTTTAGTGCGGCTATGCTCAACGGGATTATCCGCCATGCGGATTGCACTCTCATTATCACATAGAAGAGGAACTTTGGTTAATTTGTAACCATAGTCCCGCAGGGTTTGCCTCATCCAAAGCAATTGCGCACAACAATGGCCTGCGGCAATATACTCGGCTTCGACGGTTGAAAGAGCGACCGAATTTTGCTTCTTTGAAGCCCAAGACACCAAGGATCTTCCCAAGAACTGGCAAGTCCCTGATGTGCTCTTTCTATTAATTTTACACCCTGCCCAATCGGCATCCGAATAACCAATTAAATCAAATGTGGATCCCCGAGGGTACCAAAGCCCAAACTTAGGAGTATAAGCCAAATATCTCAAGATTCGTTTTACGGCCGTAAGGTGAGATTCCTTAGGGTCGGCTTGGAATCTTGCACACATGCAAACGGAAAGCATAATGTCCGGTCGAGATGCACATAAATAAAGCAATGAACCAATCATCGACCGGTATACCTTTTGATCGACGGATGTACCTCCCGTGTCGAGGTCGAGATGCCCATTGGTTCCCATGGGTGTCTTGATGGGCTTGGCATCCTTCATTCCAAACTTGGTTAGAATGTCTTGAGTATACTTTGTTTGGCTAATGAACATGCCCTCTTGGAGTTGCTTGACTTGGAATCCTAGAAAATACTTTAACTCCCCCATCATAGACATCTCGAATTTCTGTGTCATGATCCTACTAAATTCCTCACATGTAGATTCGTTAGTAGACCCAAATATGATATCATCAACATAAATTTGGCATACAAACAAATCATTGTCAAGAGTTTTAGTGAATAAAGTAGGATCAGCCTTGCCGACTTTGAATCCATTTGCAATAAGGAAATCTCTAAGACATTCATACCATGCTCTTGGGGCTTGCTTGAGCCCATAAAGCGCCTTAGAGAGCCTATAGACATGGTTAGGGTACTCACTGTCTTCAAAGCCGAGAGGTTGCTCAACATAGACCTCTTCCTTGATTGGTCCATTGAGGAAGGCACTCTTCACGTCCATTTGATAAAGCTTGAAGCCATGGTAAGTAGCATAGGCTAATAATATGTGAATTGACTCAAGCCTAGCTACGGGTGCATAGGTTTCACCGAAAATCCAAACCTTCGACTTGGGAGTATCCCTTGGCCACAAGTCGAGCTTTGTTCCTAGTCACCACACCATGCTCATCTTGTTTGTTGCAGAAGACCCACTTGGTTCCTACAACATTTTGGTTAGGACGTGGAACTAAATGTCATACCTCATTCCTAGTGAAATTGTTGAGCTCCTCTTGCATTGCCATCACCCAATCCGAATCTTGTAGTGCTTCCTCAACCCTGTGTGGCTCAATAGAGGAAACAAAAGAGTAATGCTCACAAAAATGTGCAACACGAGATCGAGTAGTTACCCCCTTATGAATGTCGCCGAGGATGGTGTCGACGGGGTGATCTCGTTGGATTGCTTGGTGGACTCTTGGGTGTGGCGGCCTTGGCTCTTCATCCTCCTTGTTTTGATCATTGGCATCTTCCCCTTGATCATTGTCGTCATCTTGAGGTGGCTCATCATCTCCATCAACTTGAGCCTCGTCCTCATTTTGGGTTGGTGGAGATGCTTGTGTGGAAAAGGATGGTTGATCTTGTGCATGTGGAGGCTCTTCGGATTCCTTAGGGCACACATCCCCAATGGACATGTTCCTTAGCGCGATGCACGGAGCCTGTTCTTCACCTATCTCATCAAGATCAACTTGCTCTACTTGAGAGCCGTTAGTTTCATCAAACACAACGTCACAAGAAACTTCAACAAGTCCTGAGGACTTGTTAAAGACTCTATATGCCCTTGTGTTTGAGTCATATCCTAGTAAAAAGCCTTCTACAGTTTTAGGAGCAAATTTAGATTTTCTACCTCTTTTAACAAGAATAAAGCATTTGCTGCCAAAGACTCTAAAATATGAAATATTGGGCTTTTTACCGGTTAGGAGTTCATATGATGTCTTCTTGAGGATTCGGTGTAGATATAACCGGTTGATGGCGTAGCAAGCGGTGTTAACCGCCTCGGCCCAAAACCGATCCGGAGTTTTGTACTCATCAAGCATGGTCCTTGCCATGTCCAATAGAGTTCGATTCTTCCTCTCCACTACACCATTTTGTTGTGGCGTGTAGGGAGAAGAGAACTCATGCTTGATGCCCTCCTCCTCAAGGAAGCCTTCAATCTGTGAATTCCTGAACTCCATCCCGTTGTCGCTTCTAATTTTCTTGATCCTTAAGGCGAACTCATTTTGAGCCCGTCTCAAGAATCCCTTTAAGGTCTCTTGGGTGTGGGATTTTTCCTGCAAAAAGAACATCCAAGTGAAGCGAGAATAATCATCCACAATAACTAGACAGTACTTACTCCCGCCGATGCTTATGTAAGCGATCGGGCCGAATAAATCCATGTGTAGGAGCTACAGTGGCCTGTCGCTTGTCATGATGTTTTTGTGTGGATGATGAGTACCAACTTGCTTTCCTGCTTGGCATGCGCTACAGACCCTGTCTTTCTCAAAATGAACATTGGTTAATCCTAAAATGTGCTCTCCCTTTAGAAGCTTATGAAGATTCTTCATTTCAACATGGGCTAGTCGGCGGTGCCAGAGCCAACCCATGTTAGTCTTAGCAATTAAGCAAGTGTCGAGTTCAGCTTTATCAAAATCTACCAAGTATAGCTGACCCTCTAACATTCCCTTAAATGCTATTGAATCATCACTTCTTCTAAAGACAGTGACACCTATATCAGTAAATAGACAGTTGTAGACCATTTGACATAATTGCGAAATGGAAAGCAAATTGTAATCTAAAGAATCTACAAGAAAAACATTGGAAATGGAATGGTCAAGAGATATAGCTATTTTACCCAAACCTTTGACCAAACCTTGGTTTCCATCCCCGAATGTGATAGCTCGTTGGGGATCTTGGTTTTTCTCGTAGGAGGAGAACATCTTCTTCTCCCCCGTCATGTGGTTTGTGCACCCGCTATTGATGATGCAACTTGATCCCCCGGATGCATAAACCTACAAAACAAGTTTAGTTCTTGACTTTAGGTACCCAAACGGTTTTGGGTCCTTTGGCATTAGACACAAGAACTTTGGGTACCCAAACACAAGTCTTTGACCCCTTGTGTTTGCCCCCAACAAACTTGGCAACTATCTTGCCGGATTTGTTAGTAAGCACATATGATGCATCAAAAGTTTTGAATGAAATGTAATGATCATTTGATGCATTGGGAGTTTTCTTCTTAGGCAACTTAGCACGGGTTGGTTGCCTAGAACTAGATGTCTCACCCTTATACATAAAAGCATAATTAGGGCCAGAGTGAGACTTCTTAGAATGAATTCTCCTAATTTTGCTCTCGGGATAACCGGCAGGGTACAAAATGCAGCCCTCATTATCCTGAGGCATGGGAGCCTTGCCCTTAACAAAGTTAGACAATTTCTTAGGAGGGACACTAAGTTTGACATTGTCTCCCCTTTGGAAGCCAATGCCATCCTTGATGCCAGGGCGTCTCCCATTATAGAGCATACTTCTAGCAAATTTAAATTTTTCATTCTCTAAGTTATGCTCGGCAATTTTAGCATCTAATATTGCTATATGATCATTTTGTTGTTTAATTAAAGCCACATGATCATGAATAGCATCAATATCAATATCTCTACATCTAGTGCAAATGGAAACATGCTCAACAGTAGATGTAGATGGTTTGCAAGATTTTAATTCTACAACCTTAGCATGTAATATATCATTCTCACTTCTAAGGTTAGAAATAGTAACATTGCAAACATCAAAATCTTGAGCCTTAGTAATTAATCTTTCATTTTCAATCCTAAGGCTAGCAAGAGAATCATTCAATTCTTTAATCTTAGCATGTAAATCAACATTATCACTTCTAAGATTGGGAATTGAAACATCACAAACATGTGAATCAACCTTAGCAATTAATCTAGCCTTTTCATTTCTAAGGTTGTCAATAGTCTCATGGCAGGTGCTTAGCTCACTAGACAATTTTTCACATTTTTCAACTTGTAGAGCATAAGCATTTTTAACCTTAACATGCGTTTTGTTTTCCTTAATAAGGAAGTCCTCTTGAGAGTCCAAGAGATCATCCTTCTCATGAATAGCACTAATCAATTCATTTAATTTTTCCTTTTGTTGCATGTTTAGGTCGACAAAAAGGGTGCGCAAATTATCTTCCTCATCACTAGCATTATCATCACTAGAGGACTCATATTTAGTGGAGGATTTGGATTTAACCTTCTTCTTTTTGCCGTCCTTGGCCATGAGGCATTTGTGGCCAACGTTGGGGAAGAGAAGACCCTTGGTGATGGCGATGTTAGCGGCGTCCTCGTCGGAGGAGGAGTCGGTGGAGCTCTCGTCGGAGTCCCATTCCCGGCACACATGGGCATCGCCGCCCTTCCTCTTGTGATATCTCTTCTTCTCCTTTCTTCTCCCCTTCTTGTCGTTGTCCCTGTCACTATCACTTGATAATGGACATTTAGCAATAAAATGACCGGGCTTACCACATTTGTAGCATACTTTCTTAGAGCGGGGCTTGTAGTCTTTCCCCCTCCTTTGCTTGAGGATTTGGCGAAAGCTTTTGATGATAAGCGTCATCTCCTCGTTGTCGAGCTTGGAGGCGTCGATGGGTGTTCGACTTGGAGTAGATTCCTCCTTCTTTTTGTAATATCCCAAAAAAATGTTGACCAAAAGTTAATCTTTGGTGCGTGGATGAGGTAAAGGGTTGTGGGCCATTGGATGCAAAGATAGAAGTCATCTGAGGCGTTGTTTCTTTCTCCCACAAAAACCCTAGGTGGCCACCCCTTTTTTTTTCCCTTCACCCCCCTCTTGGCCGCCACCCCCTTTCTCCCCCTTGGCTGGACGCCCCCTCCCCCTATGGCAGCCATCCTCCATTGCTTCCTCCCCCAAGATCTCCCCCTACGCAGCAAGGATCGAGAAGAGGAGGAGCACGTTGAATTGAAGAGGAAGAGAGGATCAAGGAGGTGTTCTTCCCCATCTCTTCTTGCATATTTTCTTGGGGAAACCCTAGGTATGGATGGGATCCTTGTTCCTCCCTGTAATTATGTGCTTTTGGAGGTGGTGGATCATGGGGATTAAAGGATTAGAGGTTGGATTAGATGTGGGTTAAGTTTTGATCTCGAATTTAGTTTTCTGCAGAATGGCAAATTTGACAGTTTCTGTTCATTCTAGTTTTCCGTGGTCTTAGTGGCCTCAAAAAAATAAAAAGTCTATGTATGAGTCATTTGTAGATCTTTTCGTGGCCGCGAAGAACACCTCAATCGGACATCCGACCAGAAAGTTATTGCAGTTTTACTATAGCAGTTTTTCAGTCTCATAATTCTGTGCAGAATATGTTCTCTTAAGATTTAGGCAATTTTATCAACAGAATTAAACTATGGGTTGGTAAAAGAAGTTGTAGATAATTTCATAAGCTTTCCAGATTGTTAAAGAGTGCATTCATATGATTTGTGAAACTCCAGTTATGTTTGTTTTACTGTGGCTGTTCCTGTTTACCTGACAAAAATGAGTGGGTCTGTTCACTGGTGGGTTTCATCTAGTAAATGGCCGAATTGGCTCTTCCAACTATGGAGACTTTTGTAGAGGGATAAAAGTTCTTACTTCCAGCAGAATTTCATAATTTTTGGTTCAGTAGTTTGGGAGATATCGAATTTTAAAGTTAACCATACTGCTGTCTAAAACAGATTCAGTCAGTTATCTTGTGAGATGTTTTAGAACTTGTAGATGGCAGAATTTAATTATCTATTGAATACTGAAGTTGCAGAGTATTTTGTGTAGATACTCCTAGAGTATTTGTTTGATATCACCGCTGTTTTAATTTTAAAGATACAAAATTAACAAACAGCGTTGCTGCTGTATGGCATGTGGTTCAGGGTGGGAGTCTTTCCACTAGGTCTTGGTTTTAAGTGTAGGAGTGTTTTGTTGATTGATGGCAAATGTTTGTGAAATATTTGTACTAAGTTTTATGCCCACTAGCAGGTGGCTACACTCTAGATCATGTCTAGTACATTTCTTCTTCTTCGATGAAGGCAAGTGAATGTAGTGGTGGTTGTTTCCGTTTTGACCTGTTATTTCTATTGCCTACACTCTAATATTCAGAAGTATTGGATTCTTTCATAATTGGACACTATGGTGATGCTTTACTTGCTTGCATTATACTGATGCTCAATCATATATTGATGATGATTATGATTCGAGTATGATTCATGAGATTAATTCACACCCCTGAAGGTAAATGAAGTATTATTTGAGGTTGGTATTGTATCTGAAGGTAAATAAAGTATTATTTGAGGTTTGTATTGTATCTGAAGGAAGTGAAGTTTATTGATAAATGCAGCATGCCATATACATTGTATGACTCATTTGCATCTGAAGTTTTGTCGTGACCTATGGTCCGACCGTACCGGTACAATTTAGCATCGTACGTTGCCCGAGAAGGGGTACGATGCAGCTTCATACCCTTAGAGGTGTGAAGGCAGAGGACATATGCATTGCACTCATATGCATTCATTGAAGTGATATTTGCAGATGATGTGGTTTTATACCCCCAGAGGTATAAAGATAGAGTACCTACACATTGCATTCCTATGCATACATTGAAGTGATATTTGCAGGTATTGTTGACGCAGGGAAGTGTTATAGAACCTATTGTGGTTGTTTGAGGAAATGAGATGGTATTGGTTATAGTGGGACTACTGAGTTCTGTATCTACAAGTATTTCTGATTTTAATTGTGACTCTTTTAAAATGTTGATGAATTCAATTTGTGGTTTAAATATCTCGTCAGAACAATTAGCTTGCTGAGATGTTTCATCTCACTCTTGCATTACTCAATGCAGGTGCTTGTTGCTCATCAAGGGGAGTGGGAAGTAGCAGCACATCCACCTTCACTCTCATAATAATGCTGCCCAGACACAGCCATGATTTAATTAGAAACTTCTTGTCAAAGGATGTTTGTTTTTAACTAGTCGTGCGCACTGATTAATTCAGTTCATGTTGTTATGGTTGTCTTCCCATTGCTAGCAGATTATTAATGTCTTATATGTTTTCTTATCATGATATCTATTTATACTTTGTTGCTTCCCCCGTTTATGCAATTTTCAAAGGAGATGCTGTCGAAATTTTATATATGAATGTTAGATGTGTAGTTTAGTAGCATTCTGGGGTGTTTGTGGATCCCGGGGTGTTACACTTTTCTTCCATCGCCTTGAATGCGACGGGTTGTGTCTCGGGCGTGGAGGAGGTGCCTTGCTCGATGATTTTCTTTGAGCCTTTAATCATTAGCTCAAAGCTCACAAATTTTCCTATAACCTCCTCGGGAGACATTAGCTTATATCTAGGATCACCTCGAATTAATTGAACTTGTTTAGGGTTAAGAAATACGAGGGATCTAAGAATAACTTTGACCATCTCATGGTCATCCCATTTTTCGCTCCCAAGGTTGCGCACTTGATTCACCAAGGTCTTCAAGCGGTTGTACATGGCTTGTGGATCCTCCCCTTAGTGAAGCATGAAGCAACCGAGCTCCCCCTCGATCGTCTCCCGCTTGGTGATCTTTGTCACCTCGTCTCCCTCGTGCGCGGTCTTGAGTACGTCCCAAATTTCCTTCGCACTTTTTAACCCTTGCACCTTATTATACTCCTCTCGACTTAGAGAGGCGAGGAGTATAGTGGTGGCTTGGGAGTTAAAGTGGTGAATTTGGGCCACCTCGTCCGAGTCGTAGTCTTCATCCCCTACGGATGGTACCTGTACACCAAACTCAACAACGTTCCATATGCTTGTGTGGAGTGAGGTTAGATGGTGCCTCATTTTGTCACTCCACATATTATAATCTTCACTGTAAAAAACCGGTGGTTTGCCTAATGGAACGGAGAGTAGAGGAGTACACTTTGAAATGTGGGGGTAGCGTAGGGGGATCTTACTATACTTCTTGCGCTCTTGGCGCTTAGAAGTTACGGACGGCGCATCGGAGTCGGAGGTCGATGGTGATGAAGAGTCGGTCTCGTAGTAGACCACTTTCCTCAACCTCTTGTTCTTGTCGCCTTTCCGATGTGACTTGTGGGAAGAGGATTTCTTCTCCTTCCCCTTCCCTTTGTTGGAGGAGTTCTTCTTCTTCTCCTTCCTCTTGGTGCGGGACTCTTCCGAAGAAGTGCTCCCATGACTCGTAGTGGGCTTGTCGCCGGTCTCCATCTCCCTCTTGGTGTGATCTCCCGACATCACTTCGAGCGGTTAGGCTCTAATGAAGCACCGGGCTCTAATACCAATTGAAAGTCGCCTAGAGGGGGGGGTGAATAGGGCGAAACTGAAATCAACAAAATTAATCACAACTACAAGCCGGGTTAGCGTTAGAAATAAAAATGAGTCCGAGAGAGAGGGTGCAAACAAATCGCAAGCGAATGAAGAGTGTGACACACGGATTTGTTTTACTGAGGTTCGGTTCTCGCAAACCTACACCCCGTTGAGGAGGCCACAAAGGCCGGGTCTCTTTCAACCCTTTACCCTCTCTCAAACGGTCCCTCGGACCGAGTGAGCTTCTCTTCTCAAATCAAACCGGGAACAAAGCTTCCCCGCAAGGACCACCACACAATTGGTGTCTCTTGCCTCGGTTACAATTGAGTTTTGATCACAAGAACAAATGAGAAAGAAAAGAAGCAATCCAAGCGCAAGAGCTCAAAAGAACACGGCAAATCTCTCTCGCTAGTCACTAAAGCTTTGTGTGGAATTGGAGAGGATTTGATCACTTGAGTGTGTCTAGAATTGAATGCCTAGCTCTTGTAAGTGGTTGAGAAGTGGAAAACTTGGATGGCTTGAATGTGGGGTGGTTGGGGGTATTTATAGCCCCAACCACCAAACTAGCCGTTTGGTGGAGGCTGTCTGTCGTATGGTGCACCGGACAGTCCGGTGCACACCGGACATGTCCGGTGCGATAGCCACGTCACCAGGCCGTTAGGGTTCCGACCGTTGGAGCTCTGACTCTGGGCCCACCTGGATGTCCGGTGGCGCACCGGACATGAACTGTAGAGTGTCCGGTGCGCCAGCATGGGCGTGCCTGACCACTGCGCACGCTGACACGCATTTAATGCACTCGCAGGTAGCCGTTGGCGCCTGAAGTAGCCGTTGCCCGGCAGTTACACCGGACAGTCCGGTGTAAACTAACATGTCCGGTGAATTATAGCGGAGCAGCCGTTGCGAATTCCCGAGGCAGGCGAGTTTGGAGCCGCGCCTCCTTGGAGCACCGGACACTGTCCGGTGTACACCGGACAGTCCGGTGAATTATAGCGCACCGGCCCTAAGAATTCCTGAAGGTGCGAAGTTCAGCTTGAAGTTCCCTGGTGCACCGGACACTGTCCGGTGGCACATCGGACAGTCCGGTGCGCTAGACCAGGGTGCCTTCGGTTGTCTCTTTGCTCCTTTGTTTGAACCCTTTCTCTTGGTCTTTTTATTGGCTTATTGTGAACCTTTGGCACCTGTAGAACTTATAAACTAGAGCAAACTAGTTAGTCCAATTTATTTGTGTTGGGCAATTCAACCACCAAAATTAGTTTAGGAAATAGGTGTAAGCCTAATTCCCTTTCAATGGTACAGTAGGAGTACCCGCTAATATCCGTCCCAGATGTGGCTGGTGGAAATGTGCGGACGGAATTCCCCAAGCAAGCTACAGCAGCGCCTGCAACCTGCTCAGGGATCTTGCAGGTGCCAACGGAAATCCTAGATGCCTTAGGTGTGCCTTTGCGGTCTGCTAGTGCCTGGCTGGGTGAAGGCCAGAACAGTGACATGATCTGTTCTTGGATTTCATGGGCCTGCAGCCTACTCTGTGTTGCGTTCTGTTCTGTTCTGCCGCTGAGACTCTGTCATAGATTGGGAACATAATGCTGACGAATCTGACAGATTCACATGTCAAGTCGAAGATACACTAGCCAGCCATGAAAAGCCACGTAACGTAAAGATCCAGGAATCAGGATCGCTGCTTTGTGTGGTGCGCGCTAACGATTCACATTTTGCTAGAATTAAGATCGCGTTAAAAAGAATCCAAAATAAAGTGATGTGACGTGCTTGTGGAAATGTCTGAATGTCCGAATGTCCACTGATCCATTACTCGGCATGGCTCCATCTCCGGCAGGCGCACCCAGGCACCGCGAAGGAGGAGCGCAAGTCACTGGCGCGACTGATCGACGCGCGCAAGCTCACGGTGGAGGCCGCGGTGCACGCCGTGCAGAACGAGCGCATGCCGGTGCGCGCCATGGTGCAGGTGCTTTTCTCGGAGCATGACAAGCTCAACCGCCTCGCGGAGTTGAGCGCCTCCTTCAGCGGCCAGCGCAGCACCAGCCCCAACCCGGCGCTAGAGCTCCTCGACCGCTGCCCCTCCAAGCGCGAGGTCCTCGCGCAGCACCAGGAGGTGCGCCGCCTCCGCGACGATGTTGCTAGGCTCCAGGTCCGTCCGTCGGCTTGTCTTGAGTTCCCGAGCCCGCACATGTACACCAACCTCGGTGGTGCTCCTACTGACGCTGAAACGTATGTGTGCTCTACGGTGCAGGTGCAGTGCAGTGCACTGCAGGCCCAGGTGGACAGGTTGGGCTCCGAGAGGCGCCGACGTAGCGGGGGCGACGGTGGTGGCTTCTTCAAGTGGAGCGCGTTCTGGTTCGGCGGCGGCATGGCGCCGACGTCGCTAGGGTCGACGACTCGGAGAGCGGCATGGAGCGCCGGACGCCGCCCAAGGGGAAGAAGAGCGCCACGGCGACGCCCAACGCTAAGTGGCGCAAGTCCACGTCCTGAGATGACAGGGGTGTTGTGTTGAAGGGATGGCCATCGACGGCTGTTAATTATATTTTCTGCTTTTTGGCTAGGGTTTGTGATTCCTCTGAGTTTGAACGTCATATGTTGTGTTGCTATCATCTCGAGTTTGTGTTCGTGGTGAAACTATCAAACTGGAAATTGTACCACGCGGCTGAAAGCACCTACCGCTGACAGGCAGAAGCCATGCACGAACAGATTCCAACATGGAAAATGTAAAAGTCGATGTTTAGAGATGCACATAATGTGAGACTTCTAAACTAATTTTATACTCCCTCCAGTCTTCAGATACTCGATATTTTGAACATGATCATATATGGAAAACGTAATGCATTGATCTGTTCACTATTCACTAATTTATACATGTGTTAAGCATTAAAGTGCTCGCAGTTCACACAATATTATGCTATTGTTAATTTTATTTTGGTTTCCATTTATTTCTTAAAAAGATTTTTCTTACTATTATAACATGTAAAACTATTGTATCTATCCTGCACCATGGGAGGTGATTTTTGTTATTTACGTTATTATCTACTCCCTGTGTTCCTAATTATTGGTCACTTTGGCTTTTCTATAGTATAATATTCCAAACTTGTGTGTATTTCGGGTATTTATTGGGGTAGTGTAAAGTTTATATGCATACTTCCTGTATATAGAGGTTGATGCTATTTATCTAATGATAATGGTAAGGCTTAGCTAATAGTATGATTTGTGTACGGTGAGTTGCATCCGTTCACAATTCTCTTTCTCACATGCTTCTCTTCCTTCGATTTTGGATCTGCCATTAAGTACAAGAACAAACACCATTTACTGCTCAAATAGAAAACATCATCTAACTATCAAATTTCTGCTTCAATAAAATTCACCTACAACATATATGTGTTCACTGGACTGATTATCCAGAAGTCATGATGTTTCGGCGGTTTTGAATTTTTGTGAGAATTGTACACCAGAATTTTTGACGCCTTACCTGGATGGAATCGTGAATAAATTACTTGTTCTTCTTCAGGTACGCAATTACTTGTGTTGAATTAGGTTTCGGGTTGCTTCAAACATATTTGTTATCATGGTTAGTAAACAATGCTAACTGCTCATGTTCATATTCTAGAATGACAAGCAAATGGTGCACGGAGAGCATTGACAGCTCTAGCATCAGTAGCAGATTCATCGCATGCATTGTTCACTTGGGAGTTTTATGCATAGTGAATCTCTGTTATTGTGCATCATGGCCTCATGGGATTGTCGTATTGTTATTGCGCTTTCTAACTTACTTATAATAACAACTTTATATATCATTTATATTGTTTTTTTTGTTTGTCTATCTGATCATAAGTTTGTAGCAATAACTTTTTTGTTTGTCCATTTACGTGGGGCAGCAGGCTGCTGCGCTCTTGGGAGAGCAGCTCGTCTACCACGCCGTACAACGTTCCATTGGCTGCGGGGCCGCCATGCCCCCAGTGGCGCTGCCCGACAAGGAGGCTGGGTATTTGGGGGATTATCGGCGAAGCATCATGGCTCCCGACGAAGCAGGGGCTGCGACCAGCGCGCTGGACGTTGCTGGGGGGCCGCCTGATGGTGGCTAGGGGTGAAAACGGGTAGGGTACCCGAAACGGGTACCGGATACGGATACTGATTCGGGACCATTTTTCGGATACAGATACAGGTATTTTTATATTCAGGACGGATACGGGTAATACCCGGATAGTACATCTTCGGATTCGGGTCGGATACGGAACGAGTACTACCCGGTAAATACCCGGATATTCGGGTCGGATACGGGTACCCGGAATTCGGGTACCCGTTTTTTCTTTTTCTACATAATAATATAGTTATAAAATCATAACTTTTACATATGAAATCGGATGAAGATAAAGTTTATATGAAAATTGTAGAGCTCGAAAAGATCTATAACTTTGTAGTACAACACATTTTTGTTTAAACATATATTTAGGCCAAAATCATTGAAATAATGTCTAAATTTATATCAAAATAGTAGAATTTAACATTTTCATGTGGGGACTTAAGATTATCTCCATGTGGGAACTTAGAATTATCATTTTATAAACTATTTATTAATATTGGTAACTTATTCGCAATTTTCGGTCGACACTACAATATTTTTATGAATTTAATTGTATTTTGATGATTTTCTACAACAAGAAATTAATAATACACCAAATAGCCTAAAAAATTCATGAATTTTTACGGGGACACAACATATATCCAAATATAGTTCTAAAAAACATTTGGATTATAAAATTTACAAGATGTTGGTGTTTCTTCCATTCCACTCCCACTTATTGCGTGAGTTACACATGAAATCATTTTATGTATTGACGTTTCAATATAATTAATATTTCACTTATCATTTTCATGTGGCGACTTAAGGTTTTATTTGAATAGAATGTTTATTTGTTTTGGTAAGCTTTTTGCAATTTTGGGTCAAAACTAGTTTATTTATGAATTTTAGTTATATTTTGATGATTTTATGTAGAAAGAAATTAATAATGTACAAATAGCCTCATAAATCTATGAAATTATACGAAGGTACAACATATGGCCACATATAGTCATAAAAAATAATGGGACCATAAAATCCACAGGATGTCAACGTTTTTTCTATTTTATTTCCACTTATTGCGTGAGTTACACGTGAAATCACTCTAAATATCAAAGTTTCAATATAATCAATACTTCACTTTACCATTGTTATGTGGGAACTTGAGATTATCTTCTATTAAATGTTTATTAGTATTAATTTACTTGCAATTTCGTGGTCGAACAAGAATATTTTATGATAACTAATTAATGCATTATCCGACAAGTATCCGATATCCGATCAAATAATATCCGTATCCGTCACTTATCCGCCCGGATAAATATCCGGTCCCTGTATCCGTATCCGTCCCGTTTCTAACTATCCGTATCCGATCCCGAATCCGTTTTAAATACATTAGGGTGGGATACAGGATGAGCTACTATCCGTCCGTATCCGCCCGTTTTCACCCCTAATGGTGGCGGCAGCTGCTGTCTGGGGGCAGCGGCAGAGCTCATCATCGTCGAGACCTTTGATATCAGATTGGTAGGAGCCACGTTTCCTATAATAACGATATGTTCCCGTTGCAACGCACGGACATCCATCTAGTAAAAGAAAATGAAGTGTTTACCTTCATCTAACAAAAACCAGGCGTTCCATTACATGCGTGCGTGCGTGCGTGCGTGTCCACCGGCAGAAGAATATCCGTGAAGCCAGGGCCGCACCTTCGTCCTGATCCCTCACTTGGAGGGCACTAGACTACTGGTTGTAGCGCAACACGACAAGGAGCAGTGGGGCGCCTGTTGGGATCTCGGGGCTTCCCCCTTTCGGTGGATCCAAAGTATCCAACGCAGAAGCGCTGTGGATGCAGAGCAAACAAGCGGCATCAGCAGGTTGTATACACTGGGAGTGGGAGGAGGCTCCATGCGAACGGACTGCACGTCGGGCACAACACAAACTTGCTGAGTGCAGGCAGCAGGCACTACATAAACGGCGACGGCGGCAGCACGACTAGGGGTGGATATCTCGGCTCGGCTCGACTCGACTCGAGCTGGCTCGTTAAGATAACGAGCTGGCTCGGCTCGTTATGTTAACGAGCTAAAGATTCAGCTCGACTCGACTCGTTTGCCAACTCGAGCTGGCTCGTTTGGCTCACGAGCCAGCTCGATAATACCATGTCTAGTGTCTACGAACGGATATAAAAACATGTAGCAAAAGAAAAGGAGGAGATCTATTTAGAAAAAAGAATAGAATTTGTAACTTAAGATTCCACACTCAACAAAGAACAAGATTAACTATAGTAGAGTACAAGATTAACTATTTTGGATCGGAGATTATTGTGATTTGACAAATTACTCCAACTCGTTTGGCTCGTGAGTCAGCTCGCGAGCCAGCTCGAGCTGACTCATTATCGTAACGAGTTGAAATACAAACTCAACTTGTTACAATTATAAACGAGTCGAGTCGAGTCGAGCTACTATCAAGTCGAGTCGAGTGAGTTAACGAGCTACAAGTTTTTCGTCCAGCCCTAAGCACGACGAGCGTTGCACTTGCACGCAACTGACTACCTGCCCGAAATAGAAAACTTCGGGTGGTTCGCCCAGCTCTCTCCGCCGGTGCTCAAAATGATTGCCTCCAGAACCGCGAGGCGTCCACGTCATCCAGCAATGTGGTTTCGGTGTCTGGGGAGCACCGCATCCAGGTTTTCTTTTGGTGGTACTATTATTTGGTGATGATTGTGACGGATTGGAGTGCCACACGCAAAAAAAAAAAGAAAAAAAGAAAAAAAGAAAACAGCAGTGGCGTGTGGGTTGCATACTGCGTCTGTACCAGCAGCACACCAAACACGTCAGTTCTGTTCTGACAGTGAGGAGGAGTTGGACCATACCATTATTTACCCGTTACGTTACATATGACTTGTTGCTTTGGTAAAAGAAACAAGTTGCGTTGGGAGAGCAGGACTGATGATGGGCCTTTATATATATGGTGGTGACGGCGAAGACCGACAATCATTTGTGTCCAAAATGGGAAAACATACACGTATACACACCCACTGAGATGTGAGATCACCCACACGACATCCATTTAGATTTGTCTCAACGGATATATTAAGAGAGACCCAAATAATAAAGTCACAGTTGTCTGAAATAATAAGCTCATGGGTTAAACAACACGTGAATGCTCCACTTATGCTGCATAGTTTACTAGGCCACGAAGCCACAGCACATCGCTAGGATAACAGCTCACACAATTATTTTACTAAGCGATTCTATAAAAAAACATATTACTTTTATAGCTCGACGTGTGATGCATGTCCTACAATTTACTATATGTTAACTGAACCAATTGACGTGATATATATATAAATAACGTAGGTGACGTATATTCTTCATATATATATTTTTTAAATTGCAGATACCCGTCAATTTGGGAAAAAAATTCCATACATGCGTGCTGCAGAGCGGTATCTGTGCAGCACCTAGCAGATTGATGCCACGTGTTCATTTATTAATCTCAAAGCAATCTTTCGGATCGGCTGGCCACACTAATTTAATGTTAAAAGGAGCCAACGTTTCGAGCCAGTCTTTCGAGCCAGCCGTAGACAAGCAAACAAGCAAACAAACAGAGGCGAACTCTGAAGCTAGTTACAGCTACTGCATTTTTCAGCATAAGTAATCGTCACCATCACAAAGGATTTTACGTGCAATGTTAATTACAAAGCTGACAACGTCAGGTTGCTGAGTGTATTATGAATACTTAGTCCTTAAATGTTACATGGTTTGCTACATCAAAATTTAATTTCCGAGCAGCCGATGCATCTTGATCAACTCCAAGCAGAAGCCTGGTGTATCCTCCTTGCATTAATGGAGCCTCCATTGATGAAAAATCCACATACATATTGTTGGTGAAAGCATTTGATATTCCCATATTAGCATTATTGCTCTGGCTCAAATATTTTGGATCATGTTCATGCTCTCTATTGTCTGTTACTTTGCTTAAACCTTCTCCTGTGTCATACACAAAAATGACAGAAATAAATCACTATCAACAATATTAGAATAAGATTTGGCGGGCATAGTGATGAGTACCTTTCTCCTGAGAAAATTTCTTTTTCTTCCATGCTTTCTTTTCAACTATATTCTTTGCTCGCTTACTTTTTGCACCTTTAACCACACGAGGAACTCGAAATGATATGGCACTTTTTATTATATCTACATTGGAGTCATTTAAAACAATAGGAATATCATTTACTCTCGAAGAAGATAGAGATGCCATAGGAACATCATTTTCTCTCAGATTACTTAGAGAAGCATCTGATTCCATCTCCAACTTCTCTAATGCTTTCTCTAAATAATCAAGAAGTGGCCTTGACACTGAGCACTTCAATGCAAGGGATGTTGCCTTTCGAGACAGGCGTGCAGCATGTGCTTTCAAGGTTTCATTCTGATTTGTTTTTCTTTCAATATGAAATCCCTTTTTTGCATATTTTGTCCACCTATTTAATATATATTTCGGTGGTAAAATGAAAACATCGTTCATATTAAATACTTTGAAGGCATGCTTGCACAATATACCTATAAGATATGAAAGTTTTGGTTAGCAACTTGTATTAGAACCAAAACTATAGTTTCAAATGAAAATACATACCTATGGATTCAAACTTCCTGCAAGAACATGTAATGGTCAAATCTGCAACATTGAATGTTACTGTTGCTCCATAATTTGAATGCATATGTGTAACCATGAATGTTGATATTGACCCCTCAGATTGTAACAATTTACATGAATATGAAAACTGACATTTAAATTCTTCCTCAAACTCCATATACATCCTCCTTGTATATGATTCAGCAGCATACTTCAACAAAGGTAAATTTTGGATGTAATTAACTGGATTCTTCATACGTGATTTGAAATCTTCATCCAACTCATTTTCGCGAAGAGAAGCAGAAACCTTCTCGCATTCGACGATGAGTTCGGAAAGCCCAAGTTTCCTACGGAATCTCTTCTTAAATACATTATTCATACCTTCACTCCTTTGAGTAGTTGTCATATCCGCTGTAAAAGAGTCACGATAAACAGCAGCCCACTTTTCTCTTAAATTATATAGATTTAGCATCCACAAGTTCTCCTCAAGGCTATATTCAATCAACAGTTCATTCCACTTCCTTTTGAAACAATCCTCTGATCTATCTTCATAGACACAATTTTTAAATGCAGGTAGAAACTTCTTAGGATGGTTATGAATGATATGACTTAGATGTTTAGCGGCATTAAGATAAATATGCCATAAACAAAGTCGATGTCTTGTATTTGGGAACACATAAGCAATTGCACATGCATGGCTGCATCTTGATCAGTGAAAATTGTACTTGGATGTTTCCCTGACATTGCTGTCAAAAAGGTTTGAAAGAGCCAAACAAATGATTCAATAGTTTCATTAAATAACAGTGCAGCCCCAAAGACTATTGTCTGCTTATGATGGTTGGTTCCAAGTAGTGGAGCAAAAGGCATTTCAAACTTATTTGTTTGAAATGTGGTGTCAAATGAAACAACATCTCCAAAGCATGCATAATCTAATATAGATTGACCATCAGCCCAAAAGAAATTAGCTATCCGACCATATTGCTCACCTTCTTCCAAATCTATTTCAACGGCATAAAAAAATGCAGGATCCTCTATTTGCTTATTCTTCAAGTATTCCAATAGTGTTTGTGCATCATTGGATTCTAAATATTTCTTTCGTTCGCGACCGATCTCATTATTACAATCCATCCTCGAGAATGGAACTTTATCAGCACCTCCATAAAATTGCTTCATAAATTCATACACTTGCGTTGGTCTCATTCCAGCTTCCCGTATTTGGCTAATGAGTTGTCTGTCCGCTTCAATAACATGTCGTTGGGACCTTAACTTGTGTGCCTTGTTCGGACTAGCGAGGGTATGATTGTGTTCAAGTTCAACTTTTTGCACTGTCCAAACCCCTTCCCTGCTAATGCTAAACTGGACACGAGCTTCGCAACCTGTCCTTGTAGTTGATTGTGATGGCTCATTTTTTCTATTACCTTGGTTGCTGCAAACTATATGTTTCTGAAATATAGTTTTATCTGGTCGACGTCTTGTATCACTCTTTCTAATACTAAACCCAACCATACATGCATAAGCATTGTACATCTCATAAGCTTCTTTCTCAGAGTCAAAATACATTCCTACTTTAGGAACAATCACAGCTGGTCCAACTGGATCAACCTTCTATTGCAAAATACGTTTAGAATAAAGTCACGTTACAACAGTACGGAAATTTATTGCAAAATACGTTTAGAATAAAATCACCTTATATGTCACCACTTCTGGAATGGTGTTCTCCTTGCCTTGAATGTTAGTATCGATAGCGCCAACAATATTTACTTCGGTGTTTATACACTCAATGTTCTATGCAAATGTGGGAATTACAGTCAAATAGACAAACTAAATAGACGGAAAAAGTACAATGATCAAAAGAACTAATGATGACAGTACCTGCAGTGTCGCCTCTTCATGATAAGATGGATCGACGATTTGGGTAGGGACGTCACATAGCAAGGGTTGCAGCTGGGACGTGATATTCGTGGTGGCGGCGGCAGGATCGCTGTACTCTTCCATGGATGCAATCGTCCCTCTAGGGCTGTGTGTTTGCGGTACGCAAGGAATGGCAGCACTCGTTTGTGTAGGGCATGAAAAAAAGTAGATGGCTTATTTGCTTGTACGACTGGCAGCTGGCTCGAAACGTTGGCTCCTTTTAACATTAAATTAGTGTGGCCAGCCGATCCGAAAGATTGCTTTGAGATTAATAAATGAACACGTGGCATCAATCCGGTAGGTGCTGCACAGATATCGCTCTGCAGCACGCATGTATGGAATTTTTTTCCTCAATTTGATACCTATGCTATGAATGAATAAATTTATGAATATCTGAACCTCATGTATTATCTACGAATAAAAATTTTAAATCCGTGCCTGCATCCAACGGCTATGAAACCCGCGCATGTCGACGCCCGCGTGGGAAAGGTTATCACCACCAATACACACAACACGTTTCACGGCTCGCATTGGCCGCGGTCGGCGGCATAGGAAGAACAAAAAAAACTGCCGGTTGCTGCTGCGCGGTCCACGTACGCGGCATGCAGTGGCGCACCATGTGCCCGTGCCACACGAACCCGTCGTGGGTTTGTCTGTTGCGGCAAATTACCGTGCAGGACGGGACGGGAGCCATCCGAATCGCATCGCACTCGCACGGGTGCTCTAATTACCGAAAAGACCCGTTGTCCGGCCTGTGTAGTGTGCGTCCAAGCCTCCATCCAAGGATAGTAGTATCTTGTT
Organism: Zea luxurians; assembly: GCA_029449295.1. NCBI lineage: Eukaryota > Viridiplantae > Streptophyta > Magnoliopsida > Poales > Poaceae > Zea > Zea luxurians. Next base: position 29,761,399 of record JAOPSE010000023.1, on the reverse strand, counting down.
CGCATGTTAGTACTTGTCGCTAATAATTTGGGGGTTTTGGTAATTTACAGAAGCGCTACTGTTTAGCAGGAGTACCCTCGGTGACCGCAAGTCGCCGGCGGACAAGCGATTCTGACACCGCGCGGACGGCGAGAAGGACAGAGGTGACTGGACGACCGACCCCCCGGCCCCACCACGTCGACCCCCAATAAAAAACGCCACCTGCACGCGGCTGGCTCCACCTACCACTCGATTCACCAGCAGTCGTCCTTCCTTCTCATTCCCCAAGCCAAACCCCCGGGCTCCATCGAACCAAACCTATTTGAATCGCCAAAGCCGGTGGCGGTGGGTCTCACTCTCACAGCCCTCCGCTCCTCGTCCTCGCTTGCCTAGCCTTCCGTCCCCTGCTGTCTGTCCCCGAAGACGGCGGCGCCGCCGGCCATGGAGGACCCCCTCGCCACGGCGCCGCCACCGCGCCGGCCCCACCGGGAGCGGCGGCACCGGCGGAAGGCGTCGGACGCCGCCGCGGCCGCGCTGGCGGCGCAGGCGGCGTCCTCCTACGGCGACGTCTTCGGCGGGCCCCCGCGGTTCGCGCCGCCGCCTGCCGCGGGGGCGGGGACTGCGCCGGCGGACTACGCCGAGGTGTTCGGCGGAGTCGCGGCCTCCTGCTCCATCCCCTACCTCGACCTGCCGCCCGCCGTTGCCAGCGGAGTCGGCGCCGGCGGGTACGGCGAGATCTTCGGCAGCTTCGACTTCGGGGACTTTGCGGTTCCCTACGAGGACATGCTTTCTGGTGCAGAGTCTCTGGTGGAGGAGATCGCGTCGCCGAGCGGGAGCTCAAGGTACGAACTCTGCCCCCCGTTTCAGGATTTCATTTTTTTCATCATCTTCTTCTTCTCCCCATTCATTGTGCCACTGTTGCCTGAGGCTCATTGTTCGGGCCAAGAATTCTGCTCCGCTTTTAGGCGAGGCCTTATTTTTCTGGCGATTTTAGAGATAGTGGGTTTAATGGGGCTAGGTTCTGCACTGTAGAGGGTTTGCTCATCTTTACCGCACACACCATTTTGGCGATGAAATGCTGCCTTTGCGTAACAATCTGCGCGTTGGTTCCGCTCTGCTTTTTACTATTTCGGCTGATTTTGTGTGAGTAGGATGGTGGAATGTCGTTTCCAAGCTACGTGTACTGCATTTTTTTTTCTAATCCATAAAGGTTATTGTGTTTGGTGAAGTGCTATATTTCGTCACGCGTTCAATACTCACGATTGAAGGGGCTATATCTGTATATATATGGAGTTCTTTTAGGAAGTCCTTTTTCGCATAAAAATATTGCCTTCGGGTTGAAGTGCTGTCTTTTTTCTTCTCCACTTTGGAGTTGTTTTAAAATCGAAGAATTAGCGAAATGCCTGTGAAATCTTGAATTTCACTTATGAAATTTATGTAATTGTGTGTTTTCATGACTATTTATTTCTGTGTTGACTAGATATGTGTCATGATGACGACATACAATTATAAATTCTGATCCTAGGTCCCCAAAACATGTAGTAACATACTAACATTTCACCTAAAAGTGTACTCCTGTAATGCAATGGGGCACTGACTCAAACCCTGCTTCCCTCCTAAGTTCAACTACATAATTCCTTTAGCAACTTTCATATTTTTTAATTCATTGTTTTGTAGTTCTTTTCTGTGTCTTTTCAGGGAATTCTTAGCTGTGTAAAGTGGACTGACCTTTTGATGTCACTGACAAGAGTGAATGCACATGCCATGTTTTATTGTTTCTGATTTGTGCTCATTACTTCCATATCTACAGATCATCAACTAGAAAAGAATCGGTCCGATTGGATGCTGAGCCATCTATACCCTATCAACAAGTTCCAGATGCTGGTTCTGGCAGGCACTCTGATGACGAGCAATTTCATCCAGTCTCCTTTCCTCCAGATGGTGAGCAAACGTTCACTATGTCATATAACAAGATCACCCGGGGAAGGCCAGATGATCTTGTTGAAATGACCGCTTGCATAGTAGAACCTTCAATTAGCTATGTGGTTGACTCTTGCAATTTGTCAAATGATTTAGAAATGGATTATGTCCCAGTAATGGACAGTGGCACAAATGCTAATGTTGTGAAAGAAAAGATGAACCTACCAAACATTGCAGATTCCGGCCTGGAGTGTGCTGATAGTGCTTATGTGGTTGATCATCAGCAACATATCCCAACATGCCCTCCCATCTCTGAAAATATTTGCCAGGATGAAAACTACAACAAGAGATCAAGCACACATTCAGTGTCAAGCGAGGAAGCACCTTCCCCTGACTATCCATTCTTAAGGGTATCCAATATCAACCTTCCAGCAGCACCCATCAAAGTACAACCACCACCGATGCCCCCATCTAAATTGCTTAATAAAAAGGGAAGCAACGAAAATGGAGATTCTGATGTCAATCCTAACTCAGTTGCTGCTGCTGCTGCTATGAAGGAAGCAATGCAATTTGCTGAAGCCAGATTAAAAGCTGCAAAAGAATTGATGGAGATAAAAGGTGTCAGCTCTAAATTCCGTAAGCGTCCAGTTCATCACAAAAGCACAAAATCAACTGAAATTAAGGAATACAATGCACCTGAAAAAGCACATCTATTTGAAGAAAAGCTGAATATGAGAAGATTGGTAAAAGAGGAAAATCAAAGCCATGATATATCTTTGCTGGATAAAAACACAGGCACTGTTGCACTTGAGCACAGTGATCATGATAAAAAAGGGATTATATCACCAGGGAAGCCTAAGGAGATGATGCAAAACGACAGTGAACTAGAACAATTAGGAGAGTGGACATCAGATGCTGATTTTTATGAATTGGTTAGCAATGATCAGAAATGCAGAACTAATGAAGCTGAATGCAGGGACGATGGTCTGATGACAAATTCCTTAGCCAAGCTTGACCGGTCTGAGAATGAAAAATCAGGAGGCTTTGCAGGTGAGTCAAAAAGGTCTAGGAAATTGTGGGATTGTAACAACAGAACATGTCTGCGGACTGAACATGTAAATCAGGGAAAAGATGGTATAGGTTCATTGGAGGTTGAACAAAAGAATACTAGGTCTCCACAAGTTACAGAACATGTAAATCAGCAAAAAGATGCTATAGATTATGTGGAAGCTGAACAAAAGACTCCTAGGTCACCAGAAGTTTCTCCTTGTAATGGAAGGGTGACGTATGAAGGGCCAACCAAAGGAAATAATGATCTGATGACAAATTCTTCCACCAAGCTCGACCAGTCTGTGAAAGTAAAGGAAGGGGTTTTTGCAGGTGAGCCGAAAAGGTTTAGAAAATTGTGGGGCAGTAACAGTACAACAGTTCTGAGAACAGTGCATGTAAATCAGGAAAAAGATGGTACAGCTTTCGTGGAGGCTGAAGAAAAGGCACCTAGGTTTTCGGAAGTTCCTCCTTGTGATGAAAGGATGGCATCCCAAGAGGCAACTGATTCCCATTTAGAACAATGTCCAGGGGTGGGGAATTCTCTAGGTCACGAAAATGGTGCACAATTTGAGACTTCATGCGTGAATAATTTACCTTCAGAGGTCCATGCAGACCCAGAAATCTCTAGTTCATTTTTGGAACCTTGTTTATCTGGAAGTCTTGCCAATGGTAATGAAAATCATTCTGAAAGCACAGCTCAGGAAACTGCATTAGTAGGAAACTCTAACCAAAATGTCAACAATAAAGAGGAACTTGAGCTTCCGTGCATTGATGGGTTGCCTTGTGCTTCAGCAAGGAATCAGATTTTGCAGGAACATTTTAATGTTATTAATGCTGATGAAAACAAGGAAATGGAAGTGAAAATATCAAAATTAGAAGGGTCTTCCAAATCTTATTTGAATTTTGAGGAAGAAAAGTTACCCAGTTTTGTTGATGAATCATGCCTACAGAACAAAAATGAAAGAGATAATGAAGTAAATTCAGAATCACCCATCCATGAAAAGATGACAAAGTTCGGGATTGAGGACAAAGGTGATGCACATGAAGATTTTCAAGAGGGAGATATGGATCAGGTTGCTGGATCTGCTGAAGAGGAAGGTTATGTTACTTCAGGAAGTGGTATTGCTAATGAAAGCGAATATGAAGAAGCAGAAGATGATATATTTGTAGGAGACATGGAATCAAATGTAAGAACATGTGGTAGTTTTGACAAAGATCCATATCAGCGCCAAGAATCACAAGGATCATGGGGACCCCAAGATTTGGATAATAGAATGGACAAAGTCAGTGATACAATATCTCATGGAAAGGAAAGGGAGACTAAAGAATCCTTGCTGGAGAATGTTGAAAAGACAGCGGCAGAAGAAGTACTAAACCATGACTGCAGGGAAGGGCATAAATCCATGGAAACCGTTGACTACATATGGCCCAAATATGTATGTGCAGAATTTGATGTAAGTAGTGACAAAGATGGTAATGTGTTTGATTCTGCTGATGAACTTATCAGCGACAATGGCAGTGATTATGCCATGAACATGAGCACAATGTCAAATAATCTGCAAGCTTCGTTTTCAGAAGCATGCAGTAGCATTCAACATCTTTCTCAAAAACCTCAGTCTATTTCTGCTGAGAAGGCTGGTGAAAGCACTCCTGTTCTTGGAAATCTTGAAGTGGATTGCGGAGAAGCAGGTAGAAAAATTTCAAGTGAAAATTGTGAAGTGTCAGAAGAAGGGCAAAATATTGGAAGCGAAATGGAAGAAAGAAAAAGAGAAGACAATATATCAAATATAAGGTTCATGGATCAGCAACCATTTTACTTGGACAGTGACATTAGACCTAAGGCTGCAGAAGGTACTGCATCAGAAACTATTCTAAAATCCAGAGAAGAGGATCTTAATGTTCAGAGAACTAAAGTGAGGAATGACATAAAAGAGGCTGAAGGAGAACTCGAGAAGGAGGTAAGACTTGTTGAAGAGAAAGAAAAAGAATGCAAAATGGCAAAAGAGAAGGAACAAGATAAAGAGAGACAAAGAAGAGAGTTGGAAGAACAGAAGGAACGGGAAATGGAGCGAGCAAAAGATAGGCTTGCTGTTCAGAGAGCTACAAGAGAAGCACATGAGAGGGCATTCGCCGAGGTTCGAGCTAAGGCTGAAAGAATAGCATTAGAAAGGATCACCTCAGCACGTCAAAGAGCATCCGCAGAAGCCCACGAGAAAGAAGAGAAGGCAACCGCTCAAGCAGCTCTGGAGCAGGCTTCGAGGGAAGCTAGAATGAAAGCAGAACGTGCTGCCGTTGAGAGAGCAACTGCTGAAGCTCGGGAGAGGGCAATTGAAAAGGCAAAAGCTGCTGCAGATGCAAAGGAGCGAATTGGGAAGTTCAGGTCCTCTTTCAAGGATAGTTTTAAGGCACCTAATCAGGTAGCTGATGTCATTATGCATGCATTTTGTTGTTGCATACACAAAATAAATACTGTTCTAATCCGCATTCTTGACACAGGACAATCAACATGAGGCATCATTTCAGAAGACAGCTTACAATAAGCATGGAAAAAGCATGGATTCTTGTGTTGAAGGTATTGGTAGAAGTATATCCTACTGCAAAATAGTTCAAGTATTTGTCTGTGCAATTTTCTGTAATATTTCTATAGTGTTATATTATTTGAAACATGGGACTTGACTTGCTCTGGTCATGTTCCCTATTTATAGTAGTCGAGGTTGAGTCAGCTCTACGACATAAAGCAAAATTGGAAAGGCACCAACGCACAGCTGAGCGAGCGGTATACTCCAATGCTATTGCTATGTTGTCTTCTACTTGTTTGTTTGCCTAGCCTGTGGCAGTCCTCATCATTACCAATTTTCAGGCGAAAGCCCTTGCTGAAAAGAACATGCGGGACATGCTGGTGCAGAGGGAGCAGGCTGAGAAACATGTAAGATAGTTGGTCATCAGGAAAGAAAAACATATTCCTCTGTTTCTAAATAACATTTGTTATCCATGAACTTTTTACTTTTGGATACAGAGACTGGCTGAATTTCTTGATCCTGAAGTCAAGAGATGGTCAAATGGAAAAGAAGGAAATCTGCGAGCATTGCTGTCCACATTGCAATATGTACGTGTTTTGCCTTATATGACTTCTGTTTGAACCACGTACATCTTGGTTACTGTAGGACTTCACTGGTTCTTATCAGAAACTTATGCCCATCATTAGATTGCCAATAAATAATACTCCTAATCATGGGTGCTCCAGTTAAAAAATGGATCGTATGTAAATTCATTTCAGACAGTGCAAGAAATGGTTAGCTACTATACACCAGGTTTACCGCATTGTGTATAATATATATTTTTTGTTCATGTTAATATCGTTCAAGAGTGTCAAGCATAAACATAATTAGTTTGTCAGGAAAAAAATCAAGCACCATGCGTTAGGTCATGCCTCCCACTAATTTATTACTTATGTTTATACCATCTTATCTGTTTTGAGAATTTTCTTAGCATGCATATTTTTTTATTTCAGTATGCATGTATAATCCAATTCGTTGGAGATTCACTCTTGATACAGTTTTGGAGAAATTAACTCCATGAACTCTTTCTTGAGTTCACTTAGCTCAATTCTGCATTTTATCATAGTATTATGGTAAGAAGAAAACCTTCTCACGCAGGTCGAGAAAACCCCCGAACCCCTGCCCCACCCATACACAGTGGCATCGTAGCCCATGTGAGAACGACCGCGGCTGGGGCTGAGCCTTAGACCTGTGTTTTGGCGTGGGACAGACGAGGGGATTTTTTAACCATAGCTTGAAAATTCGCTCTCACGGGGAGTCAAACCTAGACCTGAGGAGTGCTACTCAGAGCATCTCCAAGAGCTCCCCAGAAGTTTCCCTTAAATCAAGTTTTTTTGGGAAAAACACAAAAATGTGTCTCCAACAATTGCCCTAAAGTGCTCCCAACTTTTCCATAGCCCTTAAAACTCCCTCACTTGTAGCTACAAATGGGGTTTTTTGGGCTCCCCAGAAACAATCTGCCGCTTTAAGGGATCTTTTGGAGAAAGGATTAAAATCTACCCCACTAATTTTTTAGATGTCCTTTAAAACTGATTTTCAGGAGTTATTTTCTGGGGAGCTCTTGGAGATGCTCACCCTGCCAACTCTAGAGGCCCTTTCGCTGAATTTGACTTTAACTACTGGAATCAGACACCAGTCTAATCATGCATTTTTAATTTTTCTGGGCAGATACTTGGTTCAGACAGTGGCTGGCAGGCAGTTCCCCTCACAGATCTTATCACAGCTGCTGGTGTCAAGAAGGCATACAGGAAGGCAACCCTTTGTGTCCATCCAGATAAAGTGCAGCAAAGAGGTGCTACAATCAGACAGAAATACATTTGTGAGAAGGTGTTTGATCTTCTTAAGGTGTGTTCTTTGGTCATCTTGCTTTATAAATTAGTTACTTATCTACAGTTGCTTAAGTTTCAATATTTTTTGTTGGTATGGCTGCTGCTATAACTCCCAAGTTCTGTTACCCTCAGTCACCTCTGGGAGACTGAGACTATGTTGATGTTTCTGCATTGCTGTGGTGCTTCACAGATCCTTATTATAATGCAAGCATTCGACTTTTCCTTTCGAATGGAGCACCATGATCCTGCATTCATACCCAGCTATCCATATTCTCTGTTCCAGACATGGATATCTGTTAGATGGACCTATATACAGGGAATATGCATTACAGTCTCATTACTGGTCTATTGCTGTTTCATTCCCTTCATGTTCATTTCTGAATGTGTAAGATATGTGTTCATTTGGATATAACAATACAACTACCATAGTCAAATTAATGTGAATAATAAGACATGTCATACAAAGACTTACTTGCCAGCAGGATTTCAAGGACATTCAGTTTATGATTGACAAAAAGCCTACTCAGGCAAAGTGCATCATATCCCAAAACTGGCTGCATCAAAGAAAATAAAGAAATAACACCCAATTAATACTGAATTAGTAATCTGTAGTTCTGTACGAAACTGGCATCCGTGACAGACTGGTAACCGATCTAGTAATACTGGGTGTTTAAATGCTTGCTCATTCTAAATTTCTAGTACGTCTCTGGCCACGCCACTCATAAAATCTTTGGAAGTTATGCCTGTTGCTAATGACTAGCGAAAGCAAGTCTTGTGTTGATAATTTGGTAACTGTCTTTCCGAATATATCAAGTTACTTGTTGCGATAAAGGGGGCTAACTTTTTCACCCGTGATCGATTGTGCAGGAAGCTTGGAATAAGTACAATTCCGAAGAGCGCTAGTAGGAATAGGTGGTTCTTTATTAATTGTTTACGGGGGACAGGATATTGGCTAGGTATCTCTGTAGCAATTGCCATACTGATTATTTCTTACATTGGTGAAAATATGCAGCTGTAGAGGGCATCTTCTGGTCATTTTTTATCCATATCAATGCAATAGTAGAGCATATGTTGCCTCTTATCTAGCATCCCCAAGTTTATCTTTGCTAGACTTTAGTTGTGTACCTTTTGCGTTACTTTGACCATTCCTAGCAAAGTTTGCCTACGTTTGGCGATCAACTTGAAGTAGTTGAATTTATATTTTCTTTCTGTGGCTAGCAGTTGCGGGGGCTTTTATTCGAACTAGTAGCTGCAATATGCTCACGGAGAATTTGTACCATTTGTATTAAAGAATATCATGTGTTAGAAACTTTTTTGTTACTAGTTGGAGCTAAAAAGAAACTTAAATTAACTACGGTTGGTTATCTAGCTGGGTATAACTAGTTGACGATTTGACTAAAAAAATAATTCATTCGTTAGCTCTCCTATTTTGATGTACTAGAGTTAATTTTAGCTAATTGTTTTTGCTAGCTAACAATTAGCTCTTGTGTCAAACATGTCCTTTAGGGGTTAGTGTTGGAATCTTCCATATAAATATAAATGGGGATATAGGAAAAGATAAACCAAGGCAAGTCTTCTTCCATAAATATGTGGAAAGGTTGGTTCGAACCCATTAGCGGTAACTCTCACCACTATATCAAACATACCTTTTACCTAGAAATCGTTGTTGTATAAGAAGTTTTATTTGATCTAGAACATATCTTTTTTGAGTTGCCCCAAAAACGATAACGACCATATCAGGTACAATCGCACATATTTAGTATAATCGTGCAACCAAGACATAAATATAGAGGTGTGAGGACTAATTTTAAAAATAGTCTTGAGATGTGTAAGTTTTTTTTAAAATAATTTTAAAAGTCCTTTCTACCTCTATCTTTGTGCTTTGATTGCACGGTTACACTAATATGTACGGTTATGCCTGATATGTTTGTAAAACAGTAATTTTTTGGATATCTGCATCTGTATTATTATAGTTCTTTTAAGTTTTGAAAGCTACCATTACTATCCACCTATTTGAAACCATGCCATTACAACCCGTGTTTTAAATAACCGGCTAAGCCATTTATCCCCAACTTTTTTCAGCATCTATATTGGATATATCGGATATAGCAGACAACTAAATCATTTAGCGGTTTTTAGGAAACATAAAGTGCTAGCTCCAAATCAGTGAAAACTAAGAACACATTTTCAGAAATAGAACATGTTTGTGCCTATTAGATTGAGACACATGGCTGCCCACCGCCTTAGGCAATGGCACGCAACATCGTACTGCACGCGCACACAGCGGCCTGGCGCACGCAACACCTTATGCATGGACCAACAATTTTAGCGCGGTAAATCAAGGGCAGTTTAGCTGTTGTAGCCGGCTATTAGCAGATATTAGCAGCTAATTACGTTTAGCGCTAAACAGTGAATAACTTATCCCTAATCTTCTCCTGCGGATATATCTACCACTATAGTTGGTTATTTAAAACATTGATTACAACTCAGAGTAAATCGAATCCATGGTATCTTGGTGCCGTTCTGGCCGGATTCTGGCCGCCAGAAGCCGAAGCGGCTCCCAAACGCCTAAATTCTTGACCCGCTTTTGCGCGCCGCGCTTCGACGAGAAGCCAGGCGCCTACGCGACGCCAGAAGCCGCCCTCACGCCGCGTCCGCAGAAAGCCGCTCACATTTGCCTAGGGTTCGCAACCCGCATCCCTCACGACGCTCTCGTCCCCGATGCAACTCGCCGCCGCCGCTCTCCTCCCCGTCGCATCTCCCCCCGCGCTCGTCGTTGGCCGAAAGCCGGCCTCATTCGCGACGCCCGCGGCGCTCGTCCCATCCCCCATCGCATCTCCCGCCGCCGCGCTCGTCATCTTCGCAGGTAAGCACCTCTCATCCATGGCGACCCTCTCTTGTTTGTCCTCCGCCGCGCAGGTCGTTTCGAAGCTTTCCGTGACCCTTTCAGTTCTCTAGGGGTTTGACCGCGGATCGTCAAGCTGCGAGTCGTCCCAACATCGCCTCTCGCCGTCTTCGCAAGTACTTCCTCTCCTCCATCCCGCCCCTGGAGGAATCTCCTCTGCCGACGTCGTCGTTGGGATATCTCTCGTCTCAACCTAGTACGGATCCGATTGTCCCCCATGTAAATTTGTTTGTTACCAGCCGATTGTATCCTCCATCCCGCCCCTCTCACAATCTCCTCTGCAGTGGTTAAGTATCCCCCCTGTATTGAAGCATAGATTTGTGTCTTTGTTATTTGAATCATACATTTGTTTGTTAGCAGCCGAGGTAGTAATTAGTTTCAATTATTGGATTTAAGTACAATGTCCCCATGTCCAGTTTATTCACTACATACTTTTGTTTCAAGCGACGTACTAACAATTTTGTTGTGTAATGTATACTTCAGATTTTCCCATCAACTCGGTCCTTCCTGTTCAGTTGCAAGATCCCCTGAAGAAAAGGTATTGTCAATATGTATTTGTTAGTTACAAAAGTTTGAGCATAGATGAGGTGATAGCAAATTTTGTTCTCGGTGAAAGGGATACCATTGATGTGTTTTATCGCTAATTTTTGATCTGGGTTTATTTCAAAGTTTGTCTATGTCAGTACCTGAATGTTAGTTGGTACCACCTCAGTTTTTCCATGTATTCCACGCAATTCATGTCATAACATCGAAGTTAGTAGATAGTCCCCTTGTCTAGTACACTAACCAACTAAATCCACATCAGATGGATTCAGCAGACTCCATAGCCGACAAGGCAATTGGAAGGATGCAAGAGATTGCGGACAAGATATTTTCCGTAGCTCGTGAAACAATCCGTCTAGGACGCGGGTTGACCTCATTTGAGGCTACCAAATTACGTGTAGCATTGGAGGACATTGCTTGCATGCTTGAGCAAGACTCTCTGGTGTTGCAAGAGAATTTGGACAACGTGAACAACGTAAACAACCCTGGTGAAAGCAGCTACGAACCGTCAGCCTTGTCCTCACCTCCCCCTGCTGACGATTACCTTAGTCCGGATTGGGACTTTGCTGAGCACTTCGAAAACTTCTGGGGTCTTGAATATGACTCTGACCAGATGCCATCGTTTAGTGACAATGAAGTTTAAGTTGGATAATGTTAGAGTCAGGTGTTAGTGTGACTGGGATAGATCAGGCTTTTGGTTCTTGGGACTTTCTAAACTGTTCCTTGTGCTTTTGTGTTCAGCAACACTTTTATTTCCTCAGTCCCTATATGTAATTATGGCAAACAAATGTGAGTGCTTATGGTACTACTTTTATTATGGTCAGTTTCCTGTTATATTTGTTGTCGTAGTAACTGAACTTCTATACGTAATATGATTCGTGTACACTCTTTCGCACTAGATGGACAAGTCTGGCAAAGTGATTGCTAAGTGGGATAGTAGAGCAACAAAAATTTACACAGAAATATGTGTAGAAGAGGTCAATGCACGGAACAGGCCACAACAATTCCTAAACGCCGAAGGGTATGCTAATCTCATAAGAAAGTTTAAGGAACGCACTGGTCGCACTTACACAAGGGATCAAATGAAGAATAGGTGGGATTCATTGAAGAGAATGTTCACCCAGTGGAAAACTCTTAATGAAAGGGCTACAGGTCTTGGTCGAGACCCTCATACTGGTTCAATCAGTGCGCCAGATGAGTGGTGGGCCAAGCAAAATGTAGTAAGTAGATCTTTTTTCTAGACTAACATTAGTATTGGCCATCTCAAACTAGGAACTACCATGTTGGTGCAGGCAATGCCAGGTTGTATTATGTTCAAAACAGCCCCTAGAGAATGAGGACGAGCTAAAGGTTATGTTTGGACCCATTGTCTGCACAAATGAAAGAACCCTGGTTCCTGGCGTCGAGGATGCTAATTCATCATCTGATGATCATTTCGAAGCCACTTTAGGTGGGGGTGAAAACAACACACCTGACCCATGCACAAATGCGACTGGGAAGCGTAAGATTCGGCATGATTCTCCTAAACCAAAGAAGAAAAAAGATTCGAGGGAAGAGTACATGAAAAGACTAGTGGAGGCTTTTGAGTCGCGATCAATGACCACTAACAAGTCCATTACCTCTGCTGACAATGACCCAGTTCGAGTTGAGGTTAAGGCGCAGTTGCAACAAGTTATCGATGATGGATCACCAGAAGGCAGCCAACTACATTTGTTTGCCACTCATCTATTGATTGAGAAAAAGTATAGAGATGTTTTTGCAACACTGCAGACAAAAGAAGGAAGGATCGCTTGGCTTCGCAATGCTTACGAGATAGATCTTAAAAAGTGCACTTAGATGCTGGTCGTCCGACAACAGAGGCTTATGTTCAGTATTATGGTTGTTTCTGTCTGTTTTATGAGTCTTGTCGTTTCATTGTTATGAGGATTGTCGTCTTAGAACATAAACTTGGCGTACGCTTAATTTTCCCTTTTAAACATTTTTCGAGATATTCGAGTTGAACTTGTATTTCAATAATCAGAGTTGTCAGCTTGTGAACAATGTGAATCTGTGAACTTTCTGTCTCCTTTGAAACATGAATATATGTGGCTTGTAAACTGTGGTTGTACATTAATATGAGACTTATAAACTGTGGTTACATATGAATATGTGTCTGTTGTTTGTGTGCATGCAGATGTGTGACCCTGCTGCACACACATATGATAATGAAATGGATGACACAGATGCAGAATTGGTGGTTGCTATATATGCTGTAGACATTTGGGGCAGGACTTTCAGTCAGGTTCCTAGAAGAACATTGGTTGAAACTGGTATTCAATGGGTGGAGAGAATGTTGGAGAATAGTAACGACTGTTTCGATATGTTTCGCATGCGACGAACTGTTTTTAGACGATTGCATGACACATTGGTGGACAATTATGGTCTGCTTCCAAGCCGGGGTGTCAGTACTATGGAAGCTCTTGGCATTTTCTTGTGGGCATGTGGGGGTCCACAGTCATTTAGGCAGATAAGGAATAAGTTTGGTCACTCCTTGGAAACAATTAGTCGCAAGTATAGTGAAGTCCTTGATGCACTGTTTAAGATGTCATCTGACATAATTAAGCCCAAAGACCCATATTTCATCGAGATTCATCCTCGTTTGCGAGAGGCGAGATTTTGGTCACACTTCAAGGATTGCATAGGAGCAATTGATGGTAGTCACTTTCCAGCGGCAGTCCCGGCCTCGAAGCAAGCCAAATATATTGGACGGCACGGTTACGCATCACAGAATGTAATGGCCGTTTGTGACTTCGATATGAGGTTCACATTTGTTGTCACAGGATGGCCAGGATCCGTACATGACACTAGAGTATTACAAGATACTTTGATAACTTATGCGGACAGGTTCCCCCAGCCACCAGAAGGTATATAAATATGTTGTATTTTTTGTCATATGCTATTAATTAATGGCTTAAGTATTTAACTTTTGTATTTCATGTTTGTGCAGGTAAATACTATCTTGTCGATTCAGGCTATCCAAATAGAAAGGCTACCTTGCACCTTATAAGGGTCAGAAGTACCACATTTCTGAATGGCAAAATGCGAGGCAACCTATTGGGAGCAAAGAAGTATTCAACTATGCACACTCTTCGCTACGCAATGTTATAGAGCGATCGTTTGGGGTGCTTAAAATGAAGTGGAGAGTTCTATTAAGTGAAAGGGAATTAGGCTTACACCTAGTCCCTAATTAATTTTGGTGATTGAATTGCCCAACACAAATATTGGACTAACTAGTTTGCTCTAGTATATAAGTTATACAGGTGCCAAAGGTTCACACTTAGCCAATAAAAAGACCAAGTATTGGGTTCAAATAAAGGAGCAAGGGTCAACCGAAGGCACCTCTAGTCTGGCGCACCGGACATGTCTGGTGCACCAGAGGACTCCAACTCCAACTCGTCACCTTCGGGAAATTCCAGAGGCGACTCCGCTATAATTCACCGGACTGTCCGGTGTACACCTGACAGTGTCCGGTGCTCCAACGAAGAGCGGCCTCCGGAACTCGCCAACCTCGGGAATTCACTTCAGCTGCTCCGCTATAATTCACCGGACTGTCCGGTGTAACAGCGGGGCAACGGCTATTTCGGTGCCAACGACTACCTGCGACGCATTAAATGCGCGCGCAGAGGTCAGGCACGCCCATACTGGCGCACCGGACAATCTACAGTGCATGTCCGGTGCGCCACCGGACATCTAGGCGGGCCCAGAAGACAGAGCTCCAACGGTCGAACCCAACGGCTTTTGGTGACGTGGCTGTCGCACCGGACATGTCCGGTGTGCACCGGACTGTCCGGTGCACCATCGAACAGACAGCCTCACCAAACGGCTAGTTTGGTGGTTGGGGCTATAAATACCCCCAACCACCCACCATTCATTGCATCCAAGTTTTCATACTTCCAACCACTTACAATAGCTCTAGCATTCAATTCTAGACACACCAAAGAGATCAAATCCTCTCCCAAATTCCACACAAAGCTTTAGTGACTAGTGAGAGAGATTTGCTTGTGTTCTTTCGAGCTCTTGCGCTTGGATTGCTTTCTTCTTTCTTGATTCTTTCTTGCGATCAAACTCACTTGTAATTGAGGCAAGAGACACCAATCTTGTGGTGATCCTTGTGGGAACTTTGTGTTCCAAGTGATTGAGAAGAGAAAGCTCACTCGGTCCGAGGGACCGTTTGAGAGAGGGTAAGGGTTGAAAGAGACCCGGCCTTTGTGGCCTCCTCAACGGGGAGTAGGTTTGCGAGAACCGAACCTCAGTAAAACAAATCCGCGTGTCACACTTCTTATTCGCTTGCGATTTGTTTTGCACCCTCTCTCGCGGACTCGATTATATTTCTAACGCTAACCCGGCTTGTAGTTGTGATTATTTTTGAGAATTTCAGTCTTGCCCTATTCACCCCCCTCTAGGTGACTTTCAATTGGTATCGGAGCCCGGTGCTTCATTAGAGCCTAACCGCTCGAAGTGATGTCGGGAGATCACACCAAGAGGGAGATGGAGACCGGCGACAAGCCCACTACGAGCCACGGGAGCACTTCATCAGAAGAGTCCCGCACCAAGAGGAAGGAGAAGAAGAAGGACTCCTCCAAACGGAAGGAGAAAAGATCTTCTTCTTCTCACCACAAAGAGAAGAAGGAAAAATCTTCTTCCCACAAGTCGCATCGGAAAGGCGACAAGCACAAGAGGATGAGGAAGGTGGTCTACTACGAGACCGACACTTCATCAACATCGACCTCCGACTCCGATGCGCCGTCCGTAACTTCTAAGCGCCAAGAGCGCAAGAAGTTTAGTAAGATCCCCTTACACTATCCTCGCACATCTAGACATACTCCATTACTTTCCGTTCCATTAGGCAAACCGCCAACCTTTGATGGCGAAGATTATGCTAGGTGGAGTGATTTAATGAAATTTCATCTAACCTCACTCCACAAAAGTATATGGAATGTTGTTGAGTTTGGAGCACAGGTACCATCCATAGGGGATGAAGATTATGATACGGACGAAGTGGCCCAAATCGAGCACTTCAACTCCCAAGCTACAACCATACTCCTCGCCTCTCTAAGCAAGGAGGAATACAACAAGGTGCAAGGGTTGAAGAATGCAAAGGAAATTTGGGACCTTCTCAAGACCGCGCACGAGGGTGATGAACTCACCAAGATCACCAAGCGGGAAACGATCGAGGGGGAGCTCGGTCGCTTTCGTATTCGCCAAGGGGAGGAGCCACAAGATATGTACAACCAGCTCAAAACCTTGGTGAACCAAGTGCGCAACCTCAGGAGTAAGAAGTGGGACGACCACGAGGTGGTTAAGGTTATTCTAAGATCTCTTATTTTCCTTAACCCCACTCAAGTTCAATTAATTCGTGGTAATCCCAGATACACACTAATGACTCCCGAGGAAGTAATCGAGAATTTTGTGAGCTTTGAATGTATGATCAAGGGCTCAAAGAAGATCAACGAGCTTGATGAACCCTCCACGTCCGAAGCACAACCGGTGGCATTCAAGGCGACGGAGGAGGAATCTACATCGAGTAGACAACCAATTGACGCCTCCAAGCTCGACAATGAGGAGATGGCTTTAATCATCAAAAGCTTTCGCCAAATCCTCAAGCAACGGAGGGGGAAGGACTACAAACCCCACTCCAAGAAAGTGTGCTACAAATGTGGTAAGCCCGGTCATTTTATTGCAAAATGTCCTATATCTAGTGACAGTGACAGGGGCGACGACAAGAAGGGAAAGAGGAGAGAAAAGAAGAAGTACTACAAGAAGAAGGGCGGCGATGCCCATGTTTGCCGGGAGTGGGACTCCGACGAGAGCTCCACCGAGTCCTCCTCCGACGAGGACGCCGCCAACATCGCCGTCACCAAGGGACTCCTCTTCCCCAACGTCGGCCACAAGTGCCTCATGGCAAAGGACGACAAAAGGAAGAAGGTTAAATCTAAATCCTCCACTAAATATGAGTCCTCTAGTGATGATAATGCTAGTGATGAGGAAAATAATTTGCGTACCCTTTTTGCCAACCTTAACATGGAACAAAAAGAAAAGTTAAATGAATTGATTAGTGCCATTCATGAAAAAGATGACCTTTTGGATTCCCAGGAGGATTTTCTAATTAAAGAAAACAAGAAACATGTTAAGGTTAAGAATGCTTATGCTCTAGAGGTAGAAAAATGTGAAAAATTATCTAGTGAGCTAAGCACATGCCATGACATTATTGCCAACCTTAGACAAGAAAATGCTAAACTAATTGCTAAGGTTGATTCTCATGTTTGTGATGTTTCAATTCCCAATCTTAGAAATGATAATGATGATTTGCTTGCTAAGATTGAAGAATTAAACATCTCTCTTGCTAGCCTTAGGATTGAAAATGAAAAATTAATTGTTAAGGCTAAAGATTTTGATGTTTGCAATGTTACTATTTCTAACCTTAGAAATGAGAATGATATACTACATGCTAAGGTTGTAGAATTAAAATCTTGCAAACCCTCTACATCTACCGTTGAGCACACTTCTATTTGTACTAGATGTAGAGATGTTGATATCAATGCTATTCATGATCACATGGCTTTAATTAAACAACAAAATGATCATATAGCATTATTAGATGCTAAAATTGCCGAGCATAACTTAGAAAATGAAAAGTTTAAATTTGCTAGAAGTATGCTCTATAATGGGAGACGCCCTGGCATCAAGGATGGCATTGGCTTTCAAAGGGGAGACAATGTCAAACTTAATGCCCCTCCTAGAAATTTATCTAACTTTGTTAAGGGCAAGGCTCCCATGCCTCAGGATAACGAGGGTTACATTTTGTACCCTGCCGGTTATCCCGAGAGCAAAATTAGGAGAACTCATTCTAGGAAGTCTCACTCTGGCCCTAATCATGCTTTTATATATAAGGGTGAGACATCTAGCTCTAGGCAACCAACCCGTGCCAAGTTGCCTAGAAAGAAAACTCCTAGTGCATCAAATGATCATGACATTTCATTTAAGACTTTTGATGCATCCTATGTGCTTACTAACAAATCCGGCAAGGTAGTTGCCAAGTTTGTTGGGGGCAAATACAAGGGTTCCAAGACTTGTGTTTGGGTACCCAAAGTTCTTGTTTCTAATGCCAAAGGACCCAAAACCGTTTGGGTACCTAAAGTCAAGAACTAAAATTGTTTTGTAGGTTTATGCATCCGGGGGCTCAAGTTGGATACTCGACAGCGGGTGCACAAACCACATGACAGGGGAGAAGAAGATGTTCTCCTCATATGAGAAAAACCAAGATCCCCAACGAGCTATCACATTCGGGGATGGAAATCAAGGTTTGGTCAAAGGGTTGGGTAAAATTGCTATATCACCTGACCATACTATTTCCAATGTTTTTCTTGTAGATTCTTTAGATTACAATTTGCTTTCCGTTTCGCAACTATGTCAAATGGGCTACAACTGTCTATTTACTGATGAAACTGTCTTTAGAAGAAGTGATGATTCAATAGCATTTAAGGGAGTGTTAGAGGGTCAGCTATACTTGGTAGATTTTGATAGAGCTGAACTCGACACTTGCTTAATTGCTAAGACTAACTTGGGTTGGCTCTGGCATCGCCGACTAGCCCATGTTGGAATGAAGAATCTTCATAAGCTTCTAAAGGGAGAACACATTTTAGGACTAACAAATGTTCATTTTGAGAAAGACAGGATTTGTAGCGCATGTCAAGCCAGGAAGCAAATTGGCACTCATCATCCACACAAGAACATCATGACAAGTGATAGGCCACTGGAGCTCCTACACATGGATTTATTCGGCCCGATCGCTTACATAAGCATCGGTGGGAGTAAGTACTGTCTAGTTATTGTGGATGATTATTCTCGCTTCACTTGGGTGTTCTTTTTGCAGGAAAAATCTCATACCCAAGAAACCTTAAAGGGATTCTTGAGACGGGCTCAAAATGAGTTCGACTTAAGGATCAAGAAAATTAGAAGCGACAATGGGACGGAGTTCAAGAACTCACAAATAGAAAGCTTCCTTGAGGAAGAGGGCATCAAGCATGAGTTTTCTTCTCCCTACACTCCACAACAAAATGGTGTAGTGGAGAGGAAGAATCGAACTCTATTGGACATGGCAAGAACCATGCTTGATGAATACAAGACACCGGATCGGTTTTGGGCCGAGGCGGTCAACACCGCTTGCTACGCCATCAACCGGTTATATCTACACCGAATCCTCAAGAAGACATCCTATGAACTCCTAACCGGTAAAAAGCCAAATATTTCATATTTTAGAGTTTTTGGTAGCAAATGTTTTATTCTTGTCAAAAGAAGTAGAAAATCTAAATTTGCTCCTAAAACTGTAGAAGGCTTTTTACTAGGATATGATTCAAACACAAGGGCATATAGAGTCTTTAACAAGTCCTCAGGACTAGTTGAAGTTTCTTGTGACGTTGTGTTTGATGAGACTAACGGCTCCCAAGTAGAGCAAGTTGATCTTGTTGAGATAGGTGAAGAACAGGCTCCATGCATAGCGCTAAGGAACATGTCCATTGGGGATGTGTGTCCTAAGGAATCCGAAGAGCCTCCACATACACAAGATCAACCATCCTCCTCCACTCAAGCATCTCCACCAACCCAAAATGAGGACGAGGCTCAAGTTGATGAATGAGAAGATCCAAGAGATGAGCCACCTCAAGATAACGGCAATGATCAAGGGGGAGATGCAAATGATGAAGACAAGGAGGATGAAGAACCAAGGCCGCCACACCCAAGAGTCCACCAAGCAATCCAACGAGATCACCCCGTCGACACCATCCTCGGCGACATTCATAAGGGGGTAACTACTCGATCTCGTGTTGCACATTTTTGTGAGCATTACTCTTTTGTTTCCTCTATTGAGCCACATAGGGTAGAGGAAGCACTACAAGATTCAGATTGGGTGATGGCGATGCAAGAGGAGCTCAACAATTTCACGAGGAACGAGGTATGGCATTTAGTTCCACGTCCTAATCAAAATGTTGTAGGAACCAAGTGGGTCTTCCGCAACAAGCAAGACGAGCATGGTGTGGTGACAAGGAACAAAGCTCGACTCGTGGCCAAGGGGTATTCACAAGTCGAAGGTTTGGATTTTGGTGAAACCTATGCACCCGTAGCTAGGCTTGAGTCAATTCGTATATTATTGGCCTATGCTACTTACCATGGCTTCAAGCTTTACCAAATGGACGTGAAGAGTGCCTTCCTCAACGGACCGATCAAGGAGGAGGTCTATGTTGAGCAACCTCCTGGCTTTGAAGACAGTGAGTATCCTAATCATGTCTATAGGCTCTCTAAGGCGCTTTATGGGCTCAAGCAAGCCCCAAGAGCATGGTATGAATGCCTTAGAGATTTCCTTATTGCAAATGGCTTCAAAGTCGGCAAGGCCGATCCTACTTTATTCACTAAAACTCTTGACAATGATTTGTTTGTATGCCAAATTTATGTTGATGATATCATATTTGGGTCTACTAACGAATCTACTTGTGAAGAATTTAGTAGGATCATGACACAAAAATTCGAGATGTCTATGATGGGGGAGTTGAAGTATTTTCTAGGATTCCAAGTCAAGCAACTCCAAGAGGGCACCTTCATTTGCCAAACGAAGTACACTCAAGACATTCTAACCAAGTTTGGAATGAAGGATGCCAAGCCCATCAAGACACCCATGGGAACAAATGGGCATCTCGACCTCGACACGGGAGGTAAGTCCGTGGATCAAAAGGTATACCGGTCGATGATTGGTTCATTGCTTTATTTATGTGCATCTCGACCGGACATTATGCTTTCCGTTTGCATGTGTGCAAGATTCCAAGCCGACCCTAAGGAATCACACCTTACGGCCGTAAAACGAATCTTGAGATATTTGGCTTATACTCCTAAGTTTGGGCTTTGGTACCCTCGGGGATCCACATTTGATTTGATTGGTTATTCGGATGCCGATTGGGCGGGGTGTAAGATTAATAGAAAGAGCACATCGGGGACTTGCCAGTTCTTGGGAAGATCCTTGGTGTCTTGGGCTTCAAAGAAGCAAAATTCGGTCGCTCTTTCTACCGCCGAAGCCGAGTATATTGCCGCAGGCCATTGTTGCGCGCAATTGCTTTGGATGAGGCAAACCCTGCAGGACTATGGTTACAAATTAACCAAAGTTCCTCTTCTATGTGATAATGAGAGTGCAATCCGCATGGCGGATAATCCCGTTGAGCATAGCCGCACTAAACACATAGCCATTCGGTATCATTTTCTTCGGGATCACCAACAAAAGGAGGATATCGAGATTTCATACATTAACACTAAAGATCAATTAGCCGATATCTTTACCAAGCCTCTTGATGAACAAACTTTTACCAAACTTTGGCATGAGCTCAATATCTCACTCAAAGTATCCGTTTTTGGCGATTCATGCCAAAGGGGGAGAAAGTATGAGCCCAAAGCAAAAGGACCGCACCACCACCCTAATTTTAAAATTAATGGTTTTCAATTGAAAATTTCAAATTGGTATCTCTTTGTGTTCTAAAGGGGGAGCAAGTAGTATTTTCAAAACTTGATATCTTAAAACCCTCTTGAACACTAAGAGGAAAATTTATTTGAGGGGGAGTTTTGTTTAGTCAAAGGAAAAAGCATTTGGAACAAGGGGAGAGAATGTCAAATCTTGAAAATGCTTCTCAAATCTTATTCGTTTACCTTGGACTATCTTGCAAAAGGACTTTGAAAAGAATTTACAAAAGAGTTTGCAAAAACAAAACTTGTGGTGCAAGCGTGGTCCAAAATGTTAAAAATAAAGAAACAATCCATGCACATCTAGTAAGTAACCTTTATTGGCTCAATTTCAAGCAACCTTTGCACTTACATTATACAAACTAGTTCAATTATGCACTTTTATATTTGCTTTGGTTTGTGTTGGCATCAATCACCAAAAAGGGGGAGATTGAAAGGGAATTAGGCTTACACCTAGTCCCTAATTAATTTTGGTGATTGAATTGCCCAACACAAATATTAGACTAACTAGTTTGCTCTAGTATATAAGTTATACAGGTGCCAAAGGTTCACACTTAGCCAATAAAAAGACCAAGTATTGGGTTCAAATAAAGGAGCAAGGGTCAACCGAAGGCACCTCTGGTCTGGCGCACCGGACTGTCCGGTGTGCCACCGGACATGTCCGGTGCACCAGAGGACTCCAACTCCAACTCGTCACCTTCGGGAAATTCCAGAGGCGACTCCGCTATAATTCACCGGACTGTCCGGTGCTCCAACGAAGAGCGGCCTTCGGAACTCGCCAGCCTCGGGAATTCACTTCAGCTGCTCCGCTATAATTCACTGGACTGTCCGGTGTACACCGGACTGTCCGGTGTAACAGCGGGGCAACGGATATTTCGGCGCCAACGGCTACCTGAGACACATTAAATGCGCGCGCTGCGCGTGCATAGGTCAGGCACGCCCATACTGGCGCACCGGACAATCTACAGTGCATGTCCGGTGCGCCACCGGACATCCAGGCGGGCCCAGAAGACAGAGCTCCAACGGTCGAACCCAACGGCTTTTGGTGACGTGGCTGTCGCACCGGACATGTCCGGTGTGCACCGGACTGTCCGGTGCACCATCGAACAGACAGCCTCACCAAACGGCTAGTTTGGTGGTTGGGGCTATAAATACCCCCAACCACCCACCATTCATTGCATCCAAGTTTTCATACTTCCAACCACTTACAAGAGCTCTAGCATTCAATTCTAGACACACCAAAGAGATCAAATCCTCTCCCAAATTCCACACAAAGCTTTAGTGACTAGTGAGAGAGATTTGCTTGTGTTCTTTCGAGCTCTTGCGCTTGGATTGCTTTCTTCTTTCTTGATTCTTTCTTGCAATCAAACTCACTTGTAATTGAGGCAAGAGACACCAATCTTGTGGTGATCCTTGTGGGAACTTTGTGTTCCAAGTGATTGAGAAGAGAAAGCTCACTCGGTCCAAGGGACCGTTTGAGAGAGGGTAAGGGTTGAAAGAGACCCGGCCTTTGTGGCCTCCTCAACGGGGAGTAGGTTTGCGAGAACCGAACCTCGGTAAAACAAATCCGCGTGTCACACTTCTTATTCGCTTGCGATTTGTTTTGCACCCTCTCTCGCGGACTCGATTATATTTCTAACGCTAACCCGGCTTGTAGTTGTGATTATTTTTGAGAATTTCAGTCTCGCCCTATTCACCCCCCCTCTAGGCGACTTTCATTAAGTCTCCCTTCTTTTTCGCTTACCAAACAATCCAAGATAATTATTGCTTGTATGACATTGCATAACTTCATTAGAGAGAGTGCTCTACACGATAGAGACTTTGATGAATTAGGAACTAATAGCATCAGTCATCATGTACCTTTAGGTGAGAGTAGTAGTAGCACATCTGATGAGTTAGACATGAGTGCTTTTCGAGATGCAATTGCTAATGCATTAGTGTCGTAGTTAAGTATGTCAATGTAACGGTACTTATGATGTAATCAACTCCACTAATTATTGTGTAATGATCTTTTGTTCGTTATGGGTTTCATTTTATCGTTTGTTCGAACAGAATCTGCAATATGAGAATCTGATTATCCAAACACGTAGATTCTCAGGAACAACTTTTCTGCACAGCTGGTGAACCAAACACCTAAATTCTAACCACCAGCTTTTCCCAACAGCCAGCTTTTCCCCACAGCCAGCTTTTCAGAAAAGCTGGTCAGAAAAAAGCCGAACCAAACACGCCCCTTGTAGGCTAGCAAAGATGTTATGCCCAATGCAGTGCATTGTATTTTTATAGACAAAGATACTCCCACAACCTCTGTCTCCTTCCACTTGCTGACGAATGGACCTTACAGGCTAGCTCCTTCAATCTCTCTCTAACGAAGACAACCCTAGCACCCCTCTCTCTATCTCCACCATACCTACGTAGCCCCATATCTCTCTCCAATGGCCCCCTCATTGATCGCCCGAGCACAGCTCAGACTGAGCGCAGCGGTTGCGCTACCGCGCCCTCTCCCCTTGCGTAGGGGGTCTCTAAGGCCGCAGCGGCTGACGCTAGAGAGCCCCCTACGCGCTACAGCCGTAGGGGTGGACGCGTGAGTCCCCCAGATCAAGGGGATCACTATTCATCCCCTACAGCACTGTGTTGTGGGGCCACAAGTAATTGTTAGTAGATAAAAAATTGGTAGTAGATATAGAAAATGATATTTTATAGTTGTAGTGGGGTATAGGGGGAGTATTTAGGGGGAACCGCTGTGGGAGATGAAAATATAGGGGTTGAAATATTGATGATGTGACCCAAAAAAGTGATATAGGGGGAAAAATTTAGGGGTAACGCTTGCGGATAGCCTCACCGCAAGCTTCCGGCGCATCGCTAAAAATTGATGGAGATCGGCCTATAGTAACTTCTCAATCCTGTCACCCGCCTCGTCCAGTTCCTAGCAGAGGTCCTGGAGGTCGGTGCCCTTGGCAGAACTGCCCAAGTCGGGCTAGGCGTCTGGTCGGTCATTATGGCGCGATGGCTCTCCTCGAAGCTCCTCGCTACGGGTTTGTTTGGTTATTTTTAATCTATATAAATTAGAGAGATTGATACGGATTGGAGTAGATTTTGATTTACTAGGGATTAAAACCCACTCAATCCCTCTCAATTTATATGAATTAGGGTAGAACCGAACAAGTCCTACAGAGGACAGATGCAGGTTTCTCTAATACCACGACCGTCGTCGGGGCAGGACCCCCACTCCCTCCAACAAGGGACGCGAGGGCAAGAATCATGGAGGCCTGAGCCGAGGGAGACAATCTGAATAAGGACTTATTTGGTTAGCTCTCAATCCATATGGATTAAGTAGGATTGGATATGTTTAAATCTTAAACAAGTCAAATTCTTCTTAATTTTTTCTAATCCTATCTAATATATGGGTAACAGGATTAACCGAACAAGGTCTAAAAATGTGGGCACGACAGAGTTGCTTCTGAGCCTGCTGAGAAGAAAAGGCCAACCCTCAGCCGCCTTGTCCAAATTACTTGCGGGAATAAAAATCGAACCTGAAACACTAGACCCGACGACCTCGGTTGAGGGTGGAGGGGGAAAGGTTCCCGACGACATAATCATGCTGCCGCTCCCATTGGAAAAGGAGAGTGCTTCCAGAAGGAAAAGGAGCGGACTCAAGAATTGCAACAAAAGGGAGGCGAACAATTAGCCTGCGATGCCCGCCGCCCAACAAGCGCACAGTGATAAAGTGTTTGGATCAAGGGATGAGGAAGGATGAAGAGGGATGGGATGAATGATTCTAATTTGACCTGTGTTTGGTTTGAAGGTTTAGAGTCAGGGTCAAGGAATATTCTTCAAAAATGATGGATGAGGTCATCCCTCAAAAAATAAGGGACATCAGCCAAGGGTTGATCCTGTCTCATCCCTCATTGACACCAAACCAAACACTACCTTTAGACAGTGCCCTGCTCGCATGACTTCTCGATGGAGTGCCACACCCGCTGCCTAACAGCCTAAGCCAGGGGCGGCCAGGTGAGCCCCCAGAGATACGACACTCGGGGCCTCCAATATGTCCGCCACGACAGGGCCACCTCCACTAGCCGTCCCCAACGACACACAAGAAACAAGTTCGGCAAGCGAGGGAGATAACACCACCGGAGCCGCTGGACCAGGAGAAAGGGCAGGGAGCTCCGGGAAATCAGCATCCTCCACAGTGGAGAAAATGTCAGCTGCCCTGTTAGAGGAGGCCATGATGGAATTAGCTATCGGTACATCAAGGGGAGCGTCGCCCACAGGGTTAACCAAAGATTCCGAGTTCGCGCTCGCGGCATCATCGTCCTCCTCCTTGTCAATTGAGTCATTCTCAGCACCACGATCCCTACGCATCTGATGCTCGGCCCTGCGGTGCTTCTTCTCGACCTTGGCTCTCTTATCCCTCCTCAGCTGCTTCGCCCTTGCATGGGCCACCTCCTTCTTGGCCACACTTTTTGGCAATGGAATGGGGTCATCTCGTAGCACCAGAGAATAAGGCTAGAAAAGGATGAAGGATGGTCAAGGGACACGAAACCAAAGTCGAAATGGATCAAACAAACTCACGAATTCAACGAAACCCGACTCGGGACACATCAGATGGCAATCGGAGAACGGGAAGACATACGGAATAACGGTCCCATCTGCGCCCTTGCGGACCTCGATGGCTTCTCTAAGCCAACGAGCAATTTCTGCATCGCTGGGAGTCAAGGCGCTCAGTTGTGTGGCATCGGCATCTCCTTGTACAGAAGTAATGTATGGCCATAACCCAAAAGGGAGCTACCCCATGGTGGAGGTAGTTCCCAACATGGGCGAAGCCAGACAATAAAGTTATTGGAGTCAGTTTCACTAATCATCATCTAAATGCACTAGATAACAATATATTTATATAGTATTTTCTAAATTTTATAGGGGTCAGCTGACCCCAACAAAAGCCCCTAGCGCCGCCCCTGGTTCCCAATCACCCCTTGTAGCGTAACCCCTCGGTCGCAGAGAACCAAAACGACTGTAACAGGTCCAGTCATCCTCTTCTCTCATTGCTTTGGGACACCCCACACCCAGCTCTGAGGAGCCTCAGGGGGTGCTCTAGGTAAAAATGGAGGAAGGCCGTGACCGGTGGCAAGCAAGGACCTATAGCTACATAGGTAGAACCACTGGCTATGCCAGCCCTTGTTGGACGAGCACAATCGCAACTAGACGTGCCCCTTGGATCGAGCCCCTCAGAGATGGATAGCTGCACAGCTGATCTGCACCGCTTCCACCGAGCTGTCCGGCACCGGTCGTATACAAAGCAATTTGACCGAGAAAAAATGGCATCAGAGGTGAAAGTGGGAGACATCTTGAGGTATCCCTCGCACAAAGCCACAAAAGCAGCCATATGTTGAACTCCGTTAGGGTTGAGGTGGTGTAGCCGGATCTTATAATAGTGAAGAAGCCCCACCAGGAACGGGCACCACGAAGCACCACTTGTGGAAATGCATGAATGAAACCACGAAGCTCGTCGGCGGTTTCAGAGCGCCCTCAGAGCAAGTAGTTTCCATCATGAAGGAGCATGCGAGAAATGAGCGCATCCAGGTGGCTTTGATCAACCAACGAGCGGCTCCAGAATCCCATGATCACCCAAGAGCAGATGACGATGGTAGGGATTCAAGGCGAGATGCAGGTGGCGGTGATGGAGCAAGAGACACACGACGCCCTATACGATGAATATGAAACCAAAGCAAAGCGACGCCTCAGCCCCAAATCGACAGTAGCAACCCACCAAGACGCGACCTTTGGATCGAAGGCATGACCCGGTAAGCAATAAGGAATCTAAACTAACATGTTGCCGACCTCGGTGAACAGGACAGGTCCAAACAGGACGCCCAGCACCTAGTTCCGACTTACGACCTAGGCACCTGGCGACAACCATGCGATGTAGGTACGACGCTGAGGCTAGACACCGCACGACCATGCCCGGTTAAGATGACTCATCCCACCTTGTCGATTCGTGATATTATCTCCCCTGACAGGGAAGGAATCGATGGGCCCAGACCGACCCCTGAAGCTTGACCAAAGTTGAAACTTGGACTTTGAAGGCTGGCTCGCGAAGGGTTTGCGGCCACTCTCGAAACCTTAGAGTGAGGGGCGATTATGAAGTGGACACCGAGCGACCAATACCCTAGCACCCGTCGGCCTGAGTACCAAGGTCACTTCTAAATTGTGTTTGAGTCCCGGGGAATGTCTGGCTCATGGTTTATCACAAATTGAGGAAGCGAGCCGTCGGACCCGGTCGAACGGGGTCATCAACTATATGAGTAAGCACCTAGGAGTATGAGGACGGTCCCAGTGGACCCCACGCCTAGACCCTGCGAAGGAACCATGAACTCACTCAAATTACCCACTTGAAGCTCGCCAAGTGTCACACCCGGATTTTAGGGGTCCAAAACCCGGGCGTAAACATAATCACCAGGTGTGCTGGGACCAAGTCTCACATATATGATGAATCATGGCACAAGATCGAATGTCACATCTTTATATATAACAGGAGTTCTATACAAAATAAATAATTACATTATAAGGAGACAATGGTCCAGCAACCCAAAGTTGACTGGGAGACGACGACCTAGACCTCTCACGAACTCATCGCAGCATCCTCCATGAGCATCATCCTGCGGTACCTGTTCTTGACCTGTGGGGTGTGTGAGACAGCAAGAGTGAGCTCACATACGTTCATCGCTCAACAAGTTGTGGGGAATAATGTGCATGAACTCGCCAAAGGTGGGAGCTCACGTGAAGTGTAAGGCTTACCAAAGAAGATGGTTAGAGCTGAGCATTGCTTTTAAAGTTGGTCAAAATTTTATTAGCAGTTACTAAGTATAAGTAAATACCAACCCAATTAAATAGTAGAACAGAAGTAACAACATCACCTGCGATGCAATGCATATGACAAATTGAATTTAAGTTCCATAGATTAATCATGTGAGGGTCCGAGCTGCTCATGACCGTGAGCACGGCTAGTATACCAGTTTTACACTCTGCAGAGGTTGCGCATCTTTACCCACAAGTCGTGTATCCCATGTCGCCAGGGTTTGCAAGGCCCTTAGACACTACCGAGGTGAATGGCTAGGGATCCACTACGAGGCCTTTACAAAGTTCCACTAGCTTCCGAAAACCCGCTACAGTTTATAGGAAGTTCCAATGCAGGAATCCCTTGCAGGACCGCCATCGCAGCAAAATCCTCCCGAGGGCCTCCCTACACTGACCACTCCCCTACTGCCCTTGCCCCTTTCGGGTAAGGTAGTCTTCCACTAGCTTTCCTAATTAATCAGCCAAGGGGTCCCATTCCTCCCTTGTGGTAGCACTGTTTTCCCGGGTGGTCGCTCCATGTTCCAATTAACATAATGATCTTATCATGAACAGTGAATAACAACTGATAACAAAAGTGTAATCATGAATATTGTATCTCCATACCCAAAACCACATATAGCACTAGCAAGTACTACCCAGAAAGTTCAGTGGTAAACAAGGTATAAAGATAGACAAACTAGGGTATCCTATTGGGTCCCATCAAGATTAACCTATGCAGATCATTATGATTAATTAGAACATGAGTGGGTAAAAAGAAGTGATCAAGGGCACAACTTGCCTGGGCCTTGAGAATCCAGGTACCAAGATGATCTTCAGGTGACACGTGTTCTCACTGCTAAACGTAGCAATTCATACAAACATGGTATAGGCAAAATTAACATTACACCAAACATAAGAACAAAATACACATTAATAATCTATATGCTAAGATAAGATCACAGGAACAAGAATTATTAATTTTGGAGTTATAGTTTTTAAGTTATGAATTTCCTAAGGTTTTAATGTGATTAAAATATGATTAAATGATAAATAAATTTTCTGACAGAGTTCATGTCAAAACAGAGACACTAAATGATGAAGAATATTATTACAAAATTTTAGAAACTGGAATGGTTCAATTTGGAGCTAAAATGAATTTTCTATGAATTATCTAAGTTCTAGCAATTATTTTCATATTAAAAATCTATTTTCTATTTTATTTATTCAATTTAAACGAGTTCTGGACTGGGCCTCAATTACTGCAAAGCGTAGGGGGTTCGGGGTAAGATACCACAGACTCATACTACAGTCCATAACGGACGGCGGGTTGATTCAACGGAACCCGAGGGGCTCTTTAACAAAATCGACCCGCGAAGGGGTAAAGACTAACGTGGGCCGTTGGATCAGACATGGGTGTTCCAGATTAGATCTGCATTAATCCGAATGGGTACGCGACGTGGACCGCCGGATCCCAATCCGAGGGCCCAAGACCGCATAAACGAAAGGGTATCAGCCATTGAATCACAGCCGTCTATCACGAATCGGACGGCCATCAATACCCATCTGTACCAGCATCTCATCTTTTAATCGGGGTCGCTAAATTACCATCCGATGGCCAGCGTAATACATATCCACCCCCTGCTAGCGCCGACGACGGAACAGTGGCCCCCGCGGCGGCGCACCATTGTCGGGGTTAATCCACCCGCACAACCGAGCGCCAAACTCTCGTCCGAAGTGCTCTACACGAATTAGGGAGTAAGACAATCGCCATGGAGGTACCTTACCAAGAATGGGATGACGACGCTTGCAGACCACAGAGGATGGCGGCACGGTGGAGGTGAACAAGTCCGTGGAGCACTACCCGATGACTCCATCGCTGATCCTGTCTGATGTGTGTGTCCGTACCATCCAGGTGCCCCTGCGGAGATCGCTGGCCCAATCCCGGACAACGTCCAGGCGATGACCATCTTCTCTTCTTGGCGGCGGAGCTTCTCTTCTCCCTGCCACGATCCCCCATCCTGCTTCGCTCTCAGCTCGGCAATGGCGGCGGGCAAGATCCTTCCTCCCTGCGCGATGAGGAGTTCCATCGCGCCCTCGAGGCAGAGGGGCACTGACGCGGAGTCGAGAAGGGTCGTGCGTCGAGCCGATGCGAAGGGCCTGGGCGACGGCGAAGGTATGGATTGCCCACGGCGGCGCTTCAATCCACTCACGGCTTAGACGGATACTGCCCAAATCAACGCCGGTGATGGACTCCATAGTTCCTGGCGATTACCTGCGACGAGATCGAGTACACCGAACGCTAGTCGGGGCAAGGAACCATTGCGGCTACACTTTTTTTTTCTCTCTCACGCATGACGACGCCGGGCACCATCCATCGGTCGATGAGACGAGCATTTATTCCCGGTTATGGCGAAGGACTAACGCGGCGTCGAGTACTTATGCTTGGAAGGGTGAGAGAGGATAAGGGCGAGAAAATCGTGGGGTTGCGGCGTCCGAGGATTTCTCCCGCCCAAGGCGGAGGATCTGTTGCATTTCTGTTTGGAGCCCGAGTCCAACACGAGGTAGACGGTTCTGACGAAGAGCGCCCACATGTCAGCGAACGGCAGCGAGAAACAGGCGACCGGCCACTGGGCCCATGGTGTAAGAGCGTGCAGCGTGGGAAAAAAAAACTGAGGAGTGGGCCGCGGAGGTCGGCGTGGATGAAAGGAGAAATGGGTCGGCCAGTTAGAAGCGGGCCAATTAGGGTTTTTCCCTTTTTCTTTTATTTTCTGTTTCCAATTCCTTTTCTCTATTTTGGTTTTCAAATTCAAATTCAAAATTTTGTTGCCTAATTCTTACTCAGATGAGATACCCAACTAAATGTGAAGAGCTTTATTTATTTAATCTATATTTTTCCTTGTATTGTATGGTATTATTTCTTCTCATTCTCCAAATTCTAGAATTTCCAAATTAGGTCTAACTTCCAAATTTGAATATTAATGGGTTTCTATAAGTTTTTATTATTATTATTATATGCACACACAAATAAACTCCAGCATGAAATGCACATTTACATATTTATTTATTTATTTATTTGTCATTTGACCACTTTATTTCCTTTAGTTGATTATGCACAAAGAAAACTAGATCAGGAAATCCTCAAAATTCTAGCATGGAAGTATATTTATTTATTTATCCTATTATATTGATCTTATACTAATTTTGGGTATTACAAATCCTACCCCCCTTAAAAATAATCTCGTCCTCGAGATTTGTAAGAAAAGGGATGTATACTCATATTGTTCTCGGAACATATGCACAAACAAAGGAATCTCGGCATGATGCATAATCTTTTAACAAAACATAGGTTTAATAGACCTTACTGTTCCTTCTAAAATAATATCATATCATCTACTAACTAAAGTAACATCTAGATCTTACAAATCATCATAATTTATATCTATGTAGCTTGGTGGAGCTGGTGGTGGTGGTGGAGGTTGTTGTTGTTGTTGTCTCTCCAACCGTGCTTGCCTTATTTCTTGGCGGACCTGACGTATTTCCTCGCGTTGTTGTCTTATCTGGTTTTGCATCTCGGTCACCAGGTCTGTTAATTGTTGTATTACCAGTCTTTGGGCAGCAACCACTTGATCGATTTCAACAGGTGGGGGATTTGGAGAATTCATTTCTGTTTGCTGTTACGTGATAATCTTTCCTTTCCTGGTATTGACCATGAAAGTTAGAAGCATATGGTAATAGTTTTGCAAAGGAAATTATTCAATAAGCGGAATGAATAAGCTAGTAGCTGGTCATAATCTGAAGATTCTTTAGTAGGGCTTGATCTTTGTTTTATGTCCAGATTGGGGTAACCAGTCATATAAGGTGAATATCCAAGGGTAAGATAGAATCTGTCAAGATGAGAGGTATATATGGGTGAGATAGACTACAAGATGTAGGTTAAAAGTTTGTTTGTTGTTAGGTGGGAATAGAAAGGTTATACCATTCATCATGGCTTTATCGGTTATGGCTAGTAGGGTTTAATCTCTTCTACCAGTATCACTTAATATGTTTAAGTAGACCACATTAGATTAGATCATATTAGATTAGATGGGATCTAGATTAGATCGGTATGACTAGTTTGACTAGGTAAGATCTAATTAATTTGCATTAGATCATGGTTGTTTAAACTAGGGTGGATAAGTATGCTTATTAGGATAAGATGGATCCATAAAGATAAGATAGAATCTTTTGAGACCAGTTAGATCTATTAGGATGAGATACAATCTTTTCAAGATAGGATGAGTATCTTTTAAGATGAGATGGATCTATTAAGATAAGGGAGAATCTTTAAGATAAGATGGGTATTGTTAGGCTAGATACTTTAATGAGGGATAATCTAGTTTGTTTGAATATATATTTTTTTTTATATATGCATATGTAGATGTAATTGTGGACATTACTCCACAACCCATCACACTCAATCAAAGATTCAAATCAGACAAGTATCATAAGAGCAATCATTCAAGCATATAAATACTTACAAAAATAGTTTTGTTTTTGTTCCTAAGAGTAGGTCTCCTATTCCCAAAGGTCACTTTAGGCACAGGATTTCAAAGTGTGAAACCCCACATTTGTCTTTAGAAAGAAAAGGTAAGAATAATCAGAGTAAAGCGGAAATAGATGAGAAAGATTAAGAAAAGTTTAGAAAAGATCAGAGTAGCAAAGGTAAGTAGACAATGGTTGTCCAGTTCTATCTAGGTTTCGTCCTACAGTCAACATTCCTCTGATACCACTTCTGTCACACCCGGATTTTAGGGGTCCAAAACCCGGGCGTAAACATAATCACCAGGTGTGCTGGGACCAAGTCTCACACATATGATGAATCATGGCACAAGATCGAATGTCACATCTTTATATATAACAGGAGTTCTATACAAAATAAATAATTACATTATAAGGAGACAATGGTCCAGCAACCCAAAGTTGACTGGGAGACGACGACCTAGACCTCTCACGAACTCATCGCAGCATCCTCCATGAGCATCATCCTGCGGTACCTGTTCTTGACCTGTGGGGTGTGTGAGACAGCAAGAGTGAGCTCACATACGTTCATCGCTCAACAAGTTGTGGGGAATAATGTGCATGAACTCGCCAAAGGTGGGAGCTCACGTGAAGTGTAAGGCTTACCAAAGAAGATGGTTAGAGCTGAGCATTGCTTTTAAAGTTGGTCAAAATTTTATTAGCAGTTACTAAGTATAAGTAAATACCAACCCAATTAAATAGTAGAACAGAAGTAACAACATCACCTGCGATGCAATGCATATGACAAATTGAATTTAAGTTCCATAGATTAATCATGTGAGGGTCCGAGCTGCTCATGACCGTGAGCACGGCTAGTATACCAGTTTTACACTCTGCAGAGGTTGCGCATCTTTACCCACAAGTCGTGTATCCCATGTCGCCAGGGTTTGCAAGGCCCTTAGACACTACCGAGGTGAATGGCTAGGGATCCACTACGAGGCCTTTACAAAGTTCCACTAGCTTCCGAAAACCCGCTACAGTTTATAGGAAGTTCCAATGCAGGAATCCCTTGCAGGACCGCCATCGCAGCAAAATCCTCCCGAGGGCCTCCCTACACTGACCACTCCCCTACTGCCCTTGCCCCTTTCGGGTAAGGTAGTCTTCCACTAGCTTTCCTAATTAATCAGCCAAGGGGTCCCATTCCTCCCTTGTGGTAGCACTGTTTTCCCGGGTGGTCGCTCCATGTTCCAATTAACATAATGATCTTATCATGAACAGTGAATAACAACTGATAACAAAAGTGTAATCATGAATATTGTATCTCCATACCCAAAACCACATATAGCACTAGCAAGTACTACCCAGAAAGTTCAGTGGTAAACAAGGTATAAAGATAGACAAACTAGGGTATCCTATTGGGTCCCATCAAGATTAACCTATGCAGATCATTATGATTAATTAGAACATGAGTGGGTAAAAAGAAGTGATCAAGGGCACAACTTGCCTGGGCCTTGAGAATCCAGGTACCAAGATGATCTTCAGGTGACACGTGTTCTCACTGCTAAACGTAGCAATTCATACAAACATGGTATAGGCAAAATTAACATTACACCAAACATAAGAACAAAATACACATTAATAATCTATATGCTAAGATAAGATCACAGGAACAAGAATTATTAATTTTGGAGTTATAGTTTTTAAGTTATGAATTTCCTAAGGTTTTAATGTGATTAAAATATGATTAAATGATAAATAAATTTTCTGACAGAGTTCATGTCAAAACAGAGACACTAAATGATGAAGAATATTATTACAAAATTTTAGAAATTGGAATGGTTCAATTTGGAGCTAAAATGAATTTTCTATGAATTATCTAAGTTCTAGCAATTATTTTCATATTAAAAATCTATTTTCTATTTTATTTATTCAATTTAAACGAGTTCTGGACTGGGCCTCAATTACTGCAAAGCGTAGGGGGTTCGGGGTAAGATACCACAGACTCATACTACAGTCCATAACGGACGGCGGGTTGATTCAACGGAACCCGAGGGGCTCTTTAACAAAATCGACCCGCGAAGGGGTAAAGACTAACGTGGGCCGTTGGATCAGACATGGGTGTTCCAGATTAGATCTGCATTAATCCGAATGGGTACGCGACGTGGACCGCCGGATCCCAATCCGAGGGCCCAAGACCGCATAAACGAAAGGGTATCAGCCATTGAATCACAGCCGTCTATCACGAATCGGACGGCCATCAATACCCATCTGTACCAGCATCTCATCTTTTAATCGGGGTCGCTAAATTACCATCCGATGGCCAGCGTAATACATATCCACCCCCTGCTAGCGCCGACGACGGAACAGTGGCCCCCGCGGCGGCGCACCATTGTCGGGGTTAATCCACCCGCACAACCGAGCGCCAAACTCTCGTCCGAAGTGCTCTACACGAATTAGGGAGTAAGACAATCGCCATGGAGGTACCTTACCAAGAATGGGATGACGACGCTTGCAGACCACAGAGGATGGCGGCACGGTGGAGGTGAACAAGTCCGTGGAGCACTACCCGATGACTCCATCGCTGATCCTGTCTGATGTGTGTGTCCGTACCATCCAGGTGCCCCTGCGGAGATCGCTGGCCCAATCCCGGACAACGTCCAGGCGATGACCATCTTCTCTTCTTGGCGGCGGAGCTTCTCTTCTCCCTGCCACGATCCCCCATCCTGCTTCGCTCTCAGCTCGGCAATGGCGGCGGGCAAGATCCTTCCTCCCTGCGCGATGAGGAGTTCCATCGCGCCCTCGAGGCAGAGGGGCACTGACGCGGAGTCGAGAAGGGTCGTGCGTCGAGCCGATGCGAAGGGCCTGGGCGACGGCGAAGGTATGGATTGCCCACGGCGGCGCTTCAATCCACTCACGGCTTAGACGGATACTGCCCAAATCAACGCCGGTGATGGACTCCATAGTTCCTGGCGATTACCTGCGACGAGATCGAGTACACCGAACGCTAGTCGGGGCAAGGAACCATTGCGGCTACACTTTTTTTTTCTCTCTCACGCATGACGACGCCGGGCACCATCCATCGGTCGATGAGACGAGCATTTATTCCCGGTTATGGCGAAGGACTAACGCGGCGTCGAGTACTTATGCTTGGAAGGGTGAGAGAGGATAAGGGCGAGAAAATCGTGGGGTTGCGGCGTCCGAGGATTTCTCCCGCCCAAGGCGGAGGATCTGTTGCATTTCTGTTTGGAGCCCGAGTCCAACACGAGGTAGACGGTTCTGACGAAGAGCGCCCACATGTCAGCGAACGGCAGCGAGAAACAGGCGACCGGCCACTGGGCCCATGGTGTAAGAGCGTGCAGCGTGGGAAAAAAAAACTGAGGAGTGGGCCGCGGAGGTCGGCGTGGATGAAAGGAGAAATGGGTCGGCCAGTTAGAAGCGGGCCAATTAGGGTTTTTCCCTTTTTCTTTTATTTTCTGTTTCCAATTCCTTTTCTCTATTTTGGTTTTCAAATTCAAATTCAAAATTTTGTTGCCTAATTCTTACTCAGATGAGATACCCAACTAAATGTGAAGAGCTTTATTTATTTAATCTATATTTTTCCTTGTATTGTATGGTATTATTTCTTCTCATTCTCCAAATTCTAGAATTTCCAAATTAGGTCTAACTTCCAAATTTGAATATTAATGGGTTTCTATAAGTTTTTATTATTATTATTATATGCACACACAAATAAACTCCAGCATGAAATGCACATTTACATATTTATTTATTTATTTATTTGTCATTTGACCACTTTATTTCCTTTAGTTGATTATGCACAAAGAAAACTAGATCAGGAAATCCTCAAAATTCTAGCATGGAAGTATATTTATTTATTTATCCTATTATATTGATCTTATACTAATTTTGGGTATTACACCAAGCGCCATGATCTCGACCATTGAGGGAAGCATGGTACAACTAACCCGTCCCGTTTCGGTGAACGGGATGCCCGGGAAGGAGTAGTGAAAAAGATGAGGCACCCCCTCAGATGGATCCGTTGTAGCAAACAGGGGACTCGGGGGCTCACTTGGCAAAAAGGGCCTCACTCGGATCAATCGATTGAAGCCTATCGAGCGTCATGATCTTGACCACCGAGGGAAGCATGGTACAGCTCACCCTTCCCCTTTCAGCCAACAAAATGCATAGTAAGGAGTAGTGAAAAAGACGAGGCACCCCTAGATGAATCCTCTGTAACGAACAAGGGACTCGGGAGCACGCTACGCAAAAAACGACCTCACTCGGATTGACCGATTGAAGCATATCGAGCACCATGATCTCGACCATCAAGGGGAACATGGTACGACTCATCCTTTCCCTTCTAGCAAATGGAATGCACCATGATCATGGGGGCTCGCCTCGCAAAAAGGGACCTTACACGGGCAAGTTCGAAGATGTCACACCTGGTTTTGAAGGTAAACCGAATGCGAACCATGTACGTGCCAGGATCAGAAATTCACGTACACAACGATTACATAAATGACTCATCATAGCACAATGCTTCGAATAACAATAAAGAATAATTAATATTAAGACTAGAGTCATTTACATAATATAAATCAAAGTACACAGAATTGAAACGTAGCCAACGTAAACAGACCCACAACAGGTAGCTGACTGGGGGAGGTCGCTAGCTTAATCCTCGAACTCGCCATAGTCCTAGAACTCCCGGAGATCCGCCTCGGCACCTTCTTCTTTACCTGAGCATAGATTGCACCAAAGACAACCTGGTGTTTTGTGAAAGCAAGGGTGAGTACACATCAACGTACTCAGCAAATGTCCCATTTGGCTGAGGTGGACAAGCTTTATGTGGGGTTAGTGTCAAAGCAGTTGCTTTTAGTTGGTCAGGTATTTATTATTAGTGGAAGCCAAGTTTTAGCAATAACCAACCCGTGAATCATTTCCTCATCGAGGAACGTCATTATCATCATCGAACCAAAACCATTAATAGTACCATTGAATCTCAGATCATCTGTATCTCTAATCAAAGAGGATCCCAAGGCCGCTCTTAACCGTGAGCACGACTGATATATCAGTTTCATTACACTCTGCAGAGGTTGCACACTTTACCCATGAGCCGTGATTCCCTTTCTGCCCGAGGATCGCGACTCCCCATTGATCACTTCCAAGGTGAACTAGCAGGGTCTCATTACGTGGCTTTTCCCTAGGGTCCTCACTATGCGAATGTTGGAAATGACCATTGCATAAAGTCCATCTGACGTCCCAAAACCTATACCTTTGCCCTTAGGAAAAAGCTGTGGGACGATGCCCGTACCTAGATCCTTGAGCGAGAATATAGGAGCCATAACAGATGCCTCCGTTTCCCAATGACCAAAAACCAGCACCCAACATAAGACTTCCCTAATTACTTGGCCAAGGGTGTCCCATACCACCCTCATGGTTGCACTGTTTTCTCGGGGTGTCGCTCCCCGAACACGTCCTTACGAGAGGCACTCAGGAAACATCCTGAGTCCCCTAAAGTATCACAGGACCATCATCGGGATAACATCGTCGTATCATAAGTAATCAAATCATGTTCATTGATTAAAGTAAAGCAATAGCATGAAGCTAACCATAATAACCCAAAAGGTAATCAAGGACAAGGTAAATACAAAGCTAGTCAATCCTTAGGTTTCAATTAAGTAATGCGGGATAGTGAATTATAAGTGAATGGGACATAATGGGTCATAGGACACTTGCCTTCACCAAACAGATGCTCAGGGTCTTCAATCTCGTAGAACTTAAAGAGCTTGATCTCAGGACCAGTGATTCACCAAATCTTGATCGTCAATTCCTCGAAGCTCGAGAATAGATCGCAATCTATTCATGACGCACAGAGAATACGAACAGACATAGACAAACAAATATATACATGCATAAGAACATTACACCATACAAAGGAAACCGTTGGGGACTTGTTCTCAAATGCTATGAATTAAGAACAAGGCAACACAAAATGTCAATGGTTAAAGACCTTCGTCCTTCGAAGCATTACCTCCCTTAGGATATAATGATCTTCAGACGAAGGTCATGAAGAATGTACCTTCATAATTTTAGTATATAGTAAAGCAGGTAAAACATATGAAACATAGGAAATAACATGAATAATCATATCACATTACCATAACATTTTTATTATTTTATCATATGTAAACATGAATGGTATCGAATTACATTTATACCTTCGGCTTGACAGAAGGCAAAAGTACAAGCTTGACGTGGGAATGAATGCCAGTCAGCGTGAACAGTACGGTGTCACTATTCGTCTATTTATAGGTATAGGATGTAGCCTGTGTAGAATTACATTCATGCCCTTGACATTTGCTATTGACTTAAGAATAATCTATCGAGGACTAGACAGCCTTTTCCCCTTTAAGTCGGTTTCACTTTCCATCGCTGAGCCGAAGCTTTTTCACAGGTAGCTTCGGCACTAGTTCATCCTTCTCCCGAACCGCGTTCTTCATATCATGTACGATTTCATCCTATGTCCGAAGGTTCCTGTACATGTATTATACTTGAAAAACATGTTAGTCGTGTTTTTGAGGACCTTCGGAAGATGAAGACCCCCAACAGTAGCCCCTCACAGTATTAATTCGTTATAATAACGGATTTAAACTGCGACATGAACGAAGGCCTTAAGCCGAACGTCCGAAAAAACACCTTCCCTTTGCTAGAATAGCAACAGTCAATGACAAACGGGGCCCGCCAAGTCGCAAAGCACTGGGCGTATAAATATGAACCCACAGCGGCAGCATTTTGTACGCTATTTCTGCCATTCGCATTATTTTCTCAAATTTCTAGCTCTTGCTCAATAGCTCTTGCCTGATTTTTGAGTTTTTAGAGCTTCAGTTTAAAGGCGTGCTTGCTCCAAATTTGAGGAGAAGAAGATGAGTGGGGAGAAGAAGATGACTGAAGAGAAGAAAATAACCAAAGAGAAGAAGCTATATGAAGAGAAGAAAGCTACAGATCCTTTCATCGCTGGATTTTATGAGTCCATGGCAATAATGAATACAGACAAAATTACTAAGCAGATCATGGAGGGTTTGTCTGAAGATTCTGATGACAGTGACAGTTATGACGTGGAGAGTGGGGATGAAGATTCTGAGGATCGGCCCTGGCGGCCAAGCCATACAATCTTCAGGAAATCGAGCATCAAACAAAGTCATATTGATGCCATGAGGGGGAGATATTTCCGCGATATGTCCATTGTGAGGGTTGGAGGAGACAACACTGCCCCTGCTCCTGAGGAAAACGAAGTTGTCATTTACCGAAGCTTCCTGAAGGCAGGTCTCCGGTTCCCACTAAGCAAGTTTGTGGTTGAGGTACTAAAGATTTTTCAGATTTTTCTCCATCGGATTACCCCCGAAGCTATAATTAGGATGGAGATGTTTGTCTGGGCTGTAAGAAGCCAGGGGCTGGAGCCGAGCGTGAAGTGCTTCTGTAGTATGCACGAGCTTTTATACGAGACGAAGGCTGTTGGCAAAGAACAATACCACAACAACTTCGGCTGCTACGGGTTCATTGCCCGCTCTAATGCAAGCTACCCGGTGCTGACATATCAGAAAAGATGGTCCAGAGCCTGGATGGAGGAGTGGTTTTATGTTAAAAATGATCTGATTAAAAGGGAAGACATTAAGGAGATTATCCAGCGCCCCATCTGGTCTCGCTTCGGCCTCCGAAGGCCGAAGGTGAATATTGATAGTGATGTTGAAGCATGTCAGAAGG
Source organism: Zea luxurians (assembly GCA_029449295.1). Classification (NCBI taxonomy): domain Eukaryota; kingdom Viridiplantae; phylum Streptophyta; class Magnoliopsida; order Poales; family Poaceae; genus Zea; species Zea luxurians. The sequence continues at coordinate 29,720,984 of JAOPSE010000023.1, read as the reverse complement.
CCTTTAGTACTGTTTGCGCCTTCATTAGTACGAGGGATTTAATTCAAGAACACATAGCTTTCAGGGTTTGGCCACTTGTGGAGAGCTGGGATATGCCAAAGGAGACTACTGCCGAATCCAGTGAAGGTGGTCTAGTCCGATTGAAGTATACCTTCAGATTTAGGGAGAAGTTTGATGAGCCAGATGATGACTGGTTGAAATGTATTGAAGCTACTAGTGATGAGCTGTTTGGAACATATTCCAAGGCCGAAGATGATGCCTTGTCTGTAGCCTTTGGGGGTCGGGGAAAAAAAGATTGAACAGGGTATTCGATGCAATCGGCTTCGTATACCCTGATTATCATTACCCACTGCAAAGGCAAGGGAAAAAGAGAAAAGCTATCGCTTCGGCCACCACTGATGTGCCGAAGGGTAAAAAAGTGAAGGTTCTGACCCACCGACCGCGATATATTGAACCGGCCGTAGTGCCTAAATTTGGCGAAGGTGCCTCTTCAACTGCCGAAGTAAGACAAGCTGCTCCGGTTGTGCAGAGCGTTGAAGAGCCGACTGTAGTGGTGAAGGTACCTATAGTCGGGCCAGCCGAAGCTAAGAATGATAAGGCCGAAGAGCCACAGGTGGAAAAAAATAGAGAAAATGCCAGAAATTTTGAGCTCACCAGCTGAGGCAAAATTGCCGAAGGTGCAAAAGGCTCCTGCCGCAACTCCTAAGAGGAGGAGAATGGCCAGCGTGCTTGACGCTGTCTTGGAGACTACGAAGGCCTTGAGCCCTGAACCTATTAAGAAAAATGCTGAAGCTGCCAAAGTCCAAGACGAGGCCAAAGCTAGGCCTTCAACGCCCGTAGGGACAAAGGCTGTCGCGCCTGAAGATAAAGCTAATCAACAAACTGCAGATACCAGCATGGCAGCAAGGCAAGACATGGCAGAAAAAGCAAAGCCTTCTGTCCCCGAAGCCCTAGTTGAAGATATTGATTACATTTTTCGACATGCTTCGAGGAAAAAATTATCCGAAGAAGAAATCGTGGAAGCAAGACATTATGCTCAAAAACTGAAATATCCGAAAGGAGCCTTAGTGTTTAACGACAATAATGAAGATGATTTCCTGTACTGTCTCTCGGATAACAAAGAAATATCCGTTTGCCGGGAGATAGCTAAAAGTATGGGATTTCCGAAACTTGAAGAAGGCCTTTCGGTTATGTCGAAGGATGATCTTGCTGATAGCCTGGCGTACAACAATATAAAGGTATGGAAGTTAACCTTGAAGTTTGGAATGAAGTATTTTATTTGTCATGCTCAATTCTTTCTTCTTCTTTGCAGGGTTTAATTCTTAGTAATGCCTTGAGGGCACAGAAAAGCGCTGAAGACGAAGGCTGGACAATAGCCCTTAACAACCTTCGCTCAGAGGTGATTGAGCTAAGAAATGAAGGTCTAGAGAAAGACAAGATTTTGGTTTCATTGGTAAATAAAATAAAAGAAGACGAAGCTCAATACAAAGCTCAAGCCGAAGCCCAAAAAGCTAAGATTGAAGACCTTCAGAGACAACTGGTCGAAACTAATGAGAGGTGCGCGCTTGCATAGGCTAACCAAGAGATCAGTGAATACTGGAAAAATAAGCTAGAGAAAATGTTGAAGAACTTCGCGAATCCAAGAAAAGGTGCTTTGAGAAATCCTTGGATTGTGTGAAAAAATTAAAAACTAGCTTCGCCAAAGTGGGTGCCTACTCTTCTGAAGAAAATTTCATATGAGGCGACCCCGAGGGCGTTGTTGAATGGATAAGTGGAGAAGTTGAAGCCTTTGAGGAAATATTAAGTGATCGCGGGGATATTTGTGCCTTCTCCGGCGCCCGGGGAATCGCAGCTATTCTGGAGAAGGCCAGATGTGATCATGTTAAGGTTATAGCCCAGACCGAAGCTGCCTTCTCCACAGACGATACGAAGGATCCTTCAGCCGAAGTGACCTTAATAGGTGGAAATTTTATTCTGATGTCTAGGTGAACGGTGGCCGAGAGCTAGCCAGCGAAATTATAAAGAAGAATGAAAAAGACACCCATGACGCTCGGGCAGAAGCAAAGCGAGTTGAAGAGGCTGCTGAACGCGAGAGACGTATAGGTATTGTTTTTTTGATATTTTGGCTTTGGTACTTGCTTTGTGGATTCGGACTGATTAGTTTACCTACTTCAGCTAAACTATCCCCGCCACCTGAGCCGTACAATCCTCTAGCTAATCCAGAAATGAAGGAAGCACTGGATATTATAAGCATGGCGAACTCCATTATCGACGAAGTCGTCGATAAACTTTTGAACGAAGTTGCAGAAAAAGTCCTTAGAGAAGAATAGATTCTACTGTAATAATATTTTGAAATGTTTGATGTATGGAACAATTGAAAGAAGATTAAGCTTGTATTGTAACAAAATTATGTAACATTTGATGTATGTAACGTTGAATCGAATATGTAAATTGTTGTAATTTATTTCTTTGCGATGCATGAAATATACACACATACCGCTTTTTGAGCCTTCGGCGAAAAAACACCTTCCTTTCTTTTCATGCTTCGTAAAGAAGGACACCCCTTCTAGGGCAGATCTGATAGAATTGTCACCCAAAGCTTGCTTCGTGTCTTAGCACATTTTGATTCAATCGAAGTATTTCCGAAGGTTTGCTTCGTATCCAATCTTTTTGTTGATGCGATATGATGTATGATGTGATGCTATGATAAATGATGCGATGGTATGATGCAATATGATGATGCTTTAACACCCACACATGCACCCACACTGGTACATGGAAGACTACATCCCCTTAGGAACGTCTTTTGAGTCTAAGCTCTGCATTTCCTTAGGAATGTCTTTTGAGTCTAAGCTCTGCATTCCCTTAGTAACGACTTTTGAGCTTCTTCACCTTCTATTTCGGTGATATAAGTTCTGCATCCCCTTAGGAACAACTTTTGAACTTCTTCGCCTTATATTTCGGTGGTATAAGTTCTGCATCCCCTTAGGAATGACTTTTGAACTTCTTCGCCTTATATTTCGGTGGTATTTGGCTCTGCATTCCCTTTGGAACGACTTTTGAGAAGAAAACTTACGCTGCGCTCCCTTAGGAACGACTTTTTGTAGCTTCGTCAATTTTGGCTCTGCATTCCCTTAGGAACGACTTTTGAGCAGAAAACTTACGCTGCGCTCCCTTAGGAACGACTTTTTGTAGCTTCATCAATTTTGGCTCTGCATTGCCTTAGGAACGACTTTTAAGCTTTGAGAGCTATTTCGTTCCTTTAATAGTCGTCTTTCAAGCTTCGTAAATCTATAAAGAAGATATATTTCATTCTGGTGTAGGTAGAGTTATTACAAGAAATTGAAACTGAGTTTCTCATTACTTGTTTCTCATACAAAAAATGGCATAAAAGATGAAAGTACTTCAGAAGTAGGATATTCCTCAATATATGTGCTTCGATTCTGGTATAGTGCTGTTGACTGTACGAGCTTCGGACTCCTCCCTAAAGTCGCATTGCTGTTGGGGGTGCTGGTGCCCTTCTAGCTGCTGGTTTTGGGTATGAGCAGGTGGCAATGGTGGTGGCAGTGGAAGCTAGGGCCAGGAAGATTGTGAATGGCTTGCCGAAGCGACAGAAGCTGCAGGTTGATTGCCCATATATTCTGGTATGTAGGGAGAGTAGCACGAAGCAGTATGTAAAACCTGCTTCGGCTGGTTCTGCTGAGCTTCTGCTTCGGCAATCTCTTTTTGCTTCTGAATGGTAATCTGGCACGTTCTTGTAGTGTGGCCCTTGTCTTCTCCATAGAATAAGCAATAGATTTTCCTGGGCTGATCCCCATACCTTCCTCCGAAGCCCTGCCGCCTTTGCCCCTTGGAGCTGGTGGCCTGAAGGAGCTTTGCTGCTGTCCTGAAGACTGTGAGCTATGCTGTGCCTCTGAAACTGGCTTCCTTTGTCATCACTCTGACTGGAGCTATGGATTGATCTAACATGCCTAGGGTGGATTCTTCCTCCGAAGCCCCTAGTCATCTCAAAAAACCTATAAGCTTCTTCCCTTCTTTGGCAAAAATCATTATCAGCCCGGATGTACTCATCCATTTTCTGAAGCAGCTTCTCTAGAGTCTGGGGGGTTTCCTAGCGAAGTATTGAGCCGTAGGTCCTGGCCGAAGACCCTTGATCATGGCCTCAATGATGATTTCATTGGGCACTGTAGGCGCTTGTGCCCTCAGGCACAAGAACCTTCGGACATATGTTTGAAGGTACTCCTCATGGTCTTGTGTGCACTGGAACAAGGCCTGAGCAGTAACTGGCTTCATCTAAAACCCTTGAAAACTGGTGACAAGCATGTCCTTAAGCTTCTGCCATGACGTGATTGTCCCTAGCCGGAGAGAAGAGTACCATGTCTGGGCCACACTTCGGACTGCCATGACGAAGGACTTCGCCATGACAGCGGCGTTGCCTCCATATGAGGATATTGTTGCCTCATAGCTCATCAACAATTGCTTGGGGTCCGAGTGCCTATCATACATGGGAAGCTGGGGTGGCTTGTATGATGAAGGCCACGGTTTAGCCTGCAGCTCTGCTGACAGAGGAGAAGCATCATCAAAAGCAAAATTTCCATGGTGGAAATCATCATACCAAACTTCATCATTATAGGAATTGTCCTGACGAAGCTCTGTGCATTGAGGGCGTCGATCCTAGTCATCTTGGGTGAGATGACGCATTTCCTCAGCGGCTTCGTCGATCTTCCTCTGAAGATCAGCAAGATGAAGCATCTTCTCCTTCTTCCTTTGGACCTGCTGATGAATGGCTTCAAGATCCCTGATCTCCTGGTCCAACTCCTCCTCCTGAGGCATTGGACTTATAGCCTTCCTTTTTTGGCTTCGGGCTTCACGCAATGTGTCTTGGTTGACGTCCAGTGGCTGTAGTGCAGCTCCTAACCCTGAAGCTTTCTTCGGCGGCATGACGAAGGTCACAACTTGCCGAAGGTGGTCGAATTAGTTCACCGGAGGTGGGCGCCAATGTTGGGGACTTGTTCTCAAATGCTATGAATTAAGAACAAGGCAACACAAAATATCAATGGTTAAAGACCTTCGTTCTTCGAAGTATTATCTCCCTTAGGATATAATGATCTTCAGACGAAGGTCATGAAGAATGTACCTTCATAATTTTAGTATATAGTAAAGCAGGTAAAACATATGAAACATAGGAAATAACATGAATAATCATATCACATTACCATAACATTTTTATTATTTTACCATAAGTAAACATGAACGGTATCGAATTACATTTATTCCTTCGGCTTGACAGAAGGAAAAAGTACAAGCGTGATGTGGGAATGAATGCCAGTCAGTGTGAGCGTGAACAGTACGGTGTCACTGTTCGTCTATTTATAGGCACAGGATGCAGCCTGTGTAGAATTACATTCATGCCCTTGACATTTGCTATTAACTTAAGAATAATCTATCGAGGACTAGACAGCCTTTTCCCCTTTAAGTCGGTTTCACTTTCCATCGCTAAGCCGAAGCTTTTTCACAGGTAGCTTTGGCACTAGTTCATCCTTCTCCCGAACCGCGTTCTTCATATCATGTACGATTTTATCCTATGTCCGAAGGTTCCTGTACATGTATTATACTTAGAAAACATGTTAGTCGTGTTTTTGAGGACCTTCGGAAGACGAAGGCCCCCAACAGAAACCATTATAAAAATGTGTACTATAAAATAGAGATCGCTTCTACAGTCATGCGAGGAAATAAGCGCTGAAATCGAAACTATGGTTGAGACGGTATGGTTTTCGGAAGATTTGCATAATAAACGTGTAACCTATGTTCTAGGTCGATTTTAATTAATATAAATCATTTGCAGAAGATACTCTAAAGAAATATCTAATCTGGCATTAATCAAGATTGTAATTTGATAGGAAACCACGTTTTTAAACTGGTCGGATTATATTTATGAACACGACACACAAGACTCACTATGTTTAAATATATAATAAATTTATAAACGACACGACATACGGGTACCATTAAATTATATCATTTTATATTAATCGAATATTGAATATAACGTCTAAGTGGGTATAATCGCTTAACAGGTTCGATCGAACTATTATTTTAACTAACCGGCGCTAAACAAGAAATTAATTATTTAACATGAACGATACGGCAAAGCGATTTTATCAAAGTGCCTGAATAGCGATTTATGCGAGCGGCGACGCGAGCGAACATCGTGTGAATTAGCACTCACGACGACACGTGAAACAACCCTGTGGCACGCGCGAAGGAGCACACGGACAGCACGCACGACAACACGTGACCATGTGACTAACGCGTGACGACGCGCGCGAACAGCACGCGACAACACGCGGACCATACGTGTGGCGCGAACGCGCGAACGAACGACGACGACGTACAAGCAGCATGCGAATGACACACGAAACAGCGTGCCACCGCATGCGGAAAAGGCCACGTGACAGGCCGAGAAAAACTAATTAGATGTCGTGCATAAACTAAACAAGTATTAAATAAATAAAAAGTATTTAAGTTAATATTAACCATGTTAATATTTATTATCAAAGCGCAAGTTGAAACTGCACATTTAATCTAATTAGAATATTAATCTAACCAATATTAGTCGAGCAACCCTTAAGTTAACTATCTAAAATATGCGACATGACAAATTAACATTATTAACATAAGTATTTATAAGCGAAAACAATTTATTATCACGCGCAGACGTCGCGCGACATACGTGATCGACACGTGAGATACGCGTGACAAGACGAGCGACACGTGTAAATGGCACACGCGACGCACGTAAATGACATGTGACAATTCGCGCGTCATCACACTGTCTGCGCGCTGTTCGCGCGTGTGGTGCAGCACCACACGCGCGAACAGCTCGTAGACAGTGCGATAAGGCGCACGACTCACGAGAGTCGCTAACAGACATCATGCTTATACTAAACACAAATAGGTACTAATCAAATTAACCTGTATTTATAAAGGTGCAACTAAAACTATAAATTAATCTTAACTATATTAATATTTATAAAACTGATGGACAAACTAGCAATTAATTAAATACATAAAACATGTGTCATGACAGAATAATATTTTTAACGTGTGTACGACATCTTTATGAAGCTAACACAACCGGAACAGAATGAAATGAATATCTAACGCAAAATATATAGTTATTAATCGCAGATTAACGACGACGTGACGCAGTCCTAACGGCCAACCATTTACCACACAAAGGTTCACAAGGAGCACAATCATAGAAGATCTTGACGGATGGGATTAAATGTGGGTGTGGTTAGTTTTTTCGTCCTCCTTGATGCACGAACCGCACAAACAGGGAGCGGTTCCTCCTGTTGTCTTTATCCTCAGGAAAAAGAGCAGAGAACGGCATGGGGGAGAAGGAAGGAGAGGGGATCGGCCATGGTGCTCGACTAGGGGAGTGAGCCACGCCGGGGACGGGGCCGGGCTTGCGCGCCAACAATGGCCTCCTGCCCGCGCCTGGCATGGGCGAGCCCCGCCGGGGGTCACGCATCGGCTGGCCACGAGCTGGCCACGCCGGCGGGCCACACCGGCTGCGCACCGCGCAGCGTGCTGGGCTGCTGGCCGCCAACCGCGCGGGCTGGCCACGCCGCGCTAGGCGAGCCGCGCCCACTGCCGCGCGGAGTACGAGACGGGGCCGCAGGGGCGAGAGCGCCGCCGAGGCCTGCAAGCCGGGGCACCGGGCCTGGCCACGCTCGGCAGAGCGCGCGCAGCAAGGGAGCAACGCGGGTTGGGGGTCTGAAGGGGACGAGTAAACCGCGCCAGAGGACGCCCTGCGCCATGGCCACGCCGCACCGTCGATCGAGGAGAACAGAGAGAGCAGACAGAGGGAGAGAACGTCGAGGGGAGGGAGACGGAGAGACTCACCTGCGGTAACTGCTAAAACGAGCTGCCTGCCCTGCACGATTTGGATCTAGGGAAAGACAGGTGTCGGGGACCATAATTAGGGGTACCCTCAAGACGCCTAATTCTTAGCTGGTAACCCCCATCAGCATAAAGCTGCAGAGGCCTGATGGGTGCGATTAAGTCAGGGATCAGTCCATACGAGCGACTCGATCACGCCTCGCCCGAGCCTAGCCTCGGGCAAGGGCAGCCGACCCCGAGGGGTTTCCGTCTCGCCCGAGGCCCCCTTTTAACAGCGGACACATCTCCGGCTCGCCCGAGGCCTTGCCTTCGCTAAGAAGCAACCCTGACTAAATCGCCGCGCCGACCGACCGAGTCGCAGGAGCATTTAACGCAAAGGCAGCCTGACACCTTTATCCTGACGCGCGCCCCCCGGCAGAGCCGAAGTGACCGCCGTCACTTCGCCGCTCCACTGACCGGTCTGACAGAAGGACAGCGCCGCCTGTGCCATTCCGACTGCAGTGCCACTTGACAGAGTGAGACTGACTGGCAGTCAGGCCTTGCCAAAGGCACCATAGGAAGCTCCGCCCGACCCAGGGCTCGGACTCGGGCTAAGGCCCCGGAAGACGGCGAACTCCGCTCCGCCCGACCCAGGGCTCGGACTCGGGCTAAGGCCCCGGAAGACGGCGAACTCCGCTCCGCCCGACCTAGGGCTCGGACTCGGGCTAAGGCCCCGGAAGACGGCGAACTCCGCTCTGCCCGACCCAGGGCTCGGACTCGGGCTAAGGCCCCAGAAGACGGCGAACTCCGCTCCGCCCGACCCAGGGTTCGGACTCGGGCTAAGGCCCCGGAAGACGACGAACTCCGCTCCGCCCGACCCAGGGTTCGGACTCGGGCTAAGGCCCCGGAAGACGACGAACTCCGCTTCGCCCGACCCTAGGGATCGGACTCCGCCCTGGCCTCTGCCGAACGACCTCCACCTCGCCCGACCCAGGAGCTCGGGCTCGGCCTCGGCCATGAAAGACGGACTCGACCTCGGCTTCGGAGGAGCCTCCACGTCGCCCGATCTAGGGCACAAGCCCGCCACGTCAACAGGAAGCGCCATCATCACCCTACCCCGAGCCGACTCGGGCCGTAGAGAACAAGACCGGTGTCCCATCTGGCCAGCTCCGCCAGAAAGGCAATGATGGCGCCCCGCTAGCCCCGTGACGACGGCGGCTCTCAGCTCCCTTACGGAAGCAGGGGGACGTCAGCAAGGACCCAGCCGCTCCGACAGCTGTCCCTCCGCCAGGCTCCGTTGCTCCTCCGACAGCCACGACACCACACCAGCTGGGTGCCAAGATCTCTCCGGCTGCCACATTGGCATGTACTTAGGGCGCTGGCTCTCCCCCGCTAGACATGTAGCACTCTGCTACACCCCCATTGTACACCTGGATCCTCTCCTTGCGCCTATAAAAGGAAGGACCAGGGCCTTCTTAGAGAAGGTTGGCCGCGCGGGGACGAGGATGGGGCAGGCGCTCTCTTGGGGCCGCTCGCTTCCCTCACCCGCGTGGACGCTTGTAACCCCCTACTGCAAGCGCACCCGACCTGGGCGCGGGACGAACACGAAGGCCGCTGGATTTCCACCTCTCTCACGCCCGTCTCCGGCCACCTCGCTTTCCCCCCTTCGCGCTCGCCCACACGCTCGACCCATCTGGGCTGGGGCACGCGGCACACTCACTCGTCGGCTTAGGGACCCCCCGGTCTCAAAACGCCGACAGTTGGCGCGCCAGGTAGGGGCCTGCTGCGTGTTGACGAGCAGTTTCCCGTCAAGCTCCAGATGGGCAGTCTCCAACGACCTCTCCAACCCGGGACGGTGCTCCATTTCGGGGGTCTCGAGTTCATGTCTCTCGACGGCAGCTACGACATGATACTCCTTCCACCGCCGCGCGACGACGACAATGGCGGCCGACAGCCCGCCCGCCGGCGGCGGAATCGACGACGTCTTCCCCGTGTGGTGGAAGAACAACATTCGAGCTCGCCCCGTCCTCTCCCCCGCCATCGGAGGAGGAGGCGGGGCAACCAAGGCCGAGCGGGAGGCCGCGCTCCGTCGGCTGTCGAGCGAATCGACGTCCCCAACGCCCCAACGGAGGGCGCGTCGGGCATCGACCTCGCGTTTGAGACGAAGGCGAGCGCCGTCCCCCCGCGACACACCAATTCCGAGCAAGTGGACGACGCCAGCACGCTCGCGGAGGGCCTGCAAGACGTCGCCCTCGTACCCAAGACGACGGCGCACTCAGTCCCCGACGTGACTATGTCGCTCCTCGTCGACCAAAAGGTACCGACTGATTCCCATCCTACGTCATTTCGACTCGGCCTCAACCCGCCTAGCGACCTCGCTTTGGCGGGCGCTCACGTTGAGGCGAGTGCAACCCCTCTGGGGTTTCGTATGCGGTCACCTTGGGACCGATTGACGGGTGTCTCGACCTACGGGCCCTCTGGGTCCGAGGAAGATGACGATCCCAGCGTCTGTTGGGATTTCTCTGGATTTGGCAACCCCAGTGCCATGCGGGACTTTATGACCGCATGTGACTACTGCCTCTCCGACTGTTTCGACGGCAGCCGCAGCCTTGACGACAAGGTCTGCGGCCCAAGCCGCGAATGTTTCCACGTCGAGCTAGGGGATCCCTCCGAAGGCAACCATCTCGGCATGCCGGAGGGCGGTGATCTCCCTAGGCCGGTGCCTCGCGCCGACATCCCGCGGGAGCTAGCTGTGGTCCCCGTTCCGGCGGGGGGTCATGACCCACAGCTCGAGCAAGTCCGCGGGGCGCAGGCCAGGCTCAACGAGGGAGCAGGAGCGCTCGAGTCGATCCGCCGGGACGTCGGGCAGGTATGGGCGGGCCAACCCCCGGCCGGAGAAATACGTCACCTGCCTCAGGGTTTCTAGCACCGCGTCGCCAACGATGTCAGGGACAGGCCGCCACCCGCATCCAGCGGGGTCGGTCAGAACCTGGCAGCCGCAGCGATGCTCCTCCGCGCGATGACAGAACCATCAACCACCGAGGGTCGGCGAATCCAGGGAGAGCTCAAGAATCTCCTGGAAGGCGCTGCGGCCCGGCAGGCCGAGAGCTCTGCCTCCCGAAGGCAGGGGTACCCCTCGGAACCTCATGCCGCGACTTCCCGATTCATGCGGGAAGCCTCGGTCTACACCGGGCGCACGCGCAACACCGCGCCTGCGGCCCCGGGCCACCTCGGCAACGAGCACCATCATCGCGACCGTCGGGCCCGCCTCGACGAAAGGGTGCGCCGAGGCTACCACCCCAGGCGTGGGGGACGCTACGACAGCGGGGAGGATCGGAGTCCCTCGCCCGAACCACCCGGTCCGCAGGCCTTCAGCCGGGCCATCCGACGGGCGCCGTTTCCGGCCCAGTTCCGACTCCCGACTACCATCACAAAGTACTCGGGGGAAACGAGGCCGGAATTGTGGCTCGCAGACTACCGCCTGGCCTGCCAACTGGGTGGAACGGACGACGACAACCTCATCATCCGTAACCTCCCCCTGTTCCTCTCCGACACTGCTCGCGTCTGGTTGGAGCACCTGCCTCCGGGGCAGATCTCCAACTAGGATGATTTGGTCCAAGCCTTCGCCGGCAATTTCCAGGGCACGTACGTGCGCCCCGGGAATTCCTGGGACCTCCGAAGCTGCCGGCAACAGCCGGGAGAGTCTCTTCGGGACTACATCCGGCGATTCTCGAAGCAGTGCACCGAGCTGCCCAACATCACCGACTCCGATGTCATCGGCGCGTTCCTTGCCGGCACCACCTGCCGTGACCTGGTGAGCAAGTTGGGTCGCAAGACCCCCACCAGGGCGAGCAAGCTGATGGACATCGCCACCAAGTTCGCCTCTGGCCAGGAGGCGGTCGAGGCCATCTTCCGAAAGGACAAGCAGCCCCAGGGCTGCCCGTCGGAAGAGGCTCCTGAGGCGTCTACTCCGCGCGGCGCCAAGAAGAAAGGCAAGAAGAAGTCGCAAGCGAAACGCGACGCCGCCGACCCGGACCTTGTCGCCGCCGCCGAGTACAAGAACCGTCGGAAGCCCCCCGGAGATGCTAACCTCTTCGACAAGATGCTTAAGGAGCCGTGCCCCTACCATCAGGGGCCCGTCAAGCACACCCTCGAGGAGTGCGTCATGCTTCGGCGCCACTTCCACAAGGCCGGGCCACCCGCAGAGGGTGGCAGGGCCCGCGACGACGACAAAAAGGAAGATCACCAAGCAGGAGAGTTCCCCGAGGTCCGCGACTGCTTCATGATCTACGGGGGGCATGCGGCGAATGCCTCGGCTCGGCATCGCAAGCGAGAGCGTCGGGAGGTCTGCTCGGTGAAGGTGGCGGCGCCAGTCTACCTAGACTGGTCCGACAAGCCCATCACTTTCGACCAAGCTGACCACCCCGACCACGTGCCGAGCCCGGGGAAATACCCGCTCGTCGTCGACCCCATCATCGGCGACGTCAGGCTCACCAAGGTCCTGATGGATGGGGGCAGCTGCCTCAACATCATCTACGCTGAGACCCTCAGGCTCCTGCGCGTCGATCTGTCCTCCGTCCGAGCAGGCGCTGCGCCCTTCCACGGGATCATTCCTGGGAAGCGCGTCCAGCCCCTCGGACGGCTCGACCTTCCTGTCTGCTTCGGAACGCCCTCCAACTTCCGAAGGGAGATTTTGATGTTCGAGGTGGTCGGGTTCCGAGGAACCTACCACGCGGTATTGGGGAGGCCATGCTACGCGAAGTTCATGGCCATCCCCAACTACACCTACCTGAAGCTCAAGATGCCGGGCCCCAACGGGGTCATCACCGTCGGCCCCACGTACAAACACGCGTTCGAATGCGACGTGGAGTGCGTGGAGTACGCCGAGGCCCTCGCCGAGTCCGAGGCCCTCATCGCCGACCTGGAGAACCTCTCCAGAGAGGTGCCAGACGTGAAGCGACACGCCGGCAACTTCGAGCCAGCGGAAACGGTTAAGGCCGTCCCTCTCGACCCCAGTGGCGACACCTCCAAGCAGATCCGGATCGGTTCCGGGCTCGACCCCAAATAGGAAGCAGTGCTCGTCGACTTTCTCCGCGCAAACGTCGACGTCTTTGCGTGGAGTCCCTCGGACATGCCCGGCATACCGAGGGATGTCGCCGAGCACTCGCTGGATATTCGGGCCGGAGCCCGACCGGTCAGGCAGCCTCTGCGCCGATTCGACGAGGAGAAGCGCAGAGTGATAGGCGAGGAGATCCACAAGCTAATGGCAGCAGGGTTCATCAAAGAGGTATTCCATCCCGAATGGCTTGCCAACCCTGTGCTTGTGAGAAAGAAAGGGGGGAAATGGCGGATGTGTGTAGACTACACTGGTCTCAACAAAGCATGTCCGAAGGTTCCCTACCCTCTACCTCGCATCGATCAAATCATGGATTCCACTGCTGGGTGCGAAACCCTGTCTTTCCTTGATGCCTGCTCAGGGTATCATCAAATCAAGATGAAAGAGTCCGACCAGCTCGCGACTTCTTTCATCACGCCCTTCGGCATGTACTGCTATGTCACCATGCCGTTCGGTTTGAGGAACGCGGGTGCGACGTACCAGCGGTGCATGAACCATGTGTTCGGCGAACACATCGGTCGTACGGTCGAGGCCTACGTCGATGACATCGTAGTCAAGACAAGGAAAGCCTCCGACCTCCTCTCCGACCTTGAAGCGACATTCCGGTGTCTCAAGGCAAAGGACGTCAAGCTCAATCCCGAGAAGTGTGTCTTCGGGGTGCCCCGAGGCATGCTCCTGGGATTCATCGTCTCTGAGCGGGGCATCGAAGCCAACCCGGAGAAGATCGCAGCCATCACCAACATGGGGCCCATCAAGGACTTAAAAGGTGTACAGAGGGTCATGGGAAGTCTCGCGGCCTTGAGCCGTTTCATCTCACGCCTCGGCGAAAGAGGCCTGCCTCTGTACCGCCTCTTAAGGAAGGCCGAGTGCTTCACTTGGACCCCTGAGGCCGAGGAAGCTCTCGGGAACCTGAGGGCGCTCCTCACCAAGGCGCCTATCTTGGTACCCCCAGCTGATGGAGAAGCCCTCTTGGTCTACGTCGCCGCGACCACTCAGGTGGTTAGCGCCGCGATTGTGGTCGAAAGGCAAGAAGAGGGGCATGCATTGCCGTTCAGAGACCAGTTTACTTCGTCAGCGAGGTGCTGTCCGAAACCAAGATCCGCTACCCACAAGTTCAGAAGCTACTGTATGCAGTGATCCTGACGAGGCGAAAGTTGCGACATTACTTCGAGTCTCATCCGGTAACTGTGGAGTCATCCTTCCCCCTGGGGGAGATCATCCAGTGCCGAGAGGCCTCGGGCAGGATCGCAAAGTGGGCGGTGGAAATCATGGGCGAGACAATCTCGTTCGCCCCTCGGAAGGCCATCAAGTCCCAGGTATTGGCGGACTTCGTAGCCGAATGGGTCGACACCCAGCTGCCGACGGCTTCGATCCAACCGGAGCTTTGGACCATGTTTTTCGACGGGTCGCTGATGAAGACGGGAGCCGGTGCGGGCCTGCTCGTCGTCTCGCCCCTCGGGAAACACCTACGCTACGTGCTGCGCCTCCATTTCCCGGCGTCCAACAATGTGGCTGAGTATGAAGCTTTGATCAACGGATTGCGAATCGCCATCGAGCTAGGGGTCCGACGCCTCGACGCTCGCGGCGACTCGCAGCTCGTCATCGACCAAGTCATGAAGAACTCCCACTGCCGCGACCCGAAGATGGAGGCCTACTGCGATGAGGTTCGGCGCTTGGAAGACAAGTTCTACGGGCTCGAGCTTAACCACATCGCCCGGCGCTACAACGAGACTGCGGACGAGCTGACAAAAATAGCCTCGGGGCGAACGACGGTTCCCCCGGACGTCTTCTCCCGGGATCTGCACCAACCCTCCGTCAAGATCAAGGACACGCCCGAGTCCGAGGTACCCTCGGCCCAGCCCGAGGCGACCTCGGTTCAGCCCGAGGTACCCTCAGCCCCCGAGGTACCCTCGGCCCCCGAGGTACCCTCGGCCCCCGAGGGCGAGGCGCTGCGCATCGAGGAGGAGCGGAGCGGGGTCACGCCTGATCGAGATTGGCAGACCCCGTACCTGCAATATCTCCGCCAAGGAGAGCTACCCCTCGACCAAGCCGAGGCTCGGCGGGTAGCGCGACGCGCCAAGTCGTTCGTCTTGCTGGGCGATGAGAAGGAACTCTACCACCGCAGCCCCTCGGGCATCCTCCAGCGATGCATCTCCATCGCCAAAGGTCAGGAACTCCTGCAAGAGATACACTCGGGGGCTTGCGGCCATCATGCAGTGCCTCGAGCCCTCGTCGGGAACGCTTTCCGGCAAGGCTTCTACTGGCCGACGGCGGTGGCAGACGCCACTAGAATTGTCCGCACCTGCGAAGGGTGTCAATTCTATGCGAAGCAGACCCACCTGCCCGCTCAGGCTCTGCAGACGATACCCATCACCTGGCCCTTCGCTGTGTGGGGTCTGGACCTTATCGGCCCTCTGCAGAAGGCGCCCGGGGGCTACACGCACCTGCTGGTCGCCGTCGACAAATTCTCCAAGTGGATCGAGGTCCGACCCCTGAACAACATTAGGTCCGAGCAGGCGGTGGCGTTCTTCACCAACATCATCCATCGCTTCGGGGTCCCAAACTCCATCATCATCGACAACGGCACCCAGTTCACCGGCAGAAAATTCTTGGATTTTTGCGAGGATCACCACATCCGGGTGGACTGGGCTGCCGTAGCTCATCCCATGTCAAATGGGCGAGTAGAGCGTGCCAACGGCATGATTCTACAAGGGCTCAAGCCTCAGATTTACAACGACCTCAACAAGTTCGGCAAGCGATGGATGAAGGAACTCCCCTCGGTGGTCTGGAGCCTGAGGACAACGCCAAGCCGAGCCACGGGTTTCACGCCGTTCTTCCTGGTCTACAGGGCTGAGGCCGTCTTGCCCACTGACCTGGAATACGGCTCCCCGAGGACGAGGGCCTACGACGATCAAAGCAACCAAGCTAGCCGAGAAGACTCGCTGGACCAGCTGGAAGAGGCTCAGGACAGGGCCTTACTACACTCGGCGCGGTATCAGCAGTCCCTGCGACGCTACCACGCCCGAGGGGTCCGACCCCGAGACCTCCAGGTGGGCGACCTGGTGCTTCGGCTGCGGCAAGACGCCCGAGGGAGGCACAAGCTCACGCCCCCCTGGGAGGGGCCATTCGTCATCGCCAAAGTTCTGAAGCCTGGAACGTACAAGCTGGCCAACAGTCAAGGCGAGGTCTACGGCAACGCTTGGAACATCCAACAGCTACGTCGCTTCTACCCTTAAGATGTTTCCAAGTTGTTCATATACCTCGCACCCACGCAAAGTTTAGTCAACAAGGAAAGGTCGGCCTCGCCTCGGCAACTCTCGCTCGCACTAACATCCCTGTTACCGACAAAAAGTCCAGATACTCGAAACAAGAGGAAAAGAGACGCAGCTTTACAACGCAGCGAGGGTGTGTGTTCTGGCCTCGACGGCCGCACAAGGCACACGCTACAAGACAATCTGATCCTGCAGGCTCGGGTCTTGACGCTGGAAGGGGGCAGCAACACCCTCGGCATCGACGGCAGCTTCGGCGAGGCCCGACCTAGCCTCGGACGGCGACGCGGTCCGAGGGTCTCCGCTCCGAAGGACGACGTCATCACCACGCCCGGGCAATCGCTGCCAGGGACTTCTCCGGGAATCCGGCCCGAGCAGGCGGCTCGGCCGGTTACCCCTGGGGCCTCGGCCAACCATCTTCCGAGGGCGCCAGCCCGGTCCGAAGCCTCGGCTGATCAACTCCGACATCGATCCTGCCAACGGACAACCCGGCTAGGCTCCGGCCAACTAGGTTTCATTTTCGAGCCAACTCTGCCTCTGTTCATACTGATATCGCTACCCCTGGTCTCGGCTCGTCGAAGAGCGGCCGAGGGGTCTCTTTAACTAAGCTAGAGGAACCTCGGACAGCAAGGCCGACCGAGCCGAGGGACTCCTACGCCTTCGGGATACGGATACCTCACTCGTCACCTTGACACGGGGCGACTCATGCTTGGTGAAGCGGTTCAGATAATCAGCAGACGAGTCTTAGTGCTCAAAAATGAGGAAAGAACGCGGCTCCGTGCCGTAATTACATACATGTTCAGGCCTCGACAGCCGCAATGAACAAAAAACCCTTGCATTCGAAGTGCCATTACAAACGGAACTCCGGTTCCCCCTCCGCAGGTACGAGCAACCCCACTCGATAGGGGTGGGCCTGCGGAGCAACAGAAGACCGACGAACGGCTTGTCATCGCCCGCCCCGGCAGCGGCGACGATGAAGACTTCTGTCCCGGGGGGCCGAACAGCAGCAGCGATGACCTCAGGGCGGATGCTGCTGCCAGGAGGCCCCCGCCCATGCCCAAACTCGAGAGGCAAGGACGGGCAGAAGGCCGTAGAGTTGGAGGTCGGTCCGTGGCCAGCCTTGGCTATCACGCCGGCGGAAGAACCTCTTCCAGCTGCCGTGGCAGACGCCGGCGCCGCGAGCGGCTCCGAAGCCACTCGCGTCCGAAAGCCAGGCACGCTGCAGATGCCAGCGCCATGGACGACAACCGCTCCTCCCCCCGATCACTGAGTGAAGGAGCGGGCCGCCGCCCACGCGGGGGCCGACCTCAACTCGGCACACTCCCCTCCCCAGCCCTGGTGATGAAAATCCTTGAGGCTGAGGAAGGGGCAGAGGCCGCAGCCCGGCTCGCTTTCCCCCACCATCAAGCCGGAGGTCGCCATCCTGGGTGACCGCCGGTGGAGGGGTGCAGCCGGGCTGCATGATGAAAATCCTTGAAGTCGAACGATGGCCGAAAGGTGCCAACTCCCACGGAGTTGTGTTCCTCCAACGATGGGGCGAAAAGACGGCAGTTTCCCCCATCCGGGGGCTTGAAAGGTGGAAAGATGCGGTGCATAAGGGAGCAAGAAGACATGGTCGCCTTACGAAAGGGGTCGCCCTCCTTTTAAAGGCGACTCTCCCTGCTTGCACCCCCAACCGTCACGGGCTGAGTCTTCTCCAACACGCTCCAAAGCCCTCCCCTGCGGCGCGGGGGCTGGGTCCCGCATGTCATGCAGACCGGCTCCGAGCAGAAGAAGCCAAACCGCCGCGCGTGGCGCACGCAACCGCCCAGCGGTTACAAGTGACCCTCCACTTTTGCCCAGACCAACGGGCGAAAGGGGCGGGCAGCCATGCAGGCGGCATGCAACCACGCCAAGTGGACGCGCTTCTCCGACTCCCGACATGCCAGCATGGAGGCCCAGGCCCACGCGTCGCGCGACCGGCGCGCCGGATGCTGCATGCAAGCAACTGTACCGCCTGTGCCACCACCGCGCCTCCTCGATTGCGGAACCAATACCGCGACTCGAGGCGACCCAGCGCGCGACCCAGCAGCGCCAGCCTGGCGCGGCGGCCAACGCGGCCAAAGGTGGGCCAGCAGTAATGACGGTGGCAGGCGCGCGGGAGCAGCGGACACGTCGTCAGCCAAGCTCACGTCCCATCCGGGGGTAGCAAGAGAACCCCGGTCTCGAATGAGGACAACACGCCCGTGGTCCGTTCCTCGAACGGCTCGCGCACGCGCAACGGCGGCCCCGCCAACTACTCGCCCCGCTAACTCCGCGGCTGGACAGGCGGCGCTTCTGGCAGGCGCAGCGGGCGACGCTTCGCCTTCGCCGAAACAACCGCGCCAAAAAAGGTACGCCGCGTCGTTCGGTTTCGTATCCTTTTTCCTTTTTTTTCCTCTTTCTCTATCTCTTGCGACAGGGACCGGGAAAGGGGGATACCCCGAAAGGGGTCCTTCCCCGTGAAGGAACCAGGCTCCGAGCCTCCTTACTGATCAGGGGTTCGAAGGCTGGCCCCCCGAAGGGTTCAACAGCCGCCTCAGATCGCGTGGGCCCTACACCCACTACTGGTCAGAGGTTCGAAGGCCGGCCCCCCGAAGGGTTCCACGGCCGCCTCAGGCTACTCGGGCTCCGCGCCCATTACTGATCAGGGGTTCGAAGGCTGGCCCCCGAAGGGTTCACAGTCGCCTCAGACACCGAGCGAGGGATGACCAGGGGTACGTTCGATACATAACCAAGGCTCGGGCTGCGCTCCCGAGGTACCCTAGGACATTTCCGAGACCAGCGGGAGCGATTTTGTAACGGAATCCCATCGGAGGGAGGCATCGAGCCCTCGGACCCCGTCGCCAGGGGACCGGGTCCGGCAGATCACCCGCAGGTACTTTTGGGCGTGCCTCTGGGCCCCTAGCCGACCCCCAACGAACGGGGCACGGACGTCCACTCGGATTACCCGCTTGCAGCTCACCGGAGACACCATGTTTGGTGCCCATCAAGGGTAACATGGCGCTCTCCCCCCCTCCTCCTTGCGGAAAGGCGACGTAGGGGCGTATGTAAAAAAGCCGAGTCTGTCCCTGATCGCCCTCTCGCCCTGTGCGGAGGCTCGGGGGCTGCTCTCGCAAACCCGGCTCCGGCCAAACCGTTGACAGCGTCAACATACTAGCCCGAGAACTTGGGCCCCGACCGTGCACCCGGGCTACGGCCAGTTCGCATGAGGGAACCACCAGACCAGCCGAAGCATTACGCAAGGCATTAAGACCTCGAAGGAGTGAAACCACTCCTCCGAGGCCTCGGGGGCTACACCCAGCAGGTGCGCTCGCGCGCACCCACTGGAACAAAATGCAACCGAGAAAGGCTGGTCCCCTTGCAAAAAAGTGCGACGAAAGCCTCCAAGCGAGTGCTAACGCTCCCTTCGAGGCTCGGGGGCTACTGTCGGGGACCATAATTAGGGGTACCCTCAAGACGCCTAATTCTCAGCTGGTAACCCCCATCAGCATAAAGCTGCAGAGGCCTGATGGGTGCGATTAAGTCAGGGATCAGTCCATACGAGCGACTCGATCACGCCTCGCCCGAGCCTAGCCTCGGGCAAGGGCAGCCGACCCCGAGGGGTTTCCATCTCGCCCGAGGCCCCCTTTTAACGGCGGACACATCTCCGGCTCGCCCGAGGCCTTGCCTTCGCTAAGAAGCAACCCTGACTAAATCGCCGCGCCGACCGACCGAGTCGCAGGAGCATTTAACGCAAAGGCAGCCTGACACCTTTATCCTGACGCGCGCCCCCCGGCAGAGCCGAAGTGACCGCCGTCACTTCGCCGCTCCACTGACCGGTCTGACAGAAGGACAGCGTCGCCTACGCCATTCCGACTGCAGTGCCACTTGACAGAGTGAGACTGACAGGCAGTCAGGCCTTGCCAAAGGCGCCATAGGAAGCTCCGCCCGAACCAGGGCTCGGACTCGGGCTAAGGCCCTGGAAGACGGCGAACTCCGCTCCGCCCGACCCAGGGCTCGGACTCGGGCTAAGGCCTCGGAAGACGGCGAACTCCGCTCCGCCCGACCCAGGGCTCGGACTCGGGCTAAGGCCCCGGAAGACGGCGAACTCCGCTCCGCCCGACCCAGGGCTCGGACTCGGGCTAAGGCCCCGGAAGACGGCGAACTCCGCTCCGCCCGACCCAGGGCTCGGACTCGGGCTAAGGCCCCAGAAGACGGCGAACTCCGCTCCGCCCGACCCAGGGCTCAGACCCGGGCTAAGGCCCTGGAAGACGGCGAACTCCGCTCCGCCCGACCCAGGGCTCGGACTCGGGCTAAGGCCCCGGAAGACGGCGAACTCCACTCCGCCCGACCCAGGGCTCGGACTCGGGCTAAGGCCCCGGAAGACGGCGAACTCCGCTCCGCCCGACCCAGGGCTCGGACTCGGGCTAAGGCCCCGGAAGACGGCGAACTCCGCTCCGCCCGACCCAGGGTTCGGACTCGGGCTAAGGCCCCGGAAGACGACAAACTCCGCTTCGCCCGACCCCAGGGATCGGACTCTGCCCTGGCCTCTGCCGAACGACCTCCACCTCGCCCGACCCAGGAGCTCGGGCTCGGCCTCGGCCATGAAAGACGGACTCGACCTCGGCTTCGGAGGAGCCTCCACGTCGCCCGATCTAGGGCACAAGCCCGCCACGTCAACAGGAAGCGCCATCATCACCCTACCCCGAGCCGACTCGGGCCGCAGAGAACAAGACCGGTGTTCCATCTGGCCAGCTCCGCCAGAAAGGCAATGTTGGGGGCTTGTTCTCAAATGCTAAGAGTTAAGAACAAGGCAACACAGAAAATGTTAAATATTAAGGTCCTTCGTCCTCCACTTCATTATATTCCTTCGGGACATAAGGAATTTCGGACGAAGGTTACGAAGGACGCACCTTCGTAAACATAATAGCGTAGGGTGAAGCATTCATATAAATCACGAGGTATCAAATGGAAATTCGAATGTTAACATAGAATCATTTCCATTTCTATTAATACGAATGAATATAAATGACAAATGTACCTTCGGTCTTGAGGAAGGCAGGAGTACAAGTGTGATGCGAAGGCAAATGACAGGTTCGCGTGAACAGTACAGAGGTACTGTTCATCTATTTATAGGCACAGGTCGCAGCCTATGACAAATTACAATTATGCCCCTTACAAAAGTTTACAACATTGACTCAGACTTCTTATGGATAAGAAGGTCATTCTATTTCTATGTCGGTTTGTAACGCCGAAGCTCCATAAAAAGGAACCTTCGGCTATCTTTTGGAGACGACTTCAGCCGAAGTTGCTTCTTCGTGTGGGACCTTCGGCGCACCGAAGCACGACCCCAACAGTAGCCCCTTTCGCGGTGCTAGATCGTTTTTCGTAACGAGCTTGACCCGTGAAAAAAGCCTCTTCAGCTTCGGGAAGCCGAAGGTCCAAAAAACACCTTTCCTGAGCTCGTTGCGGAGAAACGATCCGGCTCCCGAGCGCGTGCCAGGTCCACCTTGCAGAGTTACTGTTTGATCCTTGCGGTCCACTATACAGCGAGTACGAGTGACCGCCCGTCTGGTGTAAAAATCTTGCCGCTTCGCCTTCTTACCTGCAGCACTATATAAACAAACGGGTAGGTGTGAAGTTACCACAGCATTCATTGCTATTTGCACTGTTTTGTTGCCAAAATTTTCCACCATAGCCGAAGCTTGACTCCCAGAATCGAACGAAGGTCAGCCTCGACGTCTGCTTCGTCAGAAAGGAAAGCTTCGGAGAAAAGAAAAAAGAAAAAAGTTTCTGACTTCCCCAAACTCAGAATTAAATGGCGAGAGTGCGATCTACTGCCAAAGCTGTGCGTGAGGGAGACGAAGCCGAAGGCTCGGACACTGTGCCCATCTCCGAAGCGATGCAGCGCTCCGGTCTAGTGACTGCGGAAGAAAGGCCTGCTGCCGAAGCAAACCCGACAACAGCCGAAGAAGAAGAAGAGAACATCGATGGGACTGACTCTGAAGATGACTACCACATTGCCATGCCCAGCAAGCCCAGTCACCTGGATTTTGGGAAATCAACTGTTTCAAAAGCTGATCTTTCGAAGATGGTGAAAGCAGGTTATTTCAATGAAGATCAGAAGAAGCTACTCCGCTTCGGGGGAGAAGAAACCACCCCGAAGCCAGGGAAGGATGAGATTGTTATCTTCAAGAGCTTTTTAAAGGCTGGGCTGAGATTTCCTCTGCACAATATTATTGCAGAGATATTGAGGAGGTTTGGTATCTACTTTCATCAATTGACTCCTAACGCCATCGTTAGGCTCAATGTTTATATCTGGGCCCTTCGAAGCCAGGCCGTGGAGCTGTCGCCGAAGCTGAAGCTTAACGAAGATTAGTAGAAGTGTGCTATAGAGAAACTCAGGATAATTTTGTAACAACTCTTGTAAATAGAATTAAACTGTTCTTTAAGGAACTTTGTACATACCTTGTAATATATTCTTACCCTTCGATTGAGACGCTTTGATGTGGACGAAACCAGTATTTTGAGCCAAAGGCGAAAAAACACCTTCCCTTCTTTTCGTACACAACGAAGCATAAAAACAATTCTTCTTTTTGCCAAGCAACGAAGCTTTTCTCTTTTGTACACAATCATAGCGTAACAAATCATAAAAAACCACTTCTCCGAAGCTTTTCTTTTTGCCGAAGCAACCACTTGGGAACACAAATGCTATGAATGAATGCTTATGTATGCAAATGCTATGATGTAATGTGCGAATGAATGTCCGAAGCGTATGTCCGAAGCCACATTGTCAGCCGTTACTTCCTTAGAAACAACCACACATTAGCTCTGCATTCCCTTAGGAACGACTTCGGAGCCTCTTCGCCTTTTACTTAGGCAATATCAGCGTTGACTTTTCGCTGTAAGCTCTGCATCCCCTTAGGGACGTCTTTGGAGCTTCTTCGCCTTTTACTTAGACGGTATAAGCTCTGCATTCCCTTGGGAACGACTTTGGAGCTTCTTCGCCTTTTACTTTCGGCGGAATCAGCGTTGACTTTTCGCTGTAAGCTCTGCATCCCCTTAGGGACGTCTTCGGAGCCTCTTTTTTTTTTCTTTTTCAGTTTCGGCACTCGATGGTGCGTTCTCAGCTTTTACATTTACATTCTTTGGGGGATTTTGCTCTTATAAAACTAAAAAGGAAAATTACATATGATGGCCCCATTAAAAACCTTTCTCCCCCTTTAGAAAGGAAAAGGGTGCCATGAAAAAGAAAAGAAAAGAGAAAATTACATCGAGTTATACATAAAACCGCCGAAGCTCATCCGCATTCCAAGATCTTGGAATTTCATAGCCATCCATGTCCTTTAGTCTGTACGAACCAGGCCTTGACGAAGATGCTACTAAAAAGGCCCTTCCCATTTCAGTTGCAACTTGCCCACTGTATCCGGATTGGCCACTCTCCGAAGCACCAGGTGTCCTGGCTCAATATTTTTTAGCCGGACCTTTCTATCTCGCCACTTTACTGTTTCAGCCTGGTATTTATTGATATTCTCCACGGCTTGGAGCCTGATCCCCTCTAAAGCATCTTTTTCCACGAGACAAGTATCTTCGGCACCTGGTTCTGCCGAAGCTACCACTCTTATTGATCCAGCTTTAGCTTCTTCTGGAGTTATTGCTTCGTCACCATATAACAACTTGAATGGGGTAAAGCCTGTAGACCTTGATGTTGTTGTGTTATGGCTCCACACCACTTTGGTCAACTGATCTGGCCATTTTCCCCTTGGTTGATTAAAAATTAGCTTCATTATTCCTGTCATGATGATGCCGTTGGCCCTTTCAACAAGCCCATTCGACTCCGGATGCCTGACTGATGCAAAGTGGATCTTCGTGCCAATTTGATCACAGAAATTTCTGAAATCTTCAGAGTCGAACTGTGTTCCATTATCTACAGTGATGGCCTTCGGCACTCCGAAGCGACAGACAATATTCTGCCAGAAAAATTTTTGGACAGTGGCCGAAGTTATTGTGGCTAATGGCTTCGCCTCAATCCACTTGGAAAAATACTCCACAGCCACTATAACATATTTCAGATTGCCTTGAGCCGGTGGTAATGGACCCAGCAGGTCGAGGCCCCACCTTTGCAATGGCCAGATGGGTTGTATTAGCTGTGTTAAAGACGAAGGTTGCTTTTGATCTCTTGCACATTTTTGACAACCTTCGCACTTTTGAACTAAGTCCGCTGCATCCGAAGCTGCCTTCGGCCAGTAAAATCCTTGGCGGAACACTTTTCCAAGTAACGGCCTGGATCCGATGTGGGATCCGCACAGGCCTGCATGTATCTCTTTCATCAACTCGATACCTTCGGCCCTAGACAAGCACTTGAGCAGCGGGGCACAAACTCCATGCTTGTATAACTCCCCTTCTATCATAACATAAGGACGAGCTCTTGCCTCTATCCTTTTATTATAAGCTTCGTCATCTGATAAGAAGTTACCCTGAAGGTAAGAGATTATTTCAGTTCTCCAATCTTCACTGTACACAGGAGAAATGTTAAGGACTGCTCTTTCAAGTAGCTCCACTGAAGGTGCCTTTATTGTTTCGAAGAACACATCCGAAGGTAGCGGCAGCCCCTGTGCTGCAGACTTGGCCAACAAATCAGCATGCTCATTTTGTCCTCGAGGGATATTCTTAACAGAAAATCCTTCGAAGGAAGCTTCGATCCTTCGGACCGTTTCTAGGTATTTTTCAAGCTTCGGGTCTTTAGCCCTGCAACTTTTGTCAATATGACCTGAAACAACCTGAGAATCAGTTTTAAGGATCGCCCTTCTGACCCCCATTGCCTTTAGTTTCCGAAGACCCAGGAGCAAGGCTTCGTACTCAGCGATATTATTTGTGCAGCTGAAGTCAAGTCTTGCTGCATAGCAAGTTTTAACCTTGGACGGAGAGACCAACACAGCAGCTGCACCTGCTCCGAAGGCTCCCCAAGAGCCATCACAAAACACTGTCCATGCTTCGGCATCTTTATTCGCTTCTTCGTCCTGAGCCCCTGGCGTCCAGTCGGCAATGAAATCTGCCAATGCTTGAGACTGAATTGAAGATCTATGCACATAATCAATGTAAAATTCATTGAGTTCCGCAACCCATTTTCCAATACGCCCAGTAGCTTCTCTATTCCTCATGATGTCCTTCAACGGCTGCGAAGAGGGAACAATAATGTTGAATGCCTGAAAGTAATGCCGAAGCTTCCTGGATGCCATTAAAACGGCATACAACACCTTCTCCAGCTCTGTATAATTTTTCTTTGAGAAACTGAGGACCTCAGACACAAAATATACTGGGACCTGCTTCTTGACTTGTCCATCAAACTTCTCCTGAACAAGTGCCGCACTTACCGCTGAGTGCGAAGCTGCCACATACAACAACAGAGGAGCCCCTGGCGTTGGTGGAGTTAATGTTGTGAGATCTATTAAATATTGCTTCAGCTCTTCGAAGGCTTTTTGTTGACTTGGGCCCCATTGAAAGACTTCAGCTGACTTCAGCACCTCGAAGAATGGTAAGTTTCTTTCTGCTGATCTGGATATAAATCTGTTGAGGGATGCCAATCTTCCTGTCAATCTTTGGGCCCCCTTTCTTATGGTTGGTGGCTCCATTCGAAGTATAGCTTCGATTTTATTTGGGTTAGCTTCGATTCCCTTTGTTGAAACCAAGCAACCAAGAAATTTGCCCTTCTTCACTCCGAAGACACATTTTTCTGGATTCAGCTTCAGACCAGCTTGTCTGAAGCTGGCGAAGGTCTCCTGCAGATCAGCAATATGATTTCCTTGCTTCGTGCTCTTTACAATGATGTCATCAACATAGGTCAACACATTTCTGCCTATCTGAGATTGGAGAACCTTCGCAGTCATTCTGCTGAAACTCCCTCCAGCATTCTTGAGCCCCTCAGGCATCCGAAGATAACAATATGTACCACTTGGGGTTATGAAGCTAGTCTTTGGCTCATCTTCCTTCTTCATCCAGATTTGATGATAGCCTGAGTAGCAGTCCAGGAGACTCATGAGCTCCGAAGAAGCTGCTGCATCAACTAAAGAATCTATCCTTGGCAGCGGGAATTCATCCTTCGGACAAGCCTTGTTGAGATCTGTGAAATCAATACACATTCTCCACTTGCCATTGGCCTTCTTCACCATAACAGTGTTAGCTAACCACTCTGGGTACTTTACTTCTCTGATAACTCCTGCACTGAGGAGTCTTTTCACTTCATTGCGAGCCCCTTCGGCCTTATCATCAGACATTTTCCGAAGCCTCTGCTTTCGGGGTCTGAAGGATGGATCAACATTAAGCGAATGTTCAATAACATCCCGATTTACTCCACAGAGATCATTAGCTGACCATGCAAAGACATCTTTGTTGTTGAATAAAAACCTTATCAAGGTTTTCTCCTGGTCCTCAGATAATTGCGAGCCCAACAACACCTTCTGCTCTGCTACATCTTCACACAATAACATAGGCTTCGGCTGGTCCGCTGAAGCTGCCTTCTCCCTCCTGAATTTGTACTGTTCACAAGCTTCAGCTCCATCTATGTTATGGATTGCCTTGGAGTCAGTCCAGCTTCCTTCGGCCCTTCTAGCAGCTTCCTGGCTTCCATAAATAGCAATAGGTCCTTGGTCCGAAGGTATCTTCATGCAGAGATAAGCTGGGTGAAGAATTGCTTCGAAGGCATTAAGAGTGCCACGGCCGATGATAGCATTGTAAGGATACTCCATGTCAACAATATCAAACACAATTTGCTCAGTCCTTGTGTTGTTGACAAATCCGAAGGTTACCGGCATGGTAATCTTCCCAAGTGCCACAATCTGCCGCCCTCCGAAGCCACAAAGAGGGTGCGTAGCATCATGAATCTTGTCTTCGGGCTCTTGCATTTGTCTGAAGGCTTTAGCAAATATAATGTCAGCTGCACTGCCTGTATCAACTAGGACATTGTGGACCAGAAATCCTTTGATCACGCAAGAGATAACCATGGCATCATTGTGGGGATAATCCTTAAGCTGAAGGTCTTCCTGAGAGAAGGTAATTGGAATATGGGACCATTTTGACTTGATGAAGGGTCCCTGTACTCCAACATGCTGCACCCTTCTCTGAGCCTCCTTCTTCTGCTTCTTGTTAGCCGGTTCTGAGCAAGAACCGCCTGTTATCGGGAGCACCAGCTTCGAAACCGAAGCAGCTCCAGCTTGGTTGTTGAACGAAGCCATCAGCTCAGAAAAGTGGAAGTGAGTTCACCGGAGGTGGGCGCCAATGTTGGGGGCTTGTTCTCAAATGCTAAGAGTTAAGAACAAGGCAACACAGAAAATGTTAAATATTAAGGTCCTTCGTCCTCCACTTCATTATATTCCTTCGGGACATAAGGAATTTCGGACGAAGGTTACGAAGGACGCACCTTCGTAAACATAATAGCGTAGGGTGAAGCATTCATATAAATCACGAGGTATCAAATGGAAATTCGAATGTTAACATAGAATCATTTCCATTTCTATTAATACGAATGAATATAAATGACAAATGTACCTTCGGTCTTGAGGAAGGCAGGAGTACAAGTGTGATGCGAAGGCAAATGACAGGTTCGCGTGAACAGTACAGAGGTACTGTTCATCTATTTATAGGCACAGGTCGCAGCCTGTGACAAATTACAATTATGCCCCTTACAAAAGTTTACAACATTGACTCAGACTTCTTATGGATAAGAAGGTCATTCTATTTCTATGTCGGTTTGTAACGCCGAAGCTCCATAAAAAGGAACCTTCGCCTATCTTTTGGAGACGACTTCAGCCGAAGTTGCTTCTTCGTGTGGGACCTTCGGCGCACCGAAGCACGACCCCAACAGGCAATGATGGCGCCCCGCTAGCCCCTTGACGACGGTGGCTCTCAGCTCCCTTACGGAAGCAGGGGGACGTCAGCAAGGACCCAGCCGCTCCGACAGCTGTCCCTCCGCTAGGCTCCGTTGCTCCTCCGACAGCCACGACACCACACCAGCTGGGTGCCAAGATCTCTCCGGCTGCCACATTGGCATGTACTTAGGGCGCTGGCTCTCCCCCGCTAGACACGTAGCACTCTGCTACACCCCCATTGTACACCTAGATCCTCTCCTTGCGCCTATAAAAGGAAGGACCAGGGCCTTCTTAGAGAAGGTTGGCCGCGCGGGGATGAGGATGGGGCAGGCGCTCTCTTGGGGCCACTCGCTTCCCTCACCCGCGTGGACGCTTGTAACCCCCTACTGCAAGCGCACCCGACCTGGGCGCGGGACGAACACGAAGGCCGCGGGATTTCCACCTCTCTCACGCCCGTCTCCGTCCACCTCGCTTTCCCCCCTTCGCGCTCACCCACGCGCTCGACCCATCTGGGCTGGGGCACGCGGCACACTCACTCGTCGGCTTAGGGACCCCCCGGTCTCGAAACGCCGACAGTTGGCGCGACCGCAATCGAGGAGGCGCGGCGCGCGACCCAGCAGCGCCAGCCTGGCGTGGCGGCCAACGCGGCCAAAGGTGGGCCGGCAGTAATGACGGTGGCAGGCGCGCGGGAGCAGTGGACACGTCGTCAGCCAAGCTCACGTCCCATCCGGGGGCAGCAAGAGAACCCCCTCTCACGGCGTGAAGACAACGCGCTCGTGGTCCGTTCCTCGAACGGCTCACGCACGCGCAACGGCAGCCCCGCCAACTACTCGCCCCGTCGCATTAACTCCGCTGCTGGACAGGCGGCGCTTCTGGCAGGCGCAGCGGGCGACGCTTCGCCTTCGCCAGAACAACCGCGCCAAAAAAGGTACGCCGCGTCGTTCGGTTTCGTATCCTTTTTCCTTTTTTTCCTCTTTCTCTATCTCTTGCGACAGGGACCGTGAAAGGGGTGTACCCCGAAAGGGGTCCTTCCCCGTGAAGGAACCAGGCTCCGAGCCTCCTTACTGATCAGGGGTTCGAAGGCTGGCCCCCCGAAGGGTTCAACAGCCGCCTCAGATTGCGTGGGCCCTACACCCACTACTAGTCAGAGGTTCGAAGGCCGGCCCCCCGAAGGGTTCCACGGCCGCCTCAGGCTACTCGGGCTCCGCGCCCATTACTGATCAGGGGTTCGAAGGCTGGCCCCCGAAGGGTTCACAGTCGCCTCAGACACCGAGCGAGGGATGACCAGGGGTACGTTCGATACATAACCAAGGCTCGGGCTGCGCTCCCGAGGTACCCTAGGACATTTCCGAGACCAGCGGGAGCGATTTTGTAACGGAATCCCATCGGAGGGAGGCATCGAGCCCTCGGACCCCATCGCCAGGGGACCGGGTCCGGCAGATCACCCGCAGGTACTTTTGGGCGTGCCTCTGGGCCCCTAGCCGACCCCCAACGAACGGGGCACGGACGTCCACTCGGATTACCCGCTTGCAACTCACCGGAGACACCATGTTTGGTGCCCATCGAGGGTAACATGGCGCTCTCCCCCCTCCTCCTTGCGGAAAGGCGACGTAGGGGCGTATGTAAAAAAGCCGAGTCTGTCCCTGATCGCCCTCTCGCCCTGTGCGGAGGCTCGGGGGCTGCTCTCGCAAACCCGGCTCCGACCGAACCGTTGATAGCGTCAACATACCAGCCCGAGAACTTGGGCCCCGACCGTGCACCCGGGCTACGGCCAGTTCGCATGAGGGAACCACCAGACCAGCCGAAGCATTACGCAAGGCATTAAGACCTCGAAGGAGTGAAACCACTCCTCCGAGGCCTCGGGGGCTACACCCGGTGGGTGCGCTCGCGCGCACCCACCGGAACAAAATGCAACCGAGAAAGGCTGGTCCCCTTGCAAAAAAGTGCGACGAAAGCCTCCAAGCGAGTTCTAACACTCCCTTCGAGGCTCGGGGGCTACTGTCGGGGACCATAATTAGGGGTACCCTCAAGACGCCTAATTCTCAGCTGGTAACCCCCATCAGCATAAAGCTGCAGAGGCCTGATGGGTGCGATTAAGTCAGGGATCAGTCCATACGAGCGACTCGATCACGCCTCGCCCGAGCCTAGCCTCAGGCAAGGGCAGCCGACCCCGAGGGGTTTCCATCTCGCCCGAGGCCCCCTTTTAACGGCGGACACATCTCCGGCTCGCCCGAGGCCTTGCCTTCGCTAAGAAGCAACCCTGACTAAATCGCCGCGCCGACCGACCGAGTCGCAGGAGCATTTAACGCAAAGGCAGCCAGACACCTTTATCCTGACGCGCGCCCCCCGGCAGAGCCGAAGTGACCGCCGTCACTTCGCCGCTCCACTGACCGGTCTGACAGAAGGACAGCGCCGCCTGCGCCATTCCGACTGCAGTGCCACTTGACAAAGTGAGACTGACAGGCAGTCAGGCCTTGCCAAAGGCGCCATAGGAAGCTCCGCCCGACCCAGGGCTCGGACTCGGGCTAAGGCCCCGGAAGACGGCGAACTCCGCTCCGCCTGACCCAGGGCTCGGACTCGGGCTAAGGCCCCAGAAGACGGCGAACTCCGCTCTGCCCGACCCAGGGCTCGGACTCGGGCTAAGGCCCCGGAAGACGGCGAACTCCGCTCCGCCCGACCCAGGGCTCGGACTCGGGCTAAGGCCCCGGAAGACAGCGAACTCTGCTCCGCCCGACCCAGGGTTCGGACTCGGGCTAAGGCCCTGGAAGACGACGAACTCCGCTCCGCCCGACCCAGGGTTCGGACTCGGGCTAAGGCCCCGGAAGACGACGAACTCCGCTTCGCCCGACCCCAGGGATCAGACTCCGCCCTGGCCTCTGCCGAACGACCTCCACCTCGCCCGACCCAGGAGCTCGGGCTCGGCCTCGGCCATGAAAGACGGACTCGACCTCGGCTTCGGAGGAGCCTCCACGTCGCCCGATCTAGGGCACAAGCCCGCCACGTCAACAGGAAGCGCCATCATCACCCTACCCCGAGCCGACTCGGGCCGCAGAGAACAAGACCGGTGTCCCATCTGGCCAGCTCCGCCAGAAAGGCAATGATGGCGCCCCGCTAGCCCCGTGACGACGGTGGCTCTCAGCTCCCTTACGGAAGCAGGGGGACGTCAGCAAGGACCCAGCCGCTCCGACAGCTGTCCCTCCGCCAGGCTCCGTTGCTCCTCCGACAGCCACGACACCACACCAGCTGGGTGCCAAGATCTCTCCGGCTGCCACATTGGCATGTACTTAGGGCGCTGGCTCTCCCCCGCTAGACACGTAGCACTCTGCTACACCCCCATTGTACACCTGGATCCTCTCCTTGTGCCTATAAAAGGAAGGACCAGGGCCTTCTTAGAGAAGGTTGGCCGCGCGGGGACGAGGACGGGGCAGGCGCTCTCTTGGGGCCGCTCGCTTCCCTCACCCGCGTGGACGCTTGTAACCCCCTACTGCAAGCGCACCCGACCTGGGCGCGGGACGAACACGAAGGCCGCGGGATTTCCACCTCTCTCACGCCCGTCTCCGGCCACCTTGCTTTCCCCCCTTCGCGCTCGCCCACGCGCTCGACCCATCTGGGCTGGGGCACGCGACACACTCACTCGTCGGCTTAGGGACCCCCCGGTCTCGAAACGCCGACAACAGGAGGTTATGCAACGGCGGGATAAATTTATAAAAAGAGTGAGAGCGGGAGATGGTTGCCGAATTCGTCGTCAATTGCGTTGCGACCGAGCGAGAGAGGCGGTTGCGAACACGACAACGACAAACACGAGCAGCACGGCGTTTGCGAGGAAAGAAATTTTAATGATCCCACGAAAAGGACACGACATCTAGAACGGGCTTTGCGAGAGGAATGTTTATATATATATATTATCGACTTTCCAAGGTTCTGTAGTTTTTGCAAATACTGAATTTTAGGTATTTAATTAATATTAGAAAAACTAAAATTCATATTTTAGTACTCGAAGAAACATTTCGAAGGTTCCCGAAAAATTCCGGAAACAAGATCAAGATAATTCGATACAGTTTGAAAAAACCTTTGCACTCATAAACACTATGCAACGACATGAATGCAACAATCAAAGTTTCTCCAGGATTTTGTTTTACTAAGCCAGAAACTCATATATATATATGTAGTAAAGTTAATGTCCATTATTTAGAAAAAGAGAAGAAAAGCAAGTAAAGAAGAGGGTAACACCTGAATTTGGTGGATATTAGAAAAGAAATTTTGTACCCCCAAATTCAGGGTGTTACAAATCTAACCCCCTTAACAGGAATCTCGCCCCGAGATTCAAGAAGAAGCTAGCAAGAAAAACAAGGTTGGTTCGTCGGTTATTCACAAGACCTTACAAATAGATCTACCCACTAACAAGAGACTCATCACTCTCTCGACTCGACGCGTATGTCTAGCAACCTGCCACTCTCATCGCTTGTTTGAATTAATTTGTACTTTGAGCGAGTGAAGACAATTTTCTCTAGATCATCACTGGTTGAGTTCTGCTTGAAGGCCTTCTTCGCGAGCCGGTCTAGATGCTTCTTGGGGCATTGGCAAATGAATTGCCCTTCTTTCTTGCAGTAGAAACAAGCACCTCTTACTTTGACCTCTCTGTGAGTCAGCTTTGCTTGATTGCCAGTAGATGATGGTTGATCGGTTGCCTGCATGTTGAACAACTGAGCTTGATTTGATTCTCCTGTTTGGGTATTCACGAGCTCTGGCGCTTCTGCTTGCGGTTGAGGCGGTTTAATCTTGTACCCAAACATTTTTCTAGTCCTCTTGTTGTTCTTCATTCCATTCAGCAGATATCTATGTGACTCATCCTTCCTTTTCACCACTATCGAGGTTGGAATCTTGTCGTTGACCTCATCCACTTTATCTCCCTTAGGATTCATCATCTAGGTAGGGGAAAAAGGGAGAGTGAGATAAGGTTTCACAAGGTTCATGATATATACAAAGGGCAAATACGAAACAAGGACATTTAGACATTTATAATAGAAAGGAAGTGACAACTAGCGTGAAACAAGGATGGTGCTATATTTTGATAGGGATAGGTTGATGGTATTGTGTTTCAAGGGAAGACTAGCAAGAAAACAAGGTTGATTTCGATTTGACTCAGACTCTGCTAACTGAGCAGGTACAAGAGGAAAAGGGGTAGGGAGAGAAAAGAGGTAAGCATAGACGAATTAAAGGGAGAGAGCAGGAAAAGAGAACCCAACTACCCAACTATATGGCACTCACTTAGTGAACTGATGTCATTGCGGACCAAGGGCCACAACACATCAACGTTCATCACAAAGAAGCAAATTAGTCATCGCACATAGACAAATAGCATAAGCATACAACAACAAACATCTCGTTGCTATGCATTAATGTTAACTCGATGGTGATCTTTCCTTAAAAAAATAATTACTCCCTAAGGTTATTGAAGGAGGAGGAGAAGAACAAGACATGTAGGATAGGGACACGAGCATAATAAAGGATGGAGTTTAAGCAAGGATTGTAATCAACAAGGGAGAAAATGCAACCAAGGGTAGGGTAGGTAAACACCATTCTCAAATCATGATGAGAAAGATGATAATTCAAAAGGTAGGCATAAGAAAAGCATCGTGGAAAGATCTAGTGATTACAAAGGTAAAGGGGTAATAGGCGAAAGCACATCAAAAGATCGAGTTAAGACAAGACTTGCCACACGACAGAGGAAAAAGGGGACAAACAAGAGTGGGGAGAGGTAAGACAACACTCTTGAAAGGAAGCTTTATAATATGGGTGCATGATAAGCATCAAGGTGAAGATCGAGGGATGACAAGGGTTAAGGTGATAACGGACAAACACACGACAAAAGGATGTATTTGAGGAAAAGCTTGCAAGGTGTCAGAGAAGGGGGAGCAGTCAATGGTGAGATAGATGAGGCATTATCCTCGAATAGGGATGGAAAAGAGAAGGCTTCAAAGGATAGGTTCAAGATAAGCAGGAGGGCAAGGGCATAGATATCACGAGGGTTTTAAAGGTAATAACAGACAAGGATGTAGGAGAGGAGGTAGATAGGCATAAGACAAAAGACATAAGTACCATAAAGGATGGAGTTAAGATGGGACCTGCGAATGGAAAAGGAGAGGGTACGTCCAAGGGCTAGATAGGTAAGCAGCCACCTTCCAATGGAGGTGGAAGAGAGGAGATTTTTAAGGAGCCAGAATAAAGATGAGTATCAAGGCAAGATCTATGGATGACAAGGGGATGGTGATAGCAAATAAAACACACATCAAAGGATGGAATGAAGACAAAACTTGTAAGGCGACAAGGAGTGAAAAGAAAATCAAGGGAGAGATAGGTAACTCACAGCCCTCAAACTGGGTTGAAAGAAAGGGGAGGCTTTTAAAGGATAAGTTCAAGATCAGCATTTAGGTAGAAGACATCAATGTCACAAGGGTCAAAGGCGATAACCAACAAGGGTATGAGAGAAAAGATGAGGGCACTGAAGAGCCAGTGGTAGGAGTACCACAAATAATGGAGTCACGTCCAAGCTTACACGTGGTAAAGAATAGGATAAATCCAAGGGAAAATGGGTGAAATACAACTCTAAAATTGAGATGGAAGAGAGAAGGTTTTAAAGGACGAGTATAATATAAGCATCACGGTAAGATATAGAGGCGACAAGGGTAAAGATGACGATCGTGAAAGCATAATCAAGGATAGAGTTAAGGCAAGACTCTCGAAGTGGCGAAGTGGATAAGACAATCAAGGGTGATATAGGTAAGGTCCCAACAGAATGGTTGAAGTAACAAAAAATATTACCGAGGGAAGTTATGAGGAAACAGTGAGATCATCAAGGACGTGCGAAATAGAATGGTCCCTCATGGACCATCAAGAAGCTAGGGTGATCAAGGGCATATTAACTGAAAGGTCTTGAACAGTCATTGGGATATGAAGGTAAGCATATAAAAATATTAGTATGCAAGATTCCAATGGTACGAGCGTACCAAGACCAAGGGAAAAGAAAAAGCTAAAAGATAACGGCTTCACAACGAAATAGGAAGGGGTCTCAGAAGGCAAGAAGTTCACGGACATATAAACTGAAATGTCCAGGTACACAGTAGAAATTCAGATGTAAAATGGTAGAAATTTAATGATGGAAGAGGAATAAATCCCAAAAGGCAAGAAGGTTATGGTCAGGGGCATCTACAAGGATGTCGCAAGCACAAGAGTGAGATCAGATCTAGTAGATTAAGAAAAATGTAGACCATACTAGAATAAAATACTTTTGGCAAGGGGGCATATAGGAGCACAACATAGAATTAGTCAAGGTGACTAATATTTTGAAGCAGAATCAAGGATGAGGTGAAGTAATAATCAATTAGTCCTTAAAACGGCCAATGCTACTCTAGGTCAGCGGTCCTACAGTCAGCACGGCTTTGATACCATTTATGTCACACCCGGTTTTGAAGGTAAATCGAAGCGAACCATGTATGTGCCAGGATCAGAAATTGACGTACACAACAATTACATAAATGACTCATCATAGCACAATGCTTCGAATAACAATAAAGAATAATTAATATTAAGACTAGAGTCATTTACATAATATAAATCAAAGTACACAGAATTGAAACGTAGCCAACGTAAATAGACCCACCACAGGCAGCTGACTGGGGGAGGTCGCTAGCCTAATCCTCGAACTCGCCGAAGTCCTGGAACTCCCGAAGATCCGCCTCGACACCTTCTTCTTTACCTGAGCATAGATTGCACCAAAGGAACCCTAGTGTTTTGTGAAAGCAAGGGTGAGTACACATCAACGTACTCAGCAAATGTCCCATTTGGTTGAGGTGGACTAGCTTTATGTGGGGTTAGTGTCAAAGCAATTGCTTTTAGTTGGTCAGGTATTTATTATTAGTGGAAGCCAAGTTTTAGCAATAACCAACCCGTGAACCATTTCCTCATCGAGGAACATCATTATCATCATCGAACCAAAACCATTAATAGTACCATTGAATCTCAGATCATCTGTATCTCTAACCAAAGAGGATCCCAAGGCCGCTCTTAAACATGAGCACGACTGATATATCAGTTTCATTACACTCTGCAGAGGTTGCACACTTTACCCATGAGCCGTGATTCCCTTTCTGCCCGAGGATCGTGACTCCCCATTGATCACTTCCAAGGTGAACTAGCAGGGTCTCACTACGTGGCTTTTCCCTAGGGTCCTCACTATGCGAATGTTGGAAATGACCATTGCATAAAGTCCATCTGACGTCCCAAAACCTATACCTCTACCCTCAGGAAAAAGCCATGGAACGATGCCCGTACCCAGATCCCTGAGCGAGAATATAGAAGCCATAACAGATGCCTTCATTTCCCAATGACCAAAAACCAGCACCCAACATAAGACTTCCCTAATTACTTGGCCAAGGGCGTCCCATACCACCCTCATGGTTGCACTGTTTTCCCAGGGTGTCGCTCCCCGAACAGGTCCTTACGGAGAGACACTCAGGAAACAGCCTGAGTCCCCTAAAGTATCACGGGACCATCATCGGGATAACATCATCGTATCATAAGTAATCACATCATGCTCATTGATTAAAGTAAAGCAATAGCATGAAGCTAACCATAATAACCTAAAAGGTAATCAAGGACAAGGTAAATACAAAGCTAGTCAATCCTTAGGTGTCAATTAAGTAATGCGGGACAGTGAATTATAAGTGAATGTGACATAATGGGTCAGATGACACTTGCCTTCACCAAACAGATGCTCAGGGTCTTCAATCTCGTAGAACTTGAAGAGCTTGATCTCAGGACCAGTGATTCACCAAATCTTGATCGTCAATTTCTCGAAGCTCGAGAACAGATCGCAATATATTCGTGACGCGCAGAGAATACGAACAGACATAGACAAACAAGTATATACATGCATAAGAACATTACACCGCGCCGCCGATCGAGGAGAACAGAGAGAGCAGGCAGGGGAGAGAACGTCAAGGGGAGGGAGAAGGAGAGACTCACCTGCGGTAACCGCTGAGACGAGCTGCCTGCCCTACACGATTTGGATCTGGGGAAAGACAGGAGGTTATGCGACGGCGGGATAAATTTATAAAAAGAGCGAGAGCGGGAGATGGTTGCCGAATTCGTCGTTAATTGCGTTGCGACCGAGCGAGAGAGGCGGTTGCGAACACGACAACAACAAACACGAGCAGCACGGCGTTTGCGAGGAAAGACATTTTAATGATCCCACGAAAAGGACACGAGATCTAGAACGGGCTTTTGCGAGAGGAACTTATATAAATATATTATCGACTTTCCAAGGTTTTGTAGTTTTTCAAATACTGAATTTTAGGTATTTAATTAATATTAGAAAAACTAAAATTCACATTTTAGTACTCAAAGAAACGTTTCAAAGGTTCCAAAAAATTCTGGAAACAAGATCAAGATAATTCGATACAGTTTGAAAACAAAATCTTTGCACTCATAAACACTATGCAACGACATGAATGCAACAATCAAAGTTTCTCCTGGATTTTATTTTACTAAGCCAGAAACTCATATATATATATATATATATATATATAGTAAAGTTAATGTCTATTATTTAGAAAAAGAGAAGAAAAACAGATAAAGAAGAGGGTAACACCTGAGTTTGGTGGATATTAGAAAAGAAATTTTATACCCCAAATTTAAGGTGTTACAGAAGACTTCCAAGCACCACGGCCCCACAGGCAGCATGACCCAGTTCACCCTTCCCCTTCCGACAAACGGAATGCGAGGGAAAATATAATGGAAAAAAACGAGGCTCGCCTCTCTAGACGAATTAGTTATAGCGAACAAAGAGATCGGAGATTCGATTCATATATGGGAAACCAAATGGTCCGAGAGGGCGCCCCTATACAAACAAGCAAAATGGTGAACCCCATGCAGAAATACACCCTGGCAGCTGGCAACGGTATAACCGGTCCCCACTGTCCCAATCCCTCCAGGGGCACGTAGACAATTGAAGACAAAAACGATCGTCCTTGTTGCAAATTCTTGCAGTGCTCAGTGGTGAATCAGTGGAGAGACAATGAGATTGAGACAAAATGACAGGGATTATTTCTTTATTGCAGGCAGGGTAGTATTTATACAAGTGTTCCCAAGGGGTGTGTCCCTTGGGAATAACTGTCACATGGATGGATTAGATCACATGTACAAATATTTTGTAACACTCCCCCTTGATCAATCCTAATCCATTTGATCATCTGCAATCTGTCATAAATTTCTTGATCTCCTCAAAAACCCTGTGGGAAAAATAAGGAGTACACAATGTCCTTTTGGATAATGAGAATAATCTCACATAGTCTCCAAAAGAAAATATGCTTGTAATCATCATGTATAAAAACCCCTGTGGGGAAAATTAATGATGAAGCATATAGCTTTGTTGATATTACCTCGTTAAAAACTTTGGATGAGAAAACCTTAGCAAGGCAAAACTCATACAAAGAAAAGAGTGTAATATGATGGTTCAATACAGGTCATATATCACGGAGAATTACTCCCCCTGAACCTTGCAAGCACTTAAGTCTTCTCATACCAATCCCCTCAACACATTTCTGAAATGTAGAGTATGGTAGAGATTTTGTGAATAGATCTGCAAGATTATCACAAGACTTTGTTTGCAAGATGTTTATATCCCCTCTTTCCTGAAGTTCATGGGGATAAAACAGTTTAGGAGAAATATGTTTATTGATATTACTCTTGATATAACCTGTATCCATCTGAACAACACAAGCTGAATTATCTTCATAGATAATTGTTGGTGAGTCAAGAGAACCAATACCACAAGTTGTGAGTATATGATTCACCATTCTACGAAGCCATACACATTCACGTGATGCTTCAAATAATGCATTATTTCAGAATGGTTGGTGGACGTGGTCACCAAAGTCTGCTTAGACGATTTCCACGAGATGGCAGTTCCACCTTGTAAGAACACGAATCCTGTTTGCGATCGGCCATTGTGGGGATCAGATAAATAGCCAGCATCTGTATACCCAATTAAACTAGGATCATTACTTCTTTTGTAAAAGAGTCCTAGATCCTTTGTGCCATTTAGGTATCAGAAAATATTCTTAATGCCAACCCAGTGTCTTTTTGTTGGGGCAGAACTGTGCCTTGCTAACAAATTTACTGCAAAAGCAATATCCGGCCGGGTATTGTTAGCGAGATACATCAATGCACCAATAGCACTGAGATATGGGAACTCTGGTCCCAATATCTGTTCTTCATCATCCCGTGGTCTGAATGGATCTTTCTTTAAATCCAAAGATCTGACCACCATAGGAGTCTTTGAAGGATAAGACATATGCATATTGAATTTTTCCAATACCTTTTGGGTATATGTACTTTGATGTACAAGGATTCCAGAAGGTAAATGCTCAAGTTGTAGACCTAAGCAAAATTTGGTTTTACCCAAATCCTTCATCTCAAATTCCGTCGTTAAATGATGACGTGCTTCATCAATATCAAGTTTATTTCCGATGATGTTAAGGTCATCAACATAAACTGATATGATACAGAATCCCACTTTGGATCTTTTGATGAAGACGCACGGGCAATCATCATTTTTCGTGTATCCCTTCCTTAAAAGGAATTCACTCAATCGGTTGTACCACATTCTGCCCGATTGTTTTAAGCCATATAATGACTTCTGCAACTTTACGCAATACATGTTGCGCTTTGCCTTTGGATTCGGTACATCTATTCCATCAGGAACTTTCATGTATATATCAGAATCCAGTGACCCATAAAGATATGCGGTCACTACGTCCATTAACTGCATAGATAGACGATTTTGTACTGCCAATGATATTAAATATCGGAATGTTATTGCACTCATGACTGGTGAATAAGTTTCGTTGAAATCAACGCCGGGTCTTTGCGTAAACCCTTGTGCTACTAGCCTTGCTTTGTATCTCACTACCTCACCATTTTCATTTCGTTTCCAAATGAAAACCCACTTATATCCCACAGGGAAGATATCACGTGGTGTAGGTATTACAGCAGAGAAAACTTCTCTTTTGTAAAGCGAGGCTAACTCCGCTTCGATTGCTGCCTTCCATTTGATCCAATCCGAGCGCTTACTGCACTCTGCCATGGTCTTAGGATCTAGATCATTTTGAAGGTCCTCAGCAATCTGCTCGGAGAAATATATGTCGACATTGGTAGCCTTTCTGTCATAAGTTTCACCAGTCTCAACATAGTTGATGGCAATTTCATCATTCCTTAGAGACTCATCAGAATTTCCCAAATTGATGTGTCTAGGATTTTCCGATGTCCCAGCCTCGGTTATGTGCACATCCGAGCTGGGTTGTGGATCATCACAATCCACATGATACATTGTATCATATTGGTGTCCTTTTGCATTCACTATTGTTCTTTGCTTCTTAGCAACAGAACTGCGCTTATTCACCATACTTCTCCTCTCTAGGAGTTGAGTGGCCTTACTCGGTACTTCCACTCTTTCTGGTGCATTCCTAGCAGGAATGAATGATTTAGTGACACCTTTGTAATTAGTGAATGCATCTGGCAGTTCATTTGCAAGTCTTTGCAAATGTATAATTTTCTGAACTTGTAGTTCAGTTTCTGAAGTACGTGGATCATAACCTGGAACACATTGAGTATTCCAATTTATTTCCTGGCATTCTTTTTGGTACTTGAATTCTCCCCCTAATGCCGGGAAATGTTCCTCATCAAAATAGAGTCAGCAAAACGGGCTGTAAATAGATCCCCTGTTAAGGGTTCTAAATACTTAATGATCGACGGAGATTGAAATCCCACATAGATCCCCACTTTCCTGTGTGGGCCCATAGTTGTTCTCTGAGGTGGTGAGATTGGAATGTATACACAACATCCAAATTTGCGCAAATGGGAAATACTTGGAGGATTTCCACGTACCATTTGTATTGGGGATGTTGAATGGTATGCAGTTGGTCGTAATTGTATAAGGTCAGCAGCGTGCAGAACTGCATGTCCCCAACACGACGAAGGCAATTTGCAATTCATCAATAATGGCCTTGCTATGAGTTTAATCCTCTTGATTAGTGACTCAGCCAAACCATTCTGGGTGTGGACATACGGTACTGAGTGCTGTACTTGAATCCCCAGCGCCATACAATAATCATTGAATGCCTGAGATTTGAATTCAGCAGCATTGTCCATTCGGATTGAACTAATCCGATGTTCAGGAAAATTTGCCCTTAACTTGATAATTTGAGACATTATCTTGGCAAATGCATGGTTGCGTGTTGATAGTAAACACACATGTGACCATCTAGTAGATGCGTCAATCAGTACCATGAAATACCTGAACGGCCCAGAAGTTGGCATAATTGGCCCACAAATATCTCCTTGAATCCTTTCAAGGAATTTAAGCGGTTCAGCTTTAATTTTGAGATATGATGGTCTCAAAATAAGTTTCCCAGTTGCACATGCGGTGCAAACAAAATCCTTAGATTTGGGAAAACTTGTTGTAGGCAAATTATGACCAATTGAATTGCCTGTAATTTTCCTCATCATCCCTATGCCAGGATGACCAAGTCGATCATGCCAAATCTGGAATGCATCAACATCTTGGAAAATTACCTTGTATGCAACATGTGCATTGCTCTTAATATATGTATAGTACAACCCTGACGTGAGTGATGGAATTTTCTCGCATATGCGCTTGCCATATTTATTCGGCTTGGTCAAGAAGAGAAACTCTTCTTGATTTTCATCATGGGTTTCAATATGAAATCCATTTTGCCGGATATCTCTAAAACTTAGGAGGGTACGTGTAGAATCAGGATACAATAATGCATCCTCGATCACAATTTCAGTACCCATGGGGAGGGTAATAGTTGCTCGACCAGAGCCAACTATCACAGCATCGCGTCCGGCGATGGTCAAAACTTTCCCATCTCTTTTCTTAAGAGTCTGAAAGTATTTGATCTCCCTAAGTATAGAGTTTGTGGTACAACTGTCCACAAGGCATAATTCCTCTTCCGTCGAGTTGTCATCATTATGCATCTATACATAAATAAAAATTCTGAATAAGAATTTTATGATGCAACTTAGTACTATACATAACATGATATTTAAATATCACAATGTCGAAACAATATTACAATAATGGTATGGCGACTCATCCAATGAGTTCGCACTACTCACATGACCCAACACTGGTCTGTAGAGTGTGTTACATCTCAAAACATGAGATTGTATACCTCTACTTATTACAACAACATTATAAAGACAGTATAGAACAACCACACAAGCCACAGTGATCATGATCAAATCTCCAAGCATGAGAGATTTATGCCAAATCTCCAAATGGATCCTTTGACATATACTCAATGATCATATCATCAGATTCATCTTCTTGTAGAAGTGGAGGCTTGTTGTCAACCACATTGAGGTGCTCTTTAGCAAGAGTGTTCTTCAGGTCACCAGAAGCCAGTGAAGAACTTCCAACCTCAATTGGTGCTTCAGTAGAATTGAAATGAGCCTCAAAAGCAGGCTTATCGGACTTTGGCTTCTTTAGGGATTGTTGATACAAAAGAACAAGGTGCTTAGGGCAAGTGCAATCCCTAGCAAAATGGCCCTCAGTACCACATTTAAGGCAAGCTCTGTTGCCCTTAGATGGTAGAGGCTTGCCATTTCCTTTTCCTTTTCCTTTACCTTTCTTGTGGAATTTGTTCTTCTTGAATTTGCGAGGTCCAGGAGGATTCTTGAAGTTTTTCTTGAATCCTTTCTTATTCTCAGTCTTATGCACATTGAAATGTACCTCAGGCAGAGGGGCAGACCCAGGAGGGCGCTGTTGAGCATTCTTTAGAAGAAGCTCATGATGCTTTTCTGCTTGGGTCAATGTGTGCATAAGTTGAGAATATTTCTGAAAATTACTAGAGCGATACTGCTGATGCAATATCCTGTCCTTTGGAAGCATGGTAGATAGAGTCTTCTCTATTTTGTCTGCTTCAGAGGGCTCTTTCTCGCAAAACTTCAATTTAGAACAAATGCTATGAAGAGCATGGTTATATTCTGCAACAGATTTAAAATCTTGCAGTCGAAGGTGGTTCCACTCATGGTTGGCTGACGGCCATATGAGCTCCTTCTGCTGTTCATAGCGCTCTTTGAGAGCTTTCCACAAGTTGTGAGGGCATCTCTCCATAAGGTACTCTTCCTTAAGGTCCTTATGGATATAAAGCCTCAAAAGGAAAAGTGCTGTGTTCTTTTTAACCTCATTCACTGGATCAGTACCAGTGATGGGTGCTGCAATTGCATCAATGATCCCACGAGAAGCAAAAGTTATTTCAATATCTGAAGCCCAAGTTGGGTAGTTATGCCCATCAAGGGCGAGTTCCTCGAACTCTTTGGTTGACATGTTCCTACAGTCATTACCATGGACATCCATTAATTTACGCATAAATTAATAGTCACAATGGTGATGTTGTAAGCTCATTATGCAAAAATTACATATGTAACGAGTTTCTTGAAGGTTCCAAACCTTCCCATTGAATAAGTACTTTGAATTTTAGTAAGCATAGTATAGATAATCCTCAAATTAATGAGGTAGATCTAGTAGTGGGCAAGAAACTTGCTGCCTAAA
The DNA here is from genome assembly GCA_029449295.1 of Zea luxurians. NCBI lineage: Eukaryota > Viridiplantae > Streptophyta > Magnoliopsida > Poales > Poaceae > Zea > Zea luxurians. Next base: position 29,677,211 of record JAOPSE010000023.1, on the reverse strand, counting down.
AGCACGGTCTCTGGGCTGATAAGTTCACGGATGAACAAATCGCAGCCAATGCTTAGGTCTCCACTACCCATGCTCTACTAATTATCAAAGTAAAATTCAATAACTCTTACATGTGATATGAGTTTCCTGAAGGTTCCAAACCTTCTAATTGAATAAATACTTTGGATTTTAGTAGGCATAGTATAGATAATCCTCAAATTAATGAGGTAGATCTAGTAGTGGGCAAGAAACTTGCTGCCTAAAAGCATGGTCTCTGGGCTGATAAGTTCACGGATGAACAAATCGCAGCCAATGCTTAGGTCTCCACTACCCATGCTCTACTAATTATCAAAGTAAAAATTCAATAACTCCATATCCTGATATTTTGGATAGCACGTATAGGTAGTCATCCCGAGAGATGTAGACCTCATAGAGATAGGCATTCCAAATGCTACCACAAGCACGGTCTCTGGGCTACTAAATTCTATAAAAGAATTTAGTGCAGCCAATGCTTAGGACTCTATCTCCCTATGCTCTTAATCCAAAATAATGTAATTTCATTTTTGCATGAGTTTTATTAAGTCTGAACTTAATAAATGCTATATTTATATGCAAACATAAATGAATGTGTAAATAATAGCAAGTAGAGATATGTGAATTATTAATGTAAAACAAACAATAATTCACAAACTAAAATCTGCTATATGTACAATAAAGCAGATATGTCTTTACAATATATGCGGTCTAAATTACGAATTTAGACGCTTAAGATAACTTTGAACTGAAAATGCATATAAAACAGAGTCTTATACTTAAATTCAGAATTTAAAATGGTAAATATAGACCATTTTGGGCTCTGAAAAGCAGCCCAGGCGGCCTGCCAGGCGGACCAGGCAGCGGCCTGGCGGCCTGCACGCCGGCCCAGCCAGGCTGGCCTGCCCAGGCGGCCCAACAGAGGCCCAAAAAGCCTATATCATATTGGGGCGGCTAGGGTTTCTAACCCTAACCGCCCCCTGTAGTCACTGCCGCCAGGAGGGGCGGTTGCCAGCCGCCGCCAGGGAGCAAAAGCTCCAGCCGCCATCGGGCTCCAGCAGGAAGCCGCCGCCAGGAGGAGGAGGCCTGCGCCCCCCCCCCCCCGTGCCGGACTCTGCCAGGCCGAGTCGCGCACGCCTGCGCTCGGCTTCACCCACGCCCGGGCCTGACGCCGACCGCGGCCGCGTCGAGCGCTCGCCAGGGGGCCGCAGCGAGCGCCGCCAGCCAGCCGTCGCGGGGCCGCGCGCTCCTTGGCTCGTGCCGAGCGCGCGTGGAGATGGCCGCGCCGAGCGCGCGCCTGGTGGCCGCGCCGAGTCGCTGCGGGGGCCGTGCCGCGCCGCCCTGGCCGGGGCCGCCGGAGGCCGCGCCGAGCCTGGCTGCGGGGGCCGCGCCGCGCTGCCCGCCCTGGCTGGGGTCGCGCCGAGCAGGCCTGGCAGGGGGGGGCCCGCGCCGAGCGCCTATTGCCGCGCCGAGCCGCCCTGGCCAGGGGCCACCGGGGTGGCCGCGGCCGAGCGCCCTGGGCTTGGGGCCCGCCAGGCAGCCATGGCCGCTGCGCCGGCGCCTTTGGGAGCCGCACCGAGCGCCGGCCCTGCTCCGCAGAGCGTGCCCGTGCCGGGGCTTGCCGCGCTGCTCCCCACCCCCTCCCCCCAAACGGCCGACGCGGCGGCCGGATCGAGGGCCATTAGGCCCTCCCGTTGGAGGAGGAAGACGAGGCCATCCCATTTGGGCGATGGCCAGTGAAGATAATGCGTCCACGTGGAGCATCGACGACATGCGGGGGCTGTCCACGACGGGCAGCAATGGTCCCGACGACCGCAGGCACTGGTGGAGATGGCGAACGACGAGCAACTGCCGCTGCAGTGGGCGGAGGCGGTGGTGGTGCCGCCAAATCGACATCCATGGGGGCCGATGCAGACGATCCCGCGTCAAACACCGGCGCCGGTGGCGACGGGGATGCAATTGGGAGTCCACACTCCACCACCGGCAGCGGAACCACCGCTGTCCATCCATGGAGAACGCAGAAGTGCACATTTTGCACTTGCACACGGCGTTTAGGGATCGCATGCACCGGTGGAAGCGCTGCGGCTTGACCAGCGGTGAACGCTTCCAACATCGCATCATCAACAATATGAAGAACTTCACGCATACGGCGTATGCGCATGGAAACGGTATGCTCCATACCTTGCTGTTGATGTGTAGATCGATCTTGTTGTTCTTGTCAAGAACAGCGTGTTCTTCTTCTTCTCTTTCTCTGATTTTTCCTTGAGACAGTGCTGATAACATGTTGCAAATTCTTGCAGTGCTCAGTGGTGAATCAGTGGAGAGACAATGAGATTGAGACAAAATGACAGGGATTATTTCTTTATTGCAGGCAGGGTAGTATTTATACAAGTGTTCCCAAGGGGTGTATCCCTTGGGAATAACTGTCACATGGATGGATTAGATCACATGTACAAATATTTTGTAACAGTCCTAAGCATCGTTAAAAGCCAAAAGTCCACGAGCCTGCACGATAAAACTCACGGATCGCCCCCAAAACTACATAAAGTGCGGTCAAAAGGCCACCATGCGGACAAGTAGGACTCCACAATGCATACACTAGAGTTCGCCTTCATGCCGACGTAAGAATACGCCGAGAAAAGAAAGAGGCCCTCGCTCTGCAACCAATTTAAACAAAAAGTACCAGGGCAGTACAGAGGCTCAAGGCCAGAAACACATTTGGATGATCCAGCAACTACGGCGACCCGTTGTCACGCCCTGACTAGGGGGACTATTTATTACATCATCCACGGAAGGAGGTCAACCTTAGCCTCGGTAGCCATGCCAAAATCATCCTCCATATCCTCTAGGGCATCACCAGCCACGTCCTTCGATAGGTCGCCGATGTTGAGTTCATAGCCTGACCAGAACTAAACAAAAGCTAGGGCCTCAACACAGTACCACAACGAGCACCACGACAAATGACTTGGCACACTCGGTTCGCAACATAAAACCTAGAAAGGTGCGCAAGACGCAGAGGGTAAAAACTGCCATTATCAAACTTAGGATTCGCTCGAATGCCATTATGAGAACACGCTTCGTTAATACGCCATTTTCAAACACTGACTTACAGATAAAATGCCATTTAGGGGGTTATCTGACAAAATATCAATTGATCGGACTGTTTTACCCCTAAACCAAAACTGTTGCAATCAATTTTGTTTTGTGCGGCTCGTTCTCTGTCTCTGCATCCTCCTTTTCTTATTCTGTCTCCTCTCGCTCGTTCTCTGTCTCCTCCTCTCTGCTCTCTGGACGGCGAGCTCCATCGGCGTTGGTCGGCTCCCCACGGCTCCACCACGGCAAGCTCCACCGTCGTCGGGGCCTCCACGAGGGGGGCGTCGTGCTCCTCGCTCTGCCGAACTCCATTGCCTTCCCCGTCGCCTTCCTCGTCGTCCTCGCCGCTGGGTCCATCGCCACCACCATGAGCCCGTCCAGCGCCCCCGCCGAGATCGCCGCTAGGGTTCGGGACACCAGCCCCGCCCTCGTGTTCGCCACGCCCGACAACTTCGGGAAGCTCCCACTGTTGCGTGTCCCGGTCGTCCTCGTCCCCGACGCCTTTCATCTTGCGGCCGACGGTGCCTTCGAGTTCGCGCCCTTCCGCGAGTTGCTGCTGCTCGATTCCGAGCCACTGCTGGGCCCTTCGGTGGGCCAGGACGACACGGCCGCCATCCTCTACTCGTCGGGGACGGGCGGCCGGAGCAAGGGCGTCGTGATCACGCACCGCAACCTCATCGCCACGGTCGAGCTCTTCGTGCGCTTCGAGGCCTCGCAGTACGCCGCACCTGCTTGTGACAATGTCTACCTGGCGGCGCTGTCCATGTTCCACGTCTACAGACTCTTGCTCTTCACCGTGGGACTTCTCTCGCTCGGTTCCACGGTGGTCGTCATGAAGTCGTTAAGGCCATTCGCAGATTCAAAGTCACGCACTTCCCGATCGTTCCGCCCATCATGGCGGCGCTGGTGCACACCACCAAGCCAGCGGCAATGCCGTTGGAATGCTTGGTGCAAGTGTCAACCAGTGCATCGCCGTCCAGCCGCAGGTTCATCGACGACTTCATCAAGGCTTTCCCTCACGTCGATCTCATTCAGGTTCCTGCCTACCCCACTTACAGTCACTTCATTCGTTCTTCCCTACCTTGCCCAAGTTAGTTATGCTTATGCTTGATGTGGACGACTCTGCTATGCCACTACAGTACGGAACAAAACCGCGCACAAATCTGGAAATCAGTTTGAATCAGTTTCATTTAGCAGGAAAAATCCATTCTACACTGCTCTGAAGTCTGGATAGTCTTTTAATAGGAACAAAAGTATTGAGTTTTAATAGGAAAAAATCCGTTCTACACTGCTCTGAACCGGTGCTCTGAAGTCTGGATAGTCCGTGGTGGAGCTCCACGTCCAGAGAGCAGAGAGAGCAGAGAGGAGGAGACAGAGAACGAGCGAGAGGAGACAGAATAAGAAAAGGAGGATGCAGAGATGAGACAGAGAACGAGCCGCACAAAACAAAATTGATTGCAACAGTTTTGGTTTAGGGGTAAAACAGTCCGATCAATTGATATTTTGTCAAATAACCCCCTAAATGGTATTTTGTCTGTAAGCCAGTGTTTGAGAATGGCGTATTAACGAAGCGTGTTCTCATAATAGCATTTGAGCGAATCCTAAATTTGATAATGGCAGAATTCCAATTTTCTCTAAAAACAACATAGTCCTAAGGACTCGGTAACAAAAAGGGAAGGATCTGCACCTTGAATCAATCATCTGCTGCCTAAGAGACATTAGCACCGGGGGCGATCCTCCGTTGGACGCTTGCCTGGATCCATAGACAGCCAAGGATAAACCGCCCTTCAACAAAGAGGATGGTGCAAGATGTGGCAAACCCGCTTGGAGGGACCATTTATAAAGGGACACAAGGAGGACAGTGTGACTGCCAAACGCCACGCAGACGGCAAGACAACGGTTTAGGTACCGAATGCGCACAATGGAGAAGTTTGCACTAAAAACAAAAGAAAATGGGCTCAATGCGCCCGAGAACATGACAGTTAGAAAAGGGTGACACAGCGAACGACCGCCCAACCCAGAAATAAACCCACAAACTCTCCCCTTGGGGGCTACTATCGGGGAAAATATCCCCGAACCCCTAGGGCCCACCGGTAAGGGAGAGCACATGAGGGAAGGACCCCTGGCTACTAGGCCAACCCGTTAGTAAGGAGCCAAGGGAATCGTCTACCCAGAAAACACCCGCCCCTAGATAAACACCGAGGCAACGAGCCTTGGGTCGGACGTGGCTGAAAGGGAATTATGCTTACACCTAGTTCCTAAATAATTTTGGTGTTTGAATTGCCCAACACAAATATTGGACTAACTAGTTTGCTCTAGTGTATAAAGTTATACATGTGCCAAAGGTTCACACTTAGCCAATAAAAAGACAAAGTATTGGGTTCAACCAAAGAGCAAAGGGACAACCGAAGGCACCTCTGGTCTGGCGCACCGGACTGTCCGGTGTGCCACCGGACATGTCCGGTGCACCAGAGGACTCCGACTTCAAACTCGTCACCCTCGGGAAATTCTAGAGGCGTCTCCGCTATAATTCACCAGACTGTCCGGTGTACACCGGACAGTGTCCGGTGCTACAAGGAGGAGCGGCCTCAGGAACTCGCCAGTCTCGGGAATTCAGAACAGCAGCTCCGCTATAATTCACCGGACATGTCCGGTGTACACCGGACTGTCCGGTGTAACAGCGGGGCAACGACTACTTCTGGCGCCAACGGCTACCTGCGACGCATTAAATGCGCGCCAGCGCGCGCAGAGGTCAGGCACGCCCATGCTGGCGCACCGGACACTCTACAGTACATGTCCGGTGCGCCACCGGACATCAAGGCGGGCCCAGAGACAGAGCTCCAACGGTCGAATCCCAACGGCCTTGGTGACGTGGCTGTCGCACCGGACTGTCCGGTGCGCCATCGAACAGACAGCCTCACCAAACGGCTAGTTTGGTGGTTGGGGCTATATATACCCCCAACCACCCCCATTCATTGCATCCAAGTTTTCCAGCTTCCAACCACTATACAAGAGCTAGCATTCATTACAAAGCACACCAAAAAGAGATCAAATCCTCTCCCAACTCCACACAAAGCCCTAGTGACTAGAGAGAGTGATTTGTAGTGTTCATTTGAGCTCTTGCGCTTGGATCGCTTCTTTTCTTTGGCATTCTTTCTTGTGATCAAATACTCACTTGTAATTGAGGCAAGAGACACCAATCGTGTGGTGGTCCTTGCGGGAAGTTTGATTCCCATGTGATTTGAGAAGAGAAGCTCACTCGGTCCGAGGGACCGTTTGAGAGAGGGAAGGGTTGAAAGAGACCCGACCTTTGTGGCCTCCTCAACGGGGAGTAGGTTTGCAAGAACCGAACCTCGGTAAAACAAATCCGCGTGTCACTCTCCTTATTCTCTTGCGATTTGTTTTGCGCCCTCTCTCGCGGACTCTATTATATTTCTAACGCTAACCCGACTTGTAGTTGTGATCATTTTTGAGAATTTCAGTTTCGCCCTATTCACCCCCCCTCTAGGCGACTTTCAATTGGTATCAGAGCCCGGTGCTTCATTAGAGCCTAACCGCTCAAAGTAATGTCGGGAGATCACACCAAGAGGGAGATGGAGACCGGCGACAAGCCCACTACAAGCCAAGGGAGCACTTCATCGGAAGAGTCTCGCACCAAGAGGAAGGAGAAGAAGAAGGAATCCTCCAAACGGAAGGAGAAAAGATCTTCTTCCTCACACCACAAAGAGAAGAAGGAAAAATCTTCTTCCCACAAGTCACATCGGAAAGGCGACAAGCACAAGAGGATGAGGAAGGTGGTCTACTACGAGACCGACACTTCATCAACATCGACCTTCGACTCCGATACGCCGTCCGTAACTTCTAAGCGCCAAGAGCGCAAGAAGTTTATATATGGAATGTTGTTGAGTTTGGAGCACAGGTACCATCCATAGGGGATGAGGATTATGATACGGACGAAGTAGCCCAAATCGAGCACTTCAACTCCCAAGCAACAACCATACTCCTTGCCTCTCTAAGCAAGGAGGAATACAACAAGGTGCAAGGGTTGAAGAATGCAAAGGAGATTTGGGACCTACTCAAGACCGCACACGAGGGTGATGAACTCACCAAGATCACCAAGCGGGAAACGATCGAGGGGGAGCTCGGTCGCTTCCGTCTTTGCCAAGGGGAGGAGCCACAAGATATGTACAACCGGCTCAAAACCTTGGTGAACCAAGTGCGCAACCTCGGGAGCAAAAAGTGGGACGACCACGAGGTGGTTAAGGTTATTCTAAGATCTCTTATTTTCCTTAACCCCACTCAAGTTCAATTAATTCGTGGTAATCCTAGATACACACTAATGACTCCCGAGGAAGTAATCGGGAATTTTGTGAGCTTTGAATGTATGATCAAGGGCTCAAAGAAGATCAACGAGCTTGATGAACCCTCCACGTCCGAAGCACAACCGGTGGCATTCAAGGCGACGGAGGAGAAGAAGGAGGAGTCTACATCAAGTAGACAACCAATTGACGCCTCCAAGCTCGACAATGAGGAGATGGCTTTAATCATCAAAGGCTTTCGCCAAATCCTCAAGCAACGGAGGGGGAAGGACCATAAACCCCGCTCCAAGAAAGTGTGCTACAAATGTGGTAAGCCCGGTCATTTTATTGCAAAATGTCCTATATCTAGTGACAGTGACAGGGGCAACGACAAGAAGGGAAAGAGGAGAGAAAAGAAGAAGTACTACAAGAAGAAGGGCGGCGATGCCCATGTTTGCCGGGAGTGGGACTCCGACGAGAGCTCCACCGAGTCCTCCTCCGACGAGGACGCCGCCAACATCGCCGTCACCAAGGGACTCCTCTTCCCCAACGTCGGCCACAAGTGCCTCATGGCAAAGGACGGCAAAAGGAAGAAGGTTTATGCATCCGGGGGCTCAAGTTGGATACTCGACAGCGGGTGCACAAACCACATGACAGGGGAGAAGAAGATGTTCTCCTCATATGAGAAAAACCAAGATCCCCAACGAGCTATCACATTCGGGGATTGAAATCAAGGTTTGGTCAAAGGATTGGGTAAAATTGCTATATCACCTGACCATACTATTTCCAATGTTTTTCTTGTAGATTCCTTAGATTACAATTTGCTTTCCGTATCCCAATTATGTCAAATGGGCTACAACTGTCTATTTACTGATGTAGGTGTCACTGTCTTTAGAAGAAGTGATGATTCAATAGCATTTAAGGGAGTGTTAGAGGGTCAGCTATACTTGGTAGATTTTGATAGAGCTGAACTCGACACTTGCTTAATTGCTAAGACTAACTTGGGTTGGCTCTGGCACCGCCGACTAGCCCATGTTGGAATGAAGAATCTTCATAAGCTTCTAAAGGGAGAACACATTTTAGGACTAACAAATGTTCATTTTGAGAAAGACAGGATTTGTAGCGCATGCCAAGCCGGGAAGCAAGTTGGCACTCATCATCCACACAAGAACATCATGACTAGTGACAGGCCACTGGAGCTCCTACACATGGACCTATTCGGTCCGATCGCTTACATAAGCATCGGCGGGAGTAAGTACTGTCTAGTTATTGTGGATGATTATTCTCGCTTCACTTGGGTGTTCTTTTTGCAGGAAAAATCTCATACCCAAGAGACCTTAAAGGGATTCTTGAGACGGGCTCAAAATGAGTTCGCCTTAAGGATCAAGAAAATTAGAAGCGATAACGGGACGGAGTTCAAGAACTCTCAAATTGAAGGTTTTCTTGAGGAGGAGGGCATCAAGCATGAGTTCTCTTCTCCCTACACCCCACAACAAAATGGTGTAGTGGAGAGGAAGAATCGAACTCTATTGGACATGGCAAGAACCATGCTTGATGAGTACAAGACACCGGATCGGTTTTGGGCCGAGGCGGTCAACACCGCCTGCTACGCCATCAACCGGTTATATCTACACCGAATCCTTAAAAAGACATCCTATGAACTCCTAACCGGTAAAAAGCCCAATATTTCATATTTTAGAGTTTTTGGTAGCAAATGCTTTATTCTTGTTAAGAGAGGTAGAAAATCTAAATTTGCTCCTAAAACTGTAGAAGGCTTTTTACTAGGTTATGACTCAAACACAAGGGCATATAGAGTCTTTAACAAGTCCTCAGGACTTGTTGAAGTTTCTTGTGACGTTGTGTTTGATGAAACTAACGGCTCTCAAGTAGAGCAAGTTGATCTTGATGAGATAGGTGAAGAACAGGCTCCATGCATAGCGCTAAGGAACATGTCCATTGGGGATGTGTGTCCTAAGGAATCCGAAGAGCCTCCACATGCACAAGATCAACCATCCTCTTCCACGCAAGTATCTCCACCAACCCAAGATGAGGACGAAGCTCAAGTTGATGAAGTTGAAAAACACAATGATGAACCACCTCAAGACGACGGCAATGATCAAGGGGGAGATGTAAATGATGAAGACAAAGAGGATGAAGAACCAAGACCGCCACACCCAAGAATCCACCAAGCAATACAACGAGATCACCCCGTCGACACCATCCTCGGCGATATTCATAAGGGGGTAACTACTCGGTCTCGTGTTGCACATTTTTGTGAGCATTACTCTTTTGTTTCCTCTATTGAGCCACACAGGGTAGAGGAAGCGCTCCAAGATTCGGATTGGGTGATGGCGATGCAAGAGGAGCTCAACAATTTCACAAGGAACGAGGTATGGCATTTAGTTCCACGTCCTAACCAAAATGTTGTAGGAACCAAGTGGGTCTTCCGCAACAAGCAAGATGAGCATGGTGTGGTGACAAGGAACAAAGCTCGACTTGTGGCCAAGGGATACTCCCAAATCGAAGGTTTGGATTTCGGTGAAACCTATGCACCCGTAGCTAGGCTTGAGTCAATTCGCATATTATTAGCCTATGCTACTTACCATGGCTTCAAGCTTTATCAAATAGACGTGAAGAGTGCCTTCCTCAATGGACCGATCAAGGAGGAGGTCTATGTTGAGCAACCTCCCGGCTTTGAAGACAGTGAGTACCCTAACCATGTTTATAGGCTCTCTAAGGCGCTTTATGGGCTCAAGCAAGCCCCAAGAGCATGGTATGAATGCCTTAGAGATTTCCTTATTGCTAATGGCTTCAAAGTCGGCAAAGCCGATCCTACTTTATTCACCAAAACTCTTGACAATGATTTGTTTGTATGCCAAATTTATGTTGATGATATTATATTTGGGTCTACTAACAAATCTACATGTGAAGAATTTAGTAGGATCATGACACAGAAATTCGAGATGTCTATGATGGGGGAGTTGAAGTATTTTCTAGGATTTCAAGTCAAGCAACTCCAAGAGGGCACTTTCATTAGCCAAACGAAGTATACTCAAGACATTCTAAGCAAGTTTGGAATGAAGGATGCCAAGCCCATCAAGACCCCCATGGGAACAAATGGGCATCTCGACCTCGACACGGGAGGTAAGTCCGTGGATCAAAAGGTATACCGGTCGATGATTGGTTCATTGCTTTATTTATGTGCATCTCGACCGGACATTATGCTTTCCGTATGCATGTGTGCAAGATTCCAAGCCGACCCTAAGGAATCACACCTTACGGCCGTAAAACGAATCTTGAGATATTTGGCTTATACACCTAAGTTTGGGCTTTGGTACCCTCGGGGATCCACATTTGATTTGATTGGTTATTCGGATGCCGATTGGGCAGGGTGTAAGATTAATAGGAAGAGCACATCGGGGACTTGCCAGTTCTTGGGAAGATCCTTGGTGTCTTGGGCTTCAAAGAAGCAAAATTCGGTCGCTCTTTCTACCGCCGAAGCAGAGTACATTGCCGCAGGCCATTGTTGCGCGCAATTGCTTTGGATGAGGCAAACCCTGCGGGACTACGGTTACAAACTAACCAAAGTTCCCCTTCTATGTGATAATGAGAGTGCAATCCGCATGGCGGATAATCCCGTTGAGCATAGCCGCACTAAACACATAGCCATTCGGTATCATTTTCTTAGGGATCACCAACAAAAGGGGGATATCGAGATTTCATACATTAACACTAAAGATCAATTAGCCGATATCTTTACCAAGCCTCTTGATGAACAAACTTTTACCAAACTTAGGCATGAGCTCAATATTCTTGATTCTAGAAATTTCTTTTGCTAATTTGCACACATAGCACACAAGTATACCTTTGATCATGTCTCTTTTATATATGCTATGACTAATGTGTTTTCAAGTGTATTTCAAACCAAGTCATAGGTATATTGAAAGGGAATTGGAGTCTTCGGCGAAGACAAGGCTTCCACTCCACTCTACTACTCATTCTTCGCCGTCACTCCGAGCATCTCTCCAACTTTGGTATAATCTTCACTCATTTATTTCATGACCAAAGGAGGAGAAAGTACTTCGTTGGGCTCTAATGATTCCGTTTTTGGCGATTCATGCCAAAGGGGGAGAAAATATGAGCCCAAAGCAAAAGGACTGCACCCACCACCTAATTTTAAAAAAAAATTTGGAGATTTTCAATTGGTCAATTTCAAATTAGTATCTTATTATGTTCTAAAGGGGGAGGAAGTAGTATTTCAAAAATGATATATCAAAACCCTCTTGAACACTAAGAGGAGGATCTCATTTAGGGGGAGTTTTGTTTAGTCAAAGGAAAAGCATTTGGATCATAGGAAGAAAATTTCAAAACTTGAAAATGCTTCTCAAAATCCTATTCATTTACCTTTGACTATCTTGCAAAAGGACTTTACAAAAAATTGCAAAAACAAAACATGTGGTGCAAATGTGGTCCAATATGTTAAAAACAAAGAAACAATCCATGCACATCATGTAAGTATTTATATTGGCTCAATTCCAAGCAACCTTTGCACTTACATTATGCAAACTAGTTCAAATTATGCACTTTTATATTTGCTTTGGTTTGTGTTGGCATCAATCACCAAAAAGGGGGAGATTGAAAGGGAATTATGCTTACACCTAGTTCCTAAATAATTTTGGTGGTTGAATTGCCCAACACAAATATTGGACTAACTAGTTTGCTCTAGTGTATAAAGTTATACAGGTGCCAAAGGTTCACACTTAGCCAATAAAAAGACAAAGTATTGGGTTCAACCAAAGAGCAAAGGGACAACCGAAGGCACCTCTGGTCTGGCGCACCGGACTGTCCGGTGTGCCACCGGACATGTCCGGTGCACCAGAGGACTCCGACTTCAAACTCGTCACCCTCGGGAAATTCTAGAGGCGTCTCCGCTATAATTCACCAGACTGTCCGGTGTACACCGGACAGTGTCCAGTGCTACAAGGAGGAGCGGCCTCAAGAACTCGCCAGTCTCGGGAATTCAGAACAGCAGCTCCGCTATAATTCACCGGACATGTCCGGTGTACACCGGACTGTCCGGTGTAACAGCGGGGCAACGGCTACTTCTGGCGCCAACGGCTACCTGCGACGCATTAAATGCGCGCCAGCGCGCGCAGAGGTCAGGCACGCCCATGCTGGCGCACCGGACACTCTACAGTACATGTCCGGTGCGCCACCGGACATCAAGGCGGGCCCAGAGACAGAGCTCCAACGGTCGAATCCCAACGGCCTTGGTGACGTGGCTGTCGCACCGGACATGTCTGGTGTGCACAGGACTGTCCGGTGCGCCATCGAACAGACAGCCTCACCAAACGACTAGTTTGGTGGTTGGGGCTATATATACCCCCAACCACCCCCATTCATTGCATCCAAGTTTTCCAGCTTCCAACCACTATACAAGAGCTAGCATTCATTACAAAGCACACCAAAAAGAGATCAAATCCTCTCCCAACTCCACACAAAGCCCTAGTGACTAGAGAGAGTGATTTGTAGTGTTCATTTGAGCTCTTGCGCTTGGATCGCTTCTTTTCTTTGGCATTCTTTCTTGTGATCAAATACTCACTTTTAATTGAGGCAAGAGACACCAATCGTGTGGTGGTCCTTGCGGGAAGTTTGATTCCCAAGTGATTTGAGAAGAGAAGCTCACTCGGTCCGAGGGACCGTTTGAGAGAGGGAAGGGTTGAAAGAGACCCGGCCTTTGTGGCCTCCTCAACGGGGAGTAGGTTTGCAAGAACCGAACCTCGGTAAAACAAATCCGCGTGTCACTCTCCTTATTCTCTTGCGATTTGTTTTGCGCCCTCTCTCGCGGACTCTATTATATTTCTAACGCTAACCCGGCTTGTAGTTGTGATCATTTTTGAGAATTTCAGTTTCGCCCTATTCACCCCCCCTCTAGGCGACTTTCAGTGGCTGAGCAACCGAGGGGGCCGGGCGAACCGGAAGGAAACCGCTCGAGTGGGTTCCTCGCCAGGCCCAAGACCGACCCACCGTAAGTAATCAGCCGCATTAACTACGCCTGACACCACGTCGCAGTAAAGAGCCAGTCCACCCCCACTCATGACCTACATAGCCCCTCGACTTACATTGCACTCATGACCTATGTGGCCCTCTAGTTAGCGGCGCACTCATAACCTACGAGCCCCTCGACTTGCGGAACACTCATGGCCTATCAAGCCTAGGCCTGAGAGTGTGAACCGTCCTTAGAACCAACAACATGATGAGCCACACAGAGACCCAGGCTACGGAGGCCAGGGGTCGGCATGGCGCAGAGATAGTAATGATAGCGCCAAGGCCCACACACTCATGCTAGCGATCATAATCAGTATGGGCAGAGATGACAATGCGCATATGGACAAGCAACTATGCCCCGATAAAGGCACTCAATTTTACCATGGAATAGTGGCTCCTTCTCAAAGAGGCCACCGGCCACTGACCCCCACCTTGGCCTATAAAAGGAGGAGGTCGGCCATGATGACAAGGGGTTAAGCGGGGTTGGGCTGGCTAAACCTAAACGAACCAAGACGAACCAAAGAAAACTCAAGACAGAAGACACACTTGGAGAGACCTGAAGACCTGGAGGCAGGAGCCAAGGCTTAGCATAGGACTCCAGTTCCATAGTCTTTTAGGGCCACTCTCTCATAAGAGACTTGGGAGCCTTTCCTCCCTTTATCACCCGCTTGTAACCCCTACTAGGAGCATCAAGCAACAAAGGTGCTGGTAGCGTTTGATGCCAAAGACTGGATGTAGGGATGTTCGACCCGAACCAGTATAAACCTAGCACTATCCGGTGCACACCGGACTGTCCAGTGGGTGGCACCGGACCATCCGGTGCTACCCAGTCCAGCCTGAGTTCTTCCTTTTCATGCTAACTTTCTTTTGCTCCTTTTGGCTCGACTTCATATGGTCCCTAGCACTTAGGCAAACATGATTAGTACCTAAAACAATTGACTAAGTGCTAGAAGCATACCTTTTCACTTTGATCCATAGATGTTTCAGTACGCCCATTTTCAAGCCCAAAGGATGCCTTTTCTTATATCTCTTAATTTGCTTTACAATTTCCTGTGCTCGCTCGCGGTTCCGTGGCCGCGTCGTCGTCGCTCGCGCCTCCTGGACCGCCATCGCCGCTCATGCCTCGGGTCACTGTTGCTACCATGCGAGGGGGCACCGTCGCTCGTGCGTCGGGATGGGGCATAAAAAATGATTCCTAGCGGCCTAGGGTTCCTTTTACAGATGCCCGAACGTGGTGTAGCTATACCGAATGGAACCGTTGGGTTAGGGCTTCCTCTAGTTATTGGAAGCCCATAGCTCATAATATATAGATATACCTAGGGTAAGCTTCACCCGGACCGTACCGATCGAGTCAAACCGCACCGACCGACCGAGCCCAACCACATCACTTCTGTGACCCGACTGACATACCATCGCACGGATCGTAGACGCATTGATCTAATCACTATGATAAGAACTGGCGACGATGCTCTCAGCGGAGGCGTGGACGGTCCGCGACCTGGCACAGGGGCTGGTTCCTTGCCTGACGGGACGGATGGCCCACGCTTGGTGGTCGGACGATCCGCGCGTGCGCAGGGGCGGCGGAGTTCGCCGGTGGCGCCTGGATCTCACTCCCGGGAGGGACCCCATCGGGGAGGAGAGATCCTAGGCCTTGTCTAGGGTTGGCAAGCCACCCTAGACACCTCTAATCAACGTAGAGCCGAAGAGAAGCGGAGAATTTGGGGTTGAGGAAGGCTAATCTAAGGCTAAACTAGAACTACTCCTAATGCCTAAGGTAAAAATGAGATGTAAATTGATTATTGATTCGATTATTGATGATTAATCGGCTGTAGTCCTCTATGTATATAAATAGGGGAGTCTAGACCCGTTACAATTCATATCCGAGCTAAATCCACGGTTTTAGGTAACAAATCCCGCAAGAAACTCGGAACCTTAACTGATCCTGCGCGAGCGGACCGTCCGCACCACCAGTCTGGCCTCGAGGCGGACCGTTCACTCGATCATTTTGCCGCTCAACATATGCCCCTACCTTTTGGCGGAGCTGAGCGAACAAAAAACAACTGACTCGATGTGACCACATCGGCTTTCTTAGGCATCTTGCCACATACTAGGATGATACTGCTCAAGTAAACGTCCATTTAACGTCTTGGGCAAGTCTTTGCCTTGTAATATTTGCAGTAAGTAGGCATTACCAGACATCACCTGCGTGACCTTGTAATTAAGGGCCTTCCCAGCTTGGCGACCACTTCCCAAACTTTCGGACTTTGCTTCTTAGAGGAAAGACAATGTTCCATACTAGATCCTCTACCTGGAACGATTTAGCCTTGACCTTCTTGTTGTAAGGTTTGGCCACCATGATCTTGTCCTTTTCTATTTCTCCTAAGGCTGTCACTCTCTTATCGGTCACTTCATAAACATTGTCCATCATTGAATTATAATAATCACCGACAGTTAGATCATTTTGCTTGACGAACCTGCCAACATTTAAACTTATCTCTACAGGTAATACCGCTTCCTGCCCATAGACAAGCTCAAACGAAGATACTTTAGTAGCATGGTGTTTAGATATTCTATGAGCCCACAAAGCTTCGGACAAAATCTTATGCCAATGCTTAGGATGATCATATATCTTCTTTTTTATTAGGCTAATCAACGTCCTATTACTAGACTTGGCCTGCCCATTGGCCTGAGCATAATATAGAGATGAATTGAGCAATTTAATTCTATATAATTTAGCAAACTCACGTACCTCCTTTGATATAAAAGAAGCCTCCTAGTCTGTAGTCAAAGTCTGGGGAATGCCGAATCTATGAATAATATGCTCATTTATAAACTCAATTACCTCCCTGTGTGTCTTGTTCTTCAGAGCAACGATTTCAGTCCATTTGGTAAAGTAGTCAGTGGCAACTAACACGAACCGATGCCCTTTTAATGATGAAGGATGAATCTCTCCTATGAAGTCCAATCACCATCCTTTGAAAGGCCAAGGCTTAATGATATGATGTAATTCGGCTGCGGGGACCAATTGTAAGTCGCCGAGTTTCTGACATACTTGGCATCCTTTGTAGTACTTGAAACAATCGGCTATCATGTTAGGCCAATAGAAGCCAGATCTTCGCAATAACCACTTCATCTTTGGAGCCGAATGATGGGTACCACAAATCCCTTCATGTACTTCGGCCATGGCTAATATAGCATCACCTGGGCCCAAGCATTTAAGCAGGACATCGTTGACTGTTCGACGGTAGAGTTCATCACTCATTAAAACATACTTGAAAGCTATACGCCGAACGTTCCTATCCGTCCTAACACTGGGATTTCATAGGTTATTAATTATGGGTGTCCTCCAATCAATTGCATCGGCTTTGTTGTTAGCCGAATCAACCAGGAGAACTTTCTTGGCCCTGGTTATTAGATTTTCGATGTTGTGAAACCTCCCTTGCTTTATCCTATAACCTGATGCATCCTGTGCCAGATTGTTAGCTCTACAATTCTCAACTCTGGATATATGCTGAATGTTGATTTCGTCAAAAGAATGAATTATGTCCCAACATTTTTCAAGGTACCCATTTAGAGTACCATCTAAACATTGATACTCTCCCAATACCTGTTGGACAACCAGCTGAGAATCACCAAATGCCTTCACATGCTTTACTCCCATACAACTTAAAAGCTCCACGCCGAACAAAAGGGCTTCATATTCGGCTTGATTGTTAGTGCAATAAGTTTCTAATTGGCTAGAGAAGTCAAAGTAGGCGTCACTTGGTGAAACAAGAACGATGCCAATCCCTTGTCCTTCATTGCAAACCGATCCATCAAAGTATAGGGTCCAAGGAGTAACAGTGAGGTTTGATATGTCTAGTTTATAAGTATCCTTAATCTGATGTTCTACAATAAAATCTGCTACGACCTGGTCTTTCATAGATTTCAATGGTTCATAGGCCAAATCATATTCTATAAGTGTATAAGCCCATTTACCAAGTCTACCACTCATAATCGGGTTTTGCAACATGTATTTGATCATATCGGTTTGAACAGAAATGATGCAATGACTAGACAACAAATAACATCTACACTTGGTGCATGCATAAAACAGGCATAAGCATAACTTCTCGATGAAAGTGTACCTCGTTTCAGCATCCACCAGCCTCCGACTTAGGTAGGTTACCACATGCTCCTTTTCTTCGGTCTCTTGTGTCAGAACAACTCCAATAATTTTATCTTTGGCTGCAATGTATAATCTGAATGGCACTCCTACCTATGGCGCTTTAACATAGGAGCGAAGATAAATACTTTCTGATGAGATCAAATGCATCCTGCTGTTCTACCCCCAGTTGAATTCGGCATCATTTTTAAGTCGAAGGATAGGAGTGAAGGCATTGATCTTCCCAGCTAGATTAGAAATAAACCTTCATAAATAATTTACCTTGCCGAGGAACTTCTGCATTTCAAGCTTACATGTCGGAGGTCCCACATTCCGAATGGATTTAATTTGGTCAGGGTCTATCTCTATACCATGTTCATGAATGATAAATCCTAAGAACTTACCAGCCGACACTCCAAAAGCACATTTACGTGGGTTCATTTTTAGACCATACCGACGTATTTTATCAAATGCTTTGCGCAAATCAGCTATATGAGAACTAAACTCAGCCAATTTGATTACAATATCATCAATGTAGACTTCCACACTGTTTCCCAACAGCTCGTGAAAGATTAAATTCATAGCCTTCTAATAAGTAGCACCATCATTTTTCAGACCAAACATCATGACAACCCACTCAAATAAACCAATAAAGCCTAGACATATAAAGATCGTTTTAGACGCATCTTCTTCGGCCATGAAAATCTGATTATACTCGACATTACCATCAAGAAAGCTAATAATTATATTTCCTGACACATTATTAATCAACGTGTCGGCTATAGGCATAGGATATTCATATTTAGGAGTTGCTCTATTTAAATTGTGGAAATCGATGTATACCTTGAGCTTACCTGATTCTTTCTTTTCTACCGGCACAGTATTGGAGACCCACTCTGCGTATCTGCAAAGTCTAATAAAATTAGCTTTTAGCAGCTGGTGAATTTTGTCCTTTATTCGTGGGAGTAAGTCTGGACGAAATGTTCTGGGTTACTGCTTGAAAGGTCTAAAACCGGACTTAATAGGCAGCCGGTGCTCTACTATCTCTCGGCTTAATCCTGACATCTTAGTGTAATTCCAAGCAAAGCAATCAGAATATTCTTTTAATAGACCGATCATTTCATCTCTAGGATCGGCCTCCAGGGTCTTGTTCACAAAAGTCGGTCTTGGAGTTTTACCATCTCCTATGTCAATTTCCTCCAAAGGATCGGCCGATGTAAACCCCTGTCCTAACTTGTCAACTTCTCTAAATTACTCTATTATGCCTCCCTCAGAGGAACTAGACGGTCTCTGCGTGACTATGGACCGTCCGGTCTTGGAGGCCGGATCGTCCGCGTCACTGGATCCATGCTGCGACGCTTGCCCAGCCTTAAGGGCCGAACCATCCTACGAAAACCGGACCATCCAGCCTCAGCGGCCGGACTGTCCGTGACCTGGGACATGTTTCTTATGAGTGTACTCATCATTTAAACTTTACTTGGGATTTAGCCGATTTTCCATCGGCTCTAGCATTACAGGGGTGAAGCCTTTCCTATCTATACTTATGGATTGATAATCAGAAATCAACTCCTGTGAGACATGTAGCAGTCTCATAGGTCCAAAGTACAGGGGCATCGGCCACGGCGATGCAGGCCGATGCATCAGCATGTACTTGTTCCACATCATCGCCTACCCATTGTAGTAACATTTGATGTACAATAGAAGATATACATTGATAATCATGAATTCAATCTCTATCTAAGATTAGACTATAATTCCCTTCAACATCAGCAACGAAGAATGCAGTAGCAAGGGTCTTGGTCCTGATGGTTAACTCAACGGATGTGACTCCCTTGGCTTTGATCAAACTATCAGTCCCAACACTGCTGAGCGTCATATTGGTCTTGACAAGTTCGTCATCTTGCTTTCCTAATTTTCTATGCAATGAGTAAGGCATTAGATTTACGGTCGCCCCCACTGTCTACCAACATCTTAGCAATCCGTATTCCATCAATGTGACCGCACATGAAAAGTGGATTTAAATGATTTACCGATTCTTTTGGCTTAGTGAAGGCGGTCTCTTTAGGACCAAAATCGAATTGAGCATCGACAGGTTCATCATCGCCGATAATAGTACAATCGGCGGAGAATGTAATGATATTTACGTCCATACCTGAGTGTTCTAGAGTAGCTTTATAGTCGACCAGGTCTTCTCCCAGTAGGTCGTCTTCCTCCATAGGCGTTGGTACATCGTTGGAGGGGTTCTGGTGTGGCGCGGACGGTCCAAACTCAGTGTCAGATGGTTCGTGCTCTATGTGGACGGTCTGGCCATTATAGCCGGACTGTCCGCCATACCTGCAGGGAGCTATACAGTTGTTGTATTATTTTTCGTCTTCGTGGTCGTTTGATTTCCCTCAATAGCCTTTGGTCTCCACCTCTTTTGTGGTGGCGGGTATTGCGGATATGTGTCATTAAATATTTTTTCTGCCTCTTTTTCCTAGTTCTCTTTCGCTCTTAGGCGCTATAATTTTCGCTTTTGTGATCGTGTTAATCCTGACGGGTACCATCAGGGCATGGAGTATTTTGGGTCAGCTGTTTTGATGGTAACCGTGTCTCCTTCTTTACTTGTATTGGTCAATTTACCAAAATTCATCGGCCCTTTAATACTTTCTTGTACGACGACATCTGTTGTACCTATTTTGATGATATCCCCTTTTGTCGTCCTCTTGGTAGTTGTATGTATATGCCCCCTGCCGGATTGGTCGACCTTTGTGGTCGAGTGGTCCGACAATCTTGCTGATATGCTTGGCCAACACATAGTTCAAGAGACATACAAAGATTGTGGCCCATAATTTGATTCAACCCCAAACATCATTGTATGTCTTCATATAAACATCTTACCCCTTTTCAAATTTTGATCACATTATGAGTTTGAGGATCAATAGTTATACAAATTGCTGTTCATTTTATCAGGTTGACATTTCACATGGCAAGGCCGATAAAGCCAAAAACATGGCTGACACCTCTGTTCGTCATACTAATCGTTTAATTTTAAAACATTTGTTATGTTTTTATCTTTGTCATTATTTTATTAAATTATTTCTAATATATCCATATTTTCATTAGTGTCTGCCATCTCAGGCATCCAAAATGGGTTATAATGTTACAGTCCATCCACAGAACATCCCACCCCAACCTTCATTTGTTAAGACACTTGTTGCATAGGTTAGTTTTTCAATTTCCCATAGATATGTACATAATCAATAAACATTACATTGTACTAATCTTCATAATTTATGTTTTGTATAATTATTTACCTCAGGGTTCAACGATGAAATTGTTGGTTGAAGTCCCACCAAAGGACCTCCCTGTTTTTGACGAGATACCGGTCACCGAGGTTAGATTGTTTTCAATCCTATATCAACTTATTATAATTTATGAATTGTACATATTTTTACTGTAATCATAGTTGTATTTACTTTAGCTAGCAATGCACATCAAATCAGCCCCATAAGATCAATCTGCAAAAAAGATGTCATGTTTTGAATGTGCTTGTGCTCTGCTACAATATATATGTTCTCCAGATTTTGACAAGAGCAGGTACATGGTTTAAATAGTCTATAGATTTAATGTCATGCACACCATCTTGTTGTTAACCACACAATCCATTTTAGAGGGTATACTAACATATTTTATACATCAAATTTCATCTCCAGGACCATCATGCACATTGGACAATTTCCCTGCTCATGCCTTGACATTTATGAATCATTCTCCGAAACGATGTGCTTGGACAATTACTTCATGCACGGGTTCATCGATTGTGTTTGGTCAGAGCATGCTTCGCACACTCCTGATCCTATCACAGACGTTGTAATTCTCGATGTCAATGTTGGGGTATGTTTTTTATTAAATCTTATGGTTAGTTGTTTTTGATATAGCCAAATCAAAAATATGATTATGTTTGCTTTTCAAATTATACAATTGACTACACAAAAGTTCTACCTTTTTTCATGCAACATTCGTTTAATATTTACGCAACTACATTGGCTTTTTATCCCTTATAGCAACAAGGTTGTACATTAATACTAGTATCATGTAACACTCCTTTATTTGTAACAAAGTAGTTGTATGATCTAAATTTTTCCATAATTAATTATTACAGGATATACTTAACATCGAAGAGCGAGAGCAATACAACAAGGATCCTCAGGCATTTCAAATAAGTATATTATCTGATTACCTGGCTCGCACTCTTCCTTTGGACTACGAGTTTCAAAAATGCAAATGCGTATGTCACAACACTTTTTCCTTTTTTATTTTGTTTCAATTGCATATTAATGTTTACTATATTCAAATTTTTTATCAGTATTCCACACCGATCGTTTTGATAATATATTTTTTACTTCCAGTTAATGATACCAATGCTACGCTGGGGGCATTGGACATTATATGCTGTTAACTTCCATAGGCGCTGCATAGACATCTTAGACTCTAACCCGTATGGTCCTGCAATTGGTGGTACAACCTGGAAACATTATCACAATGAAATCATAATTTTTGAGAAGAGAAAGTATGCTTGGTCCAGATTGATGATGTCCCGACTCAGCATGGTAATGCAACTAGCTAGGCCGAAGGCAATGCTTCCTAAATTTGGGAATTTCAAGATCGATCTTGTTAAAGACTGCCCAACTATGACAGTAGGCTCAAATGATTGTGGCTTTTTTGTCACCAGATTCATTATCTTTTATGAATATACAGAAGGGTATATGCCCGATGAGATTGACACGGTATTCCAACTGATATTTCCACACTTAATATACATCCATTTAACTTTATTTTTATTCTGACACGTATACTTGTATTGCAGGACCTATCCTTTGAGAATCATGCTACTCTTCTACTCTTCCACAGTCTGAACAAGATCAAACCACTCCCAGCTGATATTAGGAGGTTCAGCTATGATCGACTCAATGAAGCCTCTAATTAGACTGAATAATATGTAGTACTATTTATGCTTTTAGGTAGATGAAACACTACAATGCGTGTCTGTCGACACAAGTGTGTTCATAACACTAGGCATGCTGTGTTAGATGGTCTCACAAAAACTAGTCTTTTGGTTGGTGAATTCTGGGTTTAATAGTCATGAACATCTTAAATGACGTATGGCATTATGTTTATGTCTTTTTTCATCTAAATATAAGCTATCTGTTCTTCCTACATGTACTAATTTTTTCCCTTTTTTCCACATTTTCAGCTCATCGTGTATTAAATATTTATGCACGTCATATACAACTATTATACTGTATATGCAACATCCCAATAAAATGCGTTCAATATTTATAAACTTATAATTGCTACAAGTAACCCCGACGCCTCAAACATACTTTTTTACTATATACAAACTACAACTCCGTCAATTACGTTGTTGTATATGTAGTTTTACGAACGATCATTTGGCTTAGTATGCATGTTAATATTCATTATTTACAAAATACTACATTCCAACGTTTATTTCTTCGTTCATCTTCAGTCCCATTTTATATGTGATTTAGTATATTTCGGTGCCATTCGAAATTTACCAAATAACATCATAACAACAATCCTTACTGAACCATGTTATTATCCACTTTATATACATCTCATAATTTTTTTAACAGTAATAAACAATCCATCCAACTCAAGTTCAATTACATTTCAGCATCTGACTCATCACATGTATCTAGACTCATCGCATGCTTCTTTGAAGTAGTTGTTTCATTTCATTCTGGAGCCCTCGACGTATTAATGTTTCTCGACCCTGGTGGACGCCCTCTTTTTCTTGAGTTAGCAAGGATTACCAAATGAGCTCTATTTTCTTCGATTGAAAGGCAAGTTTTGCTATTATGACCATCTGCAACTCCGCACTTTTTGCACCTTCTGTTCATCTTTTTCCCCTTTGGCGCCTAATTTTATAGTCCTTACCTCATCGTTTCTTGAAAGTAGCCTAGAGGGGGGTGAATAGGCTAATCTGAAAATTTTCACAACAAACTTCGAAAGATTGTTAAATACACAGTTCAACTGGTGCAGGCCAGTTCAACAGCTACGTGGGCAAGTTGAACCACTCTGAACCAATCCAACTATTTAGCAAACTTTAGACTATAATCTACACGAAAATGTATTTTGCGAGTCCTTTCGAGAAGTGAAGTGTAACTAATTTAACTATGGAGAATGAATATATAAAAGCTATTTCACTTCTAGATCCTCACTACGAGAAAATCTATATGTCAATCTTGCTAGTGAAAATATCTTAAGTTAAAGACAAGCAAGAACACAAGACACAAGATTTAACCCGAGGTTCGGCCACACCACAAAGGTGTCCTACTCCCCGTTGAGGAGCCCACAAAGGGCCGGGTCTTTTTCAACCCTAATCCTCCAAAAGTCGACCACCAAGGTCAAGGCAATCTCTTCTTATCTTAGCTCAAAGAGCGGGTGATACAAACTTCTTGGGGTCGTCCACAAGTTTGGAGACTCCCAAGCAACCTCAAACCATCTTGAAAACTTAGGGTTTCAAGAACACCAAGAACGCACAAGAGATGTTTGCACAAGCTCAAGATCTTCAAAGAGATGGGAGATGAAAACCAAATCGTGAGCACAAGCACAAACCTCACTCCCAAGAGCTCCTCCAACAAGTTGAATCTTGAGGAAGATTTAAGTGTGAGAGAGAGGGGAGAGGAGTGCTTTTGTCTCAAGTTAGGTGTGCAACAAATGTGTAAGTGTTTAGCAGCATTGAAGAAGGGGGTGGAGGGTTGTATTTATAGCCACAGCTTAAAAACTAGCTGTTTGACCTGGAACCCCGCTGAAGACCGGTTGAACCGCCCCCTAGGGCAGTTGAACCGCCCCCTGGCAGGTCAGCAGACTGTCTACCAGTCTGACTGTCAGACTGACTAGCAGACTGACTTGCAGTTGACCAGACCGGTTGAACCGCCCCCTAGGGCAGTTGAACCGCCCCCTGACAACCCTGGTGACCTGTCTGCCAGTCTGACTAGCAGACTACAGGTCAGAGGTCAGAGGGGTTAGAGACCAGTTGAACTACCCCTCAGGACCAGTTCAGCTGGTCTAGACCAGAGAGTTTAGGAGAGAAAACCCCAGCTCAGCTGCCCGGAGGCAAGTTCAGCTGTTGTATGGTCAAAGAGGTTCACAACTGAAGTTGAAGTTCTGCTAGAGTTGAGAAAGCTCAACTCAGCTGAAGTCCAGCTCACCTGGAAAGCTCAGCTGCAGCTGAAGAAGCTCAACTCAGCTGAAGTTCAAGTTTAGCTGGGAAGCTCAGCTGTAGTTGAAGAAGTTCAGCTGCTTTTCAACAAGAACGCTCTAGGTTTCTCAAGCCTAACCACGGTCAACCATATAATGCTAAAGTGATTTTTGGTTTTCAAAAATAGCTTTTGAATTTGGGGACTTGAGCTATAGCAAACACCATTACCTGTGCAAAAAATACTAAGGAAGAATTACATCATGCAACTCAAGATTTACATAAAATTTTATACGTCCGTTGCATGAAGTCCTTGTTGCTTCCTTAAGTTCCTATGCTTTCTAAACATACACAGGGAACAAAAATTGTTAGTACCCTTATTTGTTTTGTCATTAAATCACCAAAACCCTCATTTGGGGTTGATTGCACTTACAATCTCCCCCTTTTTGGTGATTGATGCCAAAACAATTAAGGTCAAAAAGATAAACATTTGAAATAGTAAAGTTCTTTTGAATGATTGTATGTAGATGGCTCCCCCTAAATGTGTGCACGAATATGAATCAAGTGTGTTGACATAATATGTCAAATGAGCTACACATTTAGAGATAGTGACCAAGTCCACACTATATACAATCATCTGAGGGGTGCAAGAGTGTCATAAAGAGAGTTGTGATGCATATGACTATCTCTAAACACACATCATTTGTACTTCATAGCAACATAATTATTATAAGCAGATGGGACAAAGGATGATGGCTGGAAGACGATCATATCACAGTGAATAATATGTCAGCTGCTTTATTTCATCCATTAATAAGAGGATACAAGCCACAACAGTGGCCAAAACAAAACAATAAACAAGAGAGAAATAAAGAACCAAAAGAACCACAAACAGAATGACTTGGCTAGAAATTTTAGATTTTCTCCCCCTTTTTGGCAGCAAGTACCAAAAACGAGGAGAGAGTGAGAAGAAGGCACAGGAATCAATATCCTCCAGGAGGAGGATAGGACGGAGGATAAGAAGTGTAGTCGGGAAAGAAGGTCTGCATCTTGTCTTCCTCGAGTGAGGAGTCCCATGGAGGCTCATCACCCGCAGAAAAAACGGATGCAGAAGACATACACTGATGAGGAGGAGGAGGTGGAGGAGGGTGGTGATGGTAACCAGAGCCAAAAGGCCGCGGGTCACCAAGAATGTGTCCCTGACCCAGGTAGGGAGGAGGAGGAAAGTGACTAGAGCCTGATGGCCTAGGGTCACCGGGAATGGGTCCCTGACCCGAATAGGGAGGAGGAGGATGAGGAGGAGCCGAGGTATAGTAGGGGGTCATCAATTCCTCGGCCTCATCCTCCGGGGTAATGAATGGCACACCAAGTTCCTGTTGGTGCCACTCATTAAGGTCCGCGGGGAAGGTAGGGGTCAGAGGAGGAGGGGACCCGGGAGGGAGAGGATGACCTATCTCGGCTGCATAATGAAGAAAATCCTCATGCAGCCGGCCAGTCCTGCGATGGCGCACAGACTCCTCGACCGCCTGGGTGCGGCACATGGCGAAGATGCCAAGAAGGCCCATGGCCAGACGAATAAAAAGTCCCCAGCCTCGACCCCGTCCCTGGCCCGGACCACTTCCTCTCCCGCTGCAGTCCATCGGACGTGAGGCAGCGGCGACGCGAGAGGAGGATGGGTGATGTGGAGGCTGAGGAGGTGGCTCATCAGAAGAAGCAGGGCCTCCAGACCCTGAGGGAGCCCGCTTTGTACGAGCAGCTGGGTTGGAGGAATCAACCCAGTAGGGTACATAGCGGGAGTGTTTGACAGGTTTTTCGAAGTGAGTCTGGGTGACCACTTCGATCATCTTCATAATAAAGGGTGCATGGAGACACCCTTTGAGTGGAGACCAGGAAGCACGAAGGATCTCTTCCCAGATCATGTCAAACACATTGATGCGGGCGAGACTATTTGGAGCAAGGAGAAGAAGGAAGACCCGACTCTCCCCAAGGACATTCATTTGATTTCCGCCGTTTGGGAGAACGGTCATCCTGGACAAAGAGTTAAGGTACCTGTAGTACCTATGCATGTTGGTGGTGGTCCAAAACTCCCGATCCAAAGAGACATGAATAAATTTAGTCTCTTCCCGCATGGGTAGCCTAATGTCATGAACTTTCATGTTGTTGCCCTGAATATCAGCTTCAGGGAAGCCCAAAATGTGGGCAAAACGACGGTAGCTAACTTTATGCCAGTTCCCCTGGATAAAGAAATACATGACTGGGTAGTCATACCCATCAGCTTCTTCATCTACTTTCTTGATCCGGAGAGTGGCGTAGAACTGAGCTACCACTTCGTCGTTCCAGGGGTATTCCATAGTCATAATGTTCTTCAACCCCTTTCTCTCCAAGTTACGGAGAGCTAACGTCATGTCAGCATCTCCCATATTCTCGTACCCTTCCCAGTCAATAAAACGATGTCTAACGACTGAGTGTTTCTTAGTCAGGATGACTAAATTATAAAAGTCAGCCTGGAAAAGATTCCAGAACCGAGGGTCCTGGACACCAGTATGACGAGGTGTGAGAGTGGGGTTAGTGAACCTTAGACATTGAAGGGCGTCCACCCCCTTTAGAGAGAAGTCAAACGAAGGTTCATTAGGTCCCCGGGAAACATTCGCCGGATGCATATGCAGACCGGTGATGTAGAGAGTGTCAGACAACGGAAGATCGACCACGTCGTCGCACGCTCCATCCTCCTCCTGGCAAGGAGCGTATCCTGCTGAGGAGGTGCTGCAGCAGAGACGAGTGGCGCCAACCTTTTGGCACCTCCCGCGAGTAGGTTGCGAGGGCATCGAGGATCCCTCTCCTTCCATCCGGCTAGAGCCGCGTCCTCTCTTGGAGAGAGAACAACGAGGCAGAGGAGAGGGAACCGGCGATTCCTCCTGGATCTCGTCAGAGTCGCTGCTGAACTCCACCACCGAAGGGTTATGGCGATGCACCATCTTGTTGAGAGGCTCCAAGGAGATGAGCGGTTGAAATGTGAGTTTTTGAGGAGGCTCAAGTGGCTGGAGGGCTGATGGCTTGAGTGTGTGTGAGTGGAAGAAAAGAGGAGGGTCTATAAATAGGCGGCTGAACTGGTCAGGCAGGGACCGGTTCAACCGCCCCCTAGAGACCGGTTCAACTGGTATGGAGCAGAGTGGTCAGGGCTGTGCAGGCGCGGTCAAAGAAATAAAGCAAAAAGTGACTGACGCGACATAAAATAAGGCTGCAGAATCTGTAAAAAGAAAAAGCTGAAAAGTGCTGCAAAAGGTGACCTGACACCTGAAAAAGGTGCAGACGCAGTCTGCAAAAAGGACTGGCACAGACTGAAAAACGGTCAGACTGATCGATCAAACTGTGCCAGACCGGTTCAACCGGTCCTGGAACCGGTTCAACCGGTTTCAGTCAGGGGGGATCCTGGTGAATACCAGCCGAGCTGAAGTTCAACTCAAAAGTTCAGCTGGTCCCCCTAGCTGAACTAGAAAGTTCAGCTGGACAAACCAGTTGACCTTAGAAACAATTTTAAAATAATTTTTCCACAATAAACCTTCTTTCTATTTAAAATGTACGCATAGTTTGAATGAACAACACTAATTTTTAAACCTTTTAAACAAAAAATTTAGTGAATCAAGCAATTTTTGTGTCTGTTTTCAAGTTAAGTTACGAGAATCTAAGATATTTAATTCGCTCCTAAGAAAGCAAAATCTAGTCTCATCGAGGGGTTTTGTGAAGATATCGGCTAGTTGATTTTCTGTGTTTATATGACATAATTCTATATCTCCTTTTGCTTCGTGGTCCCTCAGAAAATGGTGTCTTATGTCTATGTGTTTGGTTCTAGAGTGTTGCACAGGATTATTCGCTAGTTTAATGGCGCTCTCATTGTCACATAGTAGTGGAATTCTATTAAACTCACAACCAAAATCTCTCAATGTTTGCTTCATCCATAGCAACTGAGCACAACAAGCACCAGTAGCTATGTATTCGGCCTCGACAGTGGAAAGTGCAACACAGTTTTGCTTCTTAGAGCTCCAAGACACCAGGGACCGCCCAAGGAATTGGCAAGTCCCCGAGGTGCTTTTTCGATCTACTTTGCAACCGGCATAATTTGAGTCAGAGTAGCCAAATAAATAAAAAATGAGCCCTTGGGATACCAGAGACCTTGATTTTGGGTGTGAACTAGATATCTCAAAATTCTCTTAACAGCCACTAGGTGACACTCTTTTGGGTTAGCTTGAAAACGGGCACACATGCACACACTAAGCATGATATCTGGCCTGGATGCACATAAATACAGTAAAGGTCCAATCATTGATATATAAAGCTTTTGATCTACAGTTTTACCTTCTTCATTTAAGTCGAGATGACCATTTGAAGCCATTGGTGTCTTGGCGTGCTTTGCCTTTTCCATGCCAAACTTCTTAAGCTTGTCTTGTGTGTACTTGATTTGGCACAGAAAGGTTCCTTCCTTGACTTGTTTAACTTGAAATCCCAGGAAGTACTTGAGCTCGCCAATCATGGACATCTCAAACCTATTTGTCATAACCCTACTAAATTCCTCACAAAATGTTTCATCATTACTGCCAAATATAATGTCATCGACATATATTTGACATACAAATAATTGATTGTCAACTTTGCGAGTAAATAAAGTAGAGTCTACTTTTCCTATTTCAAAACCATTTTAAGTAAGAAATCTTTAAGACATTCATACCATGCTCTAGGAGCTTGTTTAAGCCCATAGAGCGCTTTGTGAAGAAGGTAGACGTGGTTTGGCTTCTTAGGATCTTCAAAGCCCGGCGGTTGCTCCACATAGACCAGCTCTTGCAGTGGTCCGTTTAGGAATGCACTTTTGACATCCATTTGATACAATTTGAAATCATGGTTAGTAGCATAGGCAATTAATATTCTTATGGACTCTAACCTTGCTACCGATGCATAGGTTTCTCCAAAGTCAAGTCCTTCCACTTGAGTGAAACCTTGAGCAACCAGTCGCGCCTTGTTCCTTGTGACCACGCCGTTTTCATCTTGCTTGTTGCAGAAGACCCATTTAGTTCCAATGACATTTTGCTTGGGTCTTGCTACTAAGGACCAGACTTCATTTCTTGTGAAGTTGTTAAGCTCTTCTTGCATAGCAATGATCCAGACTGGATCGCTTAGTGCTTCTTCTACCTTAAGTGGTTCAAGAGAGGAGACAAACGAGTAAAATTCACAAAAATTTGCTAAACGAGATCGAGTTGTTACCCCTCTCCTGATGCTACCCAGGATGTTGTCCACAGGATGATCTCTTTGAATGCCCTAGTGCACTCGAGGATGAGGCACCAGAGAATGCCTCTGAATATGATCATCACTTTCATTTTGTTCAATGGCTTCTTCACTAGCAACTTCTTCTTGCTCATTTTCCACAATGGTTGGCATATCTTGCGGTAGAGGCACTTCTTCAAGGATTGGGTGACTTGAGGTTGATGGTTTGCCTGGATGGAAGGATTTTCACCAACCACTTTAGCACCCCCATCAACGACCCTATTTGTCATCCAAATTCTCCCTTCATCATCGTCCTTTTTCTTATGGCTTCACTTCACCTATTACAAGCTTTTTGATGGCTTCATTAGGTGGGATTTCATTTACTGCAATATTATTAGAAACATACCCTTGCGAGCCATTAGATTCATCAAATGTCATGTCTATCGCTATTTCAACAAGACCGGTGGTATTGTTGAAGACACGATATCCGTGCGCATTTGATGCATAACCAAGCAAGAAACCCTCGTCCACTCTAGGAGCAAACTTCGAGCTCTTGACTTTCTTGTTAAGAATAAAGCATTTGCAACCAAAAACGCTAAAGTAATCAACTTTAGGTTTGTTACCGGTGAGAAGCTCATAGGCAGTCTTCTTATAAATCTTATGATGATAAAGGCGGTTGATTGCATGACAGGCAGTGTTGACTGCCTCTGCCCAGAAGTTGTCAGGTGTCTTCTATTCATCCAACATGGTTCTGGTGGCTTCAATAAGTGTTTGATTCTTTCTTTCCACCACCCCATTTTGTTGTGGAGTGTAGGGGACCGAGAACTCATGTTTGATTCCTTCTTCACTTAAGAACTCTTCAACACCTGTATTCTTGAATTTTGTCCCATTGTCACTTCTCACCTTTTTGATTTTTAACTCAAACTCATTTTGAGCTCTTCTCATAAATTTCTTCAAAGTCTCTTGGGTTTCACCTTTGTCACTCAAAAGAAAACCCAGGTGAAGCGAGAAAAATCATCAACAATAACTAAACCATACTTACTGCCACCAATACTAATGTAGGCCACAGGTCCGAAGAGGTCCATATGAAGAAGCTCCAAAGGTCTCTTGGTTGTGAACACATTATTTGATTGATGTGGAACACCATTGTTGGTACCTTGGATCAGGGGTACCCCTTGCTACAGCATGAGGACGCGGTGCCCACGCGACTATCTCTAGTCGCATGGGGAACAACACCCGATTCCACCACATGGATGGCTCCAGGGTCACCATGTGGCCAGGAAAAGCGATACACTCCAAGATGCCAATAGTGGGTCCGGACCCCCATGGGAAAGTGTCGGACCCCTGTACATGTATGCTAGACCTCCGGAGCAAGATCCAGGACCCCCGCGAGTGCAGCCTGGACCTCCGGGTCGGGTCCTGGACCCCTCTGCGTAGGATCCAGACTACCCCCAGCCGGGTCCTGGGACTCAGGGGTAGGGAATACCCAGGTCTTGCTCAGGCTGGGGTCTGGTGCCAACATATGTCCAGGCCCCGCCTGGTGTGGACCTGTCCGCATAGCGTTACTGCTCCCCGCCCAGGCGGAGACCCGATGCTGCCGCGTGGCCTACCACGCGTGACGTAATCCAGCAGGCAGAGCCTGACGTAAGACCTCTGGGCCACACTATCTCTGCATTTATTGCAGAGAAGACGCGCCGCCTGACTATCCTACTGATAGGTGATGTGCCCCTTCAGCATTTAATGTGTCCTGTCCACTCAGCTGGCAGGCGGCGTCTAGGCCATCCTGTAGGCGGCGGGCCTGTCCATTGCCAAACAGTACGCCCGTGCTGTGAGGTACACTGTGCTCATCCATCATCACTTGTACGTTGCCAGGGAAGCTTCCCCTGCACGCCAATGCTACGCAGATCGCGGATATCAGGGCGCAAGGAAGATTGCACTGGGGACAAACATTAGTCGCTCCAAGTATTACATCCGTTATGTCCCTGGGCCCACATGTCGAGGCTCAGTACCCTTGTACGTGCCCCCCTTGAGCTATAAAAGGGGAGGCATGCAACGTTACAATACAGTTCCAAAGAGGACACCCTACACCTAACTTAGGCTCACAAGTTCATTCTAGCTCTCAAGCAATACAACACATAGTGGAGTAGGGTATTACGCTCAGGCGGCCCGAACCACTCTAAACCCTTGCGTGTTCTTGTGTGTTCATCTACCAATCTAGCAAACAGGCAAAACGCTTAGGCCCCCTCCTCATCTTAGGATTTAGGGCGGGTGCACTCTGCCACCCGGTCGAAGAATTCCCTCTCCGACATTTGGCGCGCCAGGTAGGGGGCTTGGCTTTAGGTTTTTTCTTGTTTTCCTGCTCGATGCCATGGTTCACATCGTCGAGAACCACGACTTCATCCCCGAGGATTTCCCCATGGAGGAGGCTACCTCTTCCATACCACAGGCCTCTAGCCGACCTGTGTCCGGTGCAGCTACTGCTGAGCGCTCTGCGCGGTAGCATACTCCTGCGCAGTCGACCAGGGCGTCAAGAGCCGTCCCTGGTGCGCTGTCCGCAGCCAGGGAGTTGTTGCGCCACCCTTCTAGCTCCACGGCCTTGCCGGGGGCCATGAAGCAGTGGCGTGACGACGTCGACCAGCTACTCAGCATGGCGCTCTCTGGCTCAGCCAGGCCCAAGCCTCACTTGTCTCGACGTCAGCATGAGGCGTCCGCATTAGTGCGCTCGCCCTCTGTAAGGGCCGCGCCGACCGAGGACTTACGGGCGGAGCTCAACCGCCGGCGGGCACGAGAAGATGCCACGACCTCTCTGGAGGTGCCAGACGATCTACGGGCAGAACTCAACCACAGGCGTATGGGCGAGGATGCCCATGTCTCTCTAGAAAGGGCGCGTGAGCGTCGGCAAAACATCGAGGGTCGCAACCTCGATTATGACTTCGCTGTGGTAGCACCGCAGACCCCGACGGGCGCTCGGATCCTAACGGGTGTCCCGTTGGCCGGCGTGGGCTGCGCCACACTCGCGGATCATCTCTGCGCAGCATCCTGGCCATCCAAGTTCCGACCACACCTGCCGGAGAAGTACGACGGTACATCAAATCCGTTGGAATTTCTGCAGGTTTACGTCACCGCTATCACAGCAGCAGGTGGAAACACCGCTGTGATGGCAACATATTTTCATGTCGCCTTGTCTGGGCCCGCCCGAACTTGGCTCATGAACCTGGCCCCAGGATCAATCTACTCCTAGGAAGAGCTCTACGCGCGGTTCACAGCGAACTTCGCCAGTGCTTACCAACAACACAGCGTGGAGGCCCACCTCCATGCAGTGAGGCAGGAGCCTGGAGAAACTCTCCGGACGTTTATCTCCCGATTCACCAAGGTGCGAGGTACGATACCTCGCATCTTCGATGTTTCTATCATCACGGCCTTCCGCCAGGGGGTACGTGACGAAAAGATGTTGGAGAAGTTGGCCACGCATGACGTGGAAACTGTCTCCACTCTCTTCGCTCTGGCCGACAAGTGCGCCAGAGCTACCGAGGGCCGTGCGTGGCACTCGGCGCAACAGACCGGGGAAGCCTAGACGGGTGGCTCCGGTACCGTCGCCCAGGATGATAAGAAGAAGAAAAAGAAGAACCGCGGTCACAAAAAGCCACATTCTACCGCTCTGGTCGTTGCAGCTGCGACTGAGGGCCAAGGCGACCGCAACAAACGCTCACGGTCGCAGAGGGGTAACCGTGGCTCATGCCCTGTGCACCCCAACGGTCGCCACAGTGCCGCAGAGTGTCGTGAGATCATCGACCTCACGAAACGCGTCAGCACGCGGCGCAAGCAGTCTTCCGGGGATGGCTCCCCACCTCGTCGCCGACCTGGCAAGGAAAAGGTCCACGATGATGAGGTGGCCGCGGCCGAACCGGACCCCGGGTATCAGTCACCCGAGGGAGCCCTGAAGGATGTTTTCACCAAAGACTCTGACTCTGGTGACAACAACTAGACGGGCCACCGGGGGCCCCATATTCCCTGGTCTACGGGGCCGAAGCCTACCTTCCTCATGAAAACCCTTTTGGACTCCCCACGGGTCCAGTCTTTTGATGAGCCTATGCAGGGGTGATTATAGCGCAAGGACAAGGACTCCATCGGTGAACTCAGATGTCAAGCGGCAACCCGAAATGCACTTTGTAACCAGGCGCCCATGCACTGCGACCAACGGTTCGTGCATAGTAGGGAGCCTAGGGTCAGGACCTAGTCCTACGGCAAGTACCGAACCAAGAAGGGGTCCGCAATCTCTCCCCCAGCTAGGAGGAACCCTTCAAGGTGACGGAAATATGCCAGCCCGGGGGGTGCCCGCCTTGCTATAACTAAAGGAGTATCTCTTCATAACCCCTGGAGCATCTATATAAGTTCAATCCATAGGAGCAAGTCTGAGGGGTTAAGTTTTTCTTCTTTTGTAATTAGGTTTCGCATATGTGTACACTAGCCCGGTGAGGTCCGCCCTCATAAACCCGCCCTGTTGGTTTATACACATGCATGTCAAGTTATAAAAAGGAGATTTACCCCCTCAAATGTGCTTCTATGATAACTTTATCCTCCTGCTCCACGGATTTATACTAAAGTTTCGAGATAATACTATTTATCTAACCCACCCGTACGGTCCAGACTGTCGGACACGATGACATCTGAATTGAACAAGCCAGGTCTGCAGTTTAGGACCCCTCTACGAAAGCAAGGAGGTTCGGCAGCCTGGGGGTCGGTTTTAAAGAACGGGAGCTCGTTCCATGGGGTGGTTCGGGTCAGTGTAGCCGCTTAGCCTGGTCCCATACCGTAAGCCTGCACAGTCCACCACTCTGTGACGGGTACCTTAGTATTTGGAACTATAGTCCTGTGGATCCGACAACCTGGGGTCCGACTCCAGAGAATGGGCACTTGTCTCCTGGGGTGGTCCACAGCCGTGTAGCCGCTTAGCCTGGTCCCGTACAGTAAGCCTGCACGCTCCACCACTCTGCGACGGGTATCCTAGTATCTAGAGCCGCGGTCCAGGGGGTCCGGACACACAACTTGTCCTCCCGGACTAAATCTTGCAAGTCCCGAGCATGTATCAAAGGATGGCTAATGTCAGATGGGGGATCCTATGGGTGTGCTACTAACGCTCCCTAGCCGAAGCTGTGTACAGGTCCCGGTCCCGGTCGAGGTTGCCTCCTGGGGATTGTTGCCAACTATTTCAGGTACGCTGGTATCCAACCTCGACACATCGAGCCTGCATCCTAGGGGGACCAGGCACCAGGGAGGAGTCAACAACATCACACACAACAGGGACAGGTGGTACACAGATAAGTGCTAATACTGCTTGATAAATAGTACTAAAAAAGTACCTTGCAAAAGCAAAAGTTATTACATTTGCCTTCAAGCGGAGTCCTAGCTCCATCTCTACAAGTGTAAACTACTCGACGCCAGCAGGGTTGCGCTGGGAGCTCGCGGGCACTGTCCTCGCGGAATCCTCCCAGGCGACTTGCCAGCGGCGGTGGCCACCTCAACACGTGCGCCATAGCGAAGAGGCCCTCGCCCCCGTCTTCCTACGGGGGGTGACGATAAGGCCATTAAAGCCAAAGAGTTGGGTGCACGGCGGCAGGCAGCGCTGGTGGTCTGGCCAGCGGCGGCGACCACCTCTGCACCAGCGGCTCGCCAGCAGCGGCGACCACCTCAGCGCGTGCGCCATGGCAATGAGGCCCTCGCCCCCGCCCTCCTACGGGGGTGACGACAAGACCATCCAAGCCAAGGAGTTGGAAGCTCGGCGGCTGACGGCGCTTGCAGTCCGGCCGACACCGTGTAGCCAAAGTTTGCCTCCCTCTCAAGGCTGGTGAACATTATTTTCCTCCAAATGCTAGAGGAAGAAGCGGGCCAGCAGCTCATGCGGAAGGCAGAACCCCAACTCGGCTCGCTCTCCACCCCTGCAAGGCTGATGAACATCCTTGAAGCTGAGGGCAGGGGGAAGCCGCAGCCTGGCTCGCTTCTCTCCACCATAAGGCTGGTGGTCATCCTTGTAGATGACCACTTGTGGGAGACCGCAGCCCGGCTGCATGATGAAAATCCTTGAAGCTGAGCGATGGCGGAAGGGCGCCAACCCCCACGAAGTCGTGCTTCTCCAGCAACAGCAAGAAGAAGGTGAGATCGACAGCGCCATCGCGCAGGAAACGAAGAGCGCGAGCTCCCTGGCGGTGGAACCACTGAGGGGGAAGGCGCTGGCGCGGATCCTTCCACTGAACATCGGTGCGCTCCATCCAGGCAAGCGGCGCACCAGGTCAAGCGTCCACTCAGTCTAAAAGCGCTCGGGGTGAACCAACAAGGCCATGGCAACTGTGGCGGCGCAAAGCAAGACCTTGAAGGCAAAGGGGCACAACGAGAGGAAGAGAAACGAGGCATGGCTGCTACCCGAGGGATGAACCCCTTTTTAAAGGCAGATTCCCTCGCTCGCGCCCCGAAGCGTCACGGGCAAGTCTCCCCTGAGGCACACCACAGCACCCAGCCTATGACGCGGGGGCCCGCCCCCAGAAGTCATACAGCTGGCGCGATGGTCTCCTAGTGCGCAGAAGACGAACCGCGCGGGGAGCGAATCGTCGTGCCTCTTCATCTCCACCGAGAGCAATAGCCCAGGCTCTGTCATGGGGGCCCGGGCCCACGAGTCATCCTCCTTGGGCACTGGTTCCTGAGTGCAGAGAAGTCGAACCGCCACTCGCACCAGTACCGTGCCTCCTCGGGGCCACCACAGAAGACAGAGAAGGTGAATTTTCGAAACCAAATGCAGCGGTATCGAGGCACCCCACGCATGGCCCAGTAAAGCCATCGAGTGCGAAGACCACGGGTCAGTCAGCCGCGGGAACAGGCATGATAGTTGATGCGACCGATGGTAGGCTGATAGCGTGAGCGTGCCGAGTTAATGCGGCGCGGGCAAAGGAGGCGCCCCAGTCTCCGGTCAAGCCAAGTTGACACAAGGTACAAGCTTTGGCCCCACCTGCAGGCTCGTATCCTCCCCTGAGGCAGGCCCGGGGGCCACTGTCGGTACCGTGGATCAGGGGTACCCCTTGCTACAGCATGAGGACGTGGTGCCCATGCGACTATCCCTAGTCACGTGGGGAACAACACCCGATTCCACCACATGGATGGCTCCAGGGTCACCATGTGGCCAGGAAAAGCGATACACTCTAAGATGCCAACAGTGGGTCCGGACCCCCATGGGAAAGTGTCGGACCCCTGTACATGTAGGCTGGACCTCCGGAGCAAGATCCAGGACCCCCGCGAGTGCAGCCCAGACCTCCGGGTCGGGTCCCGGACCCCTCTGCGTAGGATCCAGACTACCCGCAGCCGGGTCCTAGGACTCAGGGGCAGGGAATACCTAGGCCTTGCTCAGGCTGGGGTCCGGTGCCGACATATGTCTAGGCCCCGCCTGGTGTGGACCTATCCGCATAGCGCTACTGCTCCCCGCCTAGGCGGAGATCCGATGCTGCCGTGTGGCCTACCACGCGTGACGCAAGCCAACAGGCGGAGCCTGACGTAAGACCTCTGGGCCGCGCTGTTTCTGCATTTATTGCAGAGAAGACGCGCCGCCTGACTATCTCGCTGAAAGGTGATGTGCCCCTTCAGCATTTAATGTGTCCTGTCCACTCAGCTGGCAGGCGGCGTCCAGGCCATCCTGTAGGCGGCGGGCCTGTCCATTGCCAAACAGTACGCCCGTGCTGCGAGGTGCACTATGCTCATCCATCATCACTCGTACGTTGCTAGGGAAGCTTCCCCTGCACGCCAATGCTACGCAGATCGCGAATATCAGGGCGCAAGGAAGATTGCACTGGGGACAAACATTAGTCGCTCCAAGTATTACATCCGTTATGTCCCTGGGCCCACATGTCGGGGCTCAGTACCCTTGTATGTGCCCCCTTGAACTATAAAAGGGGAGGCATGCAATGTTACAACAGTTCCAAAGAGGACACCCTAGACCCAGCTCAGGCTCACAAGTTCATTCAAGCTCTCAAGCAATACAACACACAGTGGAGTAGGGTATTACGCTCAGGCGGCCCGAACCACTCTAAACCCTTGCGTGTTCTTGTGTGTTCATCTACCAATCTAGCAAATAGGCAAAACGCTTAGGCCCCCTCCTCATCTTAGGATTTAGGGCGGGTGCACTCTGCCACCAGGTCGGAGAATTCCCTCTCTGACAACCATGTTGCTTCCCTGCTTGACATGCGCTACATACCTTATTTTTCTCAAACATAACATTTGTTAGTCCAATAATGTGATTATCCTTTTGAAGTTTGGCCAAGTTCCTCATGCCAACATGAGCTAGCCGGTGATGCCAAAGCCAACCCTTGTCGGATTTTGCCACTAAACAAGTCTCAGGCGTCACCCTACTTGTTGTGAAATCAACAAGATAGAGCTTGCCCTTCAAGCGACCTGTAAAAGCAACAGAGGAATCCTCCCTTCTAAGAATCTTCACATCCATATCAGTAAATAGGCAATCATATCCCATTCCACAAAGTTGTGAAATGGACATCAAGTTATAGCTTAATGAATCAGCTAACAAAACATTTGAAAGTGACTGGTGGTTAGAGATGGGGATGTTACCAACACCAATCACTTCACTCTTGCCACTATCTCCAAACACAATTTCTTGTGCTTCTTAAGTTAGTTGCAGGGAGTGAAACATGTCTTTCTCTCCGGTCATGTGATTTGTACATCCACTGTCAAGCACCCAGCTTGACCCACCGGAGGAGTAGACCTGCAAAACAAGTTTAAGCTATGCTTTTAGGTACCCAAATTGAATTGGGTCCTGTAGTGTTAGTTATTGCTTTGGGTACCCACACACTCCTTTTCATAACCTTTCTCTTAGTGTAGGCACCTACATATTTTACAACCAGTTTTCCTGAATCCCAAGTCAACATATAATCACAAAGATAAGAATGAGAAATGGGAGCTCTAAATTTTTCTCCATTTGTGGAAACCGCATCCTTCATCTTGTCCTTTGTGTAACTCAAGTTTACCTTCACTTGAGTTGACTTGTCATTCGAGGAGTGAATCCTCCCCAAGGCATCATATAGGGTGGTTCCCTCTATGAACTTGGGGGATCTCCACCCCTTATGCTCTATGCTAGGGTTTACCTTATATGAGTTGTACCCAAGCCCCTTTCTCCCATTGTTGGGCTTCAAGGACTTGTACTTGGGTTCAACTTTCTTTAACCCATCATTGCTAGAGCATTTCTTCAATATTTCTTTGACCTTAACCTGTGAGCTTTTCTTCCTTGCATGGTTAGTCAAACAACAAGAAGCATGATATTTTGTATAATGTTTGCAAATATTATTATTTGAGGATCTAGCCTTAGACTTTTCCACTAAAGATGAAGCGTTGAAGTTCTTGCAGTTTTCAAGTTGAACTTGAAGTTCTTGATTTTGAACTGTTAAGCATGACAAGCTTGATTCAAGTGCATCCTTTTCATTTGCAAGACTAACTATAGAGGTTTTTACATTAGTCATTTCTTTCTCTTTATCCTCTATAGTTATTTTGGCTAAAGATATTTCCTTAGTCAAAACTTCAAGCATCTCATCTTTATTGGATACCAATTCTTGAAGCTCTAGGTTTCTCTCCTTTTCAAGGATGAGCAAGTCTTCTTGAGCATCAAGAGTTGCTTTTCTTTTATCTAGCTTCTCCATTAGTTTAGTGATTACATTGTATCCATTTAAACCAAATTCTTTGATCATCTTATTTTTCATAGCAAGTTGTTCTTCATCATCATTAATAAAGTCATCATTAAACAAATGTACCTTGTCTTCTTTTTCCATGAGGCAAGTTGGAGTGTAGAAGTCGTCGTGGAGGTTGGTGAAGAGTTGCGAGCTTGAAGTAGATTGGATGGCGATGTTTGCCACCTCTTCCTCTTCTTCGGAGCTAGAACTTTCTTCATTGGAGTTCCATTCTTCACCAATGTGGGCTTGGCCATATTTCTTCTTCTTGAAGTATCCCTTGTTCTTGCCCCCCCCCCTTTTTTAACTTATCCTTTTTGTATTCCTTCTTGGCTTCTTGTTCCTTTTTGTTTGGACAATCCGCTATGAAATGACCAGTTTGGCCACATTCATAACATGCCCTCTTCTTTCCTTTTCTTTGATACTTATCATTTTTCCTCACAAACTTCTTGAAGGTTTTGATGAACATAGCTGTGTCTTCATCACTTGAACTATCTTCATCACTTGATGTTTCGACCACTTTCTTTGTCTTGTGATCTTTGTTCTTCTTGGAGGAATCTTGTTCATTTGAGATCAAGGCATGAGTGTCTCTTGTCTTGATTGGGGCTTCTTCGGACTCATGTTGTTGAATCTTTGCAAATAGTTGGTGAGGTGTCATTTCCTCATAGTCATCACGGTCCCTTATCATTCTTGCAAGACCCTTATCCTTTTCTTTGTATGCTCTCAAGAACAGTCTAGTGACCTTGGAGTCACTCCAATCTTCACTTCCAAGCACTCTTATTTTGTTGACCAACACCATTAGCCGGTCAAAGAGTGATTGACGTGACTCACCCTTAGTCCAATCATATCGTGCAAGCTCACTCTCCAAAGCTTCAATTCTATGTCTCTTAGCTTTGGGGTCTCCTTCATGTGACATTTTGAGAATGTTCTAAATGTCACGAGCATCCTCTCTTCCTTGGACTTTTCGGTACTCTTCCGGACAAAGGTTTCCTTTTATTATGCTCACCGCTTGAGCATTGTGGTGCACTTCTTGCATCATTTCTGGAGTCATCTCTTCTCCTTGGGTAGGCTTATGCATACCTATATTGACAATCTCTTAAAGACTAAGATGTACACAGATTAAATGCGACTTCATCTTATCGGCCCACTCGTCATAGTTCAACTCACTAAGAGTTGGTAACTTTCCAAGTGGGGCGGAAGAGAAGTTGGGAATAAAATTTCTAGAATAATCAAATTGAACTTTATTGAACTCGTTACCTTTACTTTTGGTGGATTATCCTTCGGTGGTGAGACTTACCTTGCTCATCACCCTTGACACCAAAAGTTCTACCAAATCATCATTGTATTCAATTTTTTCCTTTCCTTTGTCTTCTTCGGCCTTTCTTCTTGATTCTTCTTCTTCGGCCCTTTTCTTAGCATCTTCCTCTTTCATTTTGAGGAACATCTTCTTGGCAATCTTCATGGCAAGGTCAAGGACCTTGGGGTCCATTTCCTCACCGGAAGATGTGACGGGGATTTCCTCGAGGAGAGGATCCACATGGTCCCTTTGAGTAGACATGATCGTTTCCTCACGCGGTTAAGCGTAAAACGAGGTACGAAGCTCTGATACCAATTGAAAGTAGCCTAGAGGGGGGTGAATAGGCTAATCTGAAAATTTTCACAACAAACTTCGAAAGATTGTTAAATACACAGTTCAACTGGTGCTGGCCGGTTCAACAGCTATGTGGGCAAGTTGAACTACTCTGAACCAATCCAACTGTTTAGCAAACTTTAGACTATAATCTACACGAAAATGTATTTTGCAAGTCCTTTCGAGAAGTGAAGTGTAACTAAGTTAACTGTGGAGAATGAATATATAAAAGCTATTTCACTTCTAGATCCTCACTACGAGAAAATCTATATGTCAATATTGCTAGTGAAAATATCTTAAGTTAAAGACAAGCAAGAACACAAGACACAAGATTTAACCCGAGGTTCGGCCACACCACAAAGGTGTCCTACTCCCTGTTGAGGAGCCCACAAGGGTCGGGTCTTTTTCAACCCTAATCCTCCAAAAGCCAACCACCAAGGTCAAGGCAATCTCTTCTTATCTTAGCTCAAAGAGCGGGCAATACAAACTTCTTGGGGTCGTCCACAAGTTTGGAGACTCCCAAGCAACCTCAAATCGTCTTGAAAACTTGGGGTTTCAAGAACACCAAGAACGCACAAGAGGTGTTTGCACAAGCTCAAGATCTTAAAAGAGATGGGAGAGGAAAACCAAATCGTGAGCACAAGCACAAACCTCACACCCAAGAGCTCCTCCAACAAGTTGAATCTTGAGGAAGATTTTAGTGTGAGAGAGAGGGGAGAGGGGTGCTTTTGTCTCAAGTTAGGTGCACAATAAATGTGTAAGTGCTCAGCAGCATTGAAGAAGGGGGTGGAGGGTTGTATTTATAGCCACGGCTCAAAAACTAGCCATTTGACCTGGAACCCCGCTGAAGACCGGTTGAACCGCCCCCTAGGGCGGTTGAATCGCCCCCTAGCAGGTCACAAACTGTCTACCAGTCTGACTGTCAGACTGACTGGCAGACTGACCTACATTTGACCAGACCGGTTGAACCACCCCCCTAGGGTGGTTGAACCGCCTCCTGACAAACCTGGTGACCTGTCTACCAGTCTGACTGGCAGACTGCAGGTCAGAGGTTAGAGGGGTCAGAGACCAGTTGAACTGCCCCTCAGGACCAGTTCAGCTGGTCTAGACCAGAGAGTTTAGGAGAGAAAACCCTAGCTCAGCTGCCTAGAGGCAAGTTCAGCTGGTGTATGGTCAAAGAGGTTCACAGCTGAAG
Source organism: Zea luxurians (assembly GCA_029449295.1). Lineage (NCBI taxonomy): Eukaryota > Viridiplantae > Streptophyta > Magnoliopsida > Poales > Poaceae > Zea > Zea luxurians. Next base: position 29,634,621 of record JAOPSE010000023.1, on the reverse strand, counting down.
TTGAAGTTCAGCTGGGGTTGAGAAAGCTCAACTCAGCTGAAGTCCAGCTCAACTAAAAAGCTCAGCTGCAGCTGAAGAAGCTCAACTCAGCTGAAGTTCAAGTTCAGCTGGGAAGCTCAGCTGCAGTTGAAGAAGTTCATCTGCTTTTCAACAAGAACGCTCTAGGTTTCTCAAGCCTAACCACGGTCAACCATATAATGCTAAAGTGATTTTTGGTTTTCAAAAAAAGCTTTTGAATTTGGGGACTTGATCTATAGCAAACACCATTACCTGTGCGAAAAATACTAAGGAAGAATTACATCATGCAACTCAAGATTTACATAAAATTTTATACGTCTGTTGCATGAAGTCCTTGTTGCTTCCTTAAGTTCTTGTGCTTTCTAAACATACACTGGGAACAAAAACCGTTAGTACCCTTATTTGTTTTGTCATTAAATCATCAAAACCCTCACTTGGGGTTGATTGCACTTACATTTCTAATTGTTCTTCCTTTTGGTTTCACATTTATTGGTTTATCGCTACTTACTCCTCCAATGTCAAAATCAAGCTTTTGCATAATAAATTAAAAAAACACGTCAGTTGTGCCCTTTAACACATTGGTTGTTATTGATACTGCATTGTATTTTCGTTTATTACCTTCCTAGACTGTTTGTATGTTTTGCAACCACTCCATCCTTCTATTCCAATGAATCCCATCATTTTTCTTATGCCAACGACATCCTGTAAACATATTAGAGTGCCGTAATTTATCATGGTATTTAACATAAATACAATTCTTATGATGCATAAATTCTTACATGTTCAACTCTTAATAAAGCATTTGATGCACCAGGCTCACACCCAGTTTTATCACCCATGGTTTTGAGAGCACCTAGAGAGGGGGGTGAATAGGTGATCCTGCAATATTCAACACTAATAGCACAAACTTGGTTTATAAAATGTTAATTAGATTAAACCAAGTTGCTATAGAGCGAGCTCTTGAGAAGAAATCAATCACAAAGAAAAACAACACAAGAGACACGGTGTTTTATCCCGTGGTTCGGCCAATGCCTACTCCACGTTGTGGTGACCTCCTTCGGTTAAGGATTGCACTCAATCCCTCTCAAGTGATCCAATGATCAACTTTGAGTACCATAGTTTTCTTCCTTAGTAGTCTTTTCCCGTTTGCGAGGAATCTCCACAAGTTGGAGCCTCTCGCCCTTACAATGTTTGATCACAAGAAAAGCACAAGAGTAAGGGAGGGAAATCAACGCACACAAGACTCAAATCGCAGCGAACACACGCACACAAGCCAAGATGTGAGCACAAAACACGGCGCAGGGAGTTCACAACTCAAATGGTGCTCAAATCTCTAACACAACATTCTGAATGCGTGGCGGCGGAGTCTAGGCGTCTTAGAATGTCCAGAGAATGCTTGGTGTACTACTCCATGTGCCTAGGGGTCCCTTTTATAGCCCCAAGGCAGCTAGGAGCCGTTGAAGTTCCAAATGGAAGGCAATTCTTGCCTTCTGTCGGGTGGCGCACCAGACAATCCGGTGCACCACCGGACATGAACAGAAGCAGTCTGGTGCCCGATCTCCTTCCTTATCAGACGCAGCCGGCCGTTGGACCTCCAGTCCTGTTGGCGCACCGGACACTATCCGGTGCACACCGGGCAGTTCGGTGTGACCAACCGACCATTGGTGCGGGCCACGCGTCGCCCGCTGATTCGCTGCCCACCGTTGGCGCAGGCGGCTTTGGCTCACTGGACAGTCCGATGCACACCGGACAGTCCGGTGAATTTTAGTTGCGGCACCATTTCTTTTTTCCGACAGCGACGAGTTCGTCGCTGGGCCAGCCTGGGTACCGGACACTGTCCGGTGTACCGCCAGACAGTCTGGTGCACCACAGGCTGGTGCTGGTTTGGCTGAAGTTAGCCAAAACTTCTCCTGTCTGATTCCAGTTTTCTTGGCTATGTTCCTAGTACTTAGAGAGATGTGTTAGTATCCAAAAACAATTTACTAAGTCCAGAGACATACTTTGATTCTTGATTTTGCACTTCTCAACCACTTAGCGCATATTAACTAAAACCATGTGTTGGGCATCTAATCACCAAAACATTTATAGAAATGTCCCAAGGGCACATTTCCCTTTCAATCTTTAATCACCAATATCCTACAACACAGGCTTATTCTAATACAATAAACCTTACCAGCAATGCTACAATAAAAATTTATTCAAATTAGTGATGTAACACATAATTTCCTTACATTTTGATCAGATTGTTCAGTTTGGCCGCCTGATCCCACAACCCCAGCAAATTCACCCACCTCCTGCACTCAATAATAATACAATAAAATATTAATTACTTAGTATATACATATATGAAACAAGTAGATCAAAGTTCACCCATCACCTGATTTTCATCACAATCAATACCATCATCGCTGTCATCACACCCTATATCAGGTTCTATTCTTGACAAAACTTGGACCAGTTCGTCTAATGTATCAAGTGCCTTTTCATATTATGCTTTGGACATACTTGCATGACGAACAACCTTCATTGTTTTCGTTAGCAACATTTTCTGTCTATATGATTTGGTAATCCCATCCTTTCCTTTAGAATTTTTTTCTGATCTCTCAAATGGAACGTCATGTATAGCTAAATTAGTATATCTTTGCAGGATGTACTCTTTTGGTATTTGATCTATCTAAAGGTGCATAAAAGCTTTTAATAAGTGTACACAAAGAAGACCTGCATATATCATTATGTAATGTTTTATCAGGTTAACTATCCAGCATGTACAACAATAATATTATTAATTTTACAAAACTAACATGTATGTTTGAAAGTTCCCTTTGACCCGGGAACAGGATCTGGATGTCGCCTAGAGGGGGGTGAATAGGCGAATAAAACTTTTCACTTTAAAACTTAAATTCTTACTCTACTCGAAGACTTAGTACGCAGTGGAGTGAAAAGATTCTTCGAGTAGGTTGCAGCGGAATAGAAGATCCTGTCTCAAAATGTCCTGCACTTCAAATAAAGCTTATACCACAGATAAGTATTGAAGTGCAGATATAAAGGTGAGTAAGACAGAGAGTCAGGATACAATACAGAACAGAGCACACAGACGCAGGGATTTATCCCGAGGTTCGGCCAAGCCTGAAATGCTTGCCTAGTCCTCGTTGGAGATAGCCACACCTAGGCTTGGAGTCTATTTCAACTCCTTCCTTCGTTTGCTCAGATCTGTCAGAATGACAGATAGAGCCTTCCACTATTGAGTTGGGTTACAACAACACCGTGGCTGCTTACAAACTTCTCGGCAGCACCTCGGTAGAGTAACGATACGCTCAAGACCTTGCTCTAGCTCTTAGCAGCACTTCTCCTCTCTCTAAAGGCTTATAGTTGTGCCTTCTACACAAACTATAGAGTTACACACAAGAGGGAGAGTGAGAATTGATTCCAGTGAAGTCTACACTTGTTGGCTGCGCTTTTTTTTTCTTGGAGGTGCCTAGGAGTCCCTTTTATAGACCCAAGGGGCCTAGGAGCCGTTGGACTTCATTTGGAAGGCAATATCAGCTTTCTGTCGGGTGGTGCACCGGACAGTCCGGTGCACCACCGGACACCTTCCGGTGCCCGATTTCCTTCCCAAAATGGCGCAGTCGACCGTTGCTGTCTTGGAGCCGTTGGCGCACCGGACACTGTCCGGTGCACACCGGACAGTCCGGTGCCCCCATATGACTGTTGCCTTTGCCACGCGTCACGCGCGGATTGCGCGGCCGACCGTTGGACCAGCCGACCGTTGGCTCACCGGACAGTCCCGTGCACCATCGGACAGTCCGGTGAATTATAGCCGTACGTCTCCAGACACCTCCCGAGAGCGACCTTTTCGCCGGAGTTCAGTCTGGCGCACCGGACACTGTCCGGTGCACCACCGGACAGTCCGGTGTGCCAGACTGAGCTGAGTCTTGGCTATACACAGCCAAGCCTTTCGCACCTCTTTCCTTTTCTTCTTCTTTCTGTTTCTAATACTTAGACAAGTATATTAGTCCACAAAACCAATGTACTAAGTCAGAAACATACCTTGTCTTAATTATTACATCTATAGCATTTCACATGCTTAAGCTTTGATGTTGGACTCATAAATCATCAAGTCGGCTTGACTTGATCTAGATTGACATTTCTTGGCTCTAACATCCTGCAAAGGTCACATAGAACATCTCCAAACATAGGAACAACCCAAACTAAAGATTAAGGTGAACTTAGCTCTTTTGGGCTGCTTCCAGTTCTGGTTTTGACACTTGTTCTCCTTCTAGTGACCTTGATCTCCTTCTTAGAGCTTGATCTTGAGCCTTATGACTTACACCACATAACTATAGCTGTTACCTCATTGGTTGTAAGTCACGTCCTTATGTAGTGATCCTTGATGTGTCGTAGCTGTTCTCAACTCGATCACCCTTGACTTTGCAAGCCTTCTTCTTCACCCTTGGCTTTGGGTTCCTCAGCCTCCTTGACCTTCTCCCGTGCACTTGGTACCTCGAAGCTCTTCTTGCCTCCGTCCTTGGCTTGATTAGTTGTCTCCGAGCTACGCACCCGAGTCTCACTTTATGCAATGTCCATCTTACTTGTGATGTCCATCATGTATCCATAATCCAGTTCTTGGACCATCACATTTGTTCACTTGTGTTGAACCCTGTAGGCTTTACCTTAAGCACCTGTTCAACACTTAGTACACTTGTTAGTCCTTTAATTGAGTTGTCATCCAAACACCAAAACTCACAAGAGAGCTTTCAATCTCCCCCTTTTTGGTGATTGATGGCAACACAATTAAAGCTTACATAAGAATAAGATTTTATGCACAAATTTTGAATTCTAAGTTTATAGAATGCTCCCCCTAAATATGTGCTTACTTCAAAAACATAATTTTGGCATCAGACGCCAAATTGCACATACTTAGGCAATTCGAAACATTTCTACACCTTAGCACTTTTTAGGATGCATTGTGTCAGAAATCAAACCATGATGCTATAACACACAAATGCACATAATCAGAGTTAAACACCATTCAAATTAGTGGATATATCACAGGAATATTAACCTACCACTATTCACCATTAAGATACCAATTTTAAAGCAATCTTAAAGCACCTTTAGTCTTAAAGCACCATTAACCACATGACTATCTATTACACTATAGAAGCCAATTAATTCATTCGCAGCGGAAACACTAGTCCATATGATGCAACACATAAAATACTACAAGAAGCATATGAATAACACACTAGCAAAGCTTAAGCTAACACATCACCCCTTAGGATAAGTTTTCCTCTTAGGTTGAGATAAGCTTTAATACACAAATTCTCCCCCTTTGACATCAAACACCAAAAACCATACTCAAGCAAGAGCATAGGATGATGTCAAGGGACAGCAGGGTGTTAAGGAGGAAAAACAACTATCAAAACTCCCCCTTACTTATTGAACATATGCACTATCAACATTTAGGTAAGATACATATATGCAAAAAGATTAATACTTCCTTTTGTACCTTTACCATGTTGTAGTGTACTTCCCATCTTGAAAGTATTTAATCTCTCGAGAGCTTCTCCACACTTGTGCCTGATTCTTTATCCTAACTTTTTCTTGTAGCTAGGACACCAAACTTAGAACAAGTTATAGTATTGGGCACAAGAAGAAACTTCTATTCTAATGATTATCAAAAGATGTCAATTGAAGCAAACTATCATGGCTACCAATTGAAAGACACCAATTGCAAAGTTTATTTATTATCATAGCTCCATGATATTTAAGAATGGCATCTATTATCACCAGATATTATAGAGCATGAGCAATCTAAAAATATGCACTTACTCACGACTTGAGATACCAATTTCTTGACTTACAGAGGTACCCAAGTCCTGATTGCTCCATTTCTTGCTCATCTTCTCTTTTCCACCTAGAGACTATACAAGATTGCTCAAGAAACAGTTAGTCTCAAAAGACACAAGTTATGTGCGCTCCCCCTCAAGTTGTGCATAAAGTATTTGAATGACTTGCACTTTGCACATTCTAGCTTCCTCAGAACTAGAGGGAATCACAACATACCTTGGTCAAGGCATACTCTATCACTTTCATCACACAAAGATGCCAATTTGAATATCAAATGGAAAGCCACTTAACACCAATTGAAGGCTAAATGAAAGGTTGACTAAATACAACAATGCATGCCTCTGTGGCACCTAAGCCAATTGAATACTCACGGGAAGTATAACATTTACACGCAACTTAGACATGCTTCATACTTAACTATCATTGCATCACATATACTAATTGAAAAACAACATGATCATGTCTAAGCACATCATAGTTAAGAAGGTTCTTTAGGTACACCAAAAGAAACAACATTTTAAGGCATAAGTCTCCTAAGCCACGATACTGCCAATGAAATGCAAGAACATAGCTATGATCACTATCAATGGAACTTCAAGATATTCAATAAAATTGCACAGTTCCATTTTCCATACCTTTGCCTTTATGAGAGCACTTGTTATCACCAATTCAGGGCTCCTTTTGCTCATGCACCTCATAGCTCAAAAGGGCACGACATGGATTTGAAATTCACACAGTACCAAACTAGGGTAATCATGTGAACATGGACTAAACAAAATGTCATAATTGCACATAGCATGACTTACAAAAAGTTACAGGTTTATCCATATACACCAAGAGAGTTAATCGTTGTGGATATAACAAATGAAAGAGCTACCCATGAATGATTCAAGAGATATATCCTATATAGCACCAGTCATCATTATGATTCATTTAACACAGGCAATCATAAAGCATAACTACTCCAAAGACAGGTAGCACAACAAGCCAACTTAAGAGCAATACTAAATTGCAATTATGTACTTAAAATACATGGGTACCATCCTTTGGAGAGCAAGTTGTAGATTCTCATCAAAGTCCTTTACTTGATTCACCAATAATGATTCAGGACCTATACACCTTATTTCACTTGAGATGAATCATGGGATTAGTGTTTTACAATAATTCAACCTTGGGTTAATAAACACCAAAACAATTAACAGCTTAAGCATAGAGTTTTAGATAACCGCCTTAAGCTCTCCCATGGTCTCCAGTCCATCTCAAGGCACCTGCATGGTCTAGTTAGCACAGTTTGGTACCCATCTCGGGATGGGTCTATAATGATCATCTAAATGAGCCTTTGGTACCCAAATTGCCTTTGTGCTAGTTCTAGATGATCTTGTTATAGATCTAGCACAAGTGTATGATTTGGGTCTCCTAAGCGAATGAGATTGAGACAAATTCACTTGCTTAGGAATCTTACCTTTATTACATACCTTTGATAGATGACCCTGCTCACCACACTTGTAGCAGAAGCGTCGCTCACTCTGACATGATGCTTGCCGTTTGCCATTTTTCTTGGTGAGAGTCATCTTGGAGACTGCACATGCTTGATCCGTCAATAGACGACAAGAAGTGATCGTGTGGTTCTTGTCATTGCATCCGAAGCATCTCCTTATCCCTTCACCCTTGTTGGTGTATGGACACGACGCAATGAGGTGTCCTGACTTGTTGCACTTAAAGCACCTCCTTTTCCCTTTTCTCTTTTTGTTCTTGGATGACATAGAGAAAAGGTTAGTGCAAACAACATGATTAATTGAATCTTTACCTTTTTCCGGGCTCATGTTGATTTCCTCATCTTTAGGAACATCCTTCTTATGGAGCTTAACACTTGCTGCAGTTTTTCCTTTCTCAAGCTTCTTCACCACGCGCCCGTGGATATCTTGAAAAAGTTGAGCAATGTGTCTTCTCCTTAGTTGTCTTTGCTTCTTGTTCCCACAGAATTTCTTTAGTGACCCTAAAACTTGTTGCTCAATCAATGATTGGCTTTCTTTTGAGCAACAGGGGTTAGCACATGGTGATATACAATTCAAATGCGCACACGTGCGAGAATGAGGTTCACATGAATTTAAGTTTGCAATTATAACCTCATGAGCAACATTAAGCATGATATGGTCATCAACTAATTTATTATGAGAATATGACAACATATCATACTTTTTACCTAGAGCACATTTTTCTAAGTCCATTGTCTCTACTTGACTCTTAAGCATAGAATTTTCCGTTTTAAGTTGAGCAATATTAGATAATGCATCATGACTATTTCTTTGCTCAATTAAAACATATTCATACCTTTGGACCAAATCATCATGAGAGCGCTTTAGCTTCTCATGTTCTTTGGTCATCTTCTCCAGGCTGTTGTCGATTTTGATGAGGGACTCCTCTAGCCTGAGAAGCGTCTCGCCTTGTTCCTTGTTCCTTCTCAACAGCTTAACCAAGAGTGCCTTGTCCTCTTTGTTGAGATGGATGTAGAAACGGCGAATCTCCTCTTCTTCCACATCATCGGTCTCATTTTCCCTGTCATTAATATCAGTGGAAGCCAAATAGGAAAATGTACCTTGAGGTGATGAAGATTCATCCTCGCTATCATCCTCATATTCCTCCTCATCATGGCTTTTGTCTCCACCGTCATTGTTAGCAATAAAACACTTATTATTAGTGGAGACCAAACCTGTCGACGAGGTGGATTCATCGTTGGGTGCCCATCGTTCTTGATCTTCTCCCTTTGAAAGGTAAGCATCACAAGCAATATAGGGAGTAGAAGCAGTACAATTTGCCACACAATATTTTACTTTAATTCTATTCCATAAATCATGAGCATCAACAAATAAATCATTATCACTACTCATGATGGCAAAATAAGCACCTCTAGAAAGAGAATCAACTAAGACGTTGCAAGCACGGTGATTGAGAGATAAACATCTTAGTTCATCATTAGAGGGATTTTTACTAATATCAGATGGAAAAATACTTCTACTAAAGATCTGTCTCAAATCAGGATCAACACTCATGAAAGCATTATAAATAGAGACAGACCAAGATTTGTAATTAGAGCCATCGCCTAAGAGAAGTTCTACAGTTACCTCTTGTGACGACATCGTTATCTCCGGACGGCTAAGCCCACACTGGAGAGGCCTAGCTCTGATACCAATTGAAAGTTCTCTTTGACCCGGGAACAGGATCTGGATGTCGCCTAGAGGGGGGGTGAATAGGCGAATAAAACTTTTCACTTTAAAACTTAAATTCTTACTCTACTCGAAGACTTAGTACGCAGTGGAGTGAAAAGATTCTTCGAGTAGGTTGCAGCGGAATAGAAGATCCTGTCTCAAAATGTCCTGCACTTCAAATAAAGCTTATACCACAGATAAGTATTGAAGTGCAGATATAAAGGTGAGTAAGACAGAGAGTCAGGATACAATACAGAACAGAGCACACAGACGCAGGGATTTATCCCGAGGTTCGGCCAAGCCTGAAATGCTTGCCTAGTCCTCGTTGGAGATAGCCACACCTAGGCTTGGATTCTATTTCAACTCCTTCCTCTGTTTGCTCAGATCTGTCAGAATGACAGATAGAGCCTTCCACTATTGAGTTGGGTTACAACAACACCGTGGCTGCTTACAAACTTCTCGGCAGCACCTCGGTAGAGTAACGATACGCTCAAGACCTTGCTCTAGCTCTTAGCAGCACTTCTCCTCTCTCTAAAGGCTTATAGCTGTGCATTCTACACAAACTATAGAGTTACACACAAGAGGGAGAGTGAGAATTGATTCCAGTGAAGTCTACACTTGTTGGCTGCGCTTTTTTTTTCTTGGAGGCGCCTAGGAGTCCCTTTTATAGACCCAAGGGGCCTAGGAGCCGTTGGACTTCATTTGGAAGGCAATATCAGCTTTCTGTCGGGTGGTGCACCGGACAGTCCGGTGCACCACCGGACACCTTCCGGTGCCCGATTTCCTTCCCAAAATGGCGCAGTCGACCGTTGCTGTCTTGGAGCCGTTGGCGCACCGGACACTGTCTGGTGCACACCGGACAGTCCGGTGCCCCCATATGACCGTTGGCTTGGCCACGCGTCACGCGCGGATTGCGCGGTCGACCGTTGGCCCAGCCGACCATTGGCTCACCGGACAGTCCGGTGCACCACCGGACAGTCCGGTGAATTATAGCCGTACGTCTCCAGACACCTCCCGAGAGCGACCTTTTCGCCGGAGTTCAGTCTGGCGCACCGGACACTGTCCGGTGCACCACCGGACAGTCCGGTGTGCCACACTGAGCTGAGTCTTGGCTGTACACAGCCAAGCCTTTCGCACCTCTTTCCTTTTCTTCTTCTTTCTGTTTCTAACACTTAGACAAGTATATTAGTCCACAAAACCAATGTACTAAGTCAGAAACATACCTTGTCTTAATTATTACATCTATAGCATTTCACATGCTTGAGCTTTGATGTTGGACTCATAAATCATCAAGTCGGCTTGACTTGATCTAGATTGACATTTCTTGGCTCCAACATCCTGCAAAGGTCACATAGAACATCTCCAAACATAGGAACAACCCAAACTAAAGATTAAGGTGAACTTAGCTCTTTTGGGCTGCTTCCAGTTCTGGTTTTGACACTTGTTCTCCTTCTAGTGACCTTGATCTCCTTCTTAGAGCTTGATCTTGAGCCTTATGACTTACACCACATAACTATAGCTGTTACCTCATTGGCTGTAAGTCACGTCCTTATGTAGTGATCCTTGATGTGCCGTAGCTGTTCTCAACTCGATCACCCTTGACTTTGCAAGCCTTCTTCTTCACCCTTGGCTTTGGGTTCCTCAGCCTCCTTGACCTTCTCCCGTGCACTTGGTACCTCGAAGCTCTTCTTGCCTCCGTCCTTGGCTTGATCAGTTGTCTCCGAGCTATGCACCCGAGTCTCACTTTATGCAATGTCCATCTTACTTGTGATGTCCATCATGTATCCATAATCCAGTTCTTGGACCATCACATTTGTTCACTTGTGTTGAACCCTGTAGGCTTTACCTTAAGCACCTGTTCAACACTTAGTACACTTGTTAGTCCTTTAATTGAGTTGTCATCCAAACACCAAAACTCACAAGAGAGCTTTCAATGTTCCCAGTTCTTGCACTCGCAAGTATACTTATCATCGTCCACGTTTGCTACAACTTTGAACTAGTGTTGTCCCCACACAATTCTACATGACCTATTCGTGTGTTGCACCACCCAATCATTTGGTCCACCCTCTGGATCTTGGGATATTTTGTACGCAGTGGCATATTTCATTGCTTTCTCAAATCTATTCATAACAGCTCTAGTGTATGCCCTTGCAACTCTGATCCCAAACATATAGAAGGTATCAGTTGCTTTATTTCCCTACAATAATTAACTCTAATCAATATTAAAAACGTTGTATATTAAAGTATTTATTTTTTACATACCTTGCACACCAATGCTTCTTTCGACTCCTTCATCTTCATGTTATGTAACAGTTTCATCATTTGTTTTGCAAATACATGCATTGGGGTGCTTGCATCCACATGACAACTCTTCACTAGTTTGTTCATGCTCTCACTTCGTTGTGTTGAAACCATAACACCACAAAAATCTTTTTTGAAAAATGCAGGGATCCAATTATTCCGAATTTCATAAAGTTTCCTTAGCACAATATCTTCATGTAGTTTAAATTGATCAAGCATCATAGCCCATGCAGATTCAAACTCATATGGTGTCAGTGATGATGCACAATAGATTGAAACTTTGTTTTGAAGTCTTGCTCCAAAAATCTTGCATATAATTCATTAAGTAATGACATAAATCTGTTCTGGACATGCCATAAACAAAGTCTGTGAATTGTATTTAGGAACACCTTTCATAGTGCAACTAGCATTACAGGATCTTGATCTAAATAATTTGCCATAAAAACTATTAATTTTACTTCATATTTCCAAATCGATACATATTCTGTAAATTCAATAAAATTTCATACCTGTTAGCATAACTCGCGGACCTTCACAACCCATGCATGTTTTGAATGCATTAAAAGCCCATTCGAATGTATCTACAGTCTCATCCCCGAGTAACACAAAACCAAGCAATGTGCAATGAAGATGATGGTTAGCTCCAACAAACATTCATAGTGGTTTGTCGTACAGATTTATTTTATGTGTTGTATCAAAAGTTACAGCATCACCAAAATCAACATATTCTGCCTGCATGCTAGCATGTGACCAAAAAATGCCTTTTATCTTCCCTTCGGCATTGAGCTGAAAGTCGCAAAAAAACTGAGGGTTCTGTTTTTTGCACATAGAAAAAAATTCCAAAAGCTTAGATACGTCATTAGCACAGCTCTCTCGTTTCCTAGCCGCTTTCCTTTTCATTATACAAAACAAATTAGTCAATTGCATCACAATCAATTATCAAAATGACGATGTCATTCGTAAATGAAAATTAAACTCAGATTTGAGTTATAGCTCTTATATGTTTTTCAAATCTTGTGTCGTAATGGGAACATTTTCTGGGCCATCATGCATGTCTGAAATCATATCCACAATACAGTGTTGTGGTACCCTACTGTCATGCATTGCTCCAACAAAGTCCATAAATTCCGGGTCACGTGTCTTGTTACAGCGGAGGTGTTGTTTCTCAGTTTCTTGGGTTAAAAAATCATGATTATGTTCAAGGTTAACTAGTTCAATCCTGACAGATATGACACTTTTTTGCATCATCATAAATTTTTCTAAGCTTTATCCCTTCTTTGCACTGTGTTCGACCTGTGTATTTGTTCCGGACTCTAGGGTTACCATCTTTTCTTTCTGCACATCTCCCCTCTCTAGAGCAATTTAACCATTTACAGTTTGTCCTTTCACTATACCTTTTCAAAGGAAATCCAACCTCATATGCATATCGTTTATAGAAATTATACGCATCATCAACATCTCGGAATACCATACCAATCCTAGGAATTAAACTAGGATCAATTGAATCTGGCTGTGCAGAACATATAAAATCATTATATCAACATCAACTTTTCATTTCTCCAGAACATAATAGCATCGCTAGAGAATTCAAATCATAAATATAGGTAAAAGCACTGAACTTACGTGTGATTGTAATATATTTGGTGTATCCATCTCACCAGATCCTACTGTATTCATCGGTCCGCGCATCACAGTTGTCAGAACACCATCTCCTCCACATACCTCATTGCTACCAGGTCCACGCAGAGTTGCAGGTGCCATCTCGTTTCTAGTGCAAGCAGCAATGGCACCTAGAGGACGCATCAGGGAGAACCGCACAATCGGTGATCTATGAAATGGTGATGACATAACCGCTCAAGCCTATGAGTATGTGGAGAACCAAGATGGGTTTTTTTCGCTTTGTATGTTAACTTTCAACTGATTAACAACTACCTAATAAGCCAATACTTTCGCGCCAAACGCCTTATTTTCAGGGATTGCCCACGTCTCAAACCATAACAGGTCGGGATATTCCCCCCATACCTTTTATGCTTATATGAATTTTCATATCACAATTTATGCAATACCAATAACAAAATTATGCTGATTTGTATACTTTTTCACACTGTTATGTTTGCTTTCAATAACAGAAAGTATACCAGAAACATATCCTGATACTTTTTACGAAACATTATACCAGAACATATATCATTTACAATGTTTCCTCGGTATTACATGCAGATATCAACCTACGTAAAAATTTATGATCTATCCTCCGCAATAACCGTCCCATAATTTCGCTCATGCATATAATGCAATCCCGTGGATTGCGTTACATGTGGTTCAATAACCCACCATCCCACGTCGTGTGGATGCCCTGCCATTTAAAACCATTGCCTGCCATTTTTGCGTCTGTCACGTTGGCCACCCTGGGTCACATCGGTCGAACCAGGCTCGTCTGCTTAGATGTGGGGCGGTTTAGAATGGTCTGGTCGGATGGTCTAGGGGTGGCTGGGGCTTCCACCATGAGTTTGAAAGCCCAGCGCTCCCAATAGCCTTACCATATATATATATATATATATATATATATATATATATATATATATATATATATATATATATATATATATATATATATATATATATATACTAACTATTAAGCGCTTAGTGTAGACTGCCCCCGCCCCCGCCTCCGCCCGCCCGACCTCCGGAAACCCAGCCTCTGCAAACCTCCGCGACAGCCATGTCCACCGCAAACCTCGCCGCAAACCGCCCGTGCTGCCTCGCTGTGATGCCCGCCCGCCTGCCCGCAAACCTACGACCGCCGCAATCCGAAAGACCGCAAATCCCTCCACGCGCCGCGACCATCGCAACGCTGCGAACCGCCCGCCGCATGCCGCACGCCCAGCACGACCCATGGAACCCCGCAGCCGCCCTAGAGCAAACCTCGCCGCTATCCATTCGCCGCGTCCCCGAGCAATCCCGAGCAAGCCGTTGATTGTCTACTCCCCCCGCCGCAATCCGTTCGTCGCGCCACGACCGCCGCATACTCCGCAACAAACTAATCGTTAGCATGCCGACACCTCCTCTTTCTCCCCCGCAGTCCCCGACCCTCCGCGGCTCTGATCCGCCTTCGCCGCCCTAGCTGTTGCGCCCACCCATGCCCGGTTCCACCTCTGGTGCTAAACCCTAGCGTGCCACCTATTTATGCGCACTCCACGTCCCCTGCGCCATCACTTGCAAGGCATGGACGTCTTCGTGCCGATGGCTTCTTCTTCAGACTTGTTGGCAAGAGGAAGAGGTGGTTGTCGGCGGTGTCTTCTTTGGGCATGCACCGACAAGAGGGAGGAATGGTGGACGACCCCACCAACCACCGACCTCCCCTCGCTCGGGCCCCGCTCATTCCCTCGTTGTGGCCAACACGATGAGGTTCGTGCTCATGTTTGTCCCGGTAGCGCGAGGTGGAGTTCAATCCTGCACTAGGGCCCCGCCCCGTTCCCCTCCCTCGGCGCTTAGATCCCACACTCTTAACCACCGTCTCCCCACCCTGCCCCCTCCCCACCGTCGCGTCACTAAGTTCTTTGACCTCACATCGGCAGAGTTTCGCTAGACCTACCTTGGCCTTCGTAAGTTCCAGCGCGCGCTTCTCAAAGAGCTCGCGGAGTTGGCGCATGAAGCGCCCATGCTCCCTCTGATGGCCTCCCAGACGACTTCGATTGGAGGGACCACAACGTCATCGGGCCTGTCAAGAACTAGGTCGTTTTCCACTGAATCTGGTGACCATGGATCCAAATATCGGAGTCTTTCCTTTCACATCAATTTATTTGCTCTTTCCTCCTAAAATTCTTTTCTGGGGCTATTATTTAGGGTTAGTGTGGATCCTACTGGTCGTTCAACGTGTCGGGAGCGCTGGAGGGTGCGTACTGCCTCACAACTGGCAAGCTGGAGGTGCTTTCGGAGTAGGAGTTCGTCGACTGCGACCACGAGGTGAAGTGTCCTTTCCTTTCCCTCCCTCCCTCCCTCATGTGTGTAGCTTTCCCTGTGCTGATTCAAGATTTGCATCTCAAGTAGGGTCAGTGCAACAAACGTTTTGTGTTGGCTTATAGCTGCTTGTGCTGACTGATTCTATTTGAACTTGCTTCATTCACTTCAGGGTTACAAAAATGATTTAGTAGCCTAAGCAATTATCCGATTTAGACATGTATTCACATGATTTTCCTAGGAATGTCGAACATGTCCTCCATGCTACCGTCAACACAGACGACAGCGAGGCCAGGCAGCAGGATCTGCGCCAGCATGTGCATCACCTCCGAGTCGCAGTACACACACTGGATCAACGATACGTGAAGGTATGCCAATTTGTTTAGAAAATTCATACAGGGGAAACATAAATAAGAATATAAGATAATATATCAAGTTGGCTTGCTTGCACACTCAGAAAAATAAAAATAGGATGTAGGGCCTTAGTTTATAAAGGAACAAGAATGGGCAATACTCAGAGAACAGACACACTGTTATTTCTACGGCTTGCAAATTCTCAATGTATTGGCCGTAATTTCCCTCTAATTTCTAGCACACCTACACAGTTTCCCTTTTCATATCACTTACAGATTTTGAATACTAAATTCAATATTAGTGGTTGATCTGGTGGTTGATTGTGCTAATCAACTCTCCAAGTTCTGCTTATGGTGTAATGCGAAGTGTCAACACAGTAAAAAACAGTCATTAAAAATAGGAAGTGTAGACATCTCTAAAACAATGTGATCATAAATTGTTGAACTGCTCAGATAATGGAACTATTGCAGATTAGTCTTAGTTTCTTCCAGTTGCTTTTGCAAGTTTGAATTTTTATCCTTTGTTTCTTCATTTGCTTGCTGGATAACTGAAATTTGGTTCTGCTGCTATTCCAAGTCACTCTGAAGATTCTTGATTTTAGCCTCAGATTCTTGTAACTGAGTCAGTGCTACAATTTTCTATTTTTGTAGTAACATAACCTCATTATGCAAATCAGTCTTTGCTGCTTTGAGGTCTTTGTTGTCCTCCTGAAGATTTGAAATCTCTTGTACTTGTTGTTCTAATATTCTCTTAAGATTAACTATAGAAGCAACAGCTTCATTCTTTTGAACTTTAATAATCTCATTGTGCATGTTAGAATTTGCCAGCTTTAGGTTTTCATTAGTTTTCTACATATCGTAAATCCTATCAAGTTGTTGCGATAGATCATTCTCAATATTCATCAAAGAAGCCTTTAGCCGCTCTATCTCTAATGTGGCAGAATTCTTCTCCTTCTATAGTTCCACAATATGACTATTGCGAACACTTTTTGTTGACTCCAGTTCCTTTTCCAAATCCTTAACATTAGAATGTGCCTCCTCTTCCTCTAACACATAGTCATAAGAAACGGGTACAGTGGTAGCGACCCTTGACCCGGAAACATCATCCTCGACCTGGATACGTAGAGTCATTTTTGTTCCTACCATGTAAAAATCTCTCATAGATAGTGTACCACGTTCCTTGACCCTATCGATCCAGGAATTTTGTGACTATGCTCTAACTCACTCGTGTACATAGAATTTTCTGATGTTAGCCCTTCTTTTTCTTCTGTAGTTCTGCTGCAATACTACGTTACTTGTCTAAATTGTTCATTGTCTTTGTGGTCTCAATCTTCAATCCATCTATTTCCACCCTCAATTGCTGGAGTTTTCTTTCAGCTAAATGATTTTCTGTGGTCAATGATTCAATTTTAGCTTTGGTTTCTTTGATGGTTGCCTTCAGTTGATAGCATCAATATCTAAGTTATGATGAAGTGCTTTCAGGTTATCATGCTCCACTGACAGCTGACAGCATCAAGTTATGGTTCTTTAGATTCTGGTTTTCTTCAAACAAGGATTGCACCTCTTTCTTAGCCTTCAAGGACATCCCTTTTTGGCCAAAAAAAAGATAACGACCTGCAACACCAGAGCCCTTGCCCTCAGCCTCACCACGCATCTGGCTCAGGCCTAGGCGCCGCCAGCACCCTCTCCGACTTAGCCCCTCAAGTGGAGGTTCTCGCAAGTGAGAGGTGAAACGTCCATCCTCATTATTATTCTCAGGGTCCTAATCATGTTGTATCACCTACGCTGCATAGCAGTTCTCCATATGTATTTACTATTTTCAAATTGTCGAATTGTACGCCCGCAACCAAAATTCTATCACTTGCCTTTATGTTCATAGCACACCTGTTCTGTTTGACAATTATGGCTTTTTATCAATTATTGTACATTTTTGGTCCAGTTACTGTTGCAGGGTTGTCTTGTCAAAGTAAATTTCTATTTGCTGACATGCTAATGTTTTTCTTTGTGTTTGGGGTTCTTCACCTCCCTCGCAGCAAAGAATGTATTTTTTATCGAGGGATATTTCGTTAATTAGCTAGATGAATATTATTACCAATGTGACCATTATGTTGTGGGCAGTGGGACTGATGTTTGGTCTGTTAACCATTTTGTGGCCTGAGTTGTTTGGACTCGATTAATTTTAGGGCAGCATGTGGCTTTGCATGATCCTAAACGAGAGCCTGGTGTCATATGCCTCATCAATACAAGATTATGCCCAATACAGGTGGCTCAAGCTGCTTGTGAAGATGCATGTTCTGTCTATTTAAGGGAATACTGATCAGCTCCTGATATTAACATATATGGCGATTCAAATTTTACATTTTCGTAAGTCCTATAATCTCTCATAAATTACCACAATGGACTTGGATCATTTAAGGGAATACTGATCAGCTTTTGATATTAACAGATATGGTGATTTGAATTTTACATTTCTGTAAATCCTATAATCTCTCAAAAATCACCTCCATGGACTTAGATCGTTAGCGATGGTATCATTTTGTCTGCCATGGTAATGTCATAAAATGTTTTTAGAATTCAATTTGGATGCTTCTTATAGATCACATAATTTGTTTGTGCACATTTCTATAGCCTCGTTATTTTGGTCCTTTTAATTGGCTTACTCTTCTATATAAGAAAAACAAACGGATACATTTTTTTGAAACATTAGCTAACCTTTTGGCTTCGTCAAATATAGACATCACATTACACCTATGGCTGATGTTATTTGAATTGGTGAAGAACTCTCTCTGCGACTCCGCCTGGTGCAAGACCAATATATTAATTTTGATAAAGATGTTCCTCCAGTGAGAATTATAGTTGCTAAAGGAGAAGAGGATGTTACTATCAAGGTAGTAGTCTTTATTATCACCTATCTTGAATTGTCGGTAACGTTCTAGATACATCTATTTAATTGTAAAATTAATTAGTATATTATATGTGAGGCTCTGTTTTCATATGTTGTACTTACCTGTTTTGATGTCCACCACCCTCAAAAGATAGAACTGAACCTTGTAGTCTATAGACAAGTTGTTTATATTCTAACTGGAGTCTACCTAATTATGCTCATCGTCTGATTTTGCTTCAGGAGAAAACTTCGAGAAGCCAGTAAGTTCCGGTCTCCAAATTCAGCACCATATACTACCTGTATCAGAACGGATTTTATAATAAGTTAGAAAGGTTATATACTTACAAATAAGCTATCATCCAGCTTCCCTCGCAAGAGAAAACACTTACAAAGCATGTAATTGTTTGTAATAGAAAGGTTCAATACATTTCAACTTTTGACCATGGATTCTCTTGTCCCTGACTGCTTGATTGGCTGAGGTGCTGTTGTTTTTGTCATATCACATTTAAACAAGGTTTTGAGCATATTTATTATTGCTGCAATTTTGAAGTTGGGTTAAGGTTTTTGACACTTCCATCATTCCCTCCATCTCCCTATTTACATATTTGTCATATCACTCCCTAATTTTCTTCGTGTGTCTACTTTTGTTTCTATAGGAAATGTCAATCTCAGGATGCTTACCTATTTTTGCCTTGCTTGTTTATGTACAAACAAAGAGTTCGATTTGTGCCAAGGGTATAAATTATTGATTAAGTTGTAGTTATGGTGAGCTACAAGACATGGCCTGAACAGTTGCACATAACAACTGATTTTACCGAGATTTAGCTTAGTATAGTATTTTAGTATGGTCTTTTCCATGTGCAGGAAGCTCGATGCATGACAAAAGCAAGAAGGCTTGGTGTTCCTACCCCAGTACTTTATGTTGTGAATCTAGTTCTACATACTTTGACCTTTGAGCATGTGGATGGCTTGTCTGTCAAGGATATACTTCTTAGGTTTGGTTCAGATGGGGTCAATGAGGAACGCCTGAATGATATTGCCACACAGATGGGAAATGCCATTGGCAAACTACATGATGGAGGCCTTGTTCAATGTGATTTGACCACGTCAAACATGATGATTAAGAACAGTAACAATCAATTGGTGGGTACAATATCCTTTTCGCCAACACCTTATGTTTAATGCATTCACTTTATTGAGCTATGGAGTCGAGTTTATGGCTGTCAAGATCAGCAGCAATCGACCCATCTGAGTTGCATCGTGGCTATTGATTTGCAACTTATATAAGTTAAATCTTAGCAGGTTCTTATTGATTTTGGTCTGAGTTTCACATCGATAATTCCTGAGGACAAAGCGGTGGACCTATATGTGCTAGATAGAGCTTTGATTTCCATGCATTCGTCCTATGGGGATGTGGTGAGGAGGCTAAATCGATATTCAAGTTGCTTCCATTGATACGTTTGCAGTCTTCACTGGTTCTCTATAAGTTTAGTATTCATTTCTAAGCTGCATATGGTTCAATCCTATAGGACCAGTTTAATAGTAGGTTATGTAGTTTAGTCGTTTTATTGTTTCGTGATATAGTAGAAATGTTTACATATTTAGTGTGATTAACCAATCTTTTGAGTTTCTATTTTCGACCCTCTGATGTTGTGGGGAATGAACTCTGCTTTGGCCTACTTTAGCCTTGATTAGACTACATAATGTTAGTCCATTTGTAATACTATCATGCAAATTTCCCTGCTATTGTTTTTTTGACCTTCCAACCAAATCTGAAACTAATATTTCTCTCCATTTCTTCCATTAGGGTAATGAATGTGATTTTCATCACAATGAGGGTACCCGGATGAACCTTATGGACTATTGGTACTGGTTGAATGGCAGATGTTTGAATCCTAAGTGTGCATTTTGCCATCCTCTATTTACTATCAGATTTATAACTACTTGTCTATCTTATCTATTAACATTATTTTCTCAACTTTGTTTTTGCTTCCTTTGTCTTCTCCAACCAATTGATGGTCTCTTTGGTGCCCCAACTTTTGCACTACCTCCGGTTTCTGCGCACTTTGGTGCCTATAACAAGGGCAAGCAGATGGTCTGAGGCTGTTACTTCTAGAAAGGGAACTCCTTGAAGGGTGATAGATGCACTATAAGACCAGGTTCCTGTGGAGGGTGATCCTGTCAAAGACTAGAACCAAAATTTTGAAATGACTCCTACTGATGAATGGACACAAAATAGCAAGGCGGCTGATGATATTTTGGGGTAGTCTTCTCCTGGTTTTGATGTTCTGACAATGATAGAGATGATGCTGCTTATCTACATGGCAAGGAAATTTTGATGGATGGTAAGATTTTCGTCTTGGGGTTTTAGCATTTTTCTCTATGTGTTGCGATCGCTTCTTCACCTCGATCTGTCTGCTTCGTACCAGCTGTTTTTTGTTATTGTAGAATTGCAGATATTGTTTATTTAATCATTTTTGTTATTGCTGCTAGCCATTTAGGATTGGTCGAGATTTTGGCATATTAACTCAAGGGTATGTCACTTTTTGTTTCACTGCTAAAATTAGCAACTAAAGAGTGCTTATGCTACTCCTCGGTGTTAAAATTAAGTGTAATGGGTTTAAGCAGGTACTGCTCAGTTTAATGATCTCAAGAATTTATTTGTGTTGAGATTTACAAGAAAAATGTCTATATGAACACATTGTTGTGCATTTTAGCATGCATGTCACATGTCCGTGTCTTGGACTACGACTAAAAGTTGTACGAGACTACATGCACCGAGCAACAATGCCTTTGTTGGTCATGACAATTGACTTGAGTATTGAGTATCTTGTGAACACACACTGCTCACCACTGCTTGCAACATGCCGCAATCAACTATGCTGTTGGGGGCTTGTTCTCAAGTGCTAAGAGTTAAGAACAAGGCAACACAGAAAATGTTAAATATTAAGGTCCTTCGTCCTCCACTTCATTATATCCCTTCGGGACATAAGGAATTTCGGACGAAGGTTACGAAGGACGCACCTTCGTAAGCATAATAACGTAGGAAGAAGCATTCATATAAATTATGAGATATCGAATGGAAATTCAAATGTTAACACAGAATCATTTCCATTTCTATTAATACGAATGAATATAAGTGACATATGTACCTTCGGTCTTGAGGAAGACAAGAGTACAAATATGATGCGAAGGCAAAATGACAGGTTCGCGTGAACAGTACAGAGGTACTGTTCATCTATTTATAGGCACAGGTCGCAGCCTGTGACAAATTACAATTATGCCCCTTACAAAAGTTTACAACATTGACTCAGACCACTTATGGATAAGAAGGTCATTCTATTTCTATGTCGGTTTGAAACGCCGAAGCTCCATGAAAAGGAGCCTTCGGCCATCTCTTGGAGACGACTTCAGCCGAAGCTGCTTCTTCGTGTGAGACCTTCGGCGCACCGAAGCACGACCCCAACAGTAGCCCCTTTCGCGGTGCTAGATCGTTTTTCGTAACGAGCTTGACCCGTGAAAAAAGAGCCTCTTCAGCTTCGGGAAGCCGAAGGTCCAAAAAACACCTTCCCTGAGCTCGTTGCGGAGAAACGATCCGACTTCCGAGCACGTGCCAGGCCCACCTTGCAGAGTTACTGTTTGATCTTTGCGGTCCACTGCTCAGCGAGTACAAGTGACCGCCCGTCTGGTGTAAAAATCTTGCCGCTTCGCCTTCTTACCTGCAGTACTATATAAACAAGCGGGTAGGTGTGAAGTTACCACAGCATTCATTGCTATTTGCACTGTTTTGCTGCCAAAATTTTTCACCATAACCGAAGCTTGACTCCCAAAATCGAACGAAGGTCTGCTTCGTCAGAAAGGAGAGCTTCGGAGAAAAGGAAAAAAGAAAAAAGTTTCTGACTTCCCCAAACTCAGAATTAAATGGCGAGAGTGCGGTCTACTGCCAAAGTTGTACGTGAGGGAGACGAAGCCGAAGGTTCGGACACTATGCCCATCTCCGAAGCGATGCAGCGCTCCGGTCTAGTGACTGCGGAAGAAAGGCCTGCTGCCGAAGCAAACCCAACAACAGCCGAAGGAGAAGAAGAAAACATTGAAGGGACTGACCCCGAGGATGACTACCACATTGCCATGCCCAGCAAGCCCAGTCACTTGGATTTTGGGAAATCAACTGTCTCAAAGGCTGACCTTTCGAAGATGGTAAAAGCAGGTTATTTCAATGAAGATCAGAAGAAGCTACTTCGCTTCGGGGGAGAAGAAACCACCCCGAAGCCAGAGGAGGATGAGATTGTTATCTTCAAGAGTTTTTTAAAAGCTGGGCTAAGATTCCCTCTTCACAATATTGTTGCGGAGATACTGAGGAGGTTTGGCATCTACTTCCATCAATTGACTCCTAACGCCATCGTTAGGCTCAATGTTTATATCTGGGCCCTCCGAAGCCAAGCTGTGGAGCCGTTTGCTGATAGCTTCTGCCGAGTTCACGAATTACATTACCAAACCAAGGCCAGGAAAGATGGGCTTCATGATAATTTCGGTTGCTACAATTTTGCCTACCGGAAGACAACAAAGTGTCCTGTAATCAGCTACCGAAGCAAATGGCCAGCAGGCTGGAAATCTGAATGGTTTTATGTAAAAGTTGACGAAGACAAAGAAAAATTGGTACAAAGCCCTCTGGATTTGATCTTCGGAGAGACGAGGCCACGATGCCGCATCGGCGATCTAAAAGGTCCCACCTGGGCTGCTCTGGGTGAATTTGAAATTATTTCGGAAAATATTGGCACCAGGGATCTAGTTCAGGAGTTCTTGGCATTCAGAATTTTCCCTACTCTAAAAGAGTGGGAAATGCCGAAGCTGAAGGGAGAGAAGAAGAAGGGGGAGTTGGTTCGTCTCCCCTATCACTTTAAATTCAAGAAGTACTTTAAAAAGCCCTGCAAAGAGTGGTTAGACACAGTTGAGACAATGTGTAATGAAATCTTGGGGAATTACTCCAAAAAAGAGGATCAATTAATGACAGCGGCCTTCGGCACCCGACCGAAGCGAAGACTAAACCGAGTATTCGATGCCCTGGGCTTCGAGTACCCAGACTATGAGCAGTTGAACAAGGGTGCCGAGGGCCACAAAAGAAAAAGAGTAGTCGAAACTCTGACAAAGGATGAAGAGCAACCGGCAGCAGAGAAGAAAATTCCGAAGAAAAGGAAAATTTCAACTCCGAAACGGAAAATATCCGAAGAAGAGATGACCACCACACCGCCTTCTACCAGCGACGTGGAAGAAATTTTAAAGGTAATGACTGAACCCATGCCCACGAAGCTAAGTCCATTAGGGCTCCAACTGACGAAGCTTTTTCAAAAGGTGGACGAGCCGGATCAGACGAAGATAAGCAAACCCAAACGGCAAAGAATCATTGCGGTAACTGAAGTTATCGATAAGACACCGCCAAGAGCGTCAGTTCAAAAAACAGCAGCTGCCGAAAGCACCAAAAACGTCGAAGTCGCACCTTCGGAGGTCGCGGTTACCGAAGCCGCTACAACCGAAGATGTTAATTTGGAATCAACCATTGAGGATATTAACAAAATTTTGGAAGACATAGATGCAGAAGAAGCTGGTGTTGCTACTGAAAAATCCATGGCCACAGTGCCTGAAAAAGGAAAAGAAATAGCCGAAGATACTTCGGATGACGAAGCCTACACCTTTCAGAATTTAATTGGGCAAAAACTGACGAAGGACGAAATAGAAGAACTTAAAGATTATGCCAAATCTTGCGGCTACAAGTCAGGTGCCCTCCTATTTGGAGGTGTAGACGATGAAAAACTAGGCTGCATTCGAGACCAGACTGGAGCTAAGGTAATCGGTACTCTATCAAAGAGTATCGGTTTTCCGAAGCTAGAGTCAGACATCAGCCGCTACCGACGACAACATATCGTCGGCAGCTTATTTTATTCTAACTTCAGGGTAAACAACCTTTTCTCTGGTTTTTATTGCTGTTAACAATGAAAATATTACTAACATAAGTTGTTTCTGTACAGAGCATGCTACTGAGCAAAGCTCTGAAGATGCAACAAGACTTGGAGGACAAAGAGCACGAAGCTATAATTGAAAACTTAGAAAATAAAATAAAAGAGCAATCTGCCATCATTGAAAAGAAGGACTTCGAGCTCCAATCGGCCGAAGGCTTACTGGCTGAGACTGAGGCTAAATTATTAGAGTTGAATTCGAAGCTCACCAATCAATCAATACAATTCAATCAGGAGAAGCTAGAACTGAATTCGAAGCTTCAAGCCGAAGTCCAGACCAGCTCAGAATTGAAGAAAACATTAACAATCCTTCAAGACAAGTGCTTGAACTTTGGCAATAATTGCATTGGACGATTAAAGAAGATATTTTACTCTGTTGGAGCCAGCAGCGGGAAATTTAACCCTTCAGCAGAAAATTTACCCCAGACCTTCGATCATATTGAAGCTGAAATCGAAGAGCTTGACGAAGTTATAGCCGGGCACGGCGACTTCTGTGCCTGGGTAGCTTCTCGGGGTACCGCTGCTGCATTTCTGAAGGCCGGCTGCGAACATGGAAAAATTGTCAATAGGCCCAACTTCACCTTATCTCCATCAATCCTGGATGATATGCCTGACCTCGCCCGAAGTATCTCCAACAGATTTATAAAAATGATATGGACAAAAGGCGGGCGGGAGAAGGCTGGAGATGAAGCCCGAAGTCATCTTGAACCGGTAAGAAATGATATTTCGTACTTACCTTTTCCTTTGGACTTGATTTTTACTCACGATTCCTTGATTCATGTAGGATGAGGAAGGTGAAGATGATGCCTAAGATATGTCGCCGAAGCTGTCGCCGAAGCTGAAGCTTAACGAAGATTAGTGTGCTATAGAGAAACTCAGGATAATTTTGTAACAACTCTTGTAAATAGAATTAAACTGTTCTTCAAAGAACTTTGTACATACCTTGTAATATATTCTTACCCTTCGATTGAGGCGCTTTGATGTGGACGAAATCAGTATTTTGAGCCGAAGGCGAAAAAACACCTTCCCTTCTTTTCGTACACAACGAAGCATAAAAACAATTCTTCTTTTGCCGAGCAACGAAACTTTTCTCTTTTGTACACAACATAGCGTAACAAATAAAAGAAAACCACTTCACCGAAGCTTTTCTTTTTGCCGAAGCAACCACTTGGGAACACAAATGCTATGAATGAATGCTTATGCATGCAAATGCTATGATGTAATGTAATGTGCGAATGAATGTCCGAAGCGTATGTCCGAAGTCACATTGTCAGCCGTTACTTTCTTAGAAACAACCACACATTAGCTCTGCATTCCCTTAGGAACGTCTTCGGAGCCTCTTCGCCTTTTACTTAGGCAATATCAGCGTTGACTTTTCGCTGTAAGCTCTGCATCCCCTTAGGGACGTCTTTGGAGCTTCTTCGCCTTTTACTTAGACGGTATAAGCTCTGCATTCCCTTGGGAACGACTTTGGAGCTTCTTCGCCTTTTACTTTCGGCGGAATCAGCGTTGATTTTTCGCTGTAAGCTCTGCATCCCCTTGGGGACGTCTTCGGAGCTTTTTTTTTCTTTTTCAGTTTTGGCACTCGATGGTG
The DNA here is from genome assembly GCA_029449295.1 of Zea luxurians. Classification (NCBI taxonomy): domain Eukaryota; kingdom Viridiplantae; phylum Streptophyta; class Magnoliopsida; order Poales; family Poaceae; genus Zea; species Zea luxurians. Next base: position 29,608,444 of record JAOPSE010000023.1, on the reverse strand, counting down.
CGCTCTCAGCTTTTACATTTACATTCTTTGGGGGATTTTGCTCTTATAAAACTAAAAAGGAAAATTACATATGATGGCCCCATTAAAAACCTTTCTCCCCCTTTAGAAAGGAAAAGGGTGCCATGAAAAAGAAAAGAAAAGAGAAAATTACATCGAATTATACATAAAACCGCCGAAGCTCATCCGCATTCCAAGATCTTGGAATTTCATAGCCCTCCATGTCCTTTAGTCTGTACGAACCAGGCCTTGACGAAGATGCTACTAAGAAAGGCCCTTCCCATTTCAGTTGCAACTTGCCCACTGTATCCGGGTTGGCCACTCTCCGAAGCACCAAGTGTCCTGGCTCAATATTTTTTAGCCGGACCTTTCTATCTCGCCATTTTACTGTTTCGGCCTGGTACTTATTGATATTCTCCACGGCTTGGAGCCTGATCCCTTCTAAGGCATCTTTTTCCACGAGACAAGTATCTTCGGCACCTGGTTCTGCCGAAGCTACCACTCTTATTGATCCAGCTTTAGCTTCTTCTGGAGTTATTGCTTCGTCACCAAATAACAACTTGAATGGGGTAAAGCCTGTAGACCTTGATGTTGTTGTGTTATGGCTCCACACCACTTTGGTCAACTGATCTGGCCATTTTCCCCTTGGTTGATTAAAGATTAGCTTCATTATTCCTGTCATTATGATGCCGTTGGCCCTTTCAACAAGCCCATTCGACTCCGGATGCCTTACTGATGCAAAATGGATCTTCGTGCCAATCTGATCACAGAAATTTCTGAAATCTTCGGAGTCGAACTGTGTTCCATTATCTACAGTGATGGCCTTCGGCACTCCGAAGCGACAGACAATGTTCTGCCAGAAAAATTTTTGGACAGTGGCCGATGTTATTGTGGCTAATGGCTTCGCCTCAATCCACTTGGAAAAATACTCCACAGCCACTATAACATATTTCAGATTGCCTTGAGCCGGTGGTAATGGACCCAGCAGGTCGAGGCCCCACCTTTGTAATGGCCAGATGGGTTGTATTAGCTGTGTTAAAGACGAAGGTTGCTTTTGATCTCTTGCACATTTTTGACAACCTTCGCACTTTTGAACTAACTCCGCTGCATCCGAAGCTGCCTTCGGCCAATAAAATCCTTGGCGGAACACTTTTCCAAGCAACGGCCTAGATCCGATGTGGGATCCGCACAGGCCTGCATGTATCTCCTTCATCAACTCTATACCTTCGGCCCTAGACAAGCACTTGAGCAGCGGGGCACAAACTCCATGCTTGTATAAGTCCCCTTCTATCATGACATAAGGACGAGCTCTTGCCTCTATCCTTTTATTATAAGCTTCGTCATCTGATAAGAAGTTACCCTGAAGGTAAGAGATTATTTCAGTTCTCCAATCTTCACTGTACACAGGAGAAATGTTAAGGACTGCTCTTTCAAGTAGCTCCACTGAAGGTGCCTTTATTGTTTCGAAGAACACATCCGAAGGTAGCGGCAGCCCCTGTGCTGCAGACTTGGCCAACAAATCAGCATGCTCATTTTGTCCTCGAGGGATATTCTTAACAGAAAATCCTTCGAAGGAAGCTTCGATCCTTCGGACCGTGTCTAGGTATTTTTCAAGCTTCGGGTCTTTAGCCTTGCAACTTTTGTCAATATGACCCGAAACAACCTGAGAATCAGTTTTAAGGATCGCCCTTCTGACCCCCATTGCCTTTAGTTTCCGAAGACCCAGGAGCAAGGCTTCGTACTCAGCGATATTATTTGTGCAGCTGAAGTCAAGTCTTGCTGCATAGCAAGTTTTAACCTTGGACGGAGAGACCAACACAGCAGCTGCACCTGCTCCGAAGGTTCCCCAAGAGCCATCACAAAACACTGTCCATGCTTCGGCATCTTTATTCGCTTCTTCGTCCTGAGCCCCTGGCGTCCAGTCAGCAATAAAATCTGCCAATGCTTGAGACTGAATTGAGGATCTATGCACATAATCAATGTAAAATTCATTGAGTTCCGCAACCCATTTTCCAATACGCCCAGTAGCTTCTCTATTCCTCATGATGTCCTTCAACGGCTGCGAAGAGGGAACAATAATGTTGAATGCCTGAAAGTAATGCCGAAGCTTCCTGGATGCCATTAAAACGGCATACAACACCTTCTCCAGCTCTGTATAATTTTTCTTTGAGACACTGAGGACCTCAGACACAAAATATACTGGGACCTGCTTCTTGACTTGTCCATCAAACTTCTCTTGAACAAGTGCCGCACTTACCGCTGAGTGTGAAGCTGCCACATACAACAACAGAGGAGCCCCTGGCGTTGGTGGAGTTAATGTTGTGAGATCTATTAAATATTGCTTCAGCTCTTCGAAGGCTTTTTGTTGACTTGGGCCCCATTGAAAGACTTCAGCTGACTTCAGCACCTCGAAGAATGGTAAGTTTCTTTCTGCTGATCTGGATATAAATCTGTTGAGGGATGCCAGCCTTCCTGTCAATCTTTGGGCCCCCTTTCTTGTGGTTGGTGGCTCCATTCGAAGTATAGCTTCGATTTTATTTGGGTTAGCCTCGATTCCCTTCGTTGAGACCAAACATCCAAGAAATTTACCCTTCTTCACTCCGAAGACACATTTTTCTGGATTCAGCTTCAGCCCAGCTTGTCTGAAGCTGGCAAAGGTCTCCTGCAGATCAGCAATATGATTTCCTTGCTTCGTGCTCTTTACAATGATGTCATCAACATAAGTCAACACATTTCTGCCTATCTGAGATTGGAGAACCTTCGCAGTCATTCTGCTGAAACTCCCTCCAGCATTCTTGAGCCCCTCAGGCATCCGAAGATAGCAATATGTACCACTTGGGGTTATGAAGCTAGTCTTCGGCTCATCTTCCTTCTTCATCCAGATTTGATGATAGCCTGAGTAGCAGTCCAGGAGACTCATGAGCTCCGAAGAAGCTGCTGCATCAACTAAAGAATCTATCCTTGGCAGCGGGAATTCATCCTTCGGACAAGCCTTGTTGAGATCTGTGAAATCAATACACATTCTCCACTTGCCATTGGCCTTCTTTACCATAACAGTGTTAGCTAGCCACTCTGGGTATTTCACTTCTCTGATAACTCCTGCACTGAGGAGTCTTTTCACTTCATTGCGAGCCCCTTCGGCCTTATCATCAGACATTTTCCGAAGCCTCTGCTTTCGGGGTCTGAAGGATGGATCAACATTAAGCGAATGTTCAATAACATCCCGATTTACTCCGCAGAGATCATTAGCTGACCATGCAAAGACATCTTTGTTATTGAATAAAAACCTTATCAAGGTTTTCTCCTGGTCTTCAGATAATTGCGAGCCCAACAACACCTTCTGCTCTGCTACATCTTCACACAATAACATAGGCTTCGGCTGATCCGCTGAAGCTGCCTTCTCCCTCCTGAATTTGTACTGTTCACAAGCTTCAGCTCCATCTATATTATGGATTGCCTTGGAATCAGTCCAGTTTCCTTCGGCCCTTCTAGCAGCTTCCTGGCTTCCATGAATAGCAATAGGTCCTTGGTCCGAAGGTATCTTCATGCAGAGATAAGCTGGGTGAAGAATTGCTTCGAAAGCATTAAGAGTTCCACGACCAATGATAGCATTGTAAGGATACTCCATGTCAACAATGTCAAACACAATTTGCTCAGTCCTTGTGTTGTTGACAAATCCGAAAGTTACCGGCATGGTAATCTTCCCAAGGGCCACAATCTGCCGCCCTCCGAAGCCACAAAGAGGGTGCGTAGCATCATGAATCTTGTCTTCGGGCTCTTGCATTTGTCTGAAGGCCTTAGCAAATATAATGTCAGCTGCACTGCCTGTGTCAACTAGGACATTGTGGACCAGAAATCCTTTGATCACGCAAGAGATAACCATGGCATCATTGTGGGGATAATCCTTAAGCTGAAGGTCTTCCTGAGAGAAGGTAATTGGAATATGGGACCATTTTGACTTGATGAAGGGTCCCTGCACTCCAACATGCTGTACCCTTCTCTGAGCCTCCTTCTTCTGCTTCTTGTTAGCCGGCTCTGAGCAAGAACCGCCTGTTATCGGGAGCACCAGCTTCGAAGCCGAAGCAGCTCCAGCTTGGTTGTTGAACGAAGCCATCAGCTCAGAAAAGTGGAAGTGAGTTCACCGGAGGTGGGCGCCAATGTTGGGGGCTTGTTCTCAAGTGCTAAGAGTTAAGAACAAGGCAACACAGAAAATGTTAAATATTAAGGTCCTTCGTCCTCCACTTCATTATATCCCTTCGGGACATAAGGAATTTCGGACAAAGGTTACGAAGGACGCACCTTCGTAAGCATAATAACGTAGGAAGAAGCATTCATATAAATTATGAGATATCGAATGGAAATTCAAATGTTAACACAGAATCATTTCCATTTCTATTAATACGAATGAATATAAGTGACATATGTACCTTCGGTCTTGAGGAAGACAAGAGTACAAATATGATGCGAAGGCAAAATGACAGGTTCGCGTGAACAGTACAGAGGTACTGTTCATCTATTTATAGGCACAGGTCGCAGCCTGTGACAAATTACAATTATGCCCCTTACAAAAGTTTACAACATTGACTCAGACCACTTATGGATAAGAAGGTCATTCTATTTCTATGTCGGTTTGAAACGCCGAAGCTCCATGAAAAGGAGCCTTCGGCCATCTCTTGGAGACGACTTCAGCCGAAGCTGCTTCTTCGTGTGAGACCTTCGGCGCACCGAAGCACGACCCCAACATATGCCATATTGCTTGATATGTTAAATTATACTTTTATATTCTACAGATTCAATTTTGTAAATACTTCTATTATGTAGCTAGGTATTTCCTTCTCATTTTTCTTTAGATTGGTGCAATGATTTGTGTTCCCTGAAATTAGTTCCTTAAGCAATGTCATATCAGAAGATGTATGTAAATCTAACTAAAACTTTGCTTTGCACATGTTATACAATATCTTTTTTAAAAACACATATGTCGGAGTGGAAAATCTCTCCGGCCGGGTGGCGGATTGCACCCTCCCTAAATCCTAAAAAGAGGAGGGCCTTAGCGTTTTGCTTGTTACGAGACTGGTGGATCAACACACGGGAGCACACGAGGGTTTAGAGTGGTTCGGGCCACCGGAGCGTAATACCCTACTCCACTGTGTGATGTATTGCTTTGGAAGCTTGTATGAACTTGTGAGTGTCTGCCTAAGATTGGGTGTCTTGTAACGCCGCATGCCTCCCCTTTTATAGCCGAAGGGGGCATGCACAAAGGTACTGAGCCCCGACATGTGGGCCCAGGGACATAACGAATATTGTACCTGGAGCCACAAACGTGTGCTGCTGAGGAGATCTTCTAGCGCCCTGACACCCGAGATCTTCATATCCTCGGCGTGCAGGGGAGGCTTCTTGTAGAAGGGATGATGAGTACGGTGCACCGCTTGGCACGGGCGTACTGTTTGTCAACAGACCGGTCAGACGCGCTGCCTGCTGGATGACCCTGATGCCGCCTGCCATCAGATTGGACAGGACGCATTAAATGCTGGGAGGGCGCGTCGCCTGCTGGCGTGGTGGCAGGCGGCGCGTCCTTTCAGTAATAAATGCAGAGGCCGCTCGGCTTGGTGGTCTTTATGCCAGGTTTGACCCGTTGGTTTATATGTCAGGCCACAAGCCACGCGACGACAGTGGGCAGTGCAGGACAAGGCCTGGACACGTGCCAGCACCGGACCCCTACCTACACCGGGGTCCTCCTCGTCCCGGGACCTTGCCAACGCTGGGGCCTTCCAAGGGATCCGACATACCTTCTTGGGGCCCTGGACTTGTATGTATAGGCGTCCGGTGTCCTTCTGCGGGGGTCCGGACCTAGCGACGGACACCGTGATGTATTCCTTTCCTTGCCACGCGGCGCTCTTGGACATGCCCATTAGGCGCCATTCTCCATGTGGTCTTAAGGCGTTGCACGGGTGTGGCGCCTTTATGCAGTAGCAGAAAGTACCTCTGATTGAGGGTACTGACAACATATTTTATATATCATTCTGTATCTATATGTTTTTATACTAATTTTTAACTTCTGTTGCAACGCACGGGCACACACCTAGTGTGTGTATATATATAGTGGTATGTTTTAAAGGGAGAAAGAATTATAATAATAGCCTCCCGAATAAGTGAATAATAATAGTAGTTTTTAAAAACTGAATTATGATAGTAATAATCCAAATAACTCGAAATATATATTGCACCAGAGCCTCTACAGATAGCTCATTCATAGAATAGAATCTCTACTGTAGGGGCTAGCTGTAGTAAAATACTGAGAAACATTCGTTGTTTGGGTATAAAACAATACGTAATCCAGGGGATAAAACAAGGAATTTGAACATGGAAGTAAGTTCCGTATTGGCAGAGGCGCTCGAAGAGATAGATAGCTGATTGCATCATCGACGGGGAGAGCCTGGTGATCGTTGCCTAAGCGCCAATCGTCGCCTCCGCCTCGCCGGGTGCGCGCACCGAGGCAGAGCCGTCCCCTCCGGCGGCAGTGGCGAGGGGGATGAGGCCCTTCTCCTGGCAAGTCCGGATGGCGGCGTCGAACATGTCCTCCAGCGTCTTGTACCTGAAGGTGAACCCGAGGTCCTGGAGCTTCTTGGACGAGAAGCGCACCGGCTGGAGGTCGTCCTGGATCCCGGGGAACCTCTGCGGGACGTCGTACTCGGGGTACCTATCCCTGAGCATGGCGGCGAGGCCGTGGATGGTGACGTCGTGCGAGGAGCAGACGTAGCGCCCGGCCGCGGCCGGGTTCTCGAAGAGGAAGATCTCGGCGTCGCAGAGGTCGTCGAGGTGGATGAGCTGCACCTGCTTGAGGATCGAGTAGTGCGGCGCGTTCCCCGTGATGAGCGCCAGCGCGGTGATGAGGCTGGGCGGCATGGACGCGCTGATGAACGGGCCGACCACGAGCGTCGGGATGATGGTGACCAGGTCCAGGCCGTGCTCCGCCGCGTACGCCAGGGCCGCCTTCTCCGCCAGGGTTTTAGACACGAAGTACATCTGCAGGGGGGGTGGACATAAATAAAACGTGTGCCGCAGCCGCAGGCAGGGCTGATGGTGATGGTGACCAAACACCGTCGTCGTCGAAGTTCAGTTGAATTGATGAGGCGCAGGGCTGACAAGTGGCTGCGTACGTACCCATCCTGTCATCTTGACGCGACGGCAGAAGTCGACGTCGGTCCAGCTTTCCTCGTCGTAGACGGGCCTCTGCCGCTCCTCCAGGTTGACCGTCCCGGCGGAGGAAGTGAAGACGATGCGCCGCACGGTGCCGGCCTCCTTGCATGCCCGCATGATGCTTATCATCCCTTCCACCGTCGGCTTGATTACCTCATTCTGCAACGGAAACCATACGTATGTAGTATATGTGTGTGCAGTGCATGTGCAATGAGGACGTAGAGATCGAGAGACTAATTGTGCAGGCAGAGCTAGAGACTGATCTACCTCAGGGTCTTTGGACAGGAAGTCCATGGGCGTGGCGACGTGGAAGACGCCGGTGCAGCCCCTGATGGCGTCGTGGAAGCTGCCTTCCTCGGCCAGGTCGGCTTTCCATATGGACAGACGCTCCGTTGCTCCGGGAAGGTCCATCAATGGCTTCGTCTTCCCAACGTTCGCTGCAGGAGGAGGACACGGAGCGAATCAGAGTTTGGCTGCAGGAGGAGGACGTACGCAGGACGATCGAGACCAACTCACCGGGATCGCGCACGGTCGCCCGGACGGTGTAGCCGGCCTGGAGGAGCTTCATGACGAGCCAGGAGCCGACGAAGCCCGACGCCCCCGTGACCAGCACCGTCCCTTTCTCGCTCGCACCGGCACCTCTCTCCATTATCGCCTCCCGCGTTTTTTTTTTCTCCGAGCGAGCTCTTGCGCAGGACTGAGTGAGCAGACACTTGCTTCTTTAGCTGCTGCTCCAGTTCCGATCGACGACGGTGATATATAATGCCGCAACAGCGCGAGTGTTTAAGGTTGGTAGGTGGCGTTGTGCGGCACCGGCAGGTGCACTGACCCGCGCGATTCAGCACATCCTCCATTCAACACCACACGCTGCACCTACCAGCATATCTGCGCGCGTTTTTTTTTTTTTTGACAAATCAAGCTGGACCCGGGCCGTAGAGCCAGTTTGGACACATCTAGCTGGAGCTCCTATATTCTCCTCTCCAACTCCAAACTCCCACTCGAACAGCCAGCAGTACTCATTGCTCTCAAGGTACGCAGGCAGAAAAACCAAACATAGAATTTTATTATTATACTAACCACATACTCCCTCTGTTTCTTTTTGTTGTTGCTGGATAGTTCAATTTTGCACTATCCAACGACAACTAAAACGAAACTGAGGAAATAGAAATTAAAGAAAAATGACACCAACACCAAACCCTTCAACCAGTCTTCCCACGTAGAGAAACGTACTGTCTCGAACAGCAGACATGGACAGCCATCAAAGCCGATCTTGCCATTTGTGATTCAATAAATTGACACGCCTAGATAGAGCCATAACTTTGGCCAAGGACTGTACAAGCAGGCAGCCCATGAGGCTATCTTCAGCAGCCTCCTGCTCCATATCCTACATTCCTACTCTCTATTTCACACCCTACACGGTAAACAGTACAGTCTACGTATGTTTTTGCTGGATACGACATACGAAGCGCAGCTCGCCTTTATCGACCGTCACTTCAACTATTAACCATAGTATCAACCGTGCTATCGACTATGGTTAGCTCCCAACTATCACTCGGTGTCATATCAACTTTTCTTTATAGATTTTTAGTTAATATGAAACACGTCATTTTGCTAAAACAAAAATAGAATCGACTACATAATAACTGAGTAAATAAAATTTACATAATTCATAAAATACAGATGAAAAATACATAATTCATAAACTACATAATTTATAAAACATAAATAAAAACTACATATTTTCTCGAGCTGAAAATTACATAATTCATAAATATATTTTTTAGAATTTTTGGGTTTCAAACTATTTTTAGAAGAAAAAAATAACTGAAATGACGCACGTGAGGATCAACGCTAACACGACAAGTCTCTATCCTGTCGATACCGACCGATATATTTCAGTACCGATTGAGAAGCTGTGGTCGATATTCCGTATGTTTGTTTGGTTTTAATTTAGTTTTAATGTGTACCGATTTTTACTAGCTCTACAATATTTTTATCTCTATATATTACAGCTACACCAGTCTAAATAGTCGGCTTTAATCTATAATAAGGGCTAGGTTAGTTTAATAGTAACCCTATTTCTTCAATAAATTTTTATTTTACCAAAACAATATTAGTAATTTTTTCTTAAAAAGTAGAAATAGAGTTGTCACGATGGATCGGCAAACCCACCAATGGACAGACTGAACCGATCAACGTAGTAACCGGTTGGTACAGGCTGCGGTGGGAACCAGCCTGAAGTTCTGAACCGCTGCAATCATCAGTGACTGCGAAACAGTTACCAAGATCGTTAGCGTAAAAGAGAGCACGGCTTCAGCACGAAACATCGTCTTCGAACGATGAAAGCATCTTCAGTGAAACTAGCTGCTAAAGTTGGCAAAGTTGGTACAAGATTCAGTAAATTGTAAATCCATCAGCGCTAACCGTTTAGGTATTGTTTTATATTTACATGAGCTAGAAAGTTTAACTCCTCTGCTCTCGCAGAGGTGCAGGAGCCAGATCACCTGTAAGGACCATGTACATCTTCCTCACTGCAACAAACTAAAGCCTCCCCGCATTCCAGTTTTGTCTGAAACTAGTTCTGAAACATCTGCCCATTCTCAACGCGGCAGCCAGCCTGCTCGAGCGCAGCCGAGAAGAACGTGGCCCCGTCAATCCTCGAGTCCATGCACGGCGGGGAGAACACGGAGATGATGTCCCTTGTGGTCACCACTCCTTGGACGCGCCCGTGCTCGTCGACGATGAAGCTGCAGCTGCTCCTTAAAGTTGTCAGCTTCTCCATCGCTTGCTTTAAGGTGTCGGATTCCAGGTTGGTGGCTGGTAGGCCCACCATGCCTGACTGCCTGCTCCTGAGCGCGAGGATGTTTCGGCCAGGCGCAGATGAATTTTCAGCGGTGCTGCATTTCCTGTCGGTCTTGTTATTCAGGCTGATAAATTCTTCCAGAGTAGTTGTCCTGTATGGATCATCAGGAAATATGGAGGGGAATTCTTAATTATTTCGGAAAACTTGGGAAAAGGAGATGGCAGTACTTACGTTCGCTTGCTGAAAAGGGTGCTGTCATCTAGAAACAGGTAGAGATCACTGCACTGTAATGATCCGATTAGACGGCTGGTTTTCCTGTCAATGACTGCAACCCCCGTTTTTTTCCTTTGAGAGAATATGCAGCCCATCAGCTAGAGTTTGATCTGAGTACACCAAAACAGGCTTCCTAACATTTGCAAACCTGTCGACAAGTCAAATGCAGCATTTTAGACTTGCAGAAGTTATGTTCGCGGTGGTATCATGCATGTTGACCACATGCAGGTACGGGCCTGACAAGCTTGCATCTAGCTGACTGCTTTTCAGGATATTTCCCCACAAGGTACTTCTTTTATAAGCATATCCCTTGTCAGGGCTAGTTTAAGGTATATCCCTTGTCACGGCTAGTTTTAAAACTCAAATCTCCTCCATGATTGAAGGGCATTGGGGCATCAATCCCCTCCAATCCAATCCTAGAGAGGATTTGAGTTTCCAATTAACCCTCAAGGTATATACCTTCCCAAGACCCCACCCCACGTCTTATTCGGTCCCACAGAGATCGAGTGAGATTGAGAAAGATTAAATCATATTTTATTCAATTTTGATTAGGAAGGGATTTATTTCTCTCCAATTTCATTCAATCTACTTCTAACTGAAGAAGCTCTCAGTTTGCTCCTTTTTATGCTCTAGAAAAAAGAAATTAATGAAACCTAAGAAACATTTGACCTGTTCGCACTACAAAGCATACCTCATACACACAGTTCACTTCCTTACATATTCATGACGCATACAGGATATTCTAAATAGTAGTTAGGCATACAACTGAAGGAGTGTTTGAATGCACTAGAATTAATAGTTAGTTGGTTAAAAAATGATGGTAAAATTAGCTAGCTAACAAATAACTACCTGACTATTAACTAATTTACTAAAAATAGCTAATAGCTAAACTATTAATTATGATGTATGGATGTTTCAACTAATTTTAGTCACTAACTATTAGCTCTAGTGCATTCAAACACTCTGATAACCATTTCCACCTAACTGTACGAAGCACTTCTTATTCAGGCTCAGGGCTTACCTAAATTCAGAAAGCTGCTTGTCTGCAATTTTATCAAGCCATTCAAGACCACTTGACTGGAGAAGCACCTCTATCACTGCGTTCTAGTGCAATACGCCGGCCGGCCGGCCGGCCGTTAGCATCACGATTGAGTTCTGTATCCGTAATCACCGAGCATAAAAAGAGCACTGACAGAGCATCAAGCAAGGCACCAGTTACCTGTGTGACAAATCCAATAACACTCGAGTTCATCGACTCAACAACCGGTGCCACGTTGAGCCTGTGGTGTTTCGAGAAGAGAAGCATTGCGTGGAACAGCGTGTCATGGGTCCGAACAGGGAAGAATGGCTCCCACAGGAACAACTTTGCTAACCAGGCGATCTGTTTTGTTTCATCAGAGTAACAGCCGCAATGTTAAAAATAGGGAAAAAAAATCACCATTTTTATCCCCACCATTCGTCATATTTCGCTAAGGTCCCGTTTGTTTACTTTCATTTTGAGAAATTGGAATCTTAATAATGGAATAGATATTTTTTTAGAATTTGACGTTCCACCACTTTCCAAAGTTATCATATAAGCATATCTCAAATTCATGGAATGAGAGATGGAAATAGATTCTATAAATTTACATACTATTTTTCTGATGTACAACTTATAGTACACTCTTCTACTTGTGCCGCTATAACATAAATATAGTATATAACTGTTGTAAATTTAGAGAAATAAGTGACATGCTTCCTTCATATTTAAATAAATTAAATATTCTAATTCCGAATAAAACAATCATATAACTCAGATAAATACCATATGAAATTATAGCAGCAATGAACTGTAGCAATTCTAAGACATGTAAGCATGTAAAATAGCTACACAGGTCCATTTCACAATTAAACATGGCTTGCAGATGAAGAAGGCAGATTAAACAAATAAACATAATTGTTTATCTTAAACTATTGCTCTCAAAATAGCGGGTTGCTGTAATAAACAGCCCTCCAACGCTAATAGGTGATCAGAGATCCTCGACTAACGTGACAGTCCTATCTTACCAAATAAGAGTTTTAGATCAGATGTAATAAGCCTAATAATCAAATATAAATACTGATAGAAAGGAGCTGTGTACTAAATAAATTAACAGAATTTAACACAGGTAAACAGCCTCAACAAAAAGAGATTTAATTAGGCACAAATAATATCAATGCTTAAATTGATAATATACTAAAACCCAGACTGTCACGTTGTCTCACTACACCGCTATCATCATCGAGCAATTAAATCCGCCCACAACAGTGCAATCACACCCAAGTATTTAATACTAGCAGATTGCACAAAATTAAACAGTAAATAAAGTGAGGTAACGAATAACTCACAGCACGTAGATTGTCTACGTGGGAAGACCAGCTCAGCGAACACAAGGTTCTGTCCCAGAAAACCAATTCCGCCGCCCACGTCCGGACCTGCACGGCGGGAGGTTGACGGAGATACTAGAGCCGCTGCCGGAGTCGAGGGAGACGTCCTCGACACCAGCCCGAGAAGAGGAACACCGCGCAGCAGGGAGCCCAAGCACCAGGCCACGGTGGACAATAATCAGAGCAGACAGAGCACCCAAACAGGCGCACTGGAATAGCAACAGAGCACAAGAAGTCACGAGCACAGCACCACCTCCTTCCTCCTTCAATTTCTATCAGCTAGGAACACCACCGGATGGCTGGGAACCAAACCAGTGAACCGAGCCGAACCACAGTAGCGAACAGAGAGAGGAGGAAGAGTCTTGCGTCTTTGAGGGATGATGCTTTAGAACCAGGGGATCGAGTTCCATTTTAAGGAGCTGAGATGGGAGAAGGCAAACGGATTTCACCGAGATTCCGGACGAGCGAGCCGCGCGGATCGTCATCCGTTGAACGCCGCCGCCACCCAGACGCTCGGCCTTCTCCCTATCCGCTGAAACCGTCCGCACGACCCTCGTTCGCGTCCGTCGATTTCCCACGGGCATAAGCATCCGATCCCTTAGCCTCTCAGCCGCTCGCTCAACGCACATACGCGATGGGGATAGCCCAGCCGGCTGGGCTGCTCGGCAGCGGCCTGCCAGCGGCCCAGCTCGGCTGGCATTTTTCATTTTTTTTTTCAATCTGAAAATGAAAGAGAAAATCTCTCATAAATGAACAGCAATCCCCACCATTTTCACTCTTATTTTCTGATCAATGTCAATGAGCTCCCGTACTGTTTATATACTACTTTTCGGCAGAGGTACTTGTTAGGTTTGAACCAAAGCCTATCCCAGTGTACTCCAACCCTGCACGAGTAAGCGGAGGACTACGCCTTGATCCACAAACCTAGTGTGAGAATCTTCGCACAAAAGGCACATAGTACTAGGCAGATTATCTGCTTCTCTTACGGGGCAGGGCGTTACGGTCATGCCCTTTGATATCTATTCATGAGCTCACTAGAGAGAAAACCCCATTCTCTCCCGGACTGCGACCCCACAGTCAGCTCATATAGGTGAAATCGTTAAGGAAATTCTGTAGGACAATTTCCCTGCTTATAGCATTGACTTCATTAAGAGCATATCGCTCAACCTGCCATACAGACAGAGCACAGCAGCTCATGAGACTCTTTATCTTTTGTGCTCTTGGTTTCACAGTGCTTCATTTCCTGGAGCCTGGATCTCGGGACCTCCGGTCACACAGGACAGTTATCCGCAGTTGAAACCGCTAGCAGGGTACGAGTCCCATTCCCATGCACGCTGCTTGGATTGGCTTTTGAGCCAGCCCTTTGGTGAAAGGATCAGCAAGGTTCCTTTCAGACTTGATGTAATCTACGGTTATTACACCCGTCTCTCTAGCATGCCGACATGAATCAAGTCGTCTTCTGATATGCCTCGAGGATTTTTGGTTGTCCTTTCTACTGTTCACTTTCAGCAACACAGAAGTGTTGTCACAGTATACTAGGACAGCCGGTATCGGCTTTGCTAGCATTGGAAGGTCTGACAATAGGTCTCTCAACCATTCAGCCTCCAATGCTGCTGAATCAAGTGCAACTAATTCAGCCTTCTTGGTGGAACGTGTCGACACTGATTGTTTAGACGATCTCCATGACACGGCCCCACCTGCTAAAGTGAACACATAGCCACTTGTAGACTTCATTTGATCCGAGTCAGAGATCCAGTTTGCATCACTGAATCCTTCAAGTACTGACGGAAATCCGGTATATTTAATACCAAGATTCATCGCTCCCTTCAAATACCGAAGCACTCTGTACAAGGCTACCCAGTGTCTATCTCCTGGACTGGCCGAATAACGAGCCAGTCTGCATACTGCATATGAGATATCTGGTCTAGTTGCACTGCTCAGGTACATGAGAGATCCGATGATCTGCGAATATAGTAGCTGGTTCACAGGCTCGCCTTCATATTTACTGAGCGTGTAGGATGGATCATAGGGCGTGGTGACTGGTTTACAGTCCATATGTCCAAAGCAAGTCAGGACCTTTTCCACATAATGGGATTGTGACAAAGTAATCCCATCCTCACCCTTTATCAGCTTGATGTTCAGTATAACATCAGCTTCACCCAAGTCCTTCATATCAAAGTTCTTGGAGAGGAATAATTTTGTCTCCATGATAGCCTCCAAATCGGTCCCAAATATCAATATGTCATCAACGTATAAACACATGATGACACCTTTGCCCCCAGAGAAGCGATAATACACACACTTGTCGGCTTCGTTTACACAAAACCCGGCAGTGGTCAGAGTATTATTAAACTTCTCATGCCATTGTCTGGGAGCTTGCTTAAGACCGTATAAGGATTTAATCAAGCGACACACTTTGCTCTCTTGTCCTTTAACCACAAATCCTTCTGGTTGCTGCATATAAATTTCCTCTTCCAGCTCTCCATTTAGGAATGCTGTCTTTACGTCCATTTGATGAACAAGAAGTTTATACGCAGCTGCCAGCGCTATAAGCACACAGATTGTGGGCAATCGAGCCACCGGAGAATAAGTATCAAAATAATCCTCCTCTTTCTTTTGAGTAAAACCCTTAGCCACAAGACGGGCCTTGTACTTTTCAATAGTACCATCAGGTCTCCTCTTCCTCCTAAAGATCCATTTACAGCCCACAGGCTTGCAACCAGCTGGGAGATCAGTTATCTCCCAAGTTCCGTTCGAGATGATTGAATCCATCTTGCTACGGACAGCCTCCCTCCAGTACTCTGCATCCGGAGATGTATATGCCTCTGTGAGGGAGCGTGGTTCTTCATCCACTAGATAAATAATATAATCATCACCCAGAGACTTTTCAGTCCTTTGTCTCTTACTCCTCCTTAACTCCAAATCTGGAGTCTGGTCATGGACACTCGAGGGCAGAGAATATGTCCGAGATGAACCATCTGGGGCTATTACTTCCTTATCCCGCATAGGGAAGATGCTCTCAAAGAATGTCACATCCCGAGACTCCATTATTACATTTACAGCGATTTCGCTTGTCTCGGAATGGACCACTAGAAATCTATAAGCTGCACTATTATGTGCATAACCCAGGAAGACACAGTCTACGGTCTTAGGGCCTAACTTTCTCTTCTTCGGCAACGGGACATTCACCTTTGCAAGGCAGCCCCAAGTTCGAAGATGCGAAAGATCTGGCTTCCTTCCTTTAAATCCTTCATAGGGCGTGGCCTCACGGTTGCGAGGCGGCACCCTGTTCAGGACATAGCACACTGTGAGTACTGCCTCGCCCCACCAGATGTCAGGCATCCCCGAACTTTGTAACAAAGCATTAGCTAAGTCACACACTGTTCGGTTCTTCCTTTTAGCTACCCCATTTGACTGAGGTGAATATGGAGCAGTGGTTTCATGAATGATTCCACACTCTTTGCAGTACTCATCAAAAAGGTTGGAAAGGTATTCACCTCCTCTATCAGACCGTAACCTTTTAATTTTCTTGTCTATCTGGTTTTCAACTTCAGTCTTATAGATCTTAAAGTGTTCTAGTGCCTCATCTTTAGTTCTGAGTAAGTAAATATAACAGAACCTAGTAGCATCATCTATCAAGGTAAGAAAGTATCTTTTACCGCCTTTTGTGATTATACCATTCATCTCACAGATATCTGAGTGAATTAGTTCTAAAGGAGTGGTACTTCTGCCTTCAACCGTATGAAACGGTTTTCTAGGCTGCTTGGCTTGCACACAAATACCACATTTTACACCTTTAACATGTTTATATTCAGGAATTAAAGACATGTCACTTAATCTCTTAATGGCCTCAAAATTCACATGACACAAACGGGAATGTCATATATTATTAATGGAATCGTTATTACAGACCACATTAACATGGTAAGAAGAATGATTGTTCAAAACAGAAAGACGGAACAAACCGCCTGACTCATATGACTTTCCAACAAAAGTACCAAACTTAGACAGGACCACTTTATTAGACTCAAACACTAATTTGAGACCCTGTCGACATAACAGCGACACTGAAATGAGGTTCCGGCTCATCGAGGGCACATAGAGTACGTCCTTCAGCACGAGCGTCTTTCCTGAAGTTAACTTCAGGTAGACCTGTCCAGTACCTCGAACTGCTGCCGGAACACCATTTCCCATCAAGACTGGTGCACTGTTGAATCCCTGGAATGAAGAGAATATGGATCGATCAGCACAAATATGAACAGTAGCACCGGAATCCATCCACCAGTCATCTGATGGACTTGCCATAAAGGCCTGAAGTGCATACCTTGGGGTGGAGTTAACCACCACGTTCCCTTCTTTGCGCTGAGGTGGAGGACCTTTTCCCTTCCTAAGTTTGCACCTCCGAGCTGTATGCCCGGAGACACCACAAACGTAGCAGATAAAGTCCTCCTTTTTCTTCTTCATCTTTTTGGACTTAGGTTGGTTCATATTCTTCTGTGGAGAGTTCTTCTTCTTCTTCTGGAATTTTCTATCTCCACCCTTCTCAACAACGTGAGCCTGGAGTTGCTGGGATGGCTTGTTACTGGACCTTGCACGCTCTTCCACATTAATCGCAGCTGACAACTCAGTGAGAGTCATTTGCTTCTTCATGTGGCGGCGTGAAGTCACAAAGTCTCGCCAAGAAGGCGGGAGCTTTGCCAGTATTGCATTCACCTGAAAACTGTCTGGTAGGACGCAGCCATATTGGACCAAGTCCCTAACAAGGAGTTGAATCTCCTGTAGCTGCTCCATAACAGACCTTTCCTCAACCATTTTATAGTTAAGGTAGTTTTCCGTTGTGAATGACTCATTGCCATTGTCAACTTCAGAGAACTCGTTCTCAAGTTCAGTCCATAGACCCTTAGCGGAGGTAAAACCAGAATACACGTCAAATAAGCGGTTCGACAAGACGTTCAACAGACGAGACAAGCATGCCTCATTGGCTTCGTCCCACTTGGCTTTCTCCGCTAGTGCGGCGGCCTTCGCTGCATCATCAGAATCATCTGATGCAGCCTGGGGAACAGCCGACGTCACTACCCAAAATAATTTTAGGTCAGTGAGCCACATGCGAGTCTTAATCTGCCAGCGCTTAAAGCTAGCGCCGTCGAACGCTTCAGGCTTAATGACATCAGAACTGGAAGCCATAATAGGAATTGGTTTTCTGGATTGTTGTAAATTTAGAGAAATAAGTGACATACTTCCTTCATATTTAAATAAATTAAATATTCTAATTCCGAATAAAACAATCATATAACTCAGATAAATACCATATGAAATTATAGCAGCAATGAACTGTAGCAATTCTAAGACATGTAAGCATGTAAAATAGCTACACAGGTCCATTTCACAATTAAACATGGCTTGCAGATGAAGAAGGCAGATTAAACAAATAAACATAATTGTTTATCTTAAACTATTGCTCTCAAAATAGCGGGTTGCTGTAATAAACAGCCCTCCAACGCTAATAGGTGATCAGAGATCCTCGACTAACGTGACAGTCCTATCTTACCAAATAAGGGTTTTAGATCAGATGTAATAAGCCTAATAATCAAATATAAATACTGATAGAAAGGAGCTGTGTACTAAATAAATTAACAGAATTTAACACAGGTAAACAGCCTCAACAAAAAGAGATTTAATTAGGCACAAATAATATCAATGCTTAAATTGATAATATACTAAAACCCAGACTGTCACGTTGTCTCACTACACCGCTATCATCATCGAGCAATTAAATCCGCCCACAACAGTGCAATCACACCCAAGTATTTAATACTAGCAGATTGCACAAAATTAAACAGTAAATAAAGTGAGGTAACGAATAACTCACAGCACGTAGATTGTCTACGTGGGAAGACCAGCTCAGCGAACACAAGGTTCTGTCCCAGAAAACCAATTCCGCCGCCCACGTCCGGACCTGCACGGCGGGAGGTTGACGGAGATACTAGAGCCGCTGCCGGAGTCGAGGGAGACGTCCTCGACACCAGCCCGAGAAGAGGAACACCGCGCAGCAGGGAGCCCAAGCACCAGGCCACGGTGGACAATAATCAGAGCAGACAGAGCACCCAAACAGGCGCACTGGAATAGCAACAGAGCACAAGAAGTCACGAGCACAGCACCACCTCCTTCCTCCTTCAATTTCTATCAGCTAGGAACACCACCGGATGGCTGGGAACCAAACCAGTGAACCGAGCCGAACCACAGTAGCGAACAGAGAGAGGAGGAAGAGTCTTGCGTCTTTGAGGGATGATGCTTTAGAACCAGGGGATCGAGTTCCATTTTAAGGAGCTGAGATGGGAGAAGGCAAACGGATTTCACCGAGATTCCGAACGAGCGAGCCGCGCGGATCGTCATCCGTTGAACGCCGCCGCCACCCAGACGCTCGGCCTTCTCCCTATCCGCTGAAACCGTCCGCACGACCCTCGTTCGCGTCCGTCGATTTCCCACGGGCATAAGCATCCGATCCCTTAGCCTCTCAGCCGCTCGCTCAACGCGCATACGCGATGGGGATAGCCCAGCCGGCTGGGCTGCTCGGCAGCGGCCTGCCAGCGGCCCAGCTCGGCTGGCATTTTTCATTTTTTTTTTCAATCTGAAAATGAAAGAGAAAATCTCTCATAAATGAACAGCAATAACTATCTCTCTCATATGATTTAGAATAATATATGAATATATTACATATATAAATATATAAACTTAATTAGTTTTGTCTAAATTATAATTATTAAAATGGAATTCAATTCCAACGAAACACGGGGCCTAAGAGAAAGATATTCAGAATACATATATGTCCCATCCATTCCAGTGTACAAACATAAGTGAAGGGTGACATTCGATATGTGGAGTACCTTCGTTTCTGCAATCTGATGATGCTGTTTCAGAGTAGAGAGGAAATCAGAAGTACTGTCTGTTGGTTCACTTTCCACTTTGCCAAGTTCCTATGAATGGCCAACGCAACAGATGAATTTGTCAAGATCGGATGGCAACCAAAAGTAATGATCGTTCATTCTTCAACCAAAAAAACAGGCCACATCAACTGTCTATAAGACGAATTTCAGAGTAACGTTTCGATCTCCGCCGGCAAACCGAAAAATTTAGGACTTGTTCGTTTGTGTCGGATTGCACCCGGAACTATTCCACCTAATCAAAGTTTATATAAATTAGAGAAGCAATCCGGTTAGGAATTGTTCCGACCCACCAATCCGACAGAAACGAACAAGGCCTTAGTGACTTGAAAAACATGTACTCCTAGATCGTCAGGTTACCTCAAGCGCCCACAGGACTAGGCTCGAGAACTCGACGAAGCCAATATCGCGATCGACGTACTTGCCTAGACTGCTGTGCACCACGTCGATGATCACCGCGCCCGCGGCGTTGCTGCTGTACATGGCGTCGAGGGCGCCCAGGACGGAGCCGTGGAGCTTGACCTCCACCGCTGCGTGCGGAACAAACACGAACGCGAGATGGTTAGTGGTCGGGTATATGGAATGGAATGGATCGTCCTCGTCCGACCCAACGCCTACCGACACATACAGGAAGCGAGAGGAAGCAACCCTGGGCCTCGTGTCGTGATACCTGGGGAGGCAGTGGGTTGGAGCGCGCCCGGGACGGAGGAGACGGGGATGTGGTCCAGGAACGACTTGAGCGCTTCGCTCCAGCACTCCCCTGCCGCCTCCGCCCCGCTTTCGCGGCTTGTGGTGGCTTCTCTCGCTGCTTCTCTCGCCATCTCCCCAGCGATCTGTGCGCTCCCGGGCTCTGGCTGCGGTGCAAGTGCAACGGACAGGTCTCTGAGCCTTTCGCCCTGCTCCTTCAGCGTCTCAGCGTCCTTCTGCAGTTTCGCGAGAGGTTGCCGGGACACGTCTGCGGGTGCGCCGGGACAGATGGCGCATACCAGGATACGTGTTGCGTTTGGATTTGTCCAGTAGTTGTACTACGGTTTCGGTTTTGGCTCCATATATCAAGCACAAGCAGTAGTTCGAAGGTAACGGCGTGTGCCGACGTCCGAATTTTCTCGGGGCTCTACAATTTAGATTTTAAATAAATAGTTTAATTTTTTTTAAGTTTTAGTCTACATATATTTAAAATTTAGATCTTATTAGTAAGTTTAAAGTATTTTTAAAACAATTAGAGCTCTAAAATTCAGATAAGAAACATTCTTTAGATACTATGGGACGAGGGAATTTGGCCGTTGGTTGTACAAGCCGCAACCGCTGCCGCAGTGCAACTATTTACCGCGCGTCGACGTCGGTGACTCAGGGGCGGACCTACACTTACTGAGCGGGCGCACAGGCCCCACTCATTTTTTTTTGTTTTTTAGATATTTTATCTTATTTACTGTATATACAAAGGCCAATTAGTTACTAAATCTCTATTTAGACCTTCACTCAGATATTAGATCTTCATTCAGATTTTTGTCTAGATCTGTCCCTGCTTGGACCAGTTTTTTTTTTGTCACAACTTGGACCAGTCTTGCAACCGCAGCAGCTTAAATTCAGTCACGAATCTAGGATTTAAATTTAGTGTTGTCCAATCTTATAAAAAATAACATAAATAAATGTATTTGTATTTTGGATCATACAACACATGAGAATAAAAAAATAAATAAATCAAAAACATCTATATACTTTAACAGAATCAAAATCATAAGGGCTTGTTCGGTTATTCCCAATACACTAGTTTAGAAATGCCATTTTTCTAAGTGATTTTCGTTTTAAAAAAATAATTTATTATTTTTTTGAGAAAATATGAATTTCTTTAAAAAATGAAGTTCTTAAAATAGTCCTTAAAGTGGGTGTTTAACGGCAGCGGCGGGCCTGGAATTTTTCTATGAGTAAGGCAAAAAAAAAAACATAAAAAGTTTGTAAACCTGGTCACCCGTCAACGGATAGCAAAGAAAAAAAATCGACTGATACAAGACTGAAACTCCGTAAATCCATGCAGATGATATAAGACATCAAGGACACAACGCAATTTCCTGTGCATCTTCATTTGTAGTCCTCAAGGATCTAACTTTATAGGAGCATTACAAAATGGAATTCATGAATTCAACATGTATATATGACGGAAACAAGCCCTCGCTCTTATTGGTGCGCTATCTGTCTCCCCCATGCTTCCACATGAACAGGTCAGGACTTCCTCCAGCACGCTATGTCACAGACTCTTCATTTAACTTACTGCTTTTATAATATTTTATTTCTATAGAGTACAGTGATCCAAACAGCTGGCTTTAATCCGAAGCCATCAGGAGCTATAGTACCAACCATGAACAAACATTCTCACAACATCATAAAAGTGCAGAGTATCACAAGAGCCCAAGCATGCTTTATTATGAGTCTGCATGTTCCACCGCAACTTTGTAGGCACAGCCGTACAGAGCCAAGGTAGCATGCGGCCAAGGCCAACTACAACACACGGTTCAAGAACAAGAACGAACTACTTGTTACAAAGGTGGCACAAGGATAACGCCATAATGGCGTTCGAGTCCACTGATGCTGACACTGCAATAGGAGTGTCAGCTTATATCCAACAAGGAACAGATCCACAGGGCTGTATCGCCCTGTTGATTTTATCACGAATTAATACTACTGTTTCCAGGTTACTAGCTCTCGAACTCATGGCATTCGGACCAGGTGGTGGGGGAAAAGCCAAGAGCATTGGGTGGCCGAGAGCTTATCGCTTCCTCCTGTTTGTTCGCCACTGTCTCAGGACAAACTGAACAGCTTCCTTCAGAGTCACCTTCCGGTTTTCTTTGAAGTTCCATAGCTCCCCCACAGGGTAGCTGCCTTTTGATTTGTACTCGTTGGTTTCAAGCAGCGCCTTTGTCACCATTGCATAGATTTCTTCTCCATGTTCTTCTTTGAGTGCTCGAAGCTTTGCATCATCCTCGATTATTGCCTACATCACAGCAGCATGCACCACTTAAAGGTAGTATGACCCAATGCATGTTACAAAATGCAAGGTATCTATAAAATTGGATAGATCGAGGGTTTACGATACACTAAGCCATGTTTGAACACCAGAGCTAACAGTTAGCTGCTAAAATTAACTAAAGACATCCAAACAGTCTAGCTAATAGTTTAGTTATTAGCTACTTTTACAAATTAGCTAATAGTTAGCTAGCTAATTCTACTAGCATTTTTTAGCCAACTAACTATTAACGCATTCAAACACCCCCTAAATTAAACAGGAAACGAAGGATACAAAATAGTACTCCCATAATGAGCTTACAGGTCAGCATCCATACCATTGCCTGTACATGACTATAAAAGTAGTTACAACTGAAACAGAAGGTATCCCCCCTTCTTACCTTTTTTTTAGAAAGAGAGGGAGGGAGGTCGAGATAAAGTACAGGATGTAGCACCAAACTATATTCATACAGGATATTAGATATGGGATCTGATGATTCAGGAAGGAACTTAACAGCTTCTACTAGACAGGATCGGATTATTCAGCAACTCAATTATACTCCATCCCACAATACTTATGTCCCTAGAAAAAAATTATATGGCTGAAATGGCATATATGCCATGCCCCAATAAAAAGTGTCCCAACATGAAGTGATTGTTCTTTGGAAACGGAGGGCAACTGAGCCTTCTAGTGCTTCGTGGCCCACAAGCTAGAAAGACACTTTGTTCAGACAAATTTTGAAAACTAGAATTGCACTTATTGTGGGATGGAAGGAGAAGGCTATTAAGCTAAGGACATGGCATGGAAGTAGCTCAAGTGAAGACTCATACCATCTCCTTTCCATCAACTGTGACGACCCTAAAAGGGTGCCAGTCAGGATTTTTTATTTCAGCCTCCCACTTTGAACAAAGAAAGGCAGCAGTAACTTCTGCATTTTCTGTACGCTCCTTTTGGCATGCCTTTGAAAATGCTTTTAGATCAAGCTCTCCCATTCTCTTGATTCCTATATGTGTCTGCCCACCTGAAAGATCAAGCAGGCCCTGTGGAGCATGCCATAGAACAAAAGATGGATAACCATGAAATCTGATGGACAATATTAGTCACATAGATCTTATTGGTAAAATAACATACATTTTCTAGCTCTTTGCGAGCTTCTTGCAGTTCAATGTTGCTTTTGCTTTCTTTGATAACCAGAGTTTGGTTAAGTGACTCCATTCCATCCAGTTCATCTATCTTTTCTTGCAATGCCTCACTCAGCTCATTAATTTTATTCTTTGACGCTGAATCTTCATCACCTGGCATATGCTCCATCACTTTTAGTTTGCCCTTCAACTGCTGTATTTCTAATTCAAGCTTTTGTTTTGCATCCAATTGTTGTTCCAACATCAGAATCTTCTTTAACGCAGCATGTTTCTCCCTCTGTAGTTTCCATACAGTAAGACTACCATAGGACACATTGTTTGAAACCTAAAGCATCATATCACAGGAGCCAAGGTACATACTTTTTGTTCTTCCACAAGCTTCAGCACATTCTCATCAGCTTTCTGCTGCTCTAATGTTGCCAATTTAAGATGACTCGATTTGATAGCATTCTGAGTTAAAGCAAAAATGAAGCACATAATTGCATGGATATTTCTAAATGATCCAACTTTATCGAAATTGAAATATGAAGAAGTTACTAATAAAAAATAAATGTCATCTAGCATGTCTCAAACTAATATGACACTAAGGAAATCAACTCTTTCCATTCTTTTATAGAGGAAAAAGATGAGATGGATGAAATCACACACCTTTTGCTTCTCCTGCTCAAGGCTCCTTCTGTCATAATCGCTTTTTGCTGCAATCTCATCTAGTTGCTTGGATCTCACATCAAGATCATTCATTTTTGCCTCAAGGTCAGATCGCAGCTTTTGATTCTCATCAATGATCTTCTGAGAATGCCTACGAGCTAGCTGCTGCATCTTGCTAATTTCTGGTAATGGTTATGCTTATTAATTTATCTTTCAAATGAAACTTCACAGCTGCAGATGATAGAAAACTGGAAATATAACTAAACCCATGCGGAAAAAAAATCAACAAAAAGAATAACATAAACCTTCATTGTATGACTGGAGAAGTTGTTCCCTTTGCCCCATCATCTTCTCAAGTGATGCAGTTGTCTCACTGTATTTGCATTCTAGTTCCTGTAAATACCTATTTTTCACCTCAATTTGGTTAGCTAAATTAGCAACAAGCCTGTCAGTTTTACGCTCTCCTTCCTTTGTAAGATCATTGACAGATTTCAAGTCGCCATTTTTTCTCAAGTGGTCCGCTATTATTCCTGGAGAATTGTAATCTTCAGCCCGCGCAAGCCATCCATAGAGCTCGGATCCTTGATTCTTTTTTCCAATCCAGTCCTTCTTACCGAATCCTCCTGCCGCAAAGTGACCTTCAAAGGTACGCGCATTTCTGAAACCATTCCAGTCCTTTCCAAACTCAACAATAGCATTTCCTGTATGACCTCTAAAAGTCCATAACGGGATAACCCTCAGTGGGCAAAAGTGTGATAGTTGCTCCTTCAGACGATTTCCACTTTCTCCAATTTGGCGCCCATCCTTCCATTCAGTAGGCACATTAACTAGGACGCCCATCCAGGGCCACACAAACTTCTCGTCTCGGTTCTGAAGAGGTTGTGGCTCCACAGGAGTTGCATGTGACCCTGGTTCAGGTGATTTAGCAAGACCATTCTTCAAATATTTGAAGAGGGCACGATGGACTGCTTTTTCTTTTGCCTCCCGATTAGGTGCTGCACTGACTCCTGAGGCATGTTGAACCAGGCTACTTTTACTGTAATTCTTCTTCTTGCTGCTACAGAAGGGACAAATGTAATTTTCTCCATTCTTATTTAACTTTAAATCTCCTGATATCAGTCTTGCATAAATTTTTCCTTCATAATCATCAATCTCAGAATCACTGATTTCTGTATCTTCGTCAGAATTATGATCCATTTTCAAGAACGGGAAGAAAATATAGGCAACCTAACAAGGCAAAATAAATAACACTGAGAACACAACAATGAAGTTTGTTTTTTGAACTAATTTTTCATTATGAAGTAGGAATGAGCACTTGGGAAAGAGAACAGCAAGCATGGAACACTGAAATACTATCATGCAAGGGGAACAGGTTTGCCCATTCAGAACACATTGCTCCTATATTGAGCCCACAGTTCGGAGCAGGCTGACCTTAACAGGAAGAGGGTTCAAAGTGTAGGAACCATTTTGACACCCTGTGACCTCTCCGTTCGTGGCTGAGAAGAGATGCAGTAGCCGATGCCCAAGCAGATGCTGGAACTAGTGATGACCCTAAACACAGGAATCACCACCGAACATGTCCAGAGGGTGCCTATTTCCACCCTCTCATACCCTGAGACCCTGAAGATCTAAAACATGCTTCGTTTTTGTTTCTAGATGCCAGGTTGATTCCGATTAGAGGATTAGTAGAGATGCTGGGTTTTCATTTCTAGATTTCTTGGTGGATTTTACCAGCTTTCTTTGAAGGGGATCCACCAGCTTCACCATTGTCAGGGAAAAACAAAATTCTCTACAAGTAATATCTTGCTTGGAATCATCTAACAACAATGTGTATCATGTCTGGTTGGATTATTCTTGATTTCAGTTTTGGTAAGTCATATTTGTATAAAGGCATGTCAGCAAGCTGCCATGAATTTTTATTGTGGTAACGCTCTGTCGCTCTCAGCTATTAGCAGACTGTAACTTGTGGGGGGGGGGGGGGGGACAAAACTTTCTTCTAATAGGTTACATTAAGCATATGTAGTGAATATCTGAAGCACCTGCACTTGGTTGGTTTCATGAAGGATTTGTAGCATGTATGAATTATTGTTTCTACTAGTTGGCATGCAACTCTGTTTCTCCTGGCAAGAACTCTGAAAAAATATGCACGTGTCAACAGATCCGAGCCTCGAGGATCACAAAAAACAAAGAGCATGTGTTTCTGTAGTGTGTACTGCACATCGTCATGCATTATAGCAGGCTATGTTTGAGTAAACTTTGTGTTTACCAATACCACCTATCTAGCTATTATTAATCATATTCGTCCCGACTTCCCTAGGCCGGTTGCCCTTTTCTTAGACTAAATATGCAGGGTGTCAGACAAGTGGCCAAATTGATCGAGTGCATATAATGACACCCATTGTAAGTGTAGATCAGCCATCAGGTCTCATAAACCAGGAACATGGAACTTGTCCACGTTCCTCGTTCTGAGAACGTTCGTTCCATCCCAGGAACGCAGAAACAATCTCGTCCCTGTAGTGTTAAAATCGTCTTTTAAGTATCATACCATGAACCACGTTCCCGTTCCTCGACCCTATCAATACGAGAACCTAGTTACTGAGGATCAAGTTTCCTTTCTGTTATGAACCTTTGTTCATTTGGGGTGACCATTGCCAGGAGGATAGCCAGGCAAAGTCAGCTTGGTTACTTCCCCTCAGTGCTACACTTTCTTGTCCGTTTTTATGCAATTTCTAGATGAGCTATCAACTAGTCATCCATTGATGTTAGCACAGTTCAGCTCCTGTAATGTGTATCCATCTATGGATTGTTCAATCATGTGATTAATTAATTGATAAAAGTACGAATAGAAAATACAATAGTAACCTATCCTTGTTCCTCTTGCTGTGGCATCTGTTTGTTGTTAGTTGAGACACCTTTGTCTTGCTCCTAGGTAGTAGTATGATGATACAATATACTTACTTGGCAGGCATAGTGCTGGCATTGTCGTAAATTTGGAGACTACTTCACAGTATATGCATATGTGTGTTTTCGCAATTTTGGTGATAGGGTGGACAACTATCCTGGAACCAAATCCTTGCTTAAGGTGTACTTGTCGGTTTCAGCTGATGGTATCCAGACAACAGAAAGAGTCTGTTATTTCTTGTTTTTTATAGCTATGTAATGTTGTCTTGTATTCAGCCGGTGGCACAAGATGGATAAAAAAATGTGTACAAAGTCGGAGAAAATTGGAGAAACATCTCACGCCTTAATGGGGCAGAGGGTGTGACCTTTCATATATAGAACCGAGTAGGCTTAGGTTACAAGAATATGACAAGACCTAGTCAAATACAATGGCGCGACTATATGCATTTCTAATAAAATAAGCTTCCAGATACTTGATTAATGCTAATTGTATCAGAATCATGTGAGCTTTCTGATGTTGTCAATGTGAAAACCCTTCAACTTGGACAGTATCTTCCTTTCCTAACTGATTTTTTAGAGAACAGATTGCTTGGTCCAGCTTTTATTGAAAGCCGATGAAACGGTTCTTTCTTTCCTAACTGATTGATATTGGTAACTTGTTTTCTGAGCTTTAATCCTCGGCTATCTCAGGTGCGCTCTTACTAAGAAGGCTGTTGTCAAGTTGGACTCCATTGCTCAGAAAGTCAATACCCATTGTCTAAGCTCAGATTGTTGGAACATCATTAGGAATTATTGCATGAAAATACTCTCAAGAGCAGACTTCATTAGCCTTCCTGAGGATAGTGGTCACTGACCAAATCTTCCATGTTTATGCAAGGAAACATAACATGTACTGACTATGAGTGTTGAAAATTTGTTCACTTGCTTTTGAAGATAGCTTCTGGTTCCAAGAGACAGGTGTTGTTGTAGGAGATCTGCTAACATTTTGATCAAATCCAGTTGGTGTTATACAACACTGGCTTACTAACGTTCCTATAAAATCCTTGTTGAAGAATCTGTAATTTGTTAATCTTTGTTGAATACTAACTTCTTTATAATTTTATTTATTCTCTTCTATATTTAGTCACTGAGTGTGCAGTGCGCTTTGCATGCATAGAGAAGTTGAAAGCAACACAATCGAGACTGCAGCAATCTCTATTTGCTAGTTCAGTAGTTCTCGTCTATTCTCTGTTTGCGAACTTCAGCGTGAAGAAAGTCCTTAAAGAAAAGGTGACGACGGTCAAACCAAGGGGCGGACCCAGTAAAGGGCATGGATATACACCCAATATTTTTTGCAAAGCAATCAAAGTTAGTAGACATGATACATTCATAATACACTTGTAATTAGATTCAGATCCGATTACGAAGAGTATGTTAGTGTTTGGGCGCACGGCTTCGCACAGCAGGAAAGGGAAGAAAGGGGAGGGAGCACCTGGTGTCCTGGTGGTGCTCGTCGCCTCCCAAGGTGGCGAGGATGGGGGCGAGCTCGGACGAGGGTAGGAAGAGGAGGCAGCCGCCGGCCTCTGCGGATGGGTCGGGGTAGGCAGAGGGGGAAAGTTTAGACTCTCTTCATTCTTCAGCAAACTCTTTTTCTCGCTCTCTATTTTAAACTACACTCTACAAATAGTATAATATAGTATCTCTACTAACTATTAAAACCCTATTGTAGACTGCCCCCCGCTTCCCTACGCCCGCCCGCCGCAAACCCCGTCGCCCCCAGATCCCCTCAGTCGTCTCTCTCTTCGGAACACAGGCAGCCCGCCGCAAACCCCGTCGCCCCCAGATCCCCTCGGTCGTCTCTCTCTTCGGAACACAGGCAGCGCGACGCGTGGTGTTGACGGCTTCTCCCTCCGGAACACGGGCAGCGCAGTCGCGATTCCATCTCAGGCCGGCAAATTGAAGAATGGTCTACCTGAGCCACCGGCACCGGCACCGCAGTCGCGATTCCATCTCAGGCCGGCAAATTGAGCTCGAAGCTGGGCTGGCCCCCACCAAGAGCCCGACCTCTCGCCGGAACAAACCTGGATCCGCCGCCGGAGAGCACCGGTGAAGACCTGATCCTTCCGAGGAACAGCTTGAACCGGGTGGTCCTAGCACAAGAGGGGTGCAAAATTTCGCCAAACCGAGCACGGCTCAGCTCCCGCAGATAGCTGGAACATCGGAGGGTTCCGAATTGGGATGATTTTTGCCGCGAATCCAACGAGGTTAGGATTTATGGAACGAGCAGTCGAGGACTTCCCCCCTTCTTCTCTTTTAAATTCTTAGAGATAGAGGAGTAGTAGGAGGAGGAGGAGGTACCGTGCAGTGCAGATGCAGCGTTGCGTTGGAATCCTTTCCCTTCTCTTTCTCATCCCGTCCGAAGCAGCTTTTAATACTGGGCTCAGAGCCTTGGAGTTGGAGGTCATGGCGCCGTTAAGTAACGGCTCCGTGCCGTCCATCCACGTCAGCAGCAGAAAACGTGCTTATCTCTCGCTAAGAATCTTAAAAGAATTTATATCTGATATCAAGATAGAAATGATCTAGTTTAAGAAGTTTGTTCTTATGTGCATTTGTATTCATCACAATTGGCATACATAATCAAAACTATAGTTGATTGGTTGGATGCTTGCACATAGCCTAGCTTACGCCAGCGTGGCTGGTCGAATACAGCTGTTTTGAGCGTACGAGTGGATGCAGCCAAACAACGTTAAAATGGTTTGTTTTGTATATACTCATATATGTGGCAGTGCATACAATCAAATATGTGCTTAAATAAAATTAATACACGTAATGGTTCAGAGTGGACTACCAATCATACTGTTTATGAATGCATAGTGACACCACTAATTTGGCGTCACAATTTTTTTGCGTTTTTTTTTTCTATAGAATCGATCAAATACAAGAATATTTTGTTAAGGGACAAAAGAGTTTATTTAGGGACGAAGTGAGGTATATATGGTACAGAAAACAGCTAATCTGTTTACTACTCTCCCATGTAAAAAATGTGAAAAATCCGGTTGTTTTTCATAATAGAAAAAAGAGAGAGAAAAATGTGAATCAGATGGTGATTCCATGTTGATCGATCATGTCGAGGACCGGCGTAACAACTATCTCCCCGTTAGCAGTAGTAATATAATCACAGAGTGAGCAATATATGATCCACGACGACGCTTATAAGCCACGTTCCGTCTCTCTCAGTGACCGGTATGGCACTAATCAAACAAATCATCTAGCCGACTGAATACTTAAAGTGTACTTTGCTATGTGGCATTAATCCCTTGTCTGGCATTATCTGGTACTTGAATACTTAAAGTGTTTTTTACTCCAAATGTTTCATACTGTCGGCGTTTCGACCCTGGGGGGTCCCTGGACCGACGAGTAAATTGTCCTGCGTGTCCCAGCCCAGATGGGTCGACGCGAGACGGGACACAAAGGGGGGAGAACAGTAAGGGGAAACCGCGGCCTTCGTGTTGTCCTGCGCCCAGGGCGGATAGATACGCTTGCAGTAGGGGGTTACAAGCGTTCGCGTGGGAGAGAGAGAGCGAGAGCCTTATGCGTCGGCCCGTTCTCCCGCGCGGCCAACCTTCTCGTACGAGAGCCCTGAACCTTCCTTTTATAGGCGTAAGGAGAGGGTCCAGGTGTACAATGGGGGGTGTAGCAGTGTGCTAACGTGTCTAGCAGAGAGGAGCTAGAGCCCTAAGTACATGCCGTCGTGGCAGTCGGAGAGGTTTTGGCACCCTGTTCATGTGATGTCGTGGCCGTCGGAGGAGCGCTGGAGCCCTGCGAAAGTACAGCTATCGGGGCTGTCGGATCCTTGTTGACGTCTCCTTGCTGACGTAAGGGGGCTGGGAGCTGCCGTTGTCATGGAGCGTGCGGGGTGTCATCATTACTTGTTTACTGGGGCGAGCCAGATGGGACGCCGGTCTTGTTCCCCGTAGCCTGAGCTAGCTAGGGGCAGGGTAATGATGTCCTCCCTGGCGACGTGGCCGGTCCGGACCCGAGTTTGGGCGAGGTGGCGATTCCTCCGAGGTCGAGGTTGAGTCCGAGCCCTAGGGTCAGGCGAGGCGGAGTCCATCGTCTTCCGGAGCCGAGGCTGAGTCCGAGCCCTGGGGTCGGGCGAGGCGAAGTTCGTCGTCTTCCGGAGCCGAGGCTGAGTCCGAGCCCTGGGGTCGGGCGAGGCGGAGTTCGTCGTCTTCTAAGTCGTGGTTGAGTCCGAGACCTAGGGTCGGGCGAGGCGGAGTCCATCTTCCGAGGCCGAGACGGGGGCCGAACCTGGGGTCGGGCGAGGCAGAGTTTCCTATGTCGCCCGAGGCTGGACTTAGCCGCTGTCGACCTCACTCTGGCGAGTGGCACGGTAGTCGGAGCGGGGCAGGCGGCGCTGTTTTCTTGTCAGGTCGGCTAGTGGAGCGGCGAAGTGACTGCGGTCACTTCGGCTCTGTCGACTGAAGAGCACGCGTCAGGATAAGGTGTCAGGCGATCCTTGCATTAAATGCTCCTGCGATACGGTCGGTTGGCGTGGCGATCTGGCCAAGGTTGCTTCTCTACGAAGACTGGGCCTCGAGCGAGCCGAAGGTGTGTCTGTTACTTGAGGGGGCCCTCGGGCGAGACGTGAATCCTCCGGGGTCGGCTGCCTTTGCCCGAGGCTAGGCTCGGGCGAGGCAAGATCGTGTCCCTTGAGTGGACTGAGCCTTGACCTTAATCGCGCCCATCAGGCCTTTGCAACTTTGTGCTGATGGGGGTTACCAGCTGAGATTAGGAGTCTTAGGGGTACCCCTAATTATGGTCCCCGACAGTAGCCCCCGAGCCTCGAAGGGAGTGTTGATACTCGCTTGGAGGCTTTTGTCGCACTTTTTTGCAAGGGGACCGGCCTTTCTCGGTTGCGTTTCGTTCCAGTGGGTGCGCGCGAGCGCACCCGCCGGGTGTAGCCCCCGAGGCCTCGGAGGAGTGGTTTGACTCCTTCGAGGTCTTAGCGCGTTTCGTGATGCTTCGGGCGGTCTGGTTGTTCCCTCATGCGAACTGGCCGTAGCCCGGGTGCATAGTCGAGTCCCAAGTTCTCGGGCTGGTATGTTGACGCTGTCAACGGTTTGGCCGGAGCCGGGTTTGCGAGGGCAGCCCCCAAGCCTCCGCACAGAGCGAGAGGACGGTCAAGGACAGACTCGGCTTTTTTCATACGCCCCTGCGTCGCCTTTCCGCAAGGAGGAGGGGGGAAGCGCCATGTTGCCCTCGGAGGGCGCCGAACATGGTGTCTCCATTGAGTTGCTAGCGGGTGATCCGAGTGGACGCCCATGCCCCATTCGTTAGGGGTCGGCTAGTGGCCCAGAGGCGCGCTCCAAAAGTACCTGCGGGTGATT
The DNA here is from genome assembly GCA_029449295.1 of Zea luxurians. Taxonomy (NCBI): domain Eukaryota; kingdom Viridiplantae; phylum Streptophyta; class Magnoliopsida; order Poales; family Poaceae; genus Zea; species Zea luxurians. The sequence continues at coordinate 29,575,766 of JAOPSE010000023.1, read as the reverse complement.
CGCCGGACCCGGTCCCCTTTTGACGGGGTCCGAGGGCTCGATGCCTCCCTCTGGTGGGATTCGTTACAAAATCGTTCCCGTCGGTCTCGGAAATGTCCTAGGGTACCTCGGGAGCGTAGCCCGAGCCTTGGTTATGTATCGAACGTACCCAGGGTCATCCCTCGCTCTGCGTGCTCTGAGGCGGCTGTCGAACCCTTCGGGGGCCAGCCTACGAACCCCTGATCAGTAGTGGGCGCAGAGCCCGAGTGGCCTGAGGCGGCCGTTGAACCCTTCCAAGGGGCCAGCCTTCGAACCTCTAACCAGTAGTGGGCGCGGAGCCCGAGTGCTCTGAGGCGGCTGTTGAACCCTTCCGAGGGGCCAGCCTTCGAACCTCTGATCAGTAGGGGGGCTCGGGGTCTGCTTCCTTCGCGGAGAAGGATCCCTTTCAGAGTATCCCCTTTCCCGGTCCCTGTGGAAAGAGAGAGAAAGAGGAAGTGGAAAAGGATACGAAATTGAGCGACGTGGCGCACCTTTTTTGACACGGTCATTATGGCGGAGGTGAAGCGTCGCCTGCTTCGCCTGCCAAAGGTGCCGCCTGCCCTGCCGCAGAGTTAATGCGATGGGACGAGTGGTTGGCGGGGCAGCCGTTGTGCGTGCGCGGGCCGCTCGAGGAACGGAACACGGGCGCGTCGTCTTCACGCCATGGGAGAGGGCTCTCTCGCTGTCCCAGGAGGGGACGTGAGCCTGCAGGCGATTTGACTGCTGCTTCCACCCGCCTGTCGCCACCATTACTGTCGGCCCACTTTTGGCCATATCGACCGTCGCGCCTTCTCCCGCGGCTAGCTGACCCATGACCGATGTGCTCGGTTGGCACTGTTGGGCCCTGCGCAGGGTCGCCTCGAGTCGCGGCACCGGTTCCGCAGTCGAGAAGGCGCGGTACTGGCGCGAGTGGCGGTGCAGTTTCTCGCACGTAGTAACCGGCGCGCCGGTTACATGACGTGTGGGCCTGAGCCTCCATGCTGGACGCGTCGAAGTCGAAAGGGTGCGCCCCCTTGGTGTGGTTGCATGCCGCCTGCATGGCGGTCCGTCCTTTCACCCGCTGGTCTGGGCGAAAGTGGAGGAGCGCTTGTAACCGCTGGGCAGTTACGCGTACCGCGCGCGGCGGTTTGGCCTCTTCCGTCCTGGGCCAGCTTGCATGACGCGTGGGACCCAGCCCCCGTGTCGTAGGGGGAGGACCTTGGAGCATGTTGGAGAAGACTCAGTCCACGCCGGCTGAGGACGCAAGTGGGGAGAGTCGCCTTTAAAAGGAGGGTGACCCCCTTGGATGGCAACCATGTCTTCGCACTCTCCTCATGCATCACGCCCTTCCACCTTCTAAGCCCCCGGATGGGGAGCACTCACGTCGCTTTCGTCTCGTCGTCGTCGGAGGAATGCAACTTCGCGGAAGTTGGTACCTTTCAGCCATCGTTCGGCTTCAAGGATTTTCATCAGGTAGCCCGGCCGCCTTCCCCCACCAATGGACAATTTGGTGGAGAGAAGCGAGCCGGGCTGCGGCCTCAGTCCTGCCCTCAGCTTCAAGGATCTTCATCATCCTTGCTGGGGCGGAGAGCGAGGTGAGTTGGGGCCTTCCTTCGCGTGGGCAGCGGCCCGCTCCTTCCCTCAGTGATCGGGGGGATGGGCGTTCGCCGTTCGTGGTGCTGGCAGCTGCCACGTGTCTGGCTCTCCGGCCTGAGCGGCTTCGGTGCTGCTTCCGGTGCCACCTCCCACCGAGGCAGTCGGAAGAGGTTTCTCTACCGACGAGATAGTCGGCGCCACCCGCGAACTGACCTCCGGCTCCACGGCCTTGGTAGCTTGTCCTCGCCCCTCGATTGGGGTTGTGGGCGAGGGCCTTGTCGCAGCAGCGTTTGCCCTGAGGTCATCGCTGCTGCTGTTTGGCCGCCCGAAGCGGAGGTCGTTGTCACTGCTGCCGGAGTGGGCGGCGGTGCGCCACCTGTCGGCGTTTCGTTGTCCCGCAGGCCCTCCAATGTGGGGGGTTGTTCGTACCTGTGGGAGCGAAACCGGAGTTCCGTTTGTAATGGCACCTTGAGTGCCGGTGTTTGTTCATTGTGGCTGTCGGGGCCTGAACATCTAGGTATTTTTTGGTGTAATACCATATTTTTTTTCCTCATTTCGAGCACTAGGACTCGCCTGTCGGCTAACTGAACTGCTTAACCAAGTGTGAGTTGCCTCGTGCGAAGGTGACGAGTGAGGTATCCATATCCCGGAGGCATAGGAGTCCCTCGGCTCGGTCGGCCTTGCCGCCCGAGGCTTCTCTTGCTTAGTTAAAGGAACCATCGGACGCTCTGCGATGAGCCAGAGCCGGAGGCAGCGGTGTCAGCATGGACAGAGGCAGAGTTGGCTCGAAAAGAAGACTTCGTCGGCCGGAGCCTAGCCGGGTCGTCCACTGGCGGGGCCCACGTCGGAGTCGAGTTGTCGAGGCCACGAGCCGGGCTGGTGTCCTCGGGGGACAGCTGGCTGAGGCTTCAGGGCGGCCGGCCGAGCCGTCTGCTCGGGCCGGGTTCCTGGAGGAGACCCTAGCAATGGCCCGGGCGTGGCGCTGACGTCGTCCTTCGGAGCGGAGATCCTCCCGCTTGCGCCGTGTTGCCGTCCGAGGCTCGGTCGGACTTCGCCGAAGGTGGAGTTGACGCCGAGGGTGCTGCTGCACCCCCTCCATCAATGTCTAAGCCTGCAGGATCGGTTCGCCTGTAGTATGCATATGTTTTTTGTGGCCGTCGAGGCCCAAACATACTGTCGTCGCGTTGTAAAGCTGCGTTTCTTGTCCTCTTGTTTCGAGTATCAGGGCTTGCTCGTCGGTAGCAGAATTGTTTACCGGAGCTAGAGTTACTTCTCACGGAAGGTGATGAGTGAGGTATCCGTATCCCGGAGGCGTAGGAATCCCTCAGCTCGGTCGGCCTTGCCGCTTACGTGTACTCTTGCTCGTCCCCGAGATTCTATTATCGACGTAGCCGAGAAAACCCGAAAAACCGTTTCGGCAGAAAGTCTTTTGAGCGTTAAGGCTTGTTCGGTCAGCAGGATCGCTCATCCGAACGCGAGTTACTTCTCGCAGAAGGCGATGAGTGAGGTATCCGTATCCCGGAGGCGTAGGAGTCCCTCGGCTCGGTCGGCCTTGCCTACTTACGTGTACTCCGTCGTTTTCATGATCCCACTACCGAGGTAGTCGAAAAGCACGAAAGATATTCTGGCAGAAAGACTTTTTCCGAGGAAAATTTTGACGCGGAGGGGGTTCCCCCTTCTAGCCCCCGAGGGAGGGTCGGGCTTTGCCGAGGCAAGGCTGACCCTTCCTTGATGGTTAGACTTCATATGTAAACGAGGTATATGAACAGCTTGAAAACATCTTAAGGGTAGAAGCGACGTAGCTGTCGGATGTTCCAAGCGTTGCTGTAGACCTTGCCTTGACTGTTGGCCAGCTTGTATGTTCCGAGCTTCAAAATCTTGGCAATGATGAATGGACCTTCCCAGGGAGGCGTGAGCTTGTGCCGCCCTCGGGCGTCTTGTCGCAGCCGAAGCACCAAGTCGCCCACCTGGAGGTCTCGGGACCGAACCCCTCGGGCGTGGTAGCGTCGCAGGGACTGCTGATACCGCGCCGAGTGTAGTAAGGCCATGTCCCGAGCCTCTTCCAGCTGGTCCAGTGAATCTTCTCGGTTGGTCTGGTTGCGTCGGTCGTCGTAGGCCCTCGTCCTTGGGGAACCGTATTCTAAGTATGTGGGCAAGATGGCCTCGGCTCCATAGACTAAAAAGAACGGCGTGAAACCCGTGGCTCGACTTGGCGTCGTCCTCAGGCTCCAGACCACCAAGGGGAGTTCCTTTATCCATCGCCTGCTGAACTTGTGGAGGTCGTTGTAGATCCTCGGCTTGAGTCCTTGCAGAATCATGCCGTTGGCACGTTCTACCTGCCCATTCGTCATGGGGTGTGCCACGACGGCCCAGTCCACCCGGATGTGGTGATCCTTGCAGAAGTCTAGGAACTTTCTGCCGGTGAACTGGGTGCCGTTGTCGGTGATGATGGAGTTCGGGACCCCGAAGCGATGGATGATGTTGGTGAAGAATGCCACCGCCTGTTCGGATCTGATGCTGTTTAGGGGTCGGACCTCGATCCACTTGGAGAATTTGTCGATGGCAACCAGTAGGTGCGTGTAGCCCCCGGGTGCCTTCTGCAAGGGACCGACGAGGTCCAAACCCCACACAGCAAACGGCCAGGTGATGGGTATTGTTTGCAGAGCCTGAGCGGGTAGGTGCGTCTGCCTTGCGTAGAATTGACACCCTTGGCAAGTGCGGACAATTCTAGTGGCGTCGGCCACCGCGGTCGGCCAGTAGAAACCTTGTCGGAAAGTGTTTCCAACAAGGGCTCGAGGCGCTGCGTGATGACCGCAAGCCCCCGAGTGTATTTCTTGTAAGAGCTCCTGGCCTTCGGCAATGGATATGCATCACTGGAGGATGCCGGAGGGGCTGCGGTGGTAGAGCTCCTTCCCGTCACCCAGCAAGACGAATGACTTGGCGCGTCGTGCCAGTCGCCGAGCTTCGGCTCGGTCGAGGGGAAGCTCTCCTCAGTGGAGATATTGCAGGTACGGGGTCTGCCAGTTTCGATCAGGCGGGACCCCATTCCGCTCTCCCTCAACGCGCAGTGCCTCACGCTCGGGGGCCGAGGGTGCCTCGGGCAGGGCCGAGACCTTCTCGGGCTCGAGCGTGTCGTCGGTCTTGATGGAGGGTTGATGTAGGTCTCGGGAGAAGACGTTCGGAGAAATCGTTGTCCGCCCCAAGGTTATCTTAGCCAGCTCGTCCGCAGTCTTGTTGTATCGTCGAGCGACGTGGTTGAGCTCGAACCCGTAGAACTTGTCCTCTAGCTCGGATATCCAGTGAGTGCTCGGCGATTTCCCTCGGTATGCCAGGCATGTCCGAGGGACTTGAAAGGGAATTAGGCTTACACCTAGTTCCCAAATAATTTTGGTGGTTGAATTGCCCAACACAAATATTGGACTAACTAGTTTGCTCTAGTGCATGAGTTATACAGATGCAAAAGGTTCACATTTAGCCAATAAAAAGACCAAGTGTTGGATTCAACATAGGAGCAACGAGGCAATCGAAGGCATCTCTGGCTGAAGGCACCGGACTGTCCGGTGTGCACCGGACAGTGTCCGGTGCGCCCAGAGAACTCCAACTCAAACTCTTCGCCCTCGGGAATTCTCGGAAGCCGGCGCGCTATAATTCACCGGACTGTCCGGTGTGCACCGGACATGTCCGGTGCTCCAAGGAAACGCGGCCTCCGGAACTCGCCAGCCTCGGGTTCGCTCGGCAGCCGCTCCGCTAAAATTCACCGGACTGTCCGGTGTGCACCGGACTGTCCGGTGTGCCAGCGGAGCAACGGCTCCCTGCGGCGCCAACGGCTCCCTGCGGAGCATTTAATGCGCGCGCAGCGCGCGCAGACGTCAGGCACGCCCATACCGGTGCACCGGACATCAAACAGTACATGTCCGGTGTGCACCGGACACCCAGGAGGGCCCAGAAGTCAGAAGCTCCAACGGTCAGAATCCAACGGCAATGGTGACGTGGCAGGGGCACCGGACTGTCCGATGTGCACCGGACTGTCCGGTGCGCCATCGAACAGACAGCTTCCAGCAACGGTCACCTTTGGTGGTTGGGGCTATAAATACCCCAACCACCCCACATTCATTGCCATCCAAGTTTTCCACTTCTCAACTACTACAAGAGCTCTAGCATTCAATTCTAGACACACCAAATAGATCAAGTCCTCTCCAAATTCCACACAACACCATAGTGATTAGAGAGAGTGATTTGCTTGTGTTCTTTCGAGCTCTTGCGCTTGGATCGCATTCTTTTCTTTCTCACTTGTTCTTGAGATCATCACTCAATTGTAACCAAGGCAAGAGGCACCAATTGTGTGGTGGCCCTTGCGGGGAAGTTTTGTTCCCGGTTAATTGAGAAGAAGAGAAAGCTCACTCGATCCGTGGGATCGTTTGAGAGAGGGAAGGGTTGAAAGAGACCCGGCCTTTGTGGCCTCCTCAACGGGGAGTAGGTTTGCGAGAACCGAACCTCGGTAAAACAAATCCTCGTGTCACACTCTTATTCGCTTGCGATTTGTTTTTGCGCCCTCTCTCGCGGACTCGTTTATATTTCTAACGCTAACCCCGGCTTGTAGTTGTGATTATTTTTGTAAATTTCAGTTTCGCCCTATTCACCCCCCCCTCTAGGCGACTATCAATTGGTATCAGAGCCCGGTGCTTCATTAGAGCCTAACCGCTCGAAGTGATGTCGGGAGATCACACCAAGAGGGAGATGGAGACCGGCGATAACAAGCCCACTACAAGCCAAGGGAGCACTTCATCGGAAGAGTCCCGCACCAAGAGAAGGGAGAAGAAGAAAAACTCCTCCAAGCGGAAGGAGAAAAGGTCTTCCTCTTCTCACCACAAGGAGAAGAAGGAAAAATCTTCTTCTCACAAGCCGCATCGGAGTGGGGACAAGCACAAGAGGATGAGGAAGGTGGTCTACTACGAGACCGACACTTCATCGACATCTACCTCCGGCTCCGACGCGGCATCCGTCACTTCTAAACGCCAAGAGCGTAAGAAGTATAGTAAGATTCCCCTATGCTACCCTCGCATTCCTAAACATACACCTTTACTATCCGTCCCATTAAGCAAACCACCAACTTTTAATGGTGAAGATTATGCTATGTGGAGTAATTTAATGCGATTTCATCTAACCTCTCTCCACAAAAGATTATGGGATGTTGTTGAGTATGGTGTACAGGTACCATCCGTAGGGGATGAGGACTATGACACGGATGAAGTGGCCCAAATCGAGCACTTCAACTCCCAAGCCACAACCATCCTCCTTGCCTCTCTAAGCAAGGAGGAATACAACAAAGTACAAGGGTTGAAGAACGCCAAGGAGATTTGGGACCTTCTCAAGACGGCGCACGAGGGTGATGAACTCACCAAGATCACCAAGCGGGAAACGATCGAGGGGGAGCTCGGTCGCTTCCGTCTTCGCCAAGGGGAGGAGCCACAAGACATGTACAACCGGCTCAAGACCTTGGTGAACCAAGTGCGCAACCTCGGAAGCGCAAAATGGGATGACCACGAAGTGGTTAAGGTTATTCTAAGAGCCCTTATTTTCCTTAACCCCACACAAGTTCAATTAATTCGTGGCAATCCTAGATATCCACAAATGACCCCCGAGGAAGTTATCGGGAATTTTGTGAGTTTTGAATGCATGATTAAGGGCTCTAAGAAGATCAACGAGCTTGACGAGCCTTCCACATCCGAGGCGCAACCGGTGGCCTTCAAGGCAACGGAGGAGAAGAAGGAGGAGTCTACACCAAGTAGACAACCAATTGACGCCTCCAAGCTCGACAACGAGGAGATGGCCCTAATCATCAAGAGTTTTCGGCAAATCCTCAGGCAACGGAAGGGGAAGGATTACAAATCCCGTTCCAAGAAGGTTTGCTACAAGTGTGGTAAGCCCGGTCATTTTATTGCAAAATGTCCTATGTCTAGTGATAGTGATAGGGGCGACGACAAGAAGGGCAAGAGGAAGGAGAAGAAGAGATACTACAAGAAGAAGGGCGGCGATGCCCATGTTTGTCGGGAGTGGGACTCCGACGAAAGCTCAAGCGACTCCTCCGACGACGAGGACGCCGCCAACATCGCCGTCACCAAGGGCCTCCTCTTCCCCAACATCGGCCACAAGTGTCTCATGGCCAAGGATGGCAAAAAGAAGGTAAAATCAAAGTCCTCCACTAAATATGAAACATCCAGTGATGAGGATGATGATAAAAATGAAGAGGATAATTTGCGCATTCTTTTTGCTAACCTCAACATGCAACAAAAGGAAAAATTAAATGAATTGATTAGTGCTATACATGAGAAGGATGATCTCTTGGATTCTCAAGAGGACTTCCTTATTAAAGAAAATAAGAAGCATGTTAAGGTTAAAAATGCTTATGCTCTAGAAAGAGAAAAATGTGAAAAATTGTCTAGTGAGCTAAGCACTTGTCATGAGACTTTAGACAACCTTAGAAATGAAAATGCAAATTTGTTAGCTAAGGTTGATTCTCATATTTGCAATGTTTCAATTCCTAGAAATGATAATGATGATTTGATTGCTAGGATTGAAAAATTGAACTGTTCTATTGCTAGCCTTAGAAATGAGAATGAGAAATTAATTGCTAAGGCTAAGGATTTTGATGTTTGCAATGCTACTATTTCCGACCTTAGAACTAAAAATGATTTATTGCATGCTAAGGTCATTGAATTAAAATCTTGCAAACCATCTACATCTACTGAGCATATTTCCATTTGTACTAGATGTAGAGATGTTAATATTGATGCTATCCATGATCACCTAGCCTTAGTTAAAAAACAAAATGATCACATAGCACAACTTAATGCTAAGATTAGAAAGCATGACTTAGAAAATGAAAAATTTAAACTTGCTAGAAGCATGCTCTATAATGGAAGACGCCCTGGCATTAAGGATGGCATTGGCTTCAAAAGGGGAGACAATGTCAAAATTAATGCCCCTCCAAAGAACTTGTCTAACTTTGTTAAGGGCAAGGCTCCCATGCCTCAGGATAACGAGGGTTACATTTTGTACCCTGCCGGCTATCCTGAGAGCAAGATTAGGAAAATTCATTCTAGGAAGTCTCACTCTGGCCCTAATCATGCTTTTATGTATAAGGGTGAGACATCTAGATCTAGGCAACCAACCCATGCAAAGTTGCCTAGAAAGAAAACTACTAGTGCATCAAATGATCATGCCATTTCATTTAAAACTTTTGATGCATCTTATGTTTTAACTAACAAATCAGGCAAGGTAGTTGCCAAAATTGTTGGGGGCAAACACAAGGGCTCCAAGACTTGTGTTTGGGTACCCAAAGTTCTTGTATCTAATGCCAAAGGACCCAAAACCGTTTGGGTACCTAAAACAAAGAACTAAACTTGTTTTGTAGGTTTATGCATCCGGGGGCTCAAGTTGGATACTCGACAGCGGGTGCACAAACCACATGACAGGGGAGAAAAGGATGTTCTCCTCATATGAGAAAAACCAAGATCCCCAACGAGCTATCACATTCGGGGATGGAAATCAAGGTTTGGTCAAAGGTTTGGGTAAAATCGCTATATCTCCTGACCATACTATTTCAAATGTTTTTCTTGTAGATTCCTTAGATTACAATTTGCTTTCCGTATCCCAATTATGTCAAATGGGCTACAACTGTCTTTTTACTGATACTGGTGTTACTGTCTTTAGAAGAAGTGATGATTCAATAGCTTTTAAGGGAGTGTTAGAGGGTCAGCTATACTTAGTAGATTTTAATAGAGCTGAACTCGACACTTGCTTGATTGCTAAGACTAACTTGGGTTGGCTCTGGCACCGCCGACTAGCTCATGTTGGAATGAAGAATCTTCACAAGCTTCTAAAGGGAGAACACATTTTGGGACTAACCGATGTTCATTTTGAGAAAGACAGGATTTGTAGCGCATGCCAAGCCGGGAAGCAAGTTGGCATACATCATCCACACAAAAACATCATGACTACCGACAGGCCACTGGAGCTTCTACACATGGATTTATTTGGCCCGATCGCTTACATAAGCATCGGCGGTAGTAAGTATTGTCTTGTAATTGTGGATGACTATTCTCGCTTCACTTGGGTGTTCTTTTTGCAGGACAAATCTTATACCCAAGAGACCTTAAAGGGATTCTTGAGACGGGCTCAAAATGAGTTCGGCTTAAGGATCAAGAAAATTAGAAGCGACAACGGGACGGAGTTCAAGAACTCTCAAATTGAAGGCTTTCTTGAGGAGGAGGGCATCAAGCATGAGTTCTCTTCTCCCTACACTCCACAACAAAATGGTGTAGTGGAGAGGAAGAATCGAACTCTATTGGACATGGCAAGAACCATGCTTGATGAGTACAAGACACCGGATCGGTTTTGGGCCGAGGCGGTCAACACCGCCTGCTACGCCATCAACCGGTTATATCTTCACCGAATCCTCAAGAAGACATCTTATGAACTCCTAACCGGTAAAAAGCCCAATATTTCATATTTTAGAGTTTTTGGTAGCAAATGTTTTATTCTTGTCAAAAGAGGTAGAAAATCTAAATTTGCTCCTAAAACTGTAGAAGGCTTTTTACTAGGATATGACTCAAACACAAGGGCATATAGAGTCTTTAACAAGTCCTCAGGACTTGTTGAAGTTTCTTGTGACGTTGTGTTTGATGAGACTAACGGCTCTCAAGTAGAGCAAGTTGATCTTGATGATATAGGTGAAGAACAGGCTCCATGCATAGCGCTAAGGAACATGTCCATTGGGGATGTGTGTCCTAAGGAATCCGAAGAGCCTCCAAATGCACAAGATCAACCATCCTCCTCCACGCAAGTATCTCCATCAACTCAAGTTGAGGATGAGGCTCAAGATGTTGAACAAGAAGATGAGCCACCTCAAAATGACGGCAACGATCAAGGGGGAGATGCAAATGATGAAGACAAGGAGGATGAACAACCAAGGCCGCCACACCCAAGAGTCCACCAAGCAATACAACGAGATCACCCCGTCGACACCATCCTCGGCGACATTCATAAGGGGGTAACTACTCGATCTCGTGTTGCACATTTTTGTGAACATTACTCTTTTGTTTCCTCTATTGAGCCACACAGGGTAGAGGAAGCACTACAAGATTCGGATTGGGTGATGGCGATGCAAGAGGAGCTCAACAATTTCACGAGGAACGAGGTATGGCACTTAGTTCCACGTCCTAATCAAAATGTTGTAGGAACCAAGTGGGTCTTCCGCAACAAGCAAGACGAGCATGGTGTGGTGACAAGGAACAAAGCTCGACTCGTGGCCAAGGGGTATTCACAAGTCGAAGGTTTGGATTTTGGTGAAACCTATGCACCCGTAGCTAGGCTTGAGTCAATTCGTATATTATTAGCCTATGCTACTTACCATGGCTTCAAGCTTTATCAAATGGACGTGAAGAGTGCCTTCCTCAATGGACCAATCAAGGAGGAGGTCTATGTTGAGCAACCTCCCGGCTTTGAAGATAGTGAGTACCCTAACCACGTTTATAGGCTCTCTAAGGCGCTTTATGGGCTCAAGCAAGCCCCAAGAGCATGGTATGAATGCCTTAGAGATTTCCTTATTGCAAATGGCTTCAAAGTCGGCAAGGCCGATCCTACTTTATTCACTAAGACTCTTGACAATGATTTGTTTGTATGCCAAATTTATGTTGATGATATCATATTTGGGTCTACTAACAAATCTACATGTGAAGAATTTAGTAGGATCATGACACAAAAATTCGAGATGTCGATGATGGGGGAGTTGAAGTATTTTCTAGGATTCCAAGTCAAGCAACTCCAAGAGGGCACCTTCATTAGCCAAACGAAGTATACTCAAGATATCCTAAGCAAGTTTGGAATGAAGGATGTCAAGCCCATCAAGACACCCATGGGAACCAATGGGCATCTCGACCTCGACACGGGAGGTAAGTCCGTGGATCAAAAGGTATACCGGTCGATGATTGGTTCATTGCTTTATTTATGTGCATCTCGACCGGACATTATGCTTTCCGTTTGCATGTGTGCAAGATTCCAAGCCGACCCTAAGGAATCACACCTTACGGCCGTGAAACGAATCTTGAGATATTTGGCTTTTACTCCTAAGTTTGGGCTTTGGTACCCTCGGGGATCCACATTTGATTTGATTGGTTATTCGGATGCCGATTGGGCGGGGTGTAGGATTAATAGGAAGAGCACATCGGGGACTTGCCAGTTCTTGGGAAGATCCTTGGTGTCTTGGGCTTCAAAGAAGCAAAATTCGGTCGCTCTTTCTACCGCCGAAGCCGAGTACATTGCCGCAGGTCATTGTTGCGCGCAATTACTTTGGATGAGGCAAACCCTGCGGGACTACGGTTACAAATTAACTAAAGTCCCTTTACTATGTGACAATGAGAGTGCAATCAAAATGGCCGACAATCCCGTCGAGCATAGCCGCACTAAGCACATAGCCATTCGGTATCATTTTCTTCGGGATCACCAACAAAAGGGGGATATCGAGATTTCTTACATTAATACTAAAGATCAATTAGCCGATATCTTTACCAAGCCTCTTGATGAACAATCTTTTACCCGACTTAGGCATGAGCTCAATATTCTTGATTCTAGGAATTTCTCTTGCTAAACTTGCACACATAGCACATGAATATACCTTTGATCATGTCTCCTTTATATATGCTATGACTAATGTGTTTTCAAGTGTATTTCAAACCAAGTCATAGGTATATTGAAAGGGAATAGGAGTCTTCGGCGAAGACAAAGGCTTCCACTTTGCTCCACTACTCAACCTTCGCCGTCGCTCCACATCATCTCTCCAACTTTGGTACAATCTTCACTCATTCATTTTATTACCAAAGGGAGAGACAGTACTTTATTGGGCTCTAATGATTCCGTTTTTGGCGATTCATGCCAAAGGGGGAGAAAATATGAGCCCAAAGCAAAAGGACCGCACCACCACCTAATTTTATAAATTTGATGATTTTTAAATTGGTAAAATTCAAAATTGGTATCTCTTTGTGTTCTAAAGGGGGAGCAACTAGTATTTTCAAAATTGATGTCTTAAAACCCTCTTGAACACTAAGAGGAGACCTTATTTGAGGGGGAGTTTTTTGTTTAGTCAAAGGAAAAGCATTTGAACAAAGGAAGAAAATTTCAAATCTTGAAAATGCTTTGCAAAATCCTATTCATTTACCTTTGACTATCTTGCAAAATGATTTTGAAAAGAATTTACAAAAGAGTTTGCAAAAACAAAACTTTTGGTGCAAATGTGGTCCAATATATCAAAAACAAAGAAACAATCCATGCGCATTTATGTAAGTATTTATATTGGCTCAATTCCAAGCAACCTTTGCACTTACCTTATGCAAACTAGTTCAATTATGCACTTCTATATTTGCTTTGGTTTGTGTTGGCATCAATCACCAAAAAGGGGGAGATTGAAAGGGAATTAGGCTTACACCTAGTTCCCAAATAATTTTGGTGGTTGAATTGCCCAACACAAATATTGGACTAACTAGTTTGCTCTAGTGCATGAGTTATACAGATGCAAAAGGTTCACATTTAGCCAATAAAAAGACCAAGTGTTGGATTCAACATAGGAGCAACGAGGCAATCGAAGGCATCTCTGGCTGAAGGCACCGGACTGTCCGGTGTGCACCGGACAGTGTCCGGTGCGCCTAGAGAACTCCAACTCAAACTCTTCGCCCTCGGGAATTCTCGGAAGCCGGCGCGCTATAATTCACCGGACTGTCCGGTGTGCACCGGACATGTCCGGTGCTCCAAGGAAACGCGGCCTCCGGAACTCGCCAGCCTCGGGTTCGCTCGGCAGCCGCTCCGCTAAAATTCACCGGACTGTCCGGTGTGCACCGGACTGTCCGGTGTGCCAGCGGAGCAACGGCTCCCTGCGGCGCCAACGGCTCCCTGCGGAGCATTTAATGCGCGCGCAGCGCGCGCAGACGTCAGGCACGCCCATACCGGTGCACCGGACATCAAACAGTACATGTCCGGTGTGCACCGGACACCCAGGAGGGCCCAGAAGTCAGAAGCTCCAACGGTCAGAATCCAACGGCAATGGTGATGTGGCAGGGGCACCGGACTGTCCGATGTGCACCGGACTGTCCGGTGCGCCATCGAACAGACAGCTTCCAGCAACGGTCACCTTTGGTGGTTGGGGCTATAAATACCCCAACCACCCCACATTCATTGCCATCCAAGTTTTCCACTTCTCAACTACTACAAGAGCTCTAGCATTCAATTCTAGACACACCAAATAGATCAAGTCCTCTCCAAATTCCACACAACACCATAGTGATTAGAGAGAGTGATTTGCTTGTGTTCTTTCGAGCTCTTGCGCTTGGATCGCATTCTTTTCTTTCTCACTTGTTCTTGAGATCATCACTCAATTGTAACCAAGGCAAGAGGCACCAATTGTGTGGTGGCCCTTGCGGGGAAGTTTTGTTCCCGGTTAATTGAGAAGAAGAGAAAGCTCACTCGATCCGTGGGATCGTTTGAGAGAGGGAAGGGTTGAAAGAGACCCGGCCTTTGTGGCCTCCTCAACGGGGAGTAGGTTTGCGAGAACCGAACCTCGGTAAAACAAATCCTCGTGTCACACTCTTATTCGCTTGCGATTTGTTTTTGCGCCCTCTCTCGCGGACTCGTTTATATTTCTAACGCTAACCCCGGCTTGTAGTTGTGATTATTTTTGTAAATTTCAGTTTCGCCCTATTCACCCCCCCTCTAGGCGACTATCAGGACTCCACGCAAAAACCTCGGTGTTCGCGCGGAGAAAGTCGACGAGCACTGCTTCCTATTTGGGGTCGAGCTTGGAGCCGATCCAGATCTGCTTGGAGGCGTCGTTGCTGGGGTCGAGAGGGACAGACTTAACCGTCTCTGCTGGCTCAAAGTTGCCGGTGTGGCGCTTCACATCTGGCGCCTCCTTGGAGAGGCTCTCCAGGTCGGCAACGAGGGCCTCAGATTCGGCGAGGGCCTCGGCGTACTCCACGCACTCCACGTCGCATTCGTACACGTGTCAGTACGTGGGGCCGACGGTGATGACCCCGTTGGGGCCCGGCATTTTGAGCTTGAGGTAGGTGTAGTTGGGGACGGCCATGAACTTGGCGTAGCATGGCCTCCCCAGTACTGCATGGTAGGTTCCTTGGAACCCGACCACCTCGAACGTGAGGGTTTCCCTTCGAAAGTTGGAGGGAGTCCCGAAGCAGACGGGCAGATCGAGTTGTCCGAGGGGTTGGACGCGTTTCCCGGGGATGATCCCGTGGAAAGGCGTCGTGCCTGTCCGGATCAAGGACAGATCGATCTGTAGGAGCCCGAGGGTCTCGGCGTAGATGATGTTGAGGCTGCTGCCTCTGTCCATGAGGACCTTGTTGAGCCTGACATTGCCGATGATGGGGTCGACAACGAGCGGATATTTCCCCGGGCTCGACACGCAGTCGGGGTGGTCGCCCTAGTCGAAGGTGATGGGCTTGTCGGACCAGTCTAGGTAGACTAGCGCCGCCACCTTTACCGAGCATACCTCCCGACGCTCTTGCTTGCGGTGCCGAGCCGAGGCGTTCGCCACTTGCCCACCGTAGATCATGAAGCAGTCGTGGACCTCGGGAAACTCATCTGCCTTGTGATCCTCCTTCTCGTCGTTGTTGTGGGCCCTGCCACCTTCCGCAGGTGGCCCGGCCTTGTGAAAGTGGCACCAAAGCATGACGCACTCCTCAAGGGTGTGCTTGACGGGCCCCTGATGATAGGGACACGGCTCCTTGAGCATCTTATCGAAGAGATTGACACCTCCAGGAGGTTTCCGAGGGTTCTTATACTCAGCAGCTGCGACAAGGTCCGCGTCGGTGGCGTCGCGTTTCGCTTGCGACTTCTTCTTGTTCTTCTTCTTGGTGCCACGCTGAGCAGACGCTTCGGGGACGTCTTCCGGCTGGCGGCCCTGGGGCTGCTTGTCCTTCCGGAAGATGGCCTCATCCGCCTCCTGGCCAGAGGCAAACTTGGTGGCGATGTCCATCAGCTCGCTCGCCCTGGTGGGGGTCTTGCGACCCAGCTTGCTCACCAGGTCGCGGCAGGTGGTGCCGGCGAGGAACACGCCGATGACGTCCGAGTCGGTGACGTTGGACAGCTCGGTGCGCTGCTTCGAGAATCACCGGATGTAGTCCCGGAGAGACTCTCCCGGCTACTGGCGGCAGCTTCGGAGATCCTAGGAGTTCCCAGGGCGCACGTACGTGCCCTGGAAGTTGTCGGCGAAGGCTTGGACCAGGTCGTCCCAGTTGGAGATCTGCCCCGAAGGCAGATGCTCCAGCCAGGCTCGAGCGGTGTCGGAGAGGAACAGGGGGAGGTTGCGGATGATGAGGTTGTCATCGTCCGTTCCACCCAGCTGGCAGGCCAGTCGGTAGTCCGCGAGCCACAGTTCCGACCTCGTCTCCCCCGAGTACTTTGTGATGGTAGTCAGGGTTCGGAACCGGGTCGGGAACGGCGCCCGTCGTATGGCCCGGCTGAAAGCCTGCAGACCAGGTGGTTCGGGCGAGGGGCTCCGATCCTCCCCGCTATCGTAGCGTCCCCCACGCCTGGGGTGGTAGCCTCGGCGCGCCCTCTCGTCGAGGTGGGCTCGACGGTTGCGGTGGCGGTGCTCGTTGCCGAGGCGACCCGGGACCACAGGCGCCGTGTTGCGCGTGCGCCCGGTGTGGACCAAGGCTTCCCGCACGAATTGGGAAGTCGCGGCGCGATGCTCCGAGGGGTACCCCTGCCTTCGGGAGGCAGAGCTTTCGGCCCGTCGGGACGCGGTATCCTCCAGGAGATTCTTGAGCTCTCCCAGTATACGCTGCCCTTCGGTGGTCGATGGTTCCGGCGTCGCGCGGAGTAGTATTGCTGCTGCAGCCAGGTTCTGGCCGACCCCACTGGAAGCCGGTGGTGGCCTTGCCCTGACGTCGTCGGCAATGCGGTGCTGGATGCCCTGGGGTAGATGACGCGCTTCTCCGGCCGGAGCTTGGTCTGCCCATCCCTGCCCGATGTTCCGCTGGAACTGCTCAAGTGTTCCTGCTCCCTCGTCGAGCCTGGCCTGCATCTCGCGGATTTGCTCGAGCTGTGCGTCCTGACCCCCCGCAGGGACTGTGACCACAGCTAGCTCCCGAAGGATGTCAACGTGAGGCGCATGCCTAGGGGGATCGCCATTTTCCGGTATACCAAGATGGTTGCCTTCGCCGGGACCCCCTAGATCGACGTGGAAACATTCACGACTTGGGCCGCAGTCCTCATCGCTGAAGCTGCGGCTACCATCGAAACAATCAGAGAGGTAGTAGTCGCATGCGGTCATGAAGTCCCGCATGGCACTGGGGTTACCGAGCCCGGAGAAATAACAACAAAAGTCGGGCTCATCATCTTCCTCGGAACCCGAGGGTCCGTAGGTCGAGACGGCCGTCAGTCTGTCCCAGGGCGACCACATATGGTACCCCGGAGGGTTGGTACATGCCTCTATGAAGGCTTCCACCGAAGCGAGGTCGCTTGGTGGGTCGAAGCTGAATCCAAAAGGCACGAGATGGGAATCGGTCGGTACCTCTTGGTCGACGGGCGGTGACGAAGTCGCGTCAGGGGCGGACTGCACCGTTGTCTCAGGTACGAGGGCAACGCCCAGCAAGTCCTTCGCGAGCGTGCTGGCGTCGTTCATCTGCTTGGGGTTGGTGTGTTGCAGGGAAACGACGCTTGTCTTCGTCTCAGACGCAAGGTCAAAGCCCGACGTGTCCCCTGCTAGGGCGCCGGCGTCGTCGACTTGCTCGACAGCCGACGAGGTGTCGCCTCCTGCTTGGCCATGGTTGCCCCGCCTCCTCCTCCGTCGGTGGGGGAGGTGACAGGACAAACCCGGATGTTGTTCTTCCGCCATGTGGGGAAGACGTCGTTGATTCCGCCACCGGCGGGCGGGCTGACGGCCGCCATTGTCGCTGTCGCGCGACGGAGGAAGGAGTATCATGTCGTAGCTGCCGTCGAGGGACATGAACTCAAGACTCCCGAAACGGAGCATCGTCCCGGGTTGGAAAGGTTGCTGGAGACTACCCATCTGGAGCTTGATGGGAAGCTGTTCGTCAACACGCAGTAGGCCCCTACCTGGCGCACCAACTGTCCGCGTTTCGACCCTGAGGGGTCCCTGGACCGACGAGTAAATTGTCGTTGCATGTCCCAGCCCAGATGGGTCGGCGCGAGACGGGACACAAAGGGGGGAGAACAGTAAGGGGAAACCGCGGCCTTCATGTTGTCCTGCGCCCAGGGCGGATGGATGCGCTTGCAGTAAGGGGTTACAAGCGTTCGCGTGGGAGAGAGAGAGAGAGAGCGAGAGCCTTATGCGTCGACCCGTTCTCCCGCGCGGCCAACCTTCTCGTACGAGAGCCCTGGACCTTCCTTTTATAAGCGTAAGGAGAGGGTCCAGGTGTACAATGGGGGGTGTAGCAGTGTGCTAACGTGTCTAGCAGAGAGGAGCTAGAGCCCTAAGTACATGCCGTCGTGGTAGTCGGAGAGGTTTTGGTACACTGTTCATGTGATGTCGTGGCCGTCGGAGGAGCGCTGGAGCCCTGCGAAAGTACAGCTGTCGGGGCTGTCGGATCCTTGCTGACGTCTCCTTGCTGACGTAAGGGGGCTGGGAGCTGCCGTCGTCATGGAGCGTGCGGGGTGTCATCATTACTTGTTTACTGGGGCGAGCCAGATGGGACGCCGGTCTTGTTCCCCATAGCCTGAGCTAGCTAGGGGCAGGGTAATGAAGGCCCCCCTGGCGACGTGGCCAGTCCGGACCCGAGTTTGGGCATGGTGGCGATTCCTTCGAGGTCGAGGTTGAGTCCGAGCCCTGGGGTCGGGCGAGGCGGAGTCCATCGTCTTCCGGAGCCGAGGCTGAGTCCGAGCCCTAGGGTCGGGCGAGGCGGAGTTCGTCGTCTTCCGGAGCCGAGGCTGAGTCTGAGCCCTGGGGTCGGGCGAGGTGGAGTTCGTCGTCTTCCAGAGCCGAGGCTGAGTCCGAGCCCTGGGGTCCGGCGAGGCGGAGTTTGTCGTCTTCCGGAACCGAGGCTGAGTCCGAGCCCTGGGGTCGGGCGAGGCAGAGTCCATCTTCCAAGGCCGAGACGGGGGCCAAACCCTGGGGTCGGGCGAGGCGGAGTTTTCTATGTCGCCCGAGGCTAGACTTAGCCGTTGTCGACCTCACTCTGGCGAGTGGCACGGTAGTCGGAGCGGGGCAGGCGACGCTGTTTTCTTGTCAGGTCGGACAGTGGAGCGGCGAAGTGACTGTGGTCACTTCGGCTCTGTCGACTGAAGAGCGCGCGTTAGGATAAGGTGTCAGGCGATCCTTGCATTAAATGCTCCTGCGATACGGTCGGTTGGCGTGGCGATCTGGCCAAGGTTGCTTCTCTGCGAAGACTGGGCCTCGGGCGAGCCGAAGGTGTGTCCGTTGCTTGAGGGGGCCCTCGGGCGAGACATGAATCCTCTGGGGTCGGCTGCCTTTGCCCGAGGCTGGGCTCGGGCGAGGCGAGATCGTGTCCCTTGAGTGGACTGAGCCTTGACCTTAATCGCGCCCATCAGGCCTTTGCAGCTTTGTGCTGATGGGGGGTTACCAGCTGAGATTAGTAGTCTTGGGGGTACCCCTAATTATGGTCCCCGACACATACATATGTTTTTCAGTCAACACAGCTCCATCTCATTTTGTATTTTTCTTAGTTAGTGTTCAATACTATTTGGATTCTATTAAGTTAGAAATAGTAAAGATAACATAGAAAGGTGGACTTCCAAATGCAGAAGCATTTGGAAAAATTGTAAATCTTATGCAACTTGATCGAACTGTTATATTTTAGATCTTTTGTTTATCATTTTTTAATCCACATGTATTTCTCTATCATATAAAACTCTACATTGACTATTTAAAATAATTTATGTGAATTTGATAATGTTTGTCACACGGATTCTGTATACCATAGTGAATTGATGGTTGAGAGACTATGCACGAGGCATGCAAATTAACAAGACTCATACAAAGCATCGAACAGTGTGTCGATGATGATCAGAGACATAAGGACAGCACATGATTAGCTCTTAACATGTTTGGCTTCCGAACTGGCTTTTCTCGAGATCCCCAAGGAAGAAGAAGATCCGGTCAGATATGTGTCGATGCTCATCCTCAACGTACATAAGTTATCAATGGTATTATATGTTCCCGTTGCAACGCACGAGTACACACCTAGTAAACTATTAGTTTGCGCGACCATTTATACGGTCTACTGAAGATAGCCTTAGAGCACTTTCAAAAGGACTCTTCATTTTTTCTATCTATTTGATTCTCTATTTACCTTTCCATAAAAATTACACTCTATATGTAGCATCTCAGTCCAACAAACTATTTATCTAGTTTAACTAGTCAGATTGGCTAGTGAGAGCATCTCTAAAAGACTAGCAAATATGTATTCGACTCTTTAAACTGGTCTCCTCTCTAGCCAAACTTGACTAGACAAACTAAATAAAGAGTCTATCGGAGCGAGATGCTACATATAGAGTGTAATCTTTATAGAGTGGTAAATAGAGTGTCAAATAGAGAGTTAAAAATGGAGAGTCCCTGGAGATGCTCTGAGGAAGCTAATTTGGAGAATCGGATAGCTTGGCGAGTTAGATGGCTAGTCTATTGGAGAGTTTTTTTTTGCTGTTGAGTAGCTAAAATTTGGCTTGATGAACTATTTGGCTAGTCTCTTGGAGATACTCTTAGACTATCTCCCGCTATTCCCCATGGCCCCATATAATCTCTATATTTATATTTTTTAGGGTAAAATATACCGGTGGTCTTTAAACTTATAGTTATTATCCGGGTCACTAAACTCCTAAAGTGTACATATAAAGTCCTTAAACTTGTGAATTTGTATCGTTTTGGTCCCTAACTCTCAACATGCACATTTCAGTCTTTATACTTGTATAATTGTGTGTCTAGACCTGTAAACTTATTTTTGGTGTCATCAAAGGTCAAAACTATTTAGACCGGTGATGACACCAAAAATAAGTTTATGGATCCAAGTGGCACAATCATAGAAGTATAGGACCAAAAATATGTATCTTGAGATTTTGGGGACCAAGATGATACAACTTCACAAGTTTAGGGATCTTAGATGTGCACTTTTAGAGTTTAGCGACCCTCACAATAGGTGTGACCCTTCTTACACTCGCGCTCTCCTTTCCTGGCCTCTGGTCGTTGTCGCCTGTAGCTCCTGCCTCGCCGAACCTGGCTCCCCCGACGGTGATGACTGTGTCCCCCTTTCCCTCCACTAGCGTCGCCTCGGCACCCATCCTCGTTGTGTTGACCCCTAGTGCCGCTGTGCCGACCCCCACTTCCACCACTATTCCTATGCCTGCCTACCGTGTGCGTGTCTCCCTTCACGGTGGCCATTTTCTCTAGGGCACATTCGTGGCCTTCGATCGAGGCATGAACCCCATTCTTCATGATTGCGTCAAGCTCCACCCTCAGGCGAGTCGCCATGCTCCTAGGCCGCTTGTTTTCCCTAGTGCTCTGATCGCCTCCCTGATGATCGAGACTTGGTCGCCTCCACCAAACACCATGCTCGCCACTCCTGACTCTAGCTCCCTTCCTCCCACTGATTGGGTGGTCGACTCTGGCGCCTATTTCCACACTACTACTTCCAGCTCGTTATCTTGCTCCCATCCTCCCCGTCCCTCCCATCCTTCCTCTATCGTTTATGGGGAACGGTTCCACCCTCATGGACACCTCAGTAGGTGATTTGGTTCTTCTTAGGCCATTCTACCTTAACAATGTCCTTGTTTCCCTCATGTGATTCAGCCCTTTCTATTCGTCTGTCGCTTCACTACAGACAAGCATTGTTCCATGGAGTTCAATCCCTAGGGGCTCACCATCCACCGCCTTCCCACTTGTGTTGTTCTCGCTCGATGTGATAGCTCCAGACACTTATACCCTCTATTTGTTTTCCCACCCACCCACCTCCTCTTGTGTTGCCCCTCACTATGCCCTAGCCATGCCTCAGCCATCTGCTTTTCCCATCGGCATGTCCTTCCCCTATGTTATGGCTATTACCACCACCTCCACCATTTGGCATCGTCGTCTTGGTCACCATGGCCCTGACGTCCTATCCAAGATCCCCAGTAGCTCTGATATCTCTTGTCACATGGTGAAAGGGAAATGTGCCCTTGGGCTATTTCTAAGTGTTTTGGTGGTTAACTGCTCAACACACCATTATAAACTAATTAAGTGAGATAAAAAAGGACCAAAAAGTGCAACCTTGGGAAAACCACATAAATAGGAGGTTTAAGTGTTTAAATAAGTTGCACTTACTTTGTGCTATGTTTCTTGCACTGCTATTTGGCTACTAACTCCTTTGTGGAAGTTAAGTGGCAGTTGGACTTAGCTTGAGCACATTGAAAATCCTTTTGAAGTGAAAAAGCAAAAGTATGATTCTAGCACTTAGTCAATTGTTTTAGTTGCTAACAATGTTCATCTAAGTGTTAGGGAACTTCTCAAGTCAAGCTAAAATGAAGGGAAGAAGTTTGGCTCAAAAGAGAAGAAGTTGGGCTAGACTAGGCACCATCGGACAGTTTGATGTGCACTAGACACGTCCGGTGCTAGCCTGGTTGGCTGGCTTAGCTGCTCTCAGGAATTTATCGGGCATGCTAGCTAAAAATCACCGGACAGTCCAGTGCGCACCGAACATGTCTGGTGTGCCAGACGCGCAACGGCTCTTCGCCCGCGCTAACGTTTGGTCGCGCGATCAACGCTGGCCATGTTAGTACGACAACAGTCTGGAGGGTTGAAAGCTCTCTTTCTAGGTTTTGGTGGTTTGGATGACAACCTAATTAAAGGACTAATAGTTGTGCTAAGTGTTTAACAAGCTCTTAATGCAAAGCTTATAGGGTTCAACACAAGTGAACAAGTGTGATGGTGCAAAGACTAGAATATCTATAGACAATGGACATCACAAGTAAGATGGGCATTACTTAAGTGAGACTCGTGTGCATAACTCGGAGACAACTGATCAAGCCAAGGATGGAGGCAAGAAGAGCTTTGAGGTACCGAATGTCAGAGGACACTTGCCTTCACTAGGTTGTTGCTCAGGAAGATCTTCGGCAACACACTCAGGAACCACGGGCTGCTCGTTGTCTAAATAAAGCGATCATACATTCAATACATTTGGAAAAGATAGATGAACAGCAGACCAAACTTGTACAATCAAGTGAACACAGGTTTGATAAAACACTATGAATATAAAGGGTAGACTTAAATGTTAGGGTTTAATATGATTAGAGATCAATGATTATGGATTACATAGTTTAGTTCTACTAATTTTGGTGGGACACAAAATTACAACATGGGTAACTTCATACACAACATTTTATCAATCTCACAACATTAAACATCTAAGTACAATTAAGGATTTCCTTTTTATTTATTTCCTTAAATAGATAAATTAACACATAAACTATTCTATAACTTAGACCAAAAATTAATGTACTCAAACTGTGGATGAACATAATTTATTTGGACAGAGAATATTTCTATGAACATTTTGCTATTTGAATCACTAAATTTGGAGTTCATATGAAAAAGATATAAAATAAACAAGTTTTGAAGTTTGAAATATGAAATTAAGCCCAATTCTGTGATTATTTAAAAAGCTAGGGGTCTGATTATAAGAGTTCAGAGGTCTGCGCACTAAAACTCGAGGGTATCTTAAGAAAAACCGCCACGCGAAGGGGTATCAGGCGATCTCAACCATTAGATCGCAGATCAACGGCCAAGATCAGATCCCGCGGACGCGCGCGCGGGCGCGGGCGCGCAGCAAGCGCTGATAGGCGAGGACGGGTGTCAGCGACCAGAGGGGAAGGCGGGCTGACCAGTCGGGCCCAGCGCCAGGGGCGCAGGCGCTGACTGGCGGGCCCGGGGACAGAGCGCGGGTGAGGGGAGCAGATCTGGACGGCTGGGTGTTGGGGGGCCTGCTTCTTCGCCGAAGGTCCTACAAGCAAAAACACCTTCAGTAGTGTGATATGTGAACCGATACAGCATGAAGGCACAAGCCGAAGCTACAACCCAGAAAGCTTCGGCATAATGATGCGCCTTGAGACAAAGGGCGGCACCGACTTAAAGAGGAAAAGACCATTCAGTCCGTGATAGTTTGTGTCACATCTGTAATTTGTTATCAAGGACATAAATGTAATTTCGACCGGGCTGCGTCCCACGCCTATAAATAGGTGAACAGTAACCCTGTACTGTTCATGCTGACTTGTATTCACGCTTACGTCACACTTGGATCTCCACCTTCTGTCAAGCTGAAGGTATAAATGTAACTCGATATTGTTCATGTTTATTCAAGATAAGGTAATAAAAAATATTCTGATAATGTCATATGATTATTCATGTTGTTTCCTATGTTTCATATGCTTTTACTTTCATTATTATATACTGAGATTATGAAGGTACGTCCTTCATAACCTTCGTCTGAAGATCATTATATCCGAAGGGAGATAATGTTCCAAAGGACGAAGGTTTTAACTACTAACATTTCGTGTTGCCTTGTTCTTAACCCATAGCATTTGAGAACAAGTGACCAACATTGGCGCCCACCTCAGGTGAACTCACTTCCACTGTCGAGATGATGGCTTCGTTCAACAATCAAGCTGTAGCACCTTCGGCCACAAAGCTGGTGCTCCCAATCACGGGCGATTCAAGCTCAGAGTCGGTTAACAAGAAGCAGAAGAAGGAAGCATAAAGGAGAGTACAACATGTTGGGGTACAGGGACCCTTCATCAAATCCAAGTGGTCTCACATCCCAATCACCTTCTCCCAAGAAGACCTTCAGCTCAAAGATTATCCTCACAATGATGCTATGGTTATATCTTGTGTCATCAAGGGGTTTCTGGTCCACAATGTTCTGGTTGACACAGGTAGTGCAGCGGACATCATAGTTGCAAAGGCCTTCAGACAGATGCAAGAGTCAGAATACAAGATTCATGATGCTACACATCCTCTTTGTGGCTTCGGAGGAAGGCAGATTGTCACACTCGATAAAATCACAATGTCAGTTACATTCGGCTACGTCCACAACACAAGGTCTGAGCAGGTTATCTTTGACATTGTTGACATGGAGTACCCATACAATGCAATCATTGGTCGAGGGACGCTCAATGCCTTCGAAGCCATACTTCATCCAACATATTTATGCATGAAGATACCTTCGGAACAAGGGCCCATTGCTGTCCATGGAAGTCAAGAAGCTACTAGAAGGGCTGAAGGAAGTTGGACAGATTCAAAGGCGATCCATAACATAGATGGAGCCGAAGCTTGTCAACAGTATAAGCACAAAAGAGAGAAGGCTGCTTCGGTAGATCAACCGAAGCCTATGTTATTATGTGAAGATATAGCAGATCAAAGGGTGCTGCTGGGATCTCAGTTATCTGATGAGCAAGAAAAGACTCTACTAAGATTTTTGTTCAACAATAAAGATGTCTTCGCTTGGATAGACAATGATCTTTGTGGTGTCAATAGAGATGTTATTGAACATTCACTCAATGTAGATCCATCTTTTAGGCCAAGGAAGCAAAGGCTTCAGAAAATGTCTGACGATAAAGCTGAAGGTGCTCGGAATGAGGTGAAGAGACTACTCAGTGCTGGTGTTATCAGAGAAGTAACATATCCAGAATGGCTAGCCAACACTGTTATGGTGAAGAAAGCTAATGGAAAATGGAGAATGTGTATTAATTTCACAAATCTCAACAAGGCATGTCCAAAGGATGAGTTCCCATTACCAAGAATAGACTCCCTTGTGGATGCAGCAGCTTCTTCGGAGCTCATGAGACTATTGGACTGCTACTAAGGCTATCATCAGATATGGATGAAGAAAGAAGATGAGCCAAAGACTAGCTTCATAACTCCCAGTGGCACCTATTGCTACCTTCGGATGCCTGAGGGGCTTAAAAATGCTGGAGGAAGTTTCAGCAAAATGACAGCCAAGGTCCTTCACTCTTAAATAGGCAGGAACGTGCTAACTTATGTTGATGACATCATAGTAAAAAGCACAAAGCAAGAAAATCATATTGCTGACTTGCAAGAGACGTTTGCCAATTTTAGGCAAGCTGGCCTTAAGTTAAATCCAGAAAAGTGTGTTTTTGGAGTGAAGAAGGGCAAGTTCCTTGGTTGTCTAGTATCAACGAGGGAATTGAAGCCAACCCAAACAAAATCAAAACTATCCTTCGGACGGAGCCACCAAATTCAAAAAAGGGGGCTCAACGATTGGCAGGAAGGCTGGCATCATTGAATAGATTCATATCAAGATCAGCAGAGAGGAACCTGCCATTCTTCAAAATTCTAAAGTCAGCCAAAGTTTTTAAGTGGGGTCCGGCTCAGCAAAAGGCTTTTGAAGAGTTAAAGTAGTATTTGATAGATCTAACAACTCTAACTCCACCTTCGCCAGGGGCTCCGTTTGTAACACCCTAGGTGTTACTCAGGATGTCCACCCCAGGGTTACCCCTTTTTAGCCCATAATTACATAAAGATTTGTGGGCATAGTACTCCAATCTTGGAATTCAAGGTCCTAATCAAGTGCAAACTATCTTGGATGTCATGCCCTAGCTTGTAATGCACACCTAAGTGAAGATCTCCCAAAAACCTAGAACAAAACCCCCATAGGTAATTATAACCTTAACTAAAGCCATGATCAAAAGACAATGTAAACATCATGATCATGGTTTGGGCCAAATATAAAAGTTGTAATATACTTAATAACCTATGTTTAATAGTAAGGAAGTACCCCAAAAAGTTTTCAGAAAGGCCCTAAAAAGATCACCCAAGTTTGAACACAAGGGAAGAATTCAGATTTTGCCTAAGTCAAAAATCAACCCTTAAGCAAAGATCCCTCATGTTCACCTTGATCTCCTTTTCAAAACCAGTCGACCCAATTAACAAAATGGCGCCAAATTAACCCTAGAACACCCTGGCAAGAGATGACACCTACCCTAGGGCGCTAGACACGACTTGACACCCCTTTTGTCTCGGTTTGGACCCAGCTGACACAGCAAACTTCTCCCCTCTCTATCTCCCTGCCCTGACCATATCTCGACTTGGAACTCACAGCAAAAAGGTAGGATTTGGAGCAGAGAAGTGACCGTACACAGTGACTTTGCCGAGATATGCACGCCATGGCGCTCGAATCGGCCGTTGAACCTTGGCAGACGCAACCCTCCACGTGTTCGACGCGAGCTGGCACCCGGGGGCGCGCTCAGAGCACGCCCGTGCGCGAACCCCCGCGCGCCCGCGGTCGCCCGTGACCACGCCCGAGCCGTGCCTATAAAACCCGCCCCAGCGCTCGGTTGTTTCCCCCAGTACCTCATCCGTACCTCGCCGGACTTGCCCGAGCCAGCCCTCGCCTCCGGCGACCTCCCCGCGGCCCGCCAGTGCCGGCCGAAGACCACCGTCGTGGCCAACCCCTCTCCAGCCCCCCTCCGTTCGATCCAAGCCTTTGGTAAGCTTCCTGGTGAAGCCGTGGGCCTTGCTCAAGCTTGAACCGAGAGCCTGCGTCACCGGAGTGGCCGAATCGCGCTCGCCGGACTTCAAGAACCCGCCGGCGCGCGTGGACCGGGTAAATCCCTCCACCATTTCTCGATTCCTTGCGTATATGGCCTCTGCGTCATCCCGTGATGCTCCTCGTACCCCTGGATTGAACCATACCGCCGTGGATAGGCCGGAGCGCACGCCGCCGACGAGCTCGCCCGCCTGCGCACGTGGACCAAGCAGCTCAGACCACCTCCAACGGCGACCCGCACATCGACGTGACCGCCGCAACCTCCCGAGTGTCTCTGACCACCTCGCCGGACCTCCCTCGTCGCCGGTAAGCCGCGCCGTCCTTTCTTTTCTACGGCCACTGTTCGGATTAGGGGAGGGACCGCGGGTGAGAGGGAGAGAAACCCAGGGGGTTAAGTGCAAAGCCAAAGACTCAGGTGAATAGTAACCCGAGGGTGGATCTGCGAGATTTGAATCCGTTTAACCCCAGGGGTCTCGGTGCAAACTGGTTTTTCCAGAAAACCTTAAGTAAATCTGTTTTTAAATTGAACATCAACTTTGAAAATGCATAACTTTTGTTTAAATCATCCAAATTTGGTCAAACCAATTTTGCCAGACTCTAAATAATGTAACCTGTCTAAGAAAAATATAAAACCCCATATGAACTAGAGAAAGATACAAGGTTCTGATTTATTTTCAGTTTTGGCCAAAAGCTTAATAATAGCAAGAAAAATAGTTGTACTATTTAACTAGGGTTAGAAAAATTTGGAGAAGTTTATATTCGCTCACTAACTTAGTTAAAAATGTTAAACCTCTCTGTCTATTACTTTAAGATAATTTTAACCCCTTATTCTATAATATGCTTAAGTTTAAGGAAAATAGAAAAGGTAATATAAAGGATAAACCAGAGGGCACACCTATTTTTGTTGAGATACTTAGTCAATATAGTTCACTGGAAAAATATGTCATACCCTGTTGTAGTGTAAAATAAACAAGATACCTTTTAAATGGAGAAAATAGGGATAACTTAGAAAAATCCTACAAAAATAACCATAAGGTGAAACCTCCCCAAACCTTAGGATAACTAATGTGTTGGTAATAAGAACTTAAGAAAAATCGGAAATCTGTTGTTTGATATTTTTCAAATGACAAGTTAGTTCTAATCACTCTTGTGCACCAAAGTTTAGAAAATTCACCATTAATTAACCACCATGTAGCTCTCTGCCATTTTTGGTACAAGAGCTTTTTATCATTACTAGAGGCCAGCAAAAATAACCATTAGGTCAGAAACCACTTTAATAAAGGACTTGTAGTGTAAAGTGGCCCATTTTTGCCCAACCATTGTTATTTTTGTTTAAAGATTAGCTTTTATACTTTAAGCCTGAAATTTTCAAAACAAGCTAGTATAGCCAGTGACAACCCACTGTAATTTTTACAGAATTTTTGGAAATTTTTAAACTACTATCATAGTTCAAGACCCCTACTAGAAACCCTAGGTGGAAAGTAAGAAGGGAAAATGGATGATGGAACTTAATGTCCTCTTAAGACCTTTATAATTGACCACTGAAATTCATAGAGGCAATACAAATCCAATGCATTATTTTAGAAAGAAAACCTAAACCAAAAGGGTGATAAGTCTATGTATACCACTAGAAGGCCCTCGTAGCCAAGAAACCCTAAGTTAATTCTTGACGTAAATTCTGTAGCTTAATGTTCTTGAATTTTGCATAATCATGACATACATGTTCATTGCATTTCGATAGACTGTAATCTTGCTGACGGAGAGTACGTCCTCGTGCCGGAGCAAGGAGCTGCCCAGGAGGTTGCCCCCGACCCAGCACCAGAGCCTACACCAGAGGACCTGCCTGCCACTGCTTTGGAAGGCAAGCCCCGGTTTTATGCATAACCTGTTATTTACGCTATTTTACTACACTTAATGTTTGTAGGCTTGTACTGTGCACTTAAGTATAGGAGTTGTTTGGAACCTTAGTTGCATGAACTCAGGATTTCCTTTTTAAATGGATACTAGTATGCTAGGTCGAGTAGCTGCTTTATTAATTAGGATCTCGGTAGAAGTCGAGTGATTTTTCTAGCACTCGCGCGAGGTCAGGATTTGGTTGTATCCACTTTAATGACAGAATGGTGATGGTCTGTGGACACGGTCCATGGGGACGCGTGGTCTACGAGATGAAAATTGGAATAAGGATTAACGTGCGGATACCTGTGTCAAGCGTTTGAACGTACTAAACACATACCGAGAAATATGGTAAATCGGTAAGCCTAGTACCTGATTGAACCTGGCAGTAGACATACCTCCTCACGCGACCTGAGACGTAGTCTCCCATTCCGGTTATGGTGGGTACAAGTGCGGTCACTGCACGACGGCCAGTCGGGGTCAGTGAGGCATTGTACGCCAAGGCGGTGAGACCTGATCTGCTGACGGGGAATCGATGGGGACGGTTGATGTGTGGGGGACGGAGTGCCCCTGCATGTCG
The DNA here is from genome assembly GCA_029449295.1 of Zea luxurians. Lineage (NCBI taxonomy): Eukaryota > Viridiplantae > Streptophyta > Magnoliopsida > Poales > Poaceae > Zea > Zea luxurians. Next base: position 29,546,126 of record JAOPSE010000023.1, on the reverse strand, counting down.
TGTGTTTGGGTTTACCTTGCAAGGATAAAACTCGATTCGAATCGTCTGCTTCTCGCAGCTAATGAGACTGCTTGATCCCTTGTACTGCATTGAGTAAGAAGTGAAACTGTGATGAGATGATACAAACTGTTGATTGCTAATAATGCTTGCTACTATGTATGAATAGATAGTACACTTTTAGCCTTAAGAGAGTCACACTTAACTTTGATTAAGTTAAAATCTTGATTTAGAAACTCAGCTAGTGCTTTTGGCAACCAAACCCCACAGCCAAACAGCTGCATGTCTAGAGGTAGAGGAGTATAGACTCCTCACACCGGGTAAGTCTAGCTGAGTATTAGTATACTCAGCCTTGCTTGTGGCATAATTTTTTACAGGTTCTCTGGAGGACATGGTTGCTGGAGTGACTTGGCCATCCACCCTGCCACCGGGTTGGACTGTCGAGTGGGACCCCGCCTCGGCTGAGGAGGAGCATGAGGAGTGATGGGACAGGCTTCCCCATCTCTCCATTTATTTATCGTTAGTTTTATTCCGCTGCATTCCGAACAATGATGGCTACTTTTGCAAAGACTCCGATGGTGACAATGGTGATGTAATAATTTAATACTCTTCCATGCATGGTTTTATGCTTTATTGTATTTGCTCTGTGACTCACCATCGAGTGAGACTGTGGTACTTGATCCTGTCAGTGGCCGTGTCGGACTAGATCCGAGGGATTGACGGGTTATTCCCATTTAAGTGTGGTCTAGCCTCTAAGGTCGGACTTAGGCACTTAAGTCGGAATAATTCGGGCAGTTCCGCCATAGCTGGTATCGGAGCTTGTACCACCACAGAGGAATCAATAAATCCTAAACACCATCCCTTTTCTAAAAGTAAAACTGGATAGAAACAATGTTGGATAGATAGTAGGGCGAGCAGGATAGACCTAGGACGTGAAGCCTTAGGATAATAGAAGGGTAGCTAGGTGGCTAAGTGACTAGGCCCTACAGGCCACTTTTACAGGATGGGAGTTTTTCCTATTCCTTTTATTTTCTTGTGAGGTCGTTCAGGACGTGCATGCATGCATTCTTAATTAAGTAAATAATTGACCAAATAAAAAGGACTTAAAGGAGAAATAGCAGCCAACTAGGTCCTCACTACCTTTTTCTTTTAACCAGAGGCAGGTTGAGTTTTGTTTTCCCGGTTCTTTTTACTTCTTTTTCGTTACTTACGCTTAAACCATGCACAGATGACTTCCCACGGATCCTCCGAGGATGGAGATGCACTGACCCACACTGACGGACTTGCGCGAGAGGGTTTTCCCCGCATCTTGTGGGAGGTGCTTCAGGGGGCAGGATATTCGACACCCCCTCAGTACGCGGTGCAGCTATTCGAGAAGCACCGGGTACCTCGCTGTAGGGTGAGGATGACCTTGGAGCCTCATCCCTTGCAGCCAGGCTGGCGTTCACTGGACTCTGAGTCCTATGGATACCGGGCTGAGGACACTGTTGAGGCTATCGCTCTGCATGGACTGACCACCTTCTGTGGATTTCACCCCTTGGAGTTGGCTACTCACCCCATTGGGTTGTTCCCTGCGGAGAAGGAGGACGACCCGATGTGGAAGGACCGGGTGGAGCATGCCAAGGACATCTGGGCTCTCTACCCAGGCCACACGGCACACTTGTCGGTACGGTGCATGAATGCTCTGTATCGTCTGCAAGTGATGCGTGGGGAGGCCATGTCCCACCTGATGGCATTGCTGGAAGACACCAAGATCACCCTGGATAACAGGGAGGAGCTCGTGGTGGATTTATCCCAGGAGCTGGTGGAGAAGGATTTACAGGTGGAGCAGCTGACTGACGAGGCTCATGAGTTGGAAGAGCTGGTGGGTACCAGGGAGAATACCATAGAGGTCCTCGAGGATCAGCTCCTCAACACTCAGCAGCAGTTAGCAGAGGCTAATGCGCATCTGGACATGCATCACCAAGAGATCCATGATGCGGAGGCTGACGAGGACGTCGACATCGAGGAAGGAGATGAGTCTGCCTCCAGTGTAGACACCGCTGGCTCAGGGAGACCCCCTTCCCCCGAGTCTAGCGTCGCCTCGTTCGCTCAGTAGAGGCCAGACTAATGTTAGAAATTGGTGATAGTTGGACTCCTCGCCGCTAGCTTAGCTTTTGCACCCTTAGGGTACTAGGCCAGGTAGAGTTGAGTCTTTTGCTTCCTTGATGTAACCAGTGGTAAAACTCTCTTGGATGTTTAGGGATGACTGATGGTAATTAAAATTCGGATGAAAGGATCATGTTTTCATTTGTTTTATTTGGAATCTATCAATTACTTTGACTCCCCTACCATGTTCGAACCTTAAGCTTGGAGATATGTTATTAAGCAACCATGTGGCTTTTTCAGATGGCTAGGAGAGCGCGCCGTGAACAGAATGAGCACGTTCCTCCACCGCCACCGCCTCCCACTCTGCAGGAGCTCATGGCCCAGCAGAATGAGATTCTGAGGCAGTTAGCTCAGCGTCAGCCACCACCTCAGCATTATGGTGGAGACCATCAGCGTCACCCCGCCGCTGCTACTTACCAGGAGTTTCTCAGCACCCAGCCACCATTGTTTACCAGGTCGGAGGACCCACTTGATGCAGATGTGTGGTTGAGGGTGGTAGAATCCAAGTTCCCACTGCTCCATGGGGCTTGCTCAGAGGTCGCCAAGGTCAGGTTTGCCACCCAGCAGCTTCGCGGACCCGCAAGGACTTGGTGGGACCATTTTCTGGCTATGCAGCCGGATGGCAGAGAGGTGGAGTGGAGGGAGTTCAAGGCCGCTTTCAGAGGGCACCATATTCCCGCTGGCATCATGGACCGGAAGCTCAATGAGTTTCTGGCACTCACTCAGGGCAGCAGGACAGTGTTACAGTATGCCCAGGCCTTCAACGATCTGTGTCAGTACGCCGGATACCATGCAGACACGGATGAGAAGAAGCGAGACCGGTTCAGGAGAGGGCTCAGCACCAAGCTCCGTGACCGTCTCAACACCGTCCGGGCCAACAGTTACAATGAGTTGGTCAACATGGCCATCTCCCAGGAAGACTGCATCTTGGCTCGGCAGGCGGAGAAGAAGAGGAAGACCCCTGTGGCCGGACCCTCGTCACAGCCCCAGCGCTTCAGGATTGTGTCTGACTCCCAGAGCAGGGGACCCCAGCAGCAGCAGGGAAGGTGGGTGATCAGGCCACCACAGCAGCAGCAGCAGCAACAGCAGCAGGCACCCAACCGTGCCCAATTCCCGGCTCAGAGGAACAACCAGCAGCAGCAGTACCGCCAGGCTAATGATAACCGGTGTTTCACTTGTGGCAGTACTGGGCACTATGCCAAGAATTGTCCCAAGAATCAGCAGAGGCAGGGGCAAAATGTCAACCAGAACCAGGGAAAGAGGCAGAAAGTGCAAGTGAGGCAGGGCAAGCTGAACTTCACTACAATGGCTGACATTCCGGAGGGAGCACCCGTCATGACTGGTATCTTTACAGTTTTAAATTTTCCTGCTACTGTCCTTTTTGATTCTGGTGCATCGCATAGTTTTGTCAGTGCCAAATTTAGTGTCAAGTGCCAGTTGCCTTTTTGCCACACCCACGGGGCTATTACCATTTCCACCCCGGGAGGCAGGATTGCCACTAACCAAATCAGCATGAAGGTACCTCTAAAGTTTGGTAGTTTGATAATTAAAACTGACCTCCTTATTTTGGGACTGGATAGTGTGGATATCATCTTGGGGACTGATTGGTTGACCAGACATCAGGCAATACTGGACGTTGCGGCCAGAGCCATTGAAATTCATTCCCCTGTTTATGGCGAGACTGTTTTGTATTTACCCAACCAGGGTGGTACCCAGTCTTGTGCCTTTGTTATGGCAGAGTCTCCAGTAAGGCAGATCCCAGTAGTCTGCGACTACCCCGATGTCTTTCCGGAGGAATTGCCAGGAATGCCACCTGACCGAGACATTGAGTTTGCCATTGAATTGCAACCCGGGACTGCTCCTATCTCCAAGAGACCTTATAGGATGCCTCCCGCGGAGTTGGCAGAACTGAAGAAACAATTGCAAGAATTGTTGGACAAGGGGTTTATTCGCCCAAGCACTTCACCATGGGGATGTCCAGCATTATTTGTGAAGAAAAAGGATGAGAGTTTGAGGATGTGTGTTGATTACCGCCCTCTCAATGCGGTGACCATCAAAAACAAGTACCCGTTACCCCGCATTGATGTTCTGTTTGATCAGTTGGTAGGAGCCAAAGTATTCTCCAAGATAGACCTTCGCTCGGGCTACCATCAGATCAAGATTCGAACCAGTGATATTCCCAAGACGGCTTTCTCTACCAGATATGGGCTCTATGAGTTTTTGGTGATGTCTTTTGGGCTAACCAATGCCCCGGCTTATTTCATGTACTTGATGAACTCAGTATTCATGCCAGAGCTGGACAAGTTTGTGGTTGTCTTCATTGATGACATTTTGGTTTATTCCAAGAATGAAGATGAACACACGGAGCATCTGCATATTGTACTTCAAAGGCTTCGTGACCATCAGTTGTATGCTAAGTTGTCCAAGTGTGAGTTCTGGCTGAAGGAAATAAAATTCTTGGGTCACACTATCTCTCAGGATGGGATATCAGTTGACCCTGAGAAGGTGCAAGAAGTGATGGACTGGAAACCCCCGACTACGGTGAAGCAGATTAGGAGTTTTCTGGGATTGGCAGGGTATTACCGACGATTTATTCCGGATTTCTCTAGAATTGCCAAGCCAATGACTGAACTGTTGAAGAAGGGAGCCAAATTTGAGTGGAACCAAAAGTGTGAAGATGCTTTTCATACCCTGAGGCAATATTTGACAACAGCTCCAGTGCTAGCTCAACCCGACAACACCAAGCCATTTGAGGTTTATTGTGATGCTTCTGGTACGGGATTGGGTTGTGTGTTGATGCAAGAGAACAGAGTAATTGCTTATGCTTCCCGAGCCCTCAGACCTCATGAGCAGAATTACCCGACACATGACTTGGAGTTGGCAGCGGTAGTTCATGCTCTCAAGATATGGAGACACTACTTGATGGGAGCTCACTGTAATATTTACACTGATCACAAGAGCCTCAAGTACATTTTCACTCAGGCAGATCTGAATATGAGGCAGAGGAGATGGTTGGAATTAATCAAGGACTATGATTTGGAGGTGCATTACCATCCTGGCAAGGCAAATGTTGTGGCAGATGCTTTGAGCCGGAAGGCCCAATGTAATTGCATGAACATGGATGCAAGCATCACCACCTTGTGTGATGAGTTGTGCAAGTTGAACCTGGAAGTTGTTCCTTCCGGTGAGTTGAGGTATATTGCAGTGGAGCCCACATTGCAAGAACAAATAGCTCAGGCACAGTTTGGGGATAAGGGTGTTCAGATCATCAGAGAAATGATTAAGCTGAGGGCAGAGAAATACAAGTGTTTCCGCCAGGACAGCAAGGGAGTTTTATGGTTTGAAGATCGATTGGTGGTTCCCAAGGACCCCGAGCTCAGAAAGAAGATATTGGATGAAGCTCACCTTTCCAAGTTCTCCATTCACCCGGGTAGCAACAAGATGTACCATGATCTCAGACCCCTTTATTGGTGGACCCGGATGAAGAGAGAAATTGCCAAGTACGTTTCAGAATGTGACACTTGTCAGAGAGTAAAAGCTAGTCATCTGAAAGCAGCAGGCCCTTTGCAGCCCCTTCCCATACCATCTTGGAAATGGGAGGACGTTTGCATGGACTTCATAGTGGGATTACCCAATACCTCCAGGCACCATGATTCCATATGGGTTATTGTGGATAGATTGACCAAGACTGCTCATTTCTTGCCAGTGCACACCACCCACAAGACAGAGAAGTACGCAGAGATTTATGTTGATCAGATAGTAAGGTTGCATGGTATGCCAAAAACCATTGTATCTGACAGAGGAGCACTGTTTGTGGCACGCTTTTGGGAGAAACTGCAAGAATCACTTGGAACCCAAGTAATCCGAAGCTCAGCCTATCACCCTCAGACTGATGGCCAGACAGAAAGGGTGAATCAGATTTTGGAAGACATGTTGCGGGCATGTGCACTACATTATGGGAAAGATTGGGACAAGTGCCTCTCTTTGGCAGAATTCTCCTATAATAACAGTTATCAGTCCAGTCTGAAGATGGCACCTTTTGAGGCATTATATGGGAGAAGATGCAGAACCCCGTTGAATTGGTCTCAAGCAGGAGAGAGGAAGATATTTGGGCCAGACTTGGTAATTGAAGCAGAGAGAAAGGTCAGAGTCATCAGGAAAAACTTGGAAGCTGCTCAGGCCAGGCAAAAGAGTTATCATGACGAGAGGCGGAAGCCTCTACAGTTTGAGGTGGGAGATCATGTCTATCTTAAGGTATCACCAACCAAGGGTGTCCAGAGATTTGGGATCAAGGGCAAGTTGGCCCCTCGCTACATTGGACCATATAAGATCAAGGAAATTTGTGGACCCGTAGCTTACCAATTGGAATTGCCACCCCATTTGTCAGCAGTCCACAATGTGTTCCATGTGTCTCAGCTGCGGAAGTGTGTTCGTCTACCCACTGAAGTGCTACCAGAACCAGACATTGAGATAGAATCAGACTTGTCCTACCAAGAGTACCCCGTCAAGGTATTGGATCAGAAGGAAAGATCAACTCGGGCAAGGACAGTCAAAATGTATAAGGTTCAGTGGAGTCATCATTCAGCAGAAGAAGCTACATGGGAGACGGAGGAGTTTCTACGCTCTCGCTTCCCCGACTTTCTGCCCAAGGAAATCGGTATGTAACCCCAAAACCCCACCCCCGCCTGCCCTTTGAAGTCAATTATAAGAAAAACTTAGATAACAAGAATAGTCTAAGTTATGGATTTAACTTAAGAAGGGCTTCCTTCTGAAGTTGCAAAGAGGATGACATTCGAAGAGCAGTTATAAAGGTAAAACTTGAGTATAAGGGGAAAGTAGCACCAACACACCTTCAAAGCATCCCTCCAAGGGACTCCACCTGAAATCTCGGGACGAGATTCCTTTAAGGGGGGAGGGCTGTAACACCCTAGGTGTTACTCAGGATGTCCACCCCAGGGTTACCCCTTTTTAGCCCATAATTACATAAAGATTTGTGGGCATAGTACTCCAATCTTGGAATTCAAGGTCCTAATCAAGTGCAAACTATCTTGGATGTCATGCCCTAGCTTGTAATGCACACCTAAGTGAAGATCTCCCAAAAACCTAGAACAAAACCCCCATAGGTAATTATAACCTTAACTAAAGCCATGATCAAAAGACAATGTAAACATCATGATCATGGTTTGGGCCAAATATAAAAGTTGTAATATACTTAATAACCTATGTTTAATAGTAAGGAAGTACCCCAAAAAGTTTTCAGAAAGGCCCTAAAAAGATCACCCAAGTTTGAACACAAGGGAAGAATTCAGATTTTGCCTAAGTCAAAAATCAACCCTTAAGCAAAGATCCCTCATGTTCACCTTGATCTCCTTTTCAAAACCAGTCGACCCAATTAACAAAATGGCGCCAAATTAACCCTAGAACACCCTGGCAAGAGATGACACCTACCCTAGGGCGCTAGACACGACTTGACACCCCTTTTGTCTCGGTTTGGACCCAGCTGACACAGCAAACTTCTCCCCTCTCTATCTCCCTGCCCTGACCATATCTCGACTTGGAACTCACAGCAAAAAGGTAGGATTTGGAGCAGAGAAGTGACCGTACACAGTGACTTTGCCGAGATATGCACGCCATGGCGCTCGAATCGGCCGTTGAACCTTGGCAGACGCAACCCTCCACGTGTTCGACGCGAGCTGGCACCCGGGGGCGCGCTCAGAGCACGCCCGTGCGCGAACCCCCGCGCGCCCGCGGTCGCCCGTGACCACGCCCGAGCCGTGCCTATAAAACCCGCCCCAGCGCTCGGTTGTTTCCCCCAGTACCTCATCCGTACCTCGCCGGACTTGCCCGAGCCAGCCCTCGCCTCCGGCGACCTCCCCGCGGCCCGCCAGTGCCGGCCGAAGACCACCGTCGTGGCCAACCCCTCTCCAGCCCCCCTCCGTTCGATCCAAGCCTTTGGTAAGCTTCCTGGTGAAGCCGTGGGCCTTGCTCAAGCTTGAACCGAGAGCCTGCGTCACCGGAGTGGCCGAATCGCGCTCGCCGGACTTCAAGAACCCGCCGGCGCGCGTGGACCGGGTAAATCCCTCCACCATTTCTCGATTCCTTGCGTATATGGCCTCTGCGTCATCCCGTGATGCTCCTCGTACCCCTGGATTGAACCATACCGCCGTGGATAGGCCGGAGCGCACGCCGCCGACGAGCTCGCCCGCCTGCGCACGTGGACCAAGCAGCTCAGACCACCTCCAACGGCGACCCGCACATCGACGTGACCGCCGCAACCTCCCGAGTGTCTCTGACCACCTCGCCGGACCTCCCTCGTCGCCGGTAAGCCGCGCCGTCCTTTCTTTTCTACGGCCACTGTTCGGATTAGGGGAGGGACCGCGGGTGAGAGGGAGAGAAACCCAGGGGGTTAAGTGCAAAGCCAAAGACTCAGGTGAATAGTAACCCGAGGGTGGATCTGCGAGATTTGAATCCGTTTAACCCCAGGGGTCTCGGTGCAAACTGGTTTTTCCAGAAAACCTTAAGTAAATCTGTTTTTAAATTGAACATCAACTTTGAAAATGCATAACTTTTGTTTAAATCATCCAAATTTGGTCAAACCAATTTTGCCAGACTCTAAATAATGTAACCTGTCTAAGAAAAATATAAAACCCCATATGAACTAGAGAAAGATACAAGGTTCTGATTTATTTTCAGTTTTGGCCAAAAGCTTAATAATAGCAAGAAAAATAGTTGTACTATTTAACTAGGGTTAGAAAAATTTGGAGAAGTTTATATTCGCTCACTAACTTAGTTAAAAATGTTAAACCTCTCTGTCTATTACTTTAAGATAATTTTAACCCCTTATTCTATAATATGCTTAAGTTTAAGGAAAATAGAAAAGGTAATATAAAGGATAAACCAGAGGGCACACCTATTTTTGTTGAGATACTTAGTCAATATAGTTCACTGGAAAAATATGTCATACCCTGTTGTAGTGTAAAATAAACAAGATACCTTTTAAATGGAGAAAATAGGGATAACTTAGAAAAATCCTACAAAAATAACCATAAGGTGAAACCTCCCCAAACCTTAGGATAACTAATGTGTTGGTAATAAGAACTTAAGAAAAATCGGAAATCTGTTGTTTGATATTTTTCAAATGACAAGTTAGTTCTAATCACTCTTGTGCACCAAAGTTTAGAAAATTCACCATTAATTAACCACCATGTAGCTCTCTGCCATTTTTGGTACAAGAGCTTTTTATCATTACTAGAGGCCAGCAAAAATAACCATTAGGTCAGAAACCACTTTAATAAAGGACTTGTAGTGTAAAGTGGCCCATTTTTGCCCAACCATTGTTATTTTTGTTTAAAGATTAGCTTTTATACTTTAAGCCTGAAATTTTCAAAACAAGCTAGTATAGCCAGTGACAACCCACTGTAATTTTTACAGAATTTTTGGAAATTTTTAAACTACTATCATAGTTCAAGACCCCTACTAGAAACCCTAGGTGGAAAGTAAGAAGGGAAAATGGATGATGGAACTTAATGTCCTCTTAAGACCTTTATAATTGACCACTGAAATTCATAGAGGCAATACAAATCCAATGCATTATTTTAGAAAGAAAACCTAAACCAAAAGGGTGATAAGTCTATGTATACCACTAGAAGGCCCTCGTAGCCAAGAAACCCTAAGTTAATTCTTGACGTAAATTCTGTAGCTTAATGTTCTTGAATTTTGCATAATCATGACATACATGTTCATTGCATTTCGATAGACTGTAATCTTGCTGACGGAGAGTACGTCCTCGTGCCGGAGCAAGGAGCTGCCCAGGAGGTTGCCCCCGACCCAGCACCAGAGCCTGCACCAGAGGACCTGCCTGCCACTGCTTTGGAAGGCAAGCCCCGGTTTTATGCATAACCTGTTATTTACGCTATTTTACTACACTTAATGTTTGTAGGCTTGTACTGTGCACTTAAGTATAGGAGTTGTTTGGAACCTTAGTTGCATGAACTCAGGATTTCCTTTTTAAATGGATACTAGTATGCTAGGTCGAGTAGCTGCTTTATTAATTAGGATCTCGGTAGAAGTCGAGTGATTTTTCTAGCACTCGCGCGAAGTCAGGATTTGGTTGTATCCACTTTAATGACAGAATGGTGATGGTCTGTGGACACGGTCCATGGGGACGCGTGGTCTACGAGATGAAAATTGGAATAAGGATTAACGTGCGGATACCTGTGTCAAGCGTTTGAACGTACTAAACACATACCGAGAAATATGGTAAATCGGTAAGCCTAGTACCTGATTGAACCTGGCAGTAGACATACCTCCTCACGCGACCTGAGACGTAGTCTCCCATTCCGGTTATGGTGGGTACAAGTGCGGTCACTGCACGACGACCAGTCGGGGTCAGTGAGGCATTGTACGCCAAGGCGGTGAGACCTGATCTGCTGACGGGGAATCGATGGGGACGGTTGATGTGTGGGGGACGGAGTGCCCCTGCATGTCGTGTGTTTGGGTTTACCTTGCAAGGATAAAACTTGATTCGAATCGTCTGCTTCTCGCAGCTAATGAGACTGCTTGATCCCTTGTACTGCATTGAGTAAGAAGTGAAACTGTGATGAGATGATACAAACTGTTGATTGCTAATAATGCTTGCTACTATGTATGAATAGATAGTACACTTTTAGCCTTAAGAGAGTCACACTTAACTTTGATTAAGTTAAAATCTTGATTTAGAAACTCAGCTAGTGCTTTTGGCAACCAAACCCCACAGCCAAACAGCTGCATGTCTAGAGGTAGAGGAGTATAGACTCCTCACACCGGGTAAGTCTAGCTGAGTATTAGTATACTCAGCCTTGCTTGTGGCATAATTTTTTACAGGTTCTCTGGAGGACATGGTTGCTGGAGTGACTTGGCCATCCACCCTGCCACCGGGTTGGACTGTCGAGTGGGACCCCGCCTCGGCTGAGGAGGAGCATGAGGAGTGATGGGACAGGCTTCCCCATCTCTCCATTTATTTATCGTTAGTTTTATTCCGCTGCATTCCGAACAATGATGGCTACTTTTGCAAAGACTCCGATGGTGACAATGGTGATGTAATAATTTAATACTCTTCCATGCATGGTTTTATGCTTTATTGTATTTGCTCTGTGACTCACCATCGAGTGAGACTGTGGTACTTGATCCTGTCAGTGGCCGTGTCGGACTAGATCCGAGGGATTGACGGGTTATTCCCATTTAAGTGTGGTCTAGCCTCTAAGGTCGGACTTAGGCACTTAAGTCGGAATAATTCGGGCAGTTCCGCCACACCGTTACTCCTGTATGTAGCAGCTTCTCATTTTGCAGTCAGTGCAGCGCTTGTACAGGAGAAGCAAGATGGCCAAGTCAAAAGGCAAGCCCAGGTATACTTTGTCTCCGAAGTTCTAAGTTTATCAAAGAAAAACTATACAGAATTAGAGAAGGTGTTGTATGCTGTGTTAATGGCCTCTAGGAAGCTTCGGCATTATTTCCAAGCATAACACATAATTGTTCCTTCATCACAGCCTTTGAAGGATATAATGAGGAACAGAGAAGCTACTGGAAGGATTGGAAAATGGGCTACGGAGCTCAATGAATTCACTATTGACTATGTACATAGATCCTCAATTCAGTCCCAGGCGTTAGCAGACTTCATTGCTGATTGGACGCCAGGGGCTCAGGAACAAGAAACAAGTAAAGACGCCGAAGCCTGGACGGTATTGTGTGACGGTTCTTGGGGAACCTTCGGCGCAGGAGCGGCTGCTGTTCTAGTAGCGCCCTCTAAAGTCAGAACATGCTACGCAGCAAGGCTTGACTTCAGTTGTACGAATAATATTGCTGAATACGAAGCTCTTCTGTTAGGGCTTCGGAAGTTAAAGGCAATGGGAATAAGAAGGGCAATCCTTAAAACTGACTCTCAAGTCATTTCTAGACATGTAGACAAAAGCAGCAAGGCAAGAGATCCAAAGCTTGAAAAATATCTGTATACAGTTCAAAGGTTGGAGGCTTCTTTCGAAGGATTCTCTGTCAAAAATATTCCAAGAGGGGAAAATGAGCATGCAGACCTATTAGCCAAGTCAGCAGCACAGGGGCTCCCACTACCTTTGGATGTATTTTTTGAGACATTAAAAACACCTTCAGTTGAACTTATGGAGAGAGCAGTACTCACAATATCTCCTGTATATAGTGAAGATTGGAGGACTGAAATTATATCTTTCTTCTAAGGTAATTGTCTTTCGGATGATGAAGCTTATAATAAAAGGATGGAAGCAAGAACAAGACCTTATATGATAATAGAAGGGGAATTATATAAGCATGGAGTATGTTCTCCACTCCTTAAGTGTTTATCCAGAACCGAAGGTATAGAGTTAATGAAGGAGATACATGCAGGTTTATGTGGCTCTCATATTGGGTCTAGGCCTTTGCTGGGGAAGGTTTTTAGACAAGGATTTTATTGGCCGAAGACAGCTTCAGATGCAGCAGAGTTGGTTCAGAATTGCGAAAATTGTCAAAAATGTGCAAGAGATCAGAAGCAACCTTCATCTCTCACCCAGCTAATACAGTCTACTTGGCTGTTGCAAAGATGGAGCCTGGATTTGTTAGGTCCACTTCCACCAACACAAGGTAACTTGAAATATGTTGTGGTGGTAGTAGAATATTTCTCTAAATGGATTGAAGCAAAGCCTCTAGCTACAATAATTTCGACCACAGTCCAAAAAATTTTCTGGCAGAACATTGTTTGTCGCTTCGGCGTGCCGAAGGCAATAACTGTGGACAATGGAACACAGTTTGATGCCGAAACACTCAAAGGTTTCTGTGATCAAATTGGAATGAAGATTCATTTTGCATCAGTAAGGCATCCAGAATCAAATGGGCTGGTAGAAAGAGCAAATGGCAGGAATAATGAAGCTAATCTTCAATCAGCCCAGAGGAAAGTGGCTAGATGAATTGACTAAAGTAGTATGGAGCCACAACACAACTATTTCAAGGTCAACAGGATTTACGCCCTTCAAGCTCCTATTCGGTGACGAAGCAATAACACCAGAGGAAGCAAAGGCAGGGTCAATAAGAACAAAGGCTTCGGCAGAAAACGAAGCTGATTGTCAAGTAATGAAAGATACTATAGAAGGGACCAGACTTCAAGCCATAGAACACATCAATAAATATCAGGCTGAAACAATAAGGTGGCGGGATAGAAAAGTTCGATTGAAGAACATTAAGCTAGAGCATCTTGTACTTCGGAGAGTGGCCAATCCTGATATAGTGGGAAAATTACAATTGAAGTGGGAAGGTCCTTTTCTAGTAGTATCTTCGTCGAGGCCTGGTTCTTATAAATTGAAGGATATGGACGGCAACGACATACCCAGATCTTGAAATGCGGATGAGCTTCGGCGATACTATGTGTAATATGTTGTAATCTCTTTTCATTTTTTCCTACGATACCCTTTTCCTTTCAAGAGGGGAGAAAGGTTTTTAATGGGGCCGTAGCTTGTAATTTTTTATTCTTATTTAGCCCTACGAGCGCAAAATCCCCCAAAAAAGATGTAATATATAAAATCTGAGCCTGCACCATCGAGTGCAAAAAGAAAAATAGGGAGAAGCTCAAAAGACGTCCCTAAGGGGATGTAGAGCATGACAAAGCTGCAAAAAGTCATTCCTAAGGGAGCGCAAAGTAAGTTTTCTGCTCAAAAGTCATTCCAAAGGGAATGCAGAGCCAAATACCACCGAAATATAAGGTGAAGAAGTTCAAAAGTCGCTCCTAAGGGGATTCAGAACTTAAATGCCACCGAAATAGAAGGTGAAGAAGCTCAAAAGTCGTTCCTAAGGGGATACAGTGCTTAAGACTCAAAAGTCGTTCCTAAGGGGATGCAGAGTCTAGGTGTGGATTTGTGTCTGTTTGGATATTCATTTGCACGTTGCATTACATCATTCATTGCATTCATATACATCCATGTAGACATTCGTAGGATCATCATCTTCATAACATAAAGCACAAACAAATACTTCAGCTTTGATATCAATGCTTCGATAAACATGAAGAAGCGAATATATGCTTCGTTGTGTACGAAAAGAAGGGAAGGTGTTTTTTGCCTTTGGCTCAAAAGATATAAGTTTCGTCCACAACAAAGCAACTCATACATGGAAGAAAAGGTAAAAATATATTACAAGGTATGGATGAATATACAGAGTAATGTTCAATTCTCGACTACACTATCTTTTACAGAGATAATACAAATGCCTCTAAAAATCTATGCAGGCAGGCCTAAAAAACAGTTTTGGCGGTCCTTCAGAATCTGCTTCGGATTATTAATCTTCGACATCATCATCCTGCACATGACAAAGCCGTACAAGGTAAAGGATAATCACAAGAAAAGGTAAACAACAGGTATAAGTTTCATACCGGTTTAAGCAGGCTTCGCGCCTCGTCACCAGCCAAATCTCGACCACCCTTCGCCCAAATTTGAGTTATAAATCTGCTCCCTATGCTTCGGGCCTCGCCGGGAATGTAAATTAAATCCGTTGAAGATAGGCTAAAAGTTGGCATATTGACAATTTTCCCGTGCGTGCAGCCAGCTTTTAGAAACGCTGCTGCTGTGCCGCGAGAAGCAAGCAGGGCGTAGAAATCACCATGCCCCGCTATTACTTCGTCAAGCGCCTCGACTTCGCCTTCAATGTGTTCGAAGGTGCTCGATATATTTTCGGCCGAAGGAGTAAACTTTTCAGCACTGGCTCCAACTGAGTTGAAAACCTTTTTTAATCGTTGTACGCAGCGGCTGCCAAAGCTCAGGCACATGTTACGAAGCTCCTTCAAAGATAGCTGTAGCTTTGAATTCTCGGTAGCTTCGGCTTCGTACTTCGTCTGCAAATATTTTCTTTCTTGTTCAAAGCTCTCTGATTTTTGGAGAAGCTCCCTGCTTAGTCTAGCATTTTCAGTTTGCGCTTCTACAAGGGAACCTTCCATTGCTTGGAGTAGAAAATCTTTCTTTTCAAGAGAAGCTTCGTATTCTTTTATCTTGTTCTATAAACCCTCGATTATAACTTCGTTCTTTTTATCCTCGAGGTCTTGCTGCATTTGTAGTGCTTTTCTCAGCAGCATACTCTGTACAAATAGACCTTCATCAGTAAACTCGCTTCGTCGCAATATATATATATATAATTTTGTTTCATCACAAGAATTTTACCTTAAAGTTGGAATAGAACAAACTACCGACAATATGTTGTCATCGGTAGCTGCTAAATCGGCTTCAAGCTTTGGAAAACCGACACTCTTCGATAGAGTGCCGATTACTTTTGCCCTAGTGCGGTCACGAACACATCCCAAGGCCTCTTCTTCAATCCCACCAAAGAGCATGGCTCCTAGCTGGTAACCACAGGAAATGCCATATTCTTGTAGCTCTTTCTTTTCGGCCTCGGACAGTTCTTGCACGACCAGGTTCCGAAGGTCAAAATCTTTTTCTTCCAAAGCAGTTTCGTCAATTTTCTTTCCCTTGTCAGGCGATGGGGCCATGACTTGTTCGGCAGCTGCAACTGTTTCTTCTGTAGGCATATCCAATAGCAATTTATCGATTCTAGATAGTGTGCTCTCCAAGTTGGCAGCTTCGGCGGCAGCTACAGCTTCGGCCGATATGCTTGCTTCGGCAGCGGCCTTAGTGCTTGCAGTAGGTGCTATCTTAGAGGCCGAGGCCGATGGTGGCATCATTTCAATGGCTTGCATTATGCTACCAATTCTTCGCTTCTTTAGCCCATCTGCCTTCTTTGTAGCCTGAAAGTCACCTAGAGGGAGGGGGTGAATAGGCATAATCTGAAAATTATAAACTTAAAGCACAACTACAAGCTGGGGTTAGCGTTAGAATTAAAACCGAGTCCGAAAGAGAGGGTGCAAAACAAATCAAAGGCAAATGAAGCAGATGACACGGTGATTTGTTTTACTGAGGTTCGGTTCTTGAAAACCTACTCTCCATTGAGGTGGTCACAAAGACCGGGTCTCTTTCAACCCTTTCCCTCTCTCAAATGGTCACCTAGACCGAGTGAGCTTTCTTCCTTGATTTCCCAGGTCACTTAGACCCCGCAAGGACCACCACACAATTGGTGTCTCTTGCTTCACTTACAAGGCTTTGAGAGTAAGAATGAGAGAAAGAAGAAAGCCAACCAAGAAACAAGAGCAACAAAAGAACACAAGTCGATCTTCTCACAAGTCCTAAAAACTAGAGTTGAATTGTGGACTTTGATTTGATCGAAGGCTTTGATTTGTATCTTGGAGTGTTGTGTATTGCTCTTGTATTGAATGAGGAGTAGTGAATGCTTGGATGGTTGGAGTGGAGGTGGTTGTGGGGTATTGAGAGCACCTAGATGGGGGGTGAATAGGTGATCCTGTAACACTTAAAAATCTTAAGCCACAAAACTTGATTAATTGTTAGCACAGTAATTTGCCAAGTGGCTAGAGAAGGATCTCAACACAACACAATAACCAAGAGATATCAATCACAGAGATGGCACGGTGGTTATCCCGTGGTTCGGCCAAGACCAACGCTTGCCTACTCCACGTTGTGGCGTCCCAACGGACGAGGGTTGCAATCAACCCCTCTCAAGCGGTCCAAAGACCAACTTGAATACCACGGTGTTGCTTTGCTTTTCTTAATCCCACTTGTGAGGAATCTCCACAGCTTGGAGCCTCTCGCCCTTACAAAAGATGTTCACAAAGAGTCACGGAGCAAGGGAGGGATTAGCAACTCACACACGACACAAAGATCACAGCGAATACGCACACGCAAAACCCAGACTTGAGCTCAAGAGACTAGCACACTAGAACAGAGCTCAAATCACTAGAATGTCGAACAAGTGCGCAAGAATGAAGTGTGAGTGATCAATGATGCTCAAAGGATGCTTGGTGTACTCCTCCATGTGCCTAGGGGTCCCTTTTATAGCCCCAAGGCAGCTAGGAGTCGTTGAGCACAAATCTGGAAAGCCATTCTTGCCTTCTGTCATCGGGGGCACCGGACATTCCGGTGCACACCGGAAACTGTCCGGTGCCTGATTTCCTTCCTTAAATAGTGAAGCCGACCGTTGGCAGACTTGGAGCCGTTGGCGCACCGGACATGTCCGGTGCACACCGGACAGTCCGGTGCCATCTTCTAGCCGTTGGCTCAGCCACGTGTCTCGCGCAGATTGCACGGCCGACCGTTGGCTCACCGGACAGTCCGGTGAATTATAGCCGTACGTCGCCGGTGAATTCCCGAGAGCGGCCACTTCGCTCGAGCCAGCCTGGCACACCGGACATTGTCCGGTGCACCACCGGACACTGTCCGGTGCACCACCGGACAGTCCGGTGCTCCCAGACTTAGCAGATTCTTGGCTGCTCGAGCCAAGACATTTTCAATTGGATTTTTCCTGTTTCCAGCACTTAGACACAATACATTAGTCCATAAAACAATGTACTAAGTCTGAGAAACATACCTTTATTCTTGATTTGTACTTTGTCCACCTTTTTACACTTAGACACTTGTGTTGGACACTAAATCACCAAAACACTTAGAAATGGCCCAAGGGCACATTTCCCTTTCAATCTCCCCCTTTTTGGTGATTTATGCCAACACAACATAAAGCAAGTAGAACAAGTACAAAAACAATTCAAATAAGAACTCAAAATTGTTTTGATTCAATTTGACATATATGGATCACTCTATGCCACCACTTGGTTTGTTTTTGCAAATCAAACTCAAATTCCTATCTCTAAGTCAAAACCACTTGTAGAGACATAAAGAGAGGTTTTCCAAAGAAATTTGATCAAGGATTTCAAAAACTCCCCCTTTTTCCGATAATCAGCACTTCTCCCCACAAGAGGCCAACTTTTGACATAAAAGACAATAAAAGAGTTTTGACAAACCAAAAGCTCTAATCTACTATTTTCAAAATTTCTCAAGTGGTAGCTGATCCATTTATTGCTTTGGCCTTTATTTTCTCCCCCTTTGGCATCAAGCACCAAAACGGGATCAATCTTGGCCCTTTAACCCCATTGCCTCACCAAAATCTTCAACTAAGAGCAAATAGGCAATAAGAGTATAAAGATGAACTTGGAAGAGTTACTCTTTTCATCGGAGTGCAGTGGAAGTCTTGCATGGTCCAAGTCCACCTTTTTCCCTTTCAATTCTCCTTGGAGACTAAAACAACCAAACTCAAGTACATGGTTAGTCTCAAAGGGTCAAGTTGTAGCACAGCTCCCCCTAAATATGTGCATCACTTGCAAACAGGACTTGTGAGGTCCAGGGAGTGTTTGTACAACTTGAGCACCACAATAAGCAACAAAATGCAGAATGAACATGATCAAAAGCATAAACACATGTATGCTACATTTCAATCCAAGTTCTGCGAATCTAAGATATTGAGCTCACTACGCAGCCTGCAAAAGGTCTTCTCATCTAGAGGCTTGGTAAAGATATCGGCTAGCTGGTTCTCGGTGCTAACATGAAACACTTCGATATCCCCCTTTTGCTGGTGGTCTCTCAAAAAGTGATGCCGGATGTCAATGTGCTTTGTGCGGCTGTGCTCAACAGGATTTTCCGCTATTCGGATAGCACTCTCATTATCACATAGGAGTGGGACTTTGCTCAGATTGTAGCCAAAGTCCCTGAGGGTTTGCCTCATCCAAAGTAGTTGCGTGCAACACTGTCCTGCGGCAACGTACTCGGCCTCAGCGGTGGATGGGGCAACGGAGGTTTGTTTCTTAGAGTTCCATGACACCAGGGACCTTCCTAAGAATTGGCATGTCCCTGATGTACTCTTCCTATCGACCTTACATCCAGCATAGTCAGAATCTGAGTACCCAATCAAGTCAAAGTTAGACCCCTTTGGATACCAGATCCTGAAGCAAGGCGTAGCGACTAAATATCGAAGAATTCGCTTCACAGCCACTAAGTGACACTCCTTCGGATCGGATTGAAATCTAGCACACATGCATACGCTAAGCATAATATCCAGTCTACTAGCACATAAATAAAGCAAAGAACCTATCATGGACCGGTATGCTTTTTGATCAACGGACTTACCTCCTTTGTTGAGGTCGGTGTGTCCGTCGGTTCCCATCGGCGTCTTTGCGGGCTTGGCGTCCTTCATCCCAAACCTCTTTAGCAAATCTTGTGTGTACTTCATTTGGGAGATGAAGGTGCCGTCCTTGAGTTGCTTCACTTGAAACCCAAGGAAGTAGGTCAACTCGCCCATCATCGACATCTCGAATTTCTGCGTCATCACCCTGCTAAACTCTTCACAAGACTTTTGGTTAGTAGAACCAAATATTATGTCGTCGACATAAATTTGGCACACAAAAAGATCACCATCGCAAGTCTTAGTAAAAAGAGTTGGATCGGCTTTCCCAACCTTGAAAGCATTAGCAATTAAAAAGTCTCTAAGGCATTCATACCATGCTCTTGGGGCTTGCTTAAGTCCATAGAGTGCCTTAGAGAGCTTACACACGTGGTCGGGGTACCGTTCATCCTCGAAGCCAGGGGGTTGCTCCACGTACACCTCCTCCTTGATCGGCCCGTTGAGGAAAGCGCTCTTCACATCCATTTGGTACAATCTGAAAGAATGGTGAGCGGCATATGCTAGCCAGATGCGAATTGACTCTAGCCTAGCCACAGGAGCAAAAGTCTCCTCAAAGTCCAAACCTGCGACTTGGGCATAACCTTTTGCCACAAGTCGAGCCTTGTTCCTCGTCACCACCCCGTGCTCGTCCTGTTTGTTGCGGAACACCCACTTGGTTCCCACAACATTTTGCTTGGGACGAGGCACCAGTGTCCAAACTTCATTGCGCTTGAAGTTGTTGAGTTCCTCCTGCATGGCCAGCACCCAGTCCGGATCTAGCAAGGCCTCTTCTACCCTGAAAGGCTCAATAGAGGAGACAAAAGAGTAATGCTCACAAAAATTAACTAATCTCGAGCGAGTAGTTACTCCCTTGCTAATATCACCCAATATCTGGTCGACGGGATGATCCCTTTGAATCGTCGCTCGAACTTGGGTTAGAGGTGCCTGAGGTGCTTCTTCCTCTTCAACTTGAACATCCTGTGCTCCCCCTTGATCATGCGCCTCCACTTGAGGTACCTGTTCGTCACCTTGGGTTGGGGGATGCACCATAGTTGAGGAAGACGGTTGATCTTGCTCCAAATGTTCTTGAGGCCGTACATCTCCAATCGCCATGGTGCGTATCGCGGCCGTTGGAACGTCTTCTTCATCTACATCATCAAGATCAACAACTTGCTCTCTTGGAGAGCCATTAGTCTCATCAAATACAACGTCGCTAGAGACTTCAACCAAACCCGATGATTTGTTGAAGACCCTATACGCCTTTGTATTTGAATCGTAACCTAATAAAAACCCTTCTACGGCTTTGGGAGCAAATTTGGAATTCCTACCCTTCTTCACTAGAATGTAGCATTTACTCCCAAAAACACGAAAATATGATACATTAGGTTTGTTACCGGTTAGCAGCTCATACGACGTCTTCTTGAGGAGGCGGTGAAGGTAGACCCTGTTGATGGCGTGGCAAGCCGTGTTCACGGCTTTCGACCAAAAGCACTCGGGGGTCTTGAATTCTCCAAGCATAGTCCTCGCCATATCTATGAGCGTCCTGTTCTTCCTCTCTACCACACCATTTTGCTGAGGTGTGTAGGGAGCGGAGAACTCGTGCTTGATCCCCTCCTCCTCAAGAAACTCCTCCACTTGAAGGTTCTTGAATTCGGACCCGTTGTCGCTCCTTATCTTCTTCACCTTGAGCTCAAACTCATTTTGAGCTCTCCTTAGGAAGCGCTTGAGGGTCCCTTGGGTTTCAGACTTATCCTGCAAAAAGAACACCCAAGTGAAGCGGGAAAAGTCATCAACGATAACTAGACCATACTTACTTCCTCCTATGCTCAGATAGGCGACGGGTCCGAAGAGGTCCATATGTAGCAGCTCCAGGGGTCTTGATGTTGTCATCACATTTTTGGTGTGATGAGAGCCTCCCACCTGTTTCCCTGCTTGACAAGCTGCACAAGGTCTATCTTTTTCGAAATGAACATTGGTTAGACCTATCACGTGTTCTCCCTTTAGAAGCTTGTGGAGGTTCTTCATCCCCACATGTGCTAAGCGGCGATGCCACAGCCAGCCCATGCAAGTCTTAGCCATTAAGCATGCATCTAGACCGGCCTCTTCTTTTGCAAAATCAACTAAGTAAAGCTTGTCGTCTAGTACACCCTTAAAAGCTAGTGAACCATCACATCTTCTAAAGACAGACACATCTACATTTGTAAACAAACAGTTATATCCCATATTGCATAATTGACTAACAGATAGCAAATTATATCCAAGACTCTCCACTAGAAACACATTAGAGATAGAATGCTCATTGGAGATTGCAATTTTACCTAGCCCTTTTACCTTGCCTTGATTCCCATCACCGAATATTATTGAATCTTGGGAATCTTTGTTTTTGACGTAGGAGGTGAACATCTTCTTCTCCCCCGTCATATGGTTTGTGCATCCGCTGTCAATAATCCAGCTTGAACCCCCGGATGCATAAACCTGCAAGGCAAATTTAGGCTTGGGTCTTAGGTACCCAACTCATGTTGGGTCCTGCAAGGTTAGCACAAATATCCTTAGGGACCCAAATGCAAGTTTTGTCTCCCTTGCATCTTGCCCCTAATTTTCTAGCAACTATCTTCCTATCCTTTCTACAAATAGCAAAAGAAGCATTTAAAGCATGATATATTGTAGAAGGTTCATTTACTTTCCTAGGAACATTAACAACATTTCTCCTAGGCATATTATGAACAGCATTTCTCCTACCAACATTTCTATCATGCACATAAGAAGAACTAGAAGCAAACATGGCATGAGAATCAAAGGCATTATATGCATTACAACTCCTATAAGCATTTCTAGATTGTCTCCTATCATGGTACATAAAAGCATGGTTCTTTTGCACACTACTAGCCATAGGGGCCTTTCCTTTCTCCTTGGCGGAGATGGGAGCCTTATGGCTTGTCAAGTTCTTGGCTTCCCTCTTGTAGCCAAGTCCATCCTTAATTGAGGGGTGTCTACCAATCGTGTAGGCATCCCTTGCAAATTTTAGCTTGTCAAATTCATTCTTGCTAGTCTTAAGTTGGGCATTAAGACTAGCTAATTCCTCATTTAATTTAGAAATTGAAACTAAATGATCACTACAAGCATCAATGTCAAAATCTTTACACCTATTACAAGTTTCAACAATTTCTACACAAGAATTAGATTTACTAGCTACTTCTAGTTTAGCATTTAAATCATCATTAAAACTTTCTAACTTAGCAATAGTTTCATGACAAGAAGATAATTCACTAGAGAGCATTTCATTCCTCTTAATTTCTAGAGCAAGAGATTTCTGAGCTTCTACAAATTTATCATGTTCTTCATACAACAAATCCTCTTGCTTTTCTAAAAGTATATTCCTATCATTCAAGGCATCAATCAATTCATTAATTTTGTCTAGCTTAGTTCTATCTAATCCCTTGAATAAGCATGAGTAATCTATCTCATCATCATCACTAGACTCATCCTCACTTGAAGAAGCATAAGTACTAGTATTAGGAGTGCTTACTTTCTTCTCCCTTGCCATGAGGCAAGTGTGACGCTCGTTGGGGAAGAGGGATGACTTGTTGAAGGCAGTGGCGGCGAGTCCCTCATTGTCGGAGTCGGACGAGGAGCAGTCTGAATCCCACTCCTTGCCAAGATGAGCCTCGCCCTTTGCCTTCTTATAGTTCTTCTTTTTCTCCCTCTTGTTCCCTTGATCCTGATCACTATCATTGTCGGGACAGTTAGCAATAAAATGACCAAGCTTACCGCATTTGAAGCATGAGCGCTTCCCCTTGGCTTTGGTCTTGCTTGGCTGTCCCTTGCGACCTTTAAGCACCGTCTTGAATCTTTTGATGACGAGAGCCATCTCTTCATCATTAAGTCCGGCCGCCTCAATCTGTGCCACCTTGCTAGGTAGCGCCTCCTTGCTTCGTGTTGCCTTGAGAGCAAGGGGTTGCGGCTCGTTGATCGGACCATTCAAGGCGTCGTCCACGTACCTCGCCTCCTTGATCATCATTCGCCCGCTAACGAATTTCCCAAGAACTTCTTCGGGCGACATCTTGGTGTACCTGGGATTTTCACGAATATTGTTCACCAAATGAGGATCAAGAACGGTAAATGACCTTAGCATTAGGCGGACGACGTCGTGGTCCGTCCATCGCGTGCTCCCGTAGCTCCTTATTTTGTTGATAAGGGTCTTGAGCCGGTTGTATGTTTGTGTCGGCTCCTCGCCCCTTATCATCGCGAACCGTCCAAGCTCGCCTTCCACCAACTCCATTTTGGTGAGCAAGGTGACGTCGTTTCCCTCATGAGAGATCTTGAGGGTGTCCCAGATCTGCTTGGCATTGTCCAAGCCGCTCACCTTGTGATACTCGTCCCTGCACAAAGAGGCTAGCAACACAGTAGTAGCTTGTGCATTTTTATGAATCTGTTCATTAATAAACACAGGGCTATCCGAGCTATCAAATTTCATTCCACTTTCCACAATCTCCCAAATGCTTGGATGGAGAGAAAATAGGTGAGTACGCATTTTGTGGCTCCAAAATCCGTAGTCCTCTCCATCAAAGTGAGGGGGCTTGCCAAGTGGAATGGGGAGCAATTGAGCATTTGAACTATGCGGGATGCGCGAATAATCGAAAGAAAAGTCTGAGTTAACCGTCTTTCGTCTATCGTGGTCGTCGTCGTCCTTCTGGGAGGAGGAAGATTCGTCGCTGTCGTAGTAGACAATTTCCTTGATGCGCCTTGTCTTCTTCTTCCTCCCGTCTTTTCTTTTGTGGCCCGAGCCTGAGTCGGTGGGCCTGTCATCATTGGGCTCGTTGACGAAGGTCTCCTTCTCCTTGTCGTTGATCACCATCCCCTTGCCCTTAGGATCCATCTCTTCGGGCGGTTAGTCCCTTTCTTGAAGAGAACGGCTCTGATACCAATTGAGAGCACCTAGAGGGGGGGGGGGGTGAATAGGTGATCCTGTAACACTTAAAAATCTTAAGCCACAAAACTTGATTAATTGTTAGCACAGTAATTTGCCAAGTGGCTAGAGAAGGATCTCAACACAACACAATAACCAAGAGATATCAATCACAGAGATGGCACGGTGGTTATCCCGTGGTTCGGCCAAGACCAACGCTTGCCTACTCCACGTTGTGGCGTCCCAATGGACGAGGGTTGCAATCAACCCCTCTCAAGCGGTCCAAAGACCAACTTGAATACCACGGTGTTGCTTTGCTTTTCTTAATCCCACTTGCGAGGAATCTCCACAGCTTGGAGCCTCTCGCCCTTACAAAAGATGTTCACAAAGAGTCACGGAGCAAGGGAGGGATTAGCAACTCACACACGACACAAAGATCACAGCGAATACGCACACGCAAAACCCAGACTTGAGCTCAAGAGACTAGCACACTAGAACGGAGCTCAAATCACTAGAATGTCGAACAAGTGCGCAAGAATGAAGTGTGAGTGATCAATGATGCTCAAAGGATGCTTGGTGTACTCCTCCATGCGCCTAGGGGTCCCTTTTATAGCCCTAAGGCAGCTAGGAGCCGTTGAGCACAAATCTGGAAAGCCATTCTTGCCTTCTGTCATCGAGGGCACCGGACAGTCCGGTGCACACCGGACACTGTCCGGTGCCTGATTTCCTTCCTTAAATAGTGAAGCCGACCGTTGGCAGACTTGGAGCTGTTGGCGCACCGGACATGTCCGGTGCACACCGGACAGTCCGGTGCCATCTTCTAGCCGTTGGCTCAGCCACGTGTCTCGCGCAGATTGCGCGGCCGACCGTTGGCCCGGCCGACCGTTGGCTCACCGGACAGTCCGGTGCACACCGGACAGTCCGGTGAATTATAGCCGTACGTCGCCGGTGAATTCCCGAGAGCGGCCACTTCGCTCGAGCCAGCCTGGCGCATCGGACATTGTCCGGTGCACCACCGGACACTGTCCGGTGCACCACCGGACACTGTCCGGTGCACCCAGACTCAGCAGATTCTTGGCTGCTCGAGCCAAGACATTTTCAATTGGATTTTTCCTGTTTCCAGCACTTAGACACAATACATTAGTCCATAAAACAATGTACTAAGTCTGAGAAACATACCTTTATTCTTGATTTGTACTTTGTCCACCTTTTTACACTTAGACACTTGTGTTGGACACTAAATCACCAAAACACTTAGAAATGGCCCAAGGGCACATTTCCCTTTCAGGTATTTATAGCCCCCAACCACCAATTCAACCGTTGGGGAGGTTGTTTGTCGATGGGCGCACCGGACAGTCCGGTGTGCCACCAGACACTGTCCGATGTGTAAGCCATGTCACCCAACCGTTAGGGTTCTGACGGTTTCGATCGTTGGAGCTCTAACTTCTTGGGGCACCAGACAGTCCGGTGCCGCACCGGACTGCCACTGTTTACTGTCCGGTGCGTCTTCTGCGCCTGCTCTAACTTCTACCGCAAACTGTAGCTCTGTCAGGGCACTATGCAGTCGACCGTTGCGCTGATAGTCGTTGCTCCACTTGGTGCATCGGACAGTCCGGTGGCACACCGGACGGTCCGGTGAATTATAGCGGAGTGCGCCCGAAGAAACCCAAAGCTGAGGAGTTCAGACTGTACGGTCCCTGGTGCACCGGACACTATCCGGTGGTGCACCGGACATTCCGGTGCGCCAGACCAGGGCAGCCTTCGGTTTCTTTTGCTCCTTTCTTTTGAACCCTAACTTGATCTTTTTATTGGTTTGTGTTGAACCTCTAGCACCTGTAGAACATATAATCTAGAGCAAACTAGTTAGTCCAATTATTTGTGTTAGACAATTCAACCACCAAAAACATTTAGGAAAAGGTTTGACCCTATTTCCCTTTCATAGCCGAAGGTTCTTCTTTCTTCTGAAAAAGCTTCGTCAGTTCCGGTCCTAGAGGGCTTAGCAGCTTGGTAGGTAGAGATTCAATCATTACCTTTAAAATTTCTGCCACTTCGGCAGCTGGAGGTGTTGAGGGAGTCTCTTCTTCCTCTTCAGTCACCTTCGGCACTGGGGATTTAGCTTTTCTTTTCTTTAAAGCTGCCACCTTTGGCTCGGGACTGGATTTTCTCTTCTTTAAGATCTTCATTCACCATTCTGGCAGCTTGTCTGCTCAGAACGCTAACAATTCTCTTTCTTTTTGCCCCTTCGGCACCCTTGTTGAGCCGCTCATAATCAGGGTATTCAAATTTTAAAGCATCCATTACCCGATTTAACCTTCGTTTTGGCTAGGTGTCGAAGGCTGTTGTCATTAATTGGTCTTCTTTTTTAGTGTAATTCCCCAAAATTTCATTGCATATAGTTTCAATCATTTCCAACCACTCTTGACAGGGCTCCTTGAACTGTTTCTCAAATTTAAAACGATAAGGTAATTGGACAAGTTCATATTTCTTCTTTGTGCCCTTTAGCTTCGGCATACCCCTAATCACTTGACATCGGAAATGTCCTGTTGGCCAAGTATTCTTGCACCAGGTCTCTGGTGCTGATTTGTTTAGCCACCACCCTGAATTCTACAACGGCCAGCTGGCACGGTGACCCTAGCTGCATGTTGCACAAGGGCCGGGTCATTCCAAAGTTTAGAGTTAGCGGGCACATAACCATCATCATCAGTTTCGCTCTTTCTTCTCATCAGCCTTGATGTAGAACCATTCACCTTTCCAGCTTGTTGGCCACTTGGTGCGATAGCTGAGAACTGGAGCCTTTTTATCCTTGCAATATACAAAATTGTAGCAACCAAAATTTTCATGTAAACCGTCTGCCCTGGCTTTTGTCTAGTAGTGCAACTTGTGCACTCGGCAGAATGCTTCGGCATCTGGGTCCATCCCTTGCTTTGGAGGGCCCAGATGAAGATGTTGAGCCTAACGATAGCGTTAGGGGTCAGCTGATGAAGATAAATTTCAAAATTCTTCAAAACTTCTCCTATCATCTCATTCAGAGGAAACCGTAATCCTACTTTGAAAAAACTTTTAAAAACCACTACTTCATCATCCTTCGGCATTGGGGTGGTTTCTTCTCCGGCAAAATGAACAACTTTTCTTTTAGCTTCTCCAAAGTAGCCTAGTTTCATCATCATGGGCACATCGGCTTCAGACACAATAGATTTCTCAAAATTTAGGTGGCTCGGTTTTGATGGGATCAAAATGCTATAATCCTCCTCTTCTTCATCAGCATTTTCTATTTCAATATCAGCCTGTTCAGCTTCGGCAACATGTGTACCTTCGTCAATGGTTCCCTCTGTCACAACTAAACCTGACTGTCTCATGACTTCAGAAATTGGGGCTATCTTGGTGGCCTCGATCTCCTCTCCTTCACGAGTCACCCTTGCAGTCGAGCGCACTTTGGCCATCTGATGGATTGTTTGTGGTTTTTACGAAGTTGATGGTTTTTGCAGTTTTGACGAAGCTCTCTTTTTTTGACGAAGTTAACTCAAAATGATGGTGTCCGCTCGAGAGTGCAGTGAAAAAGCTTCGGCTATGGTTAAATTTTTTAACAGCACAACAGAGCAATGGCAATGAATGCTGTGGTCACTCCACACCTACCCGTCTGTTTATATAGTGCCGCAGGTGGGAAGGTGAATCGCCAAATCGCCCGCACCCGCTGAACGGTGGACCACTCGACGTCTGGAAGGTGAATCGTTAGGTCGCTCATACCTGCTGAGCGGTGGGCCACCCGGAGTTTGGAATATTTTAATCGTTTCTCCGCAACGAGCTCAGGAAGGTGTTTTTCGGACCTTCGGCATACCGAAGCCTTTGAGATTTTTTCCGCGGATCGAGTTCGTTACGAAAAACGATCTAGCACCGCGAAGGGGCTACTGATGTGGGCCTGCTTCTTCGCCGAAGGTCCTCCAAGTAAAAACATCTTCGACAGTGTGATATGCGAACCGATACAGCATGAAGGCACAAGCCAAAGCTACAACCCAGAAAACTTCGGCATAATGACACGCCTTGAGACGAAGGGTGGCACCGACTTAAAGAGGAAAAGACTGTTCAGTCCCTGATAGTTTGTGTCACATCTGTAATTTGTTATCAAGGACATAAATGTAATTTCGACCGGGCTGCGTCCCGTGCCTATAAATAGGTGAACAGTAACCCTGTACTGTTCATGCTGACTTGTATTCACGCTTACGTCACACTTGGATCTCCACCTTCTATTAAGCCGAAGGTATAAACGTAACTCGATATTGTTCATGTTTATTCAGGATAAGATAATAAAAAATGTTCTGATAATGTCATATGATTATTCATGTTGTTTCATATGCTTTTACTTTCATTATTATATACTGAGATTATGAAGGTACGTCCTTCATAACCTTCGTCTGAAGATCATTATATCCGAAGGGAGATAATGTTCCAAAGGACGAAGGTCTTTAACTATTAACATTTCGTGTTGCCTTGTTCTTAACTCATAGCATTTGAGAACAAGTGACCAACATTGGGTTTGCATCGGACGGTCGAGGTTAGATTGGTTCTAATTAAATCCTAACCGCCAGATATCGGGTGGACATCTGAGATCCATCAGCCAGCATGGTCGGGACGGTGGGTCCTTGGTGCGGCGGCGTCGCTCGACCTCACGGCGGGATCTCGCTGGAGACAAGGGGAATAGCCACATCAGGGCTCTAGGTACTTGGGGAAGGACTCAGGCGCATTCAGGGCAACATGGCGAACATGACCGTGGGCACAACGCTAGCGCGGAGGCACCAGAGGGCGCAGAACGCGGCGAGATGGTCCCATGGCAGCGCGAATCTACTCTGACGAGCAATTGCGCGAAGACCAGGGCAATAAATAGAGAAAAAGGGGCGCGGGGAGGTTGCTCACCTCGAGAGGAAACACTGGCCGAAGCAACGACAGAGACACAGGGACGCCTTGGGTCGACGGTGGCGGAGCTCCAGCTGCACGGGGAGAACTCCGGTGAGCACGGATCGGGCAGACCAAAGGGGCTGGGGGCGAACCGAGGGGTGTCCCGAGTTGCTGATGGCGAGGTGGAACTCACCGAGGCAACGGGCGCGGCGTGGGCTCGACGACAGACGTAGAATGGACGGTGGACTTCGGTGAGTGGCGGCGGAGCTGCCTAGACGCTCGTAGAGCGAGAGAGAGGGCGAGAGTGCTCGGCTGAGGGCACAAATGAGCAGGGGGAAGTGGACGAGCAGGGTGTGGGCTCTAAGGAGGTCGAGGGCGTGTGGAGGTGGCCGGAAAACGCGTGACGTGGGCGCATCCACGATGGGAGGTTAGTGACGAGGGGTGTGGCTGAGAGGCGGGGTCCACGGACCAGCGAGGGCACACAGCAACAGGCGGTCAAATGCTGACAGGGAGGTCCCACGGGACAGCGAGAGAAAGAACGCGTGGGCGCGGACGGATCGGTGCTGACAGGCCTGGCTCATCGAGCAGTGGGAGGGAGAGAGATAGCGCGCGCGTGCGCGGACGCGGGCTGTCGCTGGCAGGTGGGGTCCACCTGTCAAGCCACGCGGGCGCGCACGTGGCATGGCTGGACCGAGCTAGGCCGACTGGGCTGAAATGGCCTTTTCCTTTTTCTAGGGAATTTCTAATGCTTTTCTATTTATTTTTCTCTAGGGTTTTCAATTCAAATTCAAACCAAGTTTCAAATTCAAACTAAATCAAACATGTGCAACAATTCAAAGAATATTTGGAGCTCAGCATGGTGCAACACTTCATAACTCATATTGTTTTGACAAAATAAAATAATTAAACCCTCACTAATTAAGCTAAATCTACCCAAAATAAAGAGAGAGAGAAGAGTAACACCTGAATTTGGTAGGTAATTAGAAATAAATTTTATAGCCCCAAATTTAGGGTGTTACAGCCATGAAAAGAGGTGAAGAGCCAACATAAACGTACAACAAGTTCAAGACCCATATCAACAAGATTCGAAGCTGTGGAAGTACAAGATGGACGGATCATTGACATCGCGCACATAATTCTAAGGTCATTTACTGTTATTGATCCTAATCTTGTGAATCTTATTTGTGAGAACCCCAAGTGCACCAAAATGTCACCCGAGGAAATTCTTAGGAAATTTGTGAGCGGGTGCATGATGGCGAAGGAGGCAAGGTACATCGACGACATCGCCAACGGACCTCTTCCTCACTACGAGCCGCAACCTGTTTCTCTCAAAGTGACGGGCAACAAGGAGGCGCTCCCCGATAAGGAGGTGAAAGTTGAGGCAACTGACCTTAATGAGGATGAGATGGTGCTTGTGATCAAGCGCTTCAAGACTGCTTTGAAGGGATGCACGGACTATGCCAATAAGAACAAATCAAGGGGAAAGCGTTCATGCTTCAAGTGCGGTAAGTGTCACACCCGGTTTTTGAAGGTAAACCGAATGCGAACCATGTGCGTGCCAGGATCAGAAACTCACGTACACAGTGAATACATAATTAGACATCATCACACATTGCTCAAAATAAATAGCGGAAAAGTACTTTTATTACAATAAGATTTCCAAGATATCCACAGAGTCTAATACATAGCCATAGTCATTAACATTAATATCAAAGTGCGAAAATATATAATGTAGTAGATAATGCCTACACAGGCAGCTGACTGGGGGTTTGCCACTAAGAAAAACTAGAACTCGTCGTAGTCCTGGAACTCCTCAAAGTCCTCCATGTTGCCAGCATCTCCTCCTGAACACAGAGTACAGCGGGAACAGCCTGGGGTGGGGGTGGTTTATAAAGCAAGGGTGAGTACACATCAACGTACTCAGCAAATGTTCCGTTTGGCTAAAGTGGACTAGTTGTATGTGGGGTTAAGGTTAAGTAGTTGCTTTTAGTTGGTCAAGTATTTATTACTATTGGTAAAGCCAAGTTTTAGTAATAAACCCAGTTATTACCCAAATGTACATCCTCCAAGAGGAAATACCAGAGATCAAAATTATAACTATCGTTATTAACCATCATCATAAAAGTAACCAAAGTTTTTCTAATCAAAGAGTATCCCAAGGCTGCTCTTAACCGTGAGCTCGGATGATATACCAATTTCTAACACTCTGCAGAGGTTGCACACTTTACCCACGAGTCATGATCTGTTATGGCCAGGGATACACTATGTAGCCTTTACAAAGACTCCCTTGGTGCATAGCTGCTCGCTAGGTTTCACCAGTTGTACAAACGCAGTACACCTCCCCAAGGTGGGTGACTAACAAAACCAAATCGAATGAACCTCTGCACCCCCCCTTGGCAGAGCGAGCACTATGCCCCGGCCCCTATTGACGGCCCTCAGGCAAAGCTAACTACACCCGCAGGTTTATCTAATTAATCAGCTAAGGGCATCCAATTCCACCCTCATGGTTGCACTGTTATCCCGGGTGGTCACTCCACAAATAGGTCCTTATGGAGAGGTACTCAGGAAAATGGCCTGAGTCCCCTAGAGTATCACAATATCACCATCGAGATAACATCATTGTATCATAAATGTTCACATCATGTTCATTGATTAAGTTGAAGCAATAGCATAAGCTAACCATGATAAACCCAAAAAGGTAAACGAGGATAAGTAAATACAGACTAATCAGTCCTTAGGTTTCATAAAGTAATGTGGGACAATGAATTATAGAGTATGTAGGACATAATAGGTCAGAGGAAACTTGCCTTTACCAGGTTGCTGCTCAGTAACATCTTCAGAAACACACTCAGGAACCACGGACTGCTCGTTGTCTAAATAAAGCAATCATGCATTCAATACATTTGGTAAATGACAAATAAACAGCACATCAATCATGCACAAACATGGGAACACATCTCAAAAAGAAAAGTATAAACTCAAAAGGGAGTTTAAATTATAGGGTGAACTAATCTCATTTAGTAGTTGATTATTCTTTAAGTGTTATCCATGACTACATAATCTGATTCTATTCATTTTAATGAGACATAAAAGTTAAACCAGAGATAAATTCATGTAATACATATTATTAATCTAACAGGATTAAATATTCTTTAACCACTGGAGTTTTCTTTCTATCTATTTTATTAAGTGAACAATTCAACACATACACTAACCTATAGTCTAGGTATAAAATTAGAGTATACAAACTGTGAATGAACATAGTTTATTTAAACAGAGAATATTCCTATGAACATTTTGCAATTTGAATAACTAAAGTTGGAGTTCATATGCAAAAGATATGAAATAAACAAGTTTGGAAGTTTAAAAATATAAAAATAGGTCTAATTCTGTGATTATTTAAAAGCATAGGGTTCAATCTGCAAGATTTCAGGGGCCTGCGTGCGAAAACTAGGGACGACGGGTTGATTCCCAACAAACCAAGGGTCTCTTTAACAAATTTACATGCGAAGGGGTATCGGGTCTGCTCAACCGTTAGATCTAAAATCAACGGCCGAGACTAGATCCGTGGCGAGCGAACGCTGACAGGCAGGGCCGGTGGTGTCAGCGACCGAGAATGGAGGCTGGCTGACTAGTCGGGCCCAGCGCCAGGGGGCACAGGCGTTGACCGGCAGGGCCTAGGGGCAGAGCGTGGGTGAGGGAGCGAACCTGAGCGACCGGATCCGAATCAGACGGTTAGTATTAGATTAGGTTTAATTAGATCTGGGCCGCTCGTTCTCAGATGAATGTCTGGGATCTAACGGTCAGGTTCCTCGGCCACCAGCGGTGGCGCCGCTCGCGTCCGCGACGGAGGTCCACCAGAGACGAGGGCGCGAGCGCGCCGGAACCCGCTAAGACACCGGGTGGGGCTCGGGGAATTCATGGGAGTGCGGCGAACTCGGCTAGGGGCATGGCACCGACACAAAGGCGTTGGAGGGGGCGGTTCATGGCGAGTCGGCTTGGCGGCGGCGCAACACTACTCTGGTGAGCAATCGCGCATGACCGAGGGAAAACAAGGGGAAAATAGGGGCGGGTCTGGGTTGCTTACCTCGAGAGAAGACTCCAGGACCCTTGAACAGCGGTAGGGACACGACAAGGACTTGGGTCGACGGCAGCAGCTTTTCGGCTTTGCGAGGGAAACTCTGGTGAGCAAGGGCAGAGGGAACTAGAGAGGGAGAGGGTAAGCTGAGGCGCGTCTCAAGTTGTGGGCACCGAGGCGAAAGGCACGGCGAAGCTCCAACGGTGACGGCGGAACGGGCGCGTGGGCACAACGAACGGTGGCGGTCTTCCGAGAGCTCCGAGAAGGAACGGCACACGAGCGAGAGCGAGCTGGGGTGTCTACAGGTGGGGAAATGGCCGAGTGGACGGGAGGGGCCTTGAGTAGGGGTTGGGCGCGTGGGTGGTGGCCAGAATTCACGCGGACGTGGGCGTGACCATGGCGGGCGCGTGGACCGAGAGTTAGAGGAGGGGGAGAGGGCTGACGAGCGGGGCCCGGCAGACAGTGGCACAAACGCGCGAACGCGCAACGGGCCAGTGCGCCGACAAGGCGACCCCACTAAGTAGAGAGGGAGAAGGCCAGCGAGCTAACTGGGCGCGGCGCCAACAGGACGGGCCCACATGGCGGTGAAAGCGGGGAAGGGGAAAGGCGGGCGCGAGATCCACCGCTGACAGGCGGTCGGCGGGCGCGGGCGCGTGCTGCTAGGCCGGTTTGAGCTAACCTGGGCCGAATTGGAGTTATCCTTTTTCCTAGAATTTCTAATTGCTTTTCTATTTTATTTTCTCTAGGGTTTTCAATTCAAATTCAAACCAAGTTTCAAATTTAAATTAATTCAAACATGTGCAACAATTCAAAGAATATTTAAGCTCAACATGATGCAACATTTCATGACTCATAATGTTTTGGCAAAATAAATAATTAATCCCTCACTAATTAAGCCAAATCTACTCAAAAAGGAAAAGAGGGAGAGAGAAGCTAGAGAGAGTTACAAGAGTAACACCTGAATTTGGTAGATACTTAGAAAGAAATTTTATACCCTCAAATTCAGGGTGTTACAGACCTATCCCCCTTAAAAAGAATCCCGCCCTCGAGATTCAGGGTTGGCTAGAAAAGAGCTCAGGGTACTTGGCTTTCAAATCATCCTCTCTTTTCTAGGTTGCTTCTTCTTCTGAGTGATGGCCCCATTTGACTTTGCACATCCTTATGGTGCTTCTCCGAGTGACTCGATTTGCTGTTTCCAAAATCTGAGTTGGCTTCTCAATATATGTCAGATCCTCTTGAACTTCAAGGTCCTCCGTTGGCAACTACTCTTCTAGCACTCTCAAGCACTTCTTCAGCTAAGACACATGGAACACGTCATGCACAGCTGACAGATTCTCTATGAAAGTCACCTAGAGGGGGGGTGAATAGGCGGAATCTGAAATTTATAACTTAAAAGACAAACTACAAGCCGAGGTTAGCGTTAAAATTAGATCCGAGTCCGAGAGAGAGGGCGAAAAACAAATCAACCAAGAAATAAGGTGGATGACACGGTGATTTGTTTTACCGAGGTTCAGTTCTTGAAAACCTACTCCCCGTTGAGGTGGTCACAAAGACCGGGTCTCTTTCAACCCTTTCCCTCTCTCAAACGGTCACCTAGACCGAGTGAGCTTTCTCCTTAATCAAATGGGTCACTTAGACCCTACAAGGATCACCACATAATTGGTGTCTCTTGCTTTGATTACAAGATGCTTGAAGAACAAGAATGAGGAAGAAGAAAGTGATCCAAGAACAAGAGCTCAAAAGAACACGAGCAAAACTCTCTCTCTAGTCACTAGGTGTTTGGAGTGAATTTGGGACTTGGAGAGGCTTTGATTCTTTTGAATTGTGTCTTGTATTGATTGCACTAGCTCTTGTATTGAATGAGATGTCTGAAAAACTTGGATGCTTGGAGTGGTGGTGGTTGGGGGTATTTATAGCCCTCAACCACCACATAGCCGTTGGGGAGGCTGTCTGTCAATGGGCGCACCGGACAGTCCGGTGCGCCACCGGACACTGTCCGGTGTGCCAGCCACGTCACCCAACCGTTAGGGTTCTGAAGATTCTGACCATTGGAGCGCTGACTTCATGTCGCACCAGACAGTCCGGTGCCGCACCAGACAGGTCCTATTCACTGTCTGGTGCGCCTCTGACGCCTGCTCTGACTTCTGCGCGCACTGTTCACGCACTGTTCACACTTTTGCAGATGACCATTGTGCTGGATAACTGTTGCTCCGTTGGTGCACTGGACAGTCTGGTGGCACACCGGACAGTCCGGTGAATTATAGCGGAGCGGCGTCTGAGAAACCCAAAGGTGAAGAGTTCAGACTGTATGGCCCCTGGTGCACCGGACACTGTCCGATGGCACATCAGACAGTCCGGTGCGCCAGACCAGGGTTCTCTACGGTTTCTTTTGCTCCTTTCTTTTGAACCCTAACTTGATCTTTTTATTAGTTTGTGTTGAACCTTTGTGCACCTGTAAAATACATAATCTAGAGCAAACTAGTTAGTTCAATATTTGTGTTGGGCATTCAACCACCAAAATCATTCATAGGAACAGGTTTGACCCTATTTTCCTTTCAATCTCCCCCTTTAATTTTTGGTGATTGATGCCAACACAAACCAAAGCAAATATATAAGTGCAGAATTGAACTAGTTTGCATAATGTAAGTGCATATGTTGCTTAGAATTAAACCAATTTATAATTTCAATAAATATGCATGGATTGCTTTCTTTTTATTTAACATTTCGGACCACTTTTGCACCACTTGTTTTGTATTTGCAAATTCTTTTCAAAGTCATTTGCAAATAGTCAAAGGCATATGAGTAAGATTGTAAGAAGCATTTTCAAGATTTTGAAATTTCTCCTCCTGTTTCAAATGCTTTTCCTTTGACTAAACAAAACTCCCCCCGAATGAAATTCTCCCCTTAGTGTTCAAGAGGTTTTTTCAAATTTTGAAAACACTAATAACTTTCTCCCCTTTTGAAAACACATTAAGATACTAATTTGAAATTTTGGTGGTGGTGCGGTCCTTTTGCTTTGGGCTAGATCCTTTCTCCCCCTTTGGCATTAATCGCCAAAAACAGAGACTTTGAGAGCCCTTTAACATTTTCTCCTCCTTTGGTAAACAATATATGAGTGAAAGATTATACCAAATTGGAGAGTGTTGTGAAGCAACGACGAAGTGTGAATGATACCGGTAGAGTGGAGTGGAAGCCTTGTCTTCATCGAGTACTTCATTTCCCTTTCAATCTATGACTTAGCATATAAACACACTTGGAAACACATTAGTCGTAGCAAATGAAAGAGATAAGATCAAAGTTATATAAATGAGCAATGTGTGCAATGTTTCAATCAAAATTCCGAGAATCAAGAATATTTAGCTCATTCCTAAGTTTGCTAAAGGTTTTCTCATCTAAAGGCTTGGTAAAGATATCGGCTAATTGATCTTTGGTGTTAATATTGGCCATCTCGATATCCCCCCTTTGTTGGTGATCCCTCAAAAAGTGATACCGAGTATCTATGTGCTTAGTGCGGCTGTGTTCAACGGGATTCTCTGCCATGCGGATAGCACTCTCAATGTCACATAGGAGAGGGACTTTGCTCAATTTGTAGCCATAGTCCCTGAGGGTTTGCCTCATCCAAAGCAATTGCACACAACAATGACTTGCGGCAATGTACTCGGCTTCAGCGGTTGATAGGGCTACTAAATTTTGTTTCTTTGAAGCCCAAGACACCAGGGATCTCCCTAGAAACTGATAAGTCCCTGATGTGCTCTTCCTATCAATTTTACACCCTGCCCAATCGGCATCGTAATATCCTATCAAATCAAAGGTTGATCCCCTGGGGTACCAAAGCCCAAACTTACGAGTGTAAACTAAATATCTCATGATTCTTTTCACGGCACTAAGGTGAACATCCTTAGGATCGGCTTGGAACCTTGCACACATGCATATAGAAAGCATAATATCCGGTCGTGATGCACATAAATAGAGTAAAGATCCTATCATCGACCGGTATACCTTTTGATCTATGGATTTACCTCCCGTGTCGAGGTCAAGATGCCCATTTGTTCCCATGGGTGTCTTGATGGGCTTGGCATCCTTCATTCCAAACTTCTTAAGAATGTCTTGAATGTATTTGGTTTGGCTGATGAAGGTGCCTTCCTGGAGTTGCTTGATTTGAAATCCTAAGAAATATCTCAACTCCCCATCTTAGACATCTCGAATATTTAAACCATGATCCTACTAAACTCTTCACAAGTAGATTTGTTAGTAGACTCAAATATGATATCATCAACATAAATTTGACATACAAACATATCATTTGCAATAGTTTTAGTAAAGAGTGTAGGATCGGCTTTTCCGACTTTAAAGCCATTAGTGATAAGGAAATCTCGCAGGCATTCATACCATGCTCTTGGGGCTTGCTTGAGACCATACAACGCCTTTGAGAGTTTATACACATGGTTAGGATACTCACTATCCTCAAAGCCGGGAGGTTGCTCAACATAGACCTCTTCCTTGATTGGTTCATTGAGGAAGGCACTTTTCACATCCATTTGATAAAGCTTGAAGCCATGGTAAGTAGCATAGGCAAGTAATATGCGAATTGACTCAAGCCTAGCTACGGGTGCATAAGTTTCATCAAAATCCAAACCTTCGACTTGTGAATAACCCTTGGCCACAAGTCGGGCTTTGTTCCTTATCACCACACCATGCTCATCTTGCTTGTTGCGGAATACCCATTTGGTACCTACAACATTTTGATTAGGACATGGAACCAAATGCCATACCTCATTCCTCGTGAAGTTGTTGAGCACCTCTTGCATTGCCAGCACCCAATCTGAATCTCTTAGTGCATCCTCAATCCTGTAAGGCTCAATAGAGGACACAAAAGAGTAATGTTCACAAAAGTGAGCAACACGAGATCTAGTGGTTACCCCCTTATGAATGTCGTCGAGGATGGAGTTCACGGGGTGATCTCATTGGATTGCTTGGTGGACTCTTGGGTGTGGCGGTCTTTGACCCTGTATTTCCTATTCATCTTCCTTGTCTTGATTATCTTCATCTCCCCTTGATCATTGCCCTCTTCTTGAGGTGGCTCATCTTCTTGATCTTCTTCTTCATCACCTTGAGCCTGTTCCTCATCTTGAGTTGGTGGAGATGCTTGATTGGAAGATGACGGTTGATCTTGTGCTTGTGGAGGCTCTTCGGATTCCTTAGGACACACATCCCCAATGGACATGTTCCTTAGCGCTACGCACGGAGCCTCTTCATCATCTAGCTCATCAAGATCAACTTGCTCCACTTGGGAGCCGTTAGTCTCATCAAACACAATGTCACAAGAAACTTCAACTAGTCCAATGGACTTGTTAAAGACTCAATATGCCCTTGTATTTGAATCATACCCTAGTAAAAAGCCTTCTATAGCCTTAGGGGCAAATTTAGATTTTCTACCTCTTTTAACAAGTATAAAACATTTGCTACCAAAGACTCTAAACTATGAAACATTGGGCTTTTTACCGGTGAGGAGTTCATAAGATGTCTTCTTGAGGATTCGGTGAAGGTAGAGCCGGTTGATGGAGTAGCAAGCGGTGTTGATTGTTTCCGCCCAAAACTGGTCCGGAGTCTTGTACTCATCAAGCATGGTCCTTGCCATATCCAGTAGAGTTCTATTCTTCCTCTCCACTACACCATTTTGTTGAGGTGTGTAGGGAGAAGAGAACCCATGCTTGATGCCCTCCTCCTCAAGAAAGCCTTCAATTTGAGAGTTCTTGAACTCCGTCCCATTGTCGCTTCTTATCTTTTTGATCCTTAAGTCGAACTCATTTTGAGCTCGTCTCAAGAATCCCTTTAAGGTCTCTTGGTTTTGTGATTTGTCCTGCAAAAAGAATACCCAAGTGAAGCGAGAATAATCATCCACAATTACTAGACAGTACTTACTCTCGCCGATGCTTATGTAAGCGATCGGGCCGAATAGATCCATGTGGAGTAGTGTAGCATCCCAAAAATTCAAATCTTGAAATTTTCTCAAACTTGCTCTAAATTCAAAATGAATTTTAAATTTCGTTTCAAAATGTTTGTTTGCGAGTTGATATCAACAAATAAAATATAGTGGTCTATATTTATCTCCGAAATCCTCCTCAAAATATCCTACAAATATTTCTCCAGAGATCCCCTCTGATTCTTTCCAGAAATACTGCCCAAATATTCCACCGATAATTCTCCAAGTATTTTCCTCCTGAGAAATACCTTCCAAATCATTTTTAAAGTCCCCACAAATATTTTCTTCAAAACTTTTCTCATGCTCATACGTATACGTATGCCTCCGGTGTCATACGGTGAGCTCTACAAGCTAATTACACTTATACAAGACAAATACATGCTAATCTCCCAATAATCCTCTCATCCTCCCACTAATCCTCTCATCCCTCCCCCTAATCCCCCACCATGGCTATAAATAGAGGGGCAAGGGCCTCCTCTCATCCCACCCCAAGCCGTTTCATGGCAACTCTCTCCCCCCCCCACACACGCCCACTCCACCTTCCACACAAGCACACACTAGCACAAGGATCGTTCGGTCGTTCTTCGATCGTTCGTCCACCTGTTCTTAGTTTGTTCGTTCGTTCGTCCGATCGTTCGATTGTTCATGGTTCGTTCGTTCGTTCGTCCGATCGTTCGATCGTTCATCCATTCGTTCGTCCAAATAATCTTTGCTCAGTCGTTATGCTGCCGAAATTCCGATCGTTCGTTCGTTCGATCATTCGATCGTTCATCATTCGTTCATAGTTCCTATTCATCGTTCATCATTAGTTGCAAAAGGGGTGCTGGCATCTAGATGTTATAACATGATATTGCACAAATTTCTAGCCATTAATACTTACCAGTTATTTTATGATGATTTTCCAAAGTTTCTAGCCAAAGGGGTGCTTTCTACTACCACTATATTTGAAAAATATCAAACAACAGATTTCTG
Organism: Zea luxurians; assembly: GCA_029449295.1. NCBI lineage: Eukaryota > Viridiplantae > Streptophyta > Magnoliopsida > Poales > Poaceae > Zea > Zea luxurians. The sequence goes on along the minus strand of JAOPSE010000023.1, from coordinate 29,506,076 downwards.
ATTTTTCCTAGGTTTTTCTTTGCGCAAGAGCAATCATTCTGAAGTTTGGCATCTTTTTGCTTAGGGGAAGGGGTGGTAGGAATTACTTGGATTATATGGCTTTTTCCATGAAGTATTGGCAATAGGTATTATTTTGCATCTTTCAAATGGGTTTGCATTTTTCTCTGGTGGCCTATCTCATTATTGATCTAGCAAAATTTTATTTGCCCATTATTGCATCATTTTTGGGTTGCTCATGATTTAATTAAAATATGCCTCATTATCAAGTTTTATTTGTTTACCCTACTTAAAATGATGGGCTGGGGTATTTATCATTTTTGTAGTGGGGTTTTGGTGGTTACAAGTCCACTGGATTTTTATTAACAATTTTGAAATTGTTTCTATAATTTTAATAATTATTTTCTAGTTGGAATAATGCTAAATAAAACATTTCACTTTAATTCTGCTCTGGACTAGTGGTCTTTTTATTTTTCTAAGGTTCTCTGTTACTTAAGTAGGTTAGGAAAAATAATTGCACTCACTGTTCATTAATTTTTAATGCCTTTCTGATTTTCCTAAGTTTTGGGCAAAAATGGCTTTTAATAGATATCCCTACTTAGATTTTCAATACTGGGGTTCACACTATTTTTAAACAATGTTTAAATGGGGTTTGAATATCTACAAATTTTCTTAGGTTCAGCACAGAAGCATAACTAATTTTCTTTAATTAAATAAGGTTTAGTCAGTTTCTGTATTTAATTCTAAACTCTAAAATTTAGAACAGAAAGCATGGGGTTTAGTATTTTTAGTTGGTAGTCCATAATATTTAGAATCCAGCAAAATTGGTTTGACAATTTTTGGTTAAGTATTTCTCAAGTTATGAATTTCCTAAGTTCTCTGTTCATTAAAAAGATTAAACAGAAATGATTAAAAGGAAAACTATTTTGCAACGGGGTCCTTGGCAGGTGTTTTCAAGTTTCCTTATAGACTAGTCCTTGGGCTACTATTCAAGTGAGTCGATGACAGTTCAGAAAACCCTTGGGTTCTTCTAATCCTAACCCGAGGTCCTTCCCCCAAATCAAACAGTACCCACGGCGTCGGAAAGGGCAGAGGGGCTTACCGGCGGCGAGACTGCTCCGGTGAGGTGGCCAAGGGTGTAGGGGAGGTCCTGAGGGTCACGGCGATGTGCGGGTCGCCGTCGGGATGGTCGGAGTCGGCCGGTCCACGTGCGCAGGTAGGGGAGCTCGTCGGCGGCGAGGAGTCCGGCCTATCCAGGGCACAATTGACCAATCAAACGGGTCAGAGAGCTTCACCAGGGATCAAGGAGGGTGTGTGCGCGAGGAATTGAAGAACGGCTCACCGGATTGCTTGGTCTAAGCGCGTAGGCGGGCGGCCGAAGTTCGGCGAGGACGATCTTGGCCTTCCGGTGAAGTTCTGCCGGGTCCGAGAGCTTGGGGAGCTTCACAAGCTATTGGCGAAGCTATCCGAGCGGCTGGCGCGGCTTGGAAGCGACTGGAACGGGCTGGCCACGATGGCCGAGGCTCGAATGGCAATGGCGGGCGGAAAAGAGCTCGCCGGAGCTAAGGAGGGGTGTCTGGCCGGCGAAGGTGAGCACGGGGTGAAGTGAGGCGCGCCCGGGGAGGCTTTATAGGCGCGAGCGAGCACGGCCAAGGGCGGGGCTCTGACAAGCGCTCGGGGCGTGCGCGGGCGAACGCCAGTGCGCGCTCTGGCGCCTGGCACGGCGTCGAGCACGAGGTAGCGCAGAGAGAGGTCAAGTTCAAGCGCAGATTGGCTCCAAATCTTTGAGATTATGGCCATGATCCCGTTGAGAGATCTCTTCCTCTGACATTCCTTTGTCGTTTGTGTGTGGAGGCTTGCAGGTTTTGCTGACTGGATCAAGAGATAGAGAGCGGAGAAATTTGGTTTGTCTCACTGCCGCGCACAAAGAGAAGATCGCGGGTTTGACATGTCCAAGGCACGCGTCTCAATGCCTTCTTCTGACATGAGATAGAGGGGTTAGTTAGGCACAATTTTGTCAATGGGGTCATTAGGATTTGAGCTAGGGATCAAGGTGAACACGCTCGGTCTTTAGCTCAAGGGCTGAAATTCAGAATTCTGAATTTCTGAAATTCCCATTTGAGAAGCTTGTTTGGAGATTTTATTAAACTATTTTGGACAAGCTTTCACTGTGGCAGAACCACCCGAATTATTCCAGCTTAAGTGTCTAAGTCACGCCTCAGGGGCCGCAACACACTTAAATCGGAATAACCCGTTAGTCCCCCAGATCTAGTCTGATAGAGCCACTTAACCAGGATCAAATTCCACAATCTCACTCGAAGGTGAGTCACAGAAGAAATACGATAAAACAGGAAACCTCAAATTAAGTACTGAATTATTACATAGTTCGGAGTTTTTCAAGTAGCAAATAGGAGTTCACAAAATAAAATGCAGCGGATATCGATGTCGTCGGTATCGAGGAAATGGGCAAGGCCTAGCCCACTACTCCTCATGCTCCTCTCCTGCCGGAGCAACATCCCACTCGACCGTCCAACCCGGTGGCAGGGTGGTAGGCCAAGTCACACCGTCAACCATCTCCTGAATCATACCTGCAAAAATTATGCCACAAGCAAGGCTGAGTATACTAATACTCAGCTAGACTTACCCGGTGTGAGGAATCTACTCCTCTACCTATAGACTATGCAGCTGTTTGGCTGAGGGGTTTGGTTTGCCAAAAGCACTAGCTGTTTCTAAAATCCATTTTTAACTTTTCAAATTCTAGCATCATTACTTTAGCTATATTTGCTCCTTCTAAGCATACATGGTAACAAGCATTTAGTTCAATCAACAAATTGTCTCAGGTAACCTTATTTCACTTCTTACTCGATGTAGTACAAGGGGTCAAGCAGTCTCATTAGCTGCGAGAAGCAGACGATTCGAATCGAGTTTTTATCCTTGCAAGGTAAACCTAAACACACGACATGTCAGGTCACTCCGTCCCCACACATGTCAACCGTCCCCATCGATTCCCCGTTTGCGTCCAGGCCTCACCGCCTTGGCATACAATGCTCCACCGACCCCGGCTGCCGCCGTGCAGTGACCGCACTTGTACCCACCATAGCTAGCATGGGAGACCCAGTCTCAGGTCGCATGAGGGATAAAGTCCGCGCTCGGCTTCACTCAGGTACTAGGTTTATCGGTTACCATATTTCCCGACATGTGCTTAGTACGTTCAAAAGCTTGACTCAGGTATCCACACATTAATCCTTAATTCCTTTTTCCCGTCTCATGGACAAGGCATCCTCCCTGGATCCAAGTCCATATACTATCATAAATCCCGTTATCAAGATGAATACAATCAATTCCTGACCTCGCGCGAGTGCTAGAAAAATCACTCGACTTCTACCGAGATCCTGATTAGCAAGCAGCTACTCGACCTAACATACTAGTATTCATCTCAAAAAGGAATCCTAAGTTCATGCATCTAGAGGTTTCAAGCAACTCCTACACTTAAGTGCACATTACAAACCTACAAACATTAAGTGTAGTAAAGTAGCATATATAAACAGTTATGCATAAAACCGGGGCTTGCCTTCAATAGCTGGGGCTGCGGGGAGATCCTCGATAGCAGCCTTGGGAGCTTGCTCCTGGTCTTCCTCTTGGACAGATCCTTGCTCGGGGATGAGCACGTACTCTCCGTCAGCTAGATTACAATCTAATGAATGCAATGCGTAAGATATATGCAGGATATGATATGTGCATTAGTAATTTAAACTTTTGATGGTGTATGATCTACTTGAGTTAGATAGAGCTAAATCTTGTTTATACGAGATTTTTGGTGGTATACTTGGTAAATTAAGTGGTAGGTTTATTCTTGGGGTTCCACTGAATTTTTTTAAGGCCTTTAGTGAGACTTGTCAAGAACTCAAGTTGGACTTATTGGAGTGAGGTTTATTTCTTCTTTCTTTTTCTTTATTCTCCTTAAGTTTTTGGAGTGCGTTTGAACTACAAGTCACCCTAATAAATTTCCAAAAATTCTGCAAAAATTACGGTGGCTTGTTACTGGTGTGTAATTCTCTGTCTCAAAATTTGGGGTCCAAAAAGTGAATATTTTCTCTGGACAAAATTACCAAATTTTAGGGCAGAAGGGGTGATTTGAATTACAACTATTATTTAATAGTAGGTAATTCTTTAAGACTTATTTTTGCTGGAATTTAGAGGCTATAACATGACTTGGTACAAATTTCTAGCCATTAACACTCATTAGTTATTTTATTAGGATTTTCTAAAGTTTCTAGCCAACGGGGTGCTTTCTACTACCACTATATTTGAAAAATATCAAACAACAAATTTCTTATTTTTCCTAGCTTCTTCTTTGCGCAAGAGCAATCATTCTGAAGTTTGGCATCTTTTTGCTTAAGGGAAGGGGTGGTGTGCATTATTTGGATTAAATGGTCTTTCTTACAAAATATTGGCAATAGGTATTATCTTGCATCTTTTCACTGGGTTTGTATTTTTCTCTGGTGGCCTAACTCATTATTGATCTAGCAAAATTTTATTTGCCCATTATTGCATTATTGTGGTTTACTCATAATTTAATTGAACTATGGCTCATTGTCATGTTTTATTTATTTACCCTACTTAAAATGATGGGTTGGGGTGTTTATTATTTTTGCAGTGGGGTTTTGGTGGTTACAAGTCCACTGGATTTTTATTATCAATTTTGGATCTGGTTTTGTAATTTTAATAATTAATTTCTAGTTGGAATAATGCTAAATAAAACATTTCTCCTTGAATCTGATCTAGACTAGAGATTCCTTTATTTTTTCAAGGTTCTTTGTTACTTAAGCAAACTTGGAAAAATAATTTCATTTACTGGTCATTAAATTCTAAGGCCTTTCTGATTTTCCTAAGGTTTAAGCAGAAATGGCTTTTAATAGATATCTACACTAAATTTTTCAATACTGGGGTTCTCATTATTTTTAAACAATGTCTAAGTGGGGTTTGAACATCTACAAATTTTCTTAGGTTAAGCACAGGAATATAATTAATTTTCCTTAATTAAACAAGGTTTGGTCAGTTTCTGTATTTAATTTTTAACTCTAAAAATTAGAACAGAAAGCATAGTGTTCAGTATTTTTAATTGATAGTTCATAATATTTAGAATTCAGCAAAATTGGTTTGATAACTTTTGGTTAAGTATTCATCAAGTTATGAATTTTCTAAGTTCTCTATTTATCAAAAAGATTAAATAGAAATGATTAAATGGAAAACGACTTTGCAACGGGGTCCCTGGCGGGTGTTTTAAGTTTTCCTTACAGACTAGTCCCTGGGCTACTATTCAGTTGAGTCACTGACATCTCAGAAAACCCCCTGGGTTCTTCTAATCCTAACCCGAGGTCCTTCCCCCAAATTAAACAGTACCCGCGGCAGAAGAAAGGGCGGAGGGGCTTACCGGCGACGAGATTGCTCCAGTGAGGTGGCCGAGGGTGTAGGGGAGGTCCTGAGGATCACGGCGATGTGCGGGTCGCCGTCGGGGATGGTCGAAGTCGGCGGGTCCGCGTGCGCAGGCGGGGGAGCTCGTCGGCGGCGAGGAGTCCGGTCTATCCAGGGCACAATTGACCAATCAAACGGGTCAGGGAGCTTCACCGGGGATTAAGGAAGGTGTGAGCGCAAGGAATTGAAGAATGGTTTACCGGAGAGCTCGGTCCACGCGTGGGGGCGGGCGACCGAAGTCCGGCGAGGGTGATCTCGGGCTTCCGGTGAAGTTTTGCCGTGTCCGAGGGCTTGAAAAGCTTCACGGGCCAATGGCGGAGCTAACCGAAGCGCTAGCGCGACTTGGGGGTGACTGGAGTGGGCTGGCCACGGTGGCCAAAGCTCTGGCGGCAATGGCGGGCGGAAAAGAGCTCGCCGGAGCTAAGGAGGGGCGTTTGGCCGGCGATGGTGAGACCGGGGTGAAGTGAGGCGCGCCCAGGGAGGCTTTATAGGCGCCTGGCACAGCGTCGAGCACGAGGCAGTGCAGAGAGAGGTCGAGTTCAAGCACGGATTGGCTCCAAATCTTTGAGATTTTGGCCGTAATCCCGTTGAGAGATCTCTTCCTCTCAGGTCCTTTTGTCGTTTATGTGTGGAGGCTAGCTGGTTTGGTTGATTGGATTAGGAGATAGAGAGGGAAGAAATCTGGTTTGTCTCACTGCCGCACACAAGGAGAAGATCTCTGGTTTGACGTGTCCGAGGCACGCGTCCCAATGCCATCTTCTGGCACAAGACAGAGAGGTTAGTTAGGCACGTTTTTGTTAATAGGGCCATTAGGATTTGAGTTAGGGATCAAGGTGAACACGCTTGATCTTTGGCTCAAGGTCTGAAATTCAGAATTCTGAATTTCAGAATTCCCTAATGAACTCCCACTTGATAGGCTTGTTTAGGGTTTCGTTTAAATTGTTTTGGCCAAGCTTCCATAATCTTTGTTGTTGCTTATTTAGTATACTTTAATGTTTATAATTGGCCCAAGTCATGATTTTATATTTTTCATACCCTTTTCCCTTTCCTCTTGAAATTTGTTTATAGGGTTCAATTAGGGTTTTTATTGGGGTTGCACATTTTTGGGTTTTTATTGGGGTTGCACATTTTTGCTTTTTTTGAAAAACCCATTTGTTTTGAACACGATACTTTTAAGTATAAGCTTAGTGGATCCTTTATTCTTAAGTAAATTTGATGTTCATGCTCAAATTGGTTCACATAAAATGATGGTTCTTGGGCTAGCATTTTGAGAAAAACCATAGGTGACACTGGGGTGTCACAGCCTTCCCCCCTTAAAGGAATCTCGTCTCGAGATTCGGGTCAGAGTCCTCCCAGGGTGAAGCGAAGGGTGAGACTTATAGGAAGTGAGTGCTCATTGTTATTATTAGGGCAAACTGCTCTTCGAATGTCATTCTCTTTGCAACTTCAGAAGGAAGTCCTTTTAAAATTTTGTTTCATGGTTACTTCATTCTGATTAAGATCAAATTTCTGAATTTTAGATTCGAAGGGCAGGAGGAGGGGTTGGGTGTGATTACATACTAGATTCCTTAGGTAGGCAATCGGGGAAGTTGGATCTCAAGAATTCCTCGGTCTCCCAAGTAGCTTCTTCCTCTAAGTGATTACTCCACTGGACCTTATACATTTTGATCGATTTAGCCCAAGTTGATCTTTCTTTGCAATCCAGAATCTTGGAAGGGTACTCTTGGTACGATAGATTTGGCTCTATCTCCAATTCTGGCTCTGCTATGATCTCGATCGGCAATCGAACACACTTCTTCAGCTGAGATACATGGAACACACTCTGAATGGCAGACATTTTTGAAGGTAACTTCAGGTTATATGCTACGGGTCCACAGGTTTCTATGATCTCATAAGGTCCAATGTAACGAGGGGCTAGCTTGCCTTTGATTCCAAACCTCTGCACTCCCTTGGTGGGTGATACATTGAGATACACGAAATCTCCCACCTTGAACTGGAGAGGTTTCCTTCTTTTATCATGGTAACTCTTCTGCCTGGCCTGAGCAGGTTCTAGATTTTTCCTGATTAGTTTGACCTTCCTTTCGACTTCAGTCACTAAGTCAGGTCCGAAAACTTCTCTCTCTCCAGGCTGAGACCAATTGAGTGGTGTCCTGCACCTTCTTCCATAGAGAGGTTCGGAGGGTGCCATCCTGAGGCTAGATTGATAACTGTTGTTATAAGCAAACTCTGCCAAAGAGAGGTGCTTATCCCAGTTCTTGCCACAATCGATCGCACAAGCTCTTAGCATATCCTCCAGAATTTGGTTTACCCTTTCCGTCTGACCATCAGTCTGTGGGTGGTAAGCTGAACTCCTGATTAGCTTGGTCCCCAAAGACTCCTGCAACTGTTCCCAAATCTGGCAACAAATTGGGCTCCTTGGTCAGAAACAATGGTCCGAGGTAATCCGTGCAAACACACGATCTGGTCAATGTACAACTCTGCATACTTTTGAGTCTTATCAGTGGTGTGCACAGGGAGAAAATGTGCCACTTTCGTCAGTCGGTCCACAATAACCCAAATCGAATCATGATGACGAGAGGTGTTGGGCAGACCCACGATGAAATCCATGCTGATATCGTCCCATTTCCACGAAGGTATGGATAGGGGTTGCAAAGCTCCAGCTGATTTCAAGTGGCTTGCCTTTATCCTCTGACAGGTGTCACATTCCGATACATACTGGGCTATCTCCCTCTTCATTCTGGTCCACCGATACAAAGGCTTCAGATCATGGTACATTTTGGTGCTTCCCGGATGCATAGAGAATTTGGAGAGATGAGCCTCGTCCAAGATTTTCTTCTTGAGGTCCTTGTTTTTAGGAATTACCAATCTGCTTTTGAACCATAATACACCCTTTTCATCTTGGCGGAAACATTTATACTTTTCAACCTTCTGATGGAGATTCTACTTGATAATCTGCACTCCCTTGTCACTGAGCTGGGCCATGATGATCTGGTCTTGCAAGGCTGGCTCGACAGAAATGTGAGACAGAGCACCAGAAGGAATCACTTCAATTGGCATCTTGCTCAACTCATCACAAAAGGTGTTAATGCGAGAATCCATCAGAATACAATTGCACTACAACTTCCGACTCAAGGCATCTGCTACCACATTAGCTTTCCCTGGGTGATAATGTACCTCTAGGTCATAATCCTTGATCAGCTCCAGCCATCTTCTCTGCCTCATGTTGAGATCAGCCTGAGTAAAGATGTACTTAAGGCTCTTATGATCAGTGAAGATGTTGTAGTGAGTTCCCATTAAGTAGTGCCTCCACATTTCTAATGCTTGAACCACTGCTGCCAACTCGAGGTCATGAGTGGGGTAATTTTGCTCATGAGGCCTGAGTGCTCTTGAGGCGTAAGCAATGACTCGGTTGTCTTGCATTAAGACACAACCTAGTCCAGTGCCAGAGGCATCATAATACACATCAAAAGGCTTGCTGTTGTCGGGTTGCGCCAACACTGGTGCTGTGGTCAGATGCTTCCTTAATGCATGGAAGGCATCTTCGCACTTCTGACTCCAAACAAACTTGGCTTCTTTCTTCAGCAGCTCAGTTATAGGCTTCACAATTCGAGAGAAATCTGGAATAAATCTTCGGTAATAACCAGCTAATCCCAGAAAACTCTGAATCTGACGGACAGTCGTTGGTGGCTTCCAGTTCATCACCTCTTGCACCTTATCAGGATCAACAGCTATTCCAGCCTGAGAGATAGTGTGACCCAAGAATTTGATTTCCTTTAGCCAAAAATCACACTTGGACAACTTGGCATAAAGGTGGTGCTCTCGTAGACGTTGAAGTACTACATGCAAATGCCCGGCATGTTCTTCTTCGTTCTTAGAGTACACCAAGATATCATCGATGAACACCACTACGAACTTGTCCAATTCAGGCATGAAAACAGAATTCATCAGACACATGAAATATGCTGGTGCATTAGTCAGTCCGAAAGACATCACTAAGAATTCATATAGCCCATATCTGGTTGAGAATGCCGTCTTCGGAATATCGCTTGCTCGTATCTTGATCTGATGGTAGCCGGAGCGAAGGTCTATTTTGGAAAACAACTTGGCCCCGACCAACTGGTCAAAAAGAACATCAATACGAGGCAAAGGATACTTGTTCTTGATAGTTACCGCATTAAGAGGGCGGTAATCTATACACAGCCTCAAGCTTTCATCCTTCTTCACAAACAGTGCTGGACATCCCTAAGGCGAAGTACTTGGGCGAATAAATCCCTTATCCAGCAACTCCTGCAATTGCTTCTTCAATTCTGCCAACTCAGCGGGTGGCATTCGGTAAGGCCTCTTGGAAATTGGTGTCGTTCCCGGTTGCAACTCGATGGCAAATTCAATATCTCGGTCGGGTGGCATTCCTGGCAATTCATCAGGAAAGACATCTGCATACTCACAGACCACTGGGATCTTCTTCAGGGGCAACTCCGTCATAGAGAAAGCACATGACCGAGTAGAACCCTGACTGGGCAGAAATAAGGTGAAGTTCCCACAGAACGGAGAATTGATTTCCACGGTACGGCTGGCTACATCAAGCACAACTTGGTGCAGAGTCATCCAATTAGCTCCCAGAATAATGTCCACATTTTCCAAACCCAAAACAAGAAGGGTGGTTTTGACAATGTGGCTTCCCAGTTGAATAGGCACACTTTGGTTTAATTGATTAGTTGAAATTTTACCCCCAGGTGTGACTATCATAAATGACCCTTTTGAGTGAGAGAATGGCAGTTCACATTTAGCGCTGAACTTCTGGCTAATGAAACTATGAGATGCACCAGAATCAAATAGAATTAAAGCAGGTTGATTATGAACTGAAAATATACCGGTCATGATAGGAGCTCCCTCAAGTACTTCCTCTAGGGTAGTGAAGTTGAGCTTCCCTTGCCTGACTTGTACCTTCTGCTTTCTTCCCTTGTCTTGATTTGGTGCTGGCACCTGCCTTTGCTGGTTCCTGGGACAATTCTTGGCATAGTGGCCCACATTGCCACAAGTGAAACATTTGTTCCCATTGCCCTGGCGGAACTGCTGTTGCTGCGGAGGCTGATTGTTCCTTGGAACGGGAGCTGGAAAGCGGTTGGGTGCCAGCTGCTGCTGCTGAGGTGGCCTGATCACCCATGTGCCTGCCTGCTGCTGAAAACCCCTGCTCTGATTGTGAGAAACAATCCTGAACCTCTGGGCCTGAGCGGATGGTGCTGCCATTGGTGCCTTTCTCTTCTTCTCTGTCCGGTGAGCTACAATGCAATCCTCCTGGGAGATGGCCAGGTTGACCAACTCATTGAAGCTATCAACCCGGACAGTGTTGAGTCGTTCCCATAGCTTGGTGCTAAGACCCCTACGGAAGCGGTCTCTCTTCTTCTCATCAGAATCAGCATGGTAACCTGCATACTGGCATAGGTCGTTGAAGGCCTGCGCATACTACAGTACCGTGCGGGTTCCTTGATTAAGTGCCAGAAACTCATTCAGCTTGCGATCAAGAATGCCAGCTGGGATGTGGTGCCCTCTAAAAGCAGTCTTGAATTCCTCCCAAGACACTTCACGATCAGCGGGGAGCATAGCACGGAAGTGGTCCCACCAAGTCCGAGCAGATCCGCGAAGCTGCTGCGCGGCGAAGCGAGTCTTGGTAGCATCAGGGCAGTCTCCTGTGAGGAGGGGAAACTTGGACTCAACGACGCGGAGCCACACGTCGGCGTCCAATGGATCCTCTGCCCTTGGTGAACAAGGGTGGCTGCGTGCTCAGGAACTCCTAGTAGGTTGCTACTGCCGGAGGTCGCTGAGGCAGGCCTCCACCATGCTGCTGAGGGTGGGGCTAGCTGGCGCTGCAAGAGCTATCACAGAATCTCATTCTGCTGGGCCATCAGCTCCTGCATTGTGGGAGCTAGAGGAGGTGGCGGGGGAACCTGCTCGTTATGCCCATGACGCTGCCTAGCCGCCATCTGAAAACAGAGATTGTCGCCATTGTTATCCCAACTCACAATTTCGAACGACAAGGTATTATATCATATGGAAAGAAAAAGGCCATAATCATAATATTAGGTTCAAAATGAAGATAACATGGTTACAAACATTCTACAGATTTCAAAAGTTCACAGGGTTACATCAACCAGGCGAAAGTACCCGTAAGCCTAGTCCAAAATCTGATATTAACTAAGCTCACATAGGTTTCTATCCGCCCAAAAGCGTCGAAGTGACTAATCAACCCTGAGAGGTGGAAGCGACACTAGATACGGGCGAAGGAGGCATCACAGAGGTAGTCCCATTGGCACCAGGGGCTAGTCCTAGCTCCTCGGGAGCTTCTTCTCCCTCGCTTCCGGCTTCATTGGCCTCCATCTCCAAGTGGTGCATGTCCAAGTGGTCATTTGCTTCTTCGAGTTCCCTCTGCACATCGTGGAGCTGGTTCTCCAAGACATCAATAGTGTTGTCTCGGATCTCCACCTGCTGGTCCAAGGTGGTAATGCGCTGACTCAGCCTTTCCACCTGCAGATCCTTCTCCACTAACTCGAAGGATAAATCGACCACAAAACCTTCTCGACTGTCGAGAGTGAGCTTGGTGGTTTGAGCGATGTTAGCAAGGTGTGCCATAGCATCACTCTGAAGGGACTGAAGGCAGTACAACGCACTCATGCACTGAACGGTGACCCTCCCAACCAAGTCAGGATACATTGCCCACACATCCTTCACATGGCTCACGCGGTTACACCACATGGGGTCATCCCTCTTCTCAGCAGGGAAGAGTCCCAAGGGGTGCATCACCATCTCCAGGGGATGGTAGCCACAGAAAGTCGTCAGAGTCTTCATGGCTGCCGCCTCAATGGTGTCGTCCGTCCTGAATCCAACTATTTCGGAATCAAGAGAACGCCAACCCGGCTGAAGGGGATGAGCCTCCAAAGTCAGCCATACCCGACAACGAGGTACCCGATGCTCCTCATACAACTGCACCGTGTACAAAGGGGGCGTAGGGTAACCGGCGGAGTTAAGCACTTCCCACAAGATGGAAGGAAAGCCATCGCGAGAAAGGAAGTCAGAACTAAAACGGGTGTCTCCTCCACTGGCGGGGGTGGGTGAATTCATCTGCGGAAGGGTATCCAAGGTAAAGATTATGGTGGAAGGAATAAAATAAAAGAGCCTGAATGGGTTTAAAAGGAAGTGGGTTAGCTCAAGTTTTAAATTCCCTTTTGTATTTATAATGCATGCATGCTGGAAGTAACGTCTCCTCTCCAGATAATAGGGTGCTCTTAGGGCATCCTTAAAAGTCTAAGTACTGGCCCACGGGGCCTACTTAATTAGCCACCTTTCGTCCTAGGTCTAGCGGTCTAGTCTTGACGATTCTTAGTAGTTTCTAGGCAAGTTTTAAATTTTGAAAATGGGATTCATGGTTTATTGTCCTTCTCTGTGGTGGAATTTGCTCCAATACCAGCTGTGGCGGAACCACCCGAATTATTCCAGCTTAAGAAACCAGGATCAAATTCCACAATCTCACTCGAAGGTGAGTCACAGAAGAAATACGATAAAATAGGAAACCTCAAATTAAGTACTGAATTATTACATAGTTCGGAGTTTTTCAAGTAGCAAATAGGAGTTCACAAAATAAAATGCAGCGGATATCGATGTCGTCAGTATCGAGGAAATGGGCAAGGCCTAGCCCACTACTCCTCATGCTCCTCTCCTGTCGGAGCAACATCCCACTCGACCGTCCAACCCGGTGGCAGGGTGGTAGGCCAAGTCACATCGTCAACCATCTCCTGAATTGTACCTACAAAAATTATGCCACAAGCAAGGCTGAGTATACTAATACTCAGCTAGACTTACCCGGTGTGAGGAATCTACTCCTCTACCTCTAGACTATGCAGCTGTTTGGCTGAGGGGTTTGGTTTGCCAAAAGCACTAGCTGTTTCTAAAATCCATTTTTAACTTTTCAAATTCTAGCATCATTACTTTAGCTATATTTGCTCCTTCTAAGCATACATGGTAACAAGCATTTAGTTCAATCAACAAATTGTCTCATGTAACCTCATTTCACTTCTTACTCGATGTAGTACAAGGGGTCAAGCAGTCTCATTAGCTACGAGAAGCAGACGATTCGAATCGAGTTTTTATCCTTGCAAGGTAAACCTAAACACACGACATGTCAGGGCACTCCGTCCCCACACATGTCAACCGTCCCCATCGATTCCCCGTTCGCGTCCAGGCCTCGCCGCCTTGGCATACAATGCTCCACCGACCCCGGCTGCCGCCGTGCAGTGACCGCACTTGTACCCACCATAGCTAGCATGGGAGACCCAGTCTTAGATCGCATGAGGGATAAAGTCCGCGCCCGGCTTCACTCAGGTACTAGGTTTATCGGTTACCATATTTCCCGACATGTGCTTAGTACGTTCAAAAGCTTGACTCAGGTATTCACACATTAATCCTTAATTCCTTTTTCCCGTCTCATGGACAAGGCATCCTCCCTGGATCCAAGTCCATATACTATCATAAATCCCGTTATCAAGATGAATACAATCAATTCCTGACCTCGTGCGAGTGCTAGAAAAATCACTCGACTTCTACCGAGATCCTGATTAGCAAGCAGCTACTCGACCTAGCATACTAGTATTCATCTCAAAAAGGAATCCTAAGTTCATGCATCTAGAGGTTTCAAGCAACTCCTATACTTAAGTGCACATTACAAACCTACAAACATTAAGTGTAGTAAAGTAGCATATATAAACGGTTATGCATAAAACCGGGGCTTGCCTTCAATAGCTGGGGCTGCGGGGAGATCCTCGATAGCAGCCACGGGAGCTTGCTCCTGGTCTTCCTCTTGGATAGATCCTTGCTTGGGGATGAGCACGTACTCTCCGTCAGCTAGATTACAATCTAATGAATGCAATGCGTAAGATATATGCAGGATATGATATGTGCATTAGTAATTTAAACTTTTGATGGTGTATGATCTGCTTGAGTTAGATAGAGCTAAATCTTGTTTATACGAGATTTTTGGTGGTATACTTGGTAAATTAAGTGGTAGGTTTATTCTTGGGGTTCCACTGAATTCTTTTTAAGGCCTTTAGTGAGACTTGTCAAGAACTCTTGTTGGACTTATTGGAGTGAGGTTTATTTCTCCTTTCTTTTTCTTTATTCTCCTTAAGTTTTTGGAGTGGGTTTGAACTACAAGTCACCCTAATAAATTTCCAAAAATTCTGCAAAAATTACAGTGGCTTGTTACTGGTGTGTAATTCTCTGTCGCAAAATTTGGGGTCCAAAAAGTGAATATTGTTCTCTGGACAAAATTACCAAATTTTAGGGCAGAAGGGGTGATTTGAATTACAACTATTATTTAATAGTAGGTAATTCTTTAAGACTTATTTTTGCTGGCATTTAGAGGCTATAACATGACTTGGTACAAATTTCTAGCCATTAACACTCATTAGTTATTTTATTAGGATTTTCTAAAGTTTCTAGCCAAAGGGGTGCTTTCTACTACCACTATATTTGAAAAATATCAAACAACATATTTATGATTTTTCCTAGCTTCTTCTTTGCGCAAGAGCAATCATTCTAAAGTTTGGCATCTTTTTGCTTAAGGGAAGAGGTGGTGTGCATTATTTGGATTAAATGGTCTTTCTTACAAAATATTGGCAATAGGTATTATCTTGCATCTTTTCACTAGGTTTGTATTTTTCTCTGGTGGCCTAACTCATTATTGATCTAGCAAAATTTTATTTGCCCATTATTGCATTATTGTGGTTTACTCATAATTTAATTGAACTATGGCTCATTGTCATGTTTTATTTATTTACCCTACTTAAAGTGATGGGCTGGGGTGTTTATTATTTTTGCAGTGGGGTTTTGGTGGTTATAAGTCCACTGAATTTTTATTATCAATTTTGGATCTGGTTTTGTAATTTTATAATTGATTTGTAGTTGGAATAATGCTAAATAAAACATTTCTCCTTGAATCTGATCTAGACTAGAGGTTCCTTTATTTTTCCTAGGTTTTTTGTTACTTAAGCAAACTTGGAAAAATAATTTCTTCAACTGGTCATTAATTTCTAAGGCCTTTCTGGTTTTCCTAAGGTTTGGGCAAAAATGGCTTTTAATAGATATCTACACTAAATTTTTCAATACTGGGGTTCTCATTATTTTTAAACAATGTCTAAGTGGGGTTTGAACATCTACAAATTTTCTTAGGTTCAGCACAGGAATATAACTAATTTTCCTTAATTAAACAAGGTTTGGTCAGTTTCTGTATTTAATTTTTAACTCTAAAAAAATTAGAACAGAAAGCATAGGGTTCAGTATTTTTAATTGATAGTTCATAATATTTAGAATTCAGCAAAATTGGTTTGATAACTTTTGGTTAAGTATTCATCAAGTTATGAATTTTCTAAGTTCTCTGTTTATTAAAAAGATTAAACGGAAATGATTAAATGGAAAACGACTTTGCAACGGGGTCCCTGGCGGGTGTTTTAAGTTTTCCTTACAGACTAGTCCCTGGGCTACTATTCAGTTGAGTCACTGACATCTCAGAAAACCCCCTGGGTTCTTCTAATCCTAACCCGAGGTCCTTCCCCCAAATTAAACAGTACCCGCGGCGGAAGAAAGGGCGGAGGGGCTTACCGGCGACGAGATTGCTCCAGTGAGGTGGCCGAGGGTGTAGGGGAGGTCCTGAGGACCACGGCGATGTGTGGGTCGCCGTCGGGGATGGTCGGAGTCGGCCGGTCCGCGTGCGCAGGCGGGGGAGCTCATCGGCGGCGAGGAGTCCGGCCTATCCAGGGCACAATTGACCAATCAAACGGGTCAGGGAGCTTCACTGGGGATTAAGGAAGGTGTGAGCGTAAGGAATTAACAATGGTTTACCGGAGAGCTCGGTCCACGCGTGGGGGCGGGCGACCGAAGTCCAGCGAGGGTGATCTCGGGCTTCCGGTGAAGTTTTGTCGGGTCCGAGGGCTTGGAAAGCTTCACGGGCCAATGGCGGAGCTAATCGAAGCGCTGGCACGACTTGGGGGTGACTGGAGTGGGCTGGCCACAGTGGCCGAAGCTCTAGCGGCAATTGCGGGCGGAAAAGAGCTCGCCAGAGCTAAGGAGGGGTGTTTGGTCGGCGATGGTGAGCACGGGGTGAAGTGAGGCGCGCCCGAGGAGGCTTTATAGGCACGGGCGAGCACGACCGAGGGCGGGGCTCTGACAAACACTCGGAGCATGCGCAGCGAACGCCAGTGCGCGCTCTGGCGCCTAGCACAGCGTCGAGCACGAGGCAGCGCAGAGAGAGGTCGAGTTCAAGCACAGATTGGCTCCAAATCTTTGAGATTTTGGCCATAATCCCATTGAGAGATCTCTTCCTCTCTGGTTCCTTTGTCGTTTATGTGTGGAGGCTAGCAGGTTTGGTTGACTGGATTAGGAGATAGAGAGGGAAGAAATCTGGTTTGTCTCACTGCCGCACACAGGGAGAAGATCTCTGGTTTGACGTGTCCGAGGCACGCGTCCCAATGCCATCTTCTGCCACAAGACAGAGAGGTTAGTTAGGCACGTTTTTTTTAATGGGGCCATTAGGATTTGAGTTAGGGATCAAGGTGAACACGCTTGATCTTTGGCTCAAGGTCTGAAATTCAGAATTCTGAATTTCAGAATTCCCTAATGAACTCCCACTTGAGAGGCTTGTTTAGGGTTTCATTTAAATTGTTTTGGCCAAGCTTCGATAATCTTTGTTGTTGCTTATTTAGTATACTTTAATGTTTATAATTGGCCCAAGTCATGATTTTATATTTTTCATACCCTTTTCCCTTTCCTCTTGAAATTTGTTTATAGGGTTCAATTAGGGTTTTTATTGGGGCTGCACATTTTTGCCTTTTTTTTGAAAAACCCATTTGTTTTGAACATGATACTTTTAAGTATAAGCTTAGTGGATCCTTTATTCTTAAGTAAATTTGATGTTCATGCTCAAATTGGTTCACATAAAATGATGGTTCTTGGGCTAGCATTTTGAGAAAAACCCTAGGTGACACTGGGGTGTCACATTCATAATCTTTATTGTAGCTTACTTAGTGTACTTGAATGTTTATATTTGGCCTAAGCCATGATTTTATATTTTCCATAGTCTTTTGCCCCTTTTCTTCAATTCTACTTAATTAGCTCAATTAGGATTGGTATTAGGGTTTCAACATTTTCCCTTTTTAAAAATCTCATTTGTTTTGAACATGATTCCTTTAGATATGAACTTAGTGAATCTTTTATTCTTAAGTTAATTTGATGCTTCAAGCTTAATTTGGCTCACATGAAATGTTAATTCTTGGGTTAGCACTTGAGAGAAACCCTAGGTGACACTAGGGTGTCACAGCCTTCCCCACTTAAAGGAATCTCGTCCCGAGATTCGGGTCAGAGTCCTCCCAGGGTGAAGCGAAGGGTGAGACTTACAGGAAGTGGGTGCTCTATTATTAGGGTAAACTGCTCTTTGAATGTCATTTTCTTTGCAACTTCAGAAGGAAGTCCTTTTAAGTTTCGTTTCGTAATTACTTCATTCTGATTTAAGATTATATCTCTGAAATTTAGATTCGAAGGGCAGGAGGAGGGGTTGGTCATGATTACGTACCAATTTCCTTAGGTAGGCAATCGGGGAAGTTGGATCGCAAGAATTCCTTAGTCTCCCAAGTAGCCTCTTCCTCTGAGTGATTACTCCACTAGACCTTATACATCTTGATCGATTTAGCCCGAGTTGATCTTTCCTTGCAATCCAGAATCTTGGAAGGGTACTCTTGGTACGATAGATCTGGCTCTATCTCCAATTTTGGCTCTGCTATGATCTCGGTCGGCAATCAAACACACTTCTTCAGTTGAGATACATGGAACACATTGTGGATGGCAGACATTTTTGGAGGTAACTTAAATTTATATGCCACGGGTCCACATGCTTCTATGATCTCATAAGGTCCAATGTAACGAGGGGCTAGCTTGCCTTTGATTCCAAACATCTTGAAAGGGAATTAGGCTTACACCTAGTTCCTAAATAATTTTGTTGGTTGAATTGCCCAACACAAATATTGGACTAACTAGTTTGCTCTAGTGTATAAGTTATACAGGTGCAAAAGGTTCACACTTAGCCAATAAAAAGACCTAGTATTGGGTTCAAATAAAGGAGCAAGGGTCAACCGAAGGCACCTCTGGTCTGGCGCACCGGACTGTCCGGTGTGCCACCGGACATGTCCGGTGCACCAGAGGACTCCCACTCCGAACTACTCACCTTCGGGAATTTCCGGAGGCGACTTCGCTATAATTCACCGGACTGTCCGGTGTACACCGGACATGTCCGGTGCTCCAAAGAAGAGCGGCCTCAGGAACTCGCCAGCCTCAGGAATTCACTTCAGCTGCTCCGCTATAATTCACCGGACTGTCCGGTGTACACCGGACTGTCCGGTGCAACAGCGGGGCAACGGCTATTTCGGCGCCAACGGCTACCTGCGACGCATTAAATGCGCGCGCAGCACGCGCAGAGGTCAGGCACGCCCATGCTGGCGCACCGGACAATCTACAGTGGATGTCCGGTGCGCCACCGGACATCCAGGCGGGCCCAGAAGACAGAGCTCCAACGGTCGACCCCAACGGCTTTTGGTGACGTGGCTGTCGCACCGGACATGTCCGGTGTGCACCGGACTGTCCGGTGCGCCATCGAACAGACAGCTCCACCAAACGGCTAGTTTGGTGGTTGGGGCTATAAATACCCCCAACCACCCCACATTCAAGTCATCCAAGTTTTCCAACTTCCAACCACTATACAAGAGCTAGCATTCATTGCAAAGCACACCAAAAAGAGATCAAATCCTCTCCCAACTCCACACAAAGCCTTAGTGACTAGAGAGAGTGATTTGTAGTGTTCATTTGAGCTCTTGCGCTTGGATCGCTTCTTTTTCTTTGGCATTCTTTCTTGTGATCAAATACTCACTTGCAATTGAGGCAAGAGACACCAATCGTGTGGTGGTCCTTGCGGGAAGTTTGATTCCCAAGTGATTTGAGAAAGAGAAGCTCACTCGGTCCGAGGGACCGTTTGAGAGAGGGAAGGGTTGAAAGAGACATGGCCTTTGTGGCCTCCTCAATGGGGAGTAGGTTTGCGAGAACCGAACCTCGGTAAAACAAATCCGCGTGTCACACTTCATTATTCGCTTGCGATTTGTTTTGCGTCCTCTATCGCGGACTCGATTATATTTCTAACGCTAACCCGGCTTGTAGTTGTGATTATTTTTGAGAATTTCAGTTTCGCCCTATTCACCCCCCCTCTAGGCGACTTTCAATTGGTATTAGAGGACGGTGCTTCATTAGAGCCTAACCGCTCGAAGTGATGTCGGGAGATCACACCAAGAGGGAGATGGAGACCGGCGACAAGCCCACTACAAGCCAAGGGAGCACTTCATCGGAAGAGTCCCGCACCAAGAGGAAGGAGAAGAAGAAGGACTCCTCCAAACGGAAGGAGAAAAGATCTTCTTCCTCACACCACAAAGAGAAGAAGGAAAAATCTTCTTCCCTCAAGTCGCATCGGAAAGGTGACAAGCACAAGAGGATGAGGAAGGTGGTCTACTACGATTCCGACACTTCATCAACATCAACCTCCGACTCCGATGCGCCGTCCGTAACTTCTAAGCGCCAAGAGCACAAGAAGTTTAGTAAGATCCCCTTACACTATCCTCGTACACCTAGACATACTCCATTACTTTCCGTTCCATTAGGCAAACCGCCAACTTTTGATGGCGAAGATTATGCTAGGTGGAGTGATTTAATGAAATTTCATCTAACCTCACTCCACAAAAGTATATGGAATGTTGTTGAGTTTGGAGCACAGGTACCATCCATAGGGGATGAGGATTATGATACAGACGAAGTGGCCCAAATCGAGCACTTCAACTCCCAAGCTACAACCATACTCCTCGCCTCTCTAAGCAAGGAGGAATACAACAAGGTGCAAGGGTTGAAAAATGCAAAGGAGATTTGGGACCTACTCAAGACCGCGCACGAGGGTGATGAACTCACCAAGATCACCAAGCGGGAAACGATCGAGGGGGAGCTCGGTCGCTTCCGTCTTCGCCAAGGGGAGGAGCCACAAGATATGTACAACCGGCTCAAAACATTGGTGAACCAAGTGCGCAACCTCGGGAGCAAAAAGTGGGACGACCACGAGGTGGTTAAGGTTATTCTAAGATCTCTCATTTTCCTTAACCCCACTCAAGTTCAATTAATTCGTGGTAATCCTAGATACACACTAATGACCCCCGAGGAAGTAATCGGGAATTTTGTGAGCTTTGAATGTATGATTAAAGGCTCAAAGAAGATCAACGAGCTTGATGAGCCCTCCACGTCCGAGGCCCAACCGGTGGCGTTTAAGGCGACAGCGGAGAAGAAGAAGGAGTCTACACCAAGTAGACAACCAATTGACACCTCCAAGCTCGACAATGAGGAGATGGCTTTAATCATCAAAAGCTTTCGCCAAATCCTCAAGCAACGGAGGGGGAAGGACTACAAACCCCGCTCCAAGAAAGTGTGCTACAAATGTGGTAAGCCCGGTCATTTCATTGCAAAATGTCCTATATCTAGTGACAGTGACAGGGGCGACGACAAGAAGGGAAAGAGGAGAGAAAAGAAGAAGTACTACAAGAAGAAGGGCGACGATGCCCATGTTTGCCGGGAGTGGGACTCCGACGAGAGCTCCACCGAGTCCTCTTCCGACGAGGACGCCGCCAACATCGCCGTCACCAAGGGACTCCTCTTCCCCAACGTCGGCCACAAATGCCTCATGGCAAAGGACGGCAAAAGGAAGAAGGTTAAGTCTAAATCCTCCACTAAATATGAATCCTCTAGTGATGATAATGCTAGTGATGAGGAGAATAATTTGCGTACCCTTTTTGCCGATCTTAACATGCAACAAAAGGAAAAATTAAATGAATTGATTAGTGCTATTCATGAGAAGGATGATCTCTTGGACTCTCAAGAGGACTTCCTTATTAAGGAAAACAAAAAGCATGTTAAGGTTAAAAATGCTTATGCTCTAGAGGTAGAAAAATGTGACAAATTGTCTAGTGAGCTAATCACCTGCCATGAGACCATTAACAACCTTAGAAATGAAAATGCTAAATTAATTGCTAAGGTTGATTCTCATGTTTGTGATGCTTCAATTCCCAATCTTAGGAATGATAATGATGATTTGCTTGCTAAGATTAAGGAATTGAATGATTCTCTTGCTAGCCTTAAAGTAGAAAATGAAAATTTGATTGCTAAAGCTAAAGATTTTGATGTTTGCAATACTATTATTTCCGACCTTAGAACTAAGAATGATATGTTGCATGCTAAGGTTGTAGAATTAAAATCTTGCAAACCCTCTACATCTACCGTTGAGCACACTTCTATTTGTACTAGATGTAGAGATGTTGATATCAATGCTATTCATGATCACATGGCTTTAATTAAACAACAAAATGATCATATAGCATTATTAGATGCCAAAATTGCCGAGCATAACTTAGAGAATGAAAAGTTTAAATTTGCTAGAAGTATGCTCTACAATGGGAGACGCCCTGGCATCAAGGATGGCATTGGCTTCCAAAGGGGAGACAATGTCAAACTTAATGCCCCTCCAAAGAATTTATCTAACTTTGTTAAGGGCAAGGCTCCCATGCCTCAGGATAACGAGGGTTACATTTTGTACCCTGCCGGTTATCCCGAGAGCAAAATTAGGAAAACTCATTCTAGGAAGTCTCACTCTGGCCCTAACCATGCTTTTATGTATAAGGGTGAGACATCTAGCTCTAGGCAACCAACCCGTGCCAAGTTGCCTAGAAAGAAAACTCCTAGTGCATCAAATGATCATGCTATTTCATTCAAAACTTTTGATGCATCATATGTGCTTACTAACAAATCCGGCAAGGTAGTTGCCAAGTTTGTTGGGGGCAAACACAAGGGCTCTAAGACTTGTGTTTGGGTACCCAAAGTTCTTGTTTCTAATGCCAAAGGACCCAAAACCGTTTGGGTACCTAAAATCAAGAACTAAAATTGTTTTGTAGGTTTATGCATCCGGGGGTTCAAGTTGGATACTCGACAGCGGGTGCACAAACCACATGACAGGGGAGAAGAAGATGTTCTCCTCATATGAGAAAAACCAAGATCCCCAACGAGCTATCACATTCGGGGATGGAAATCAAGGTTTGGTCAAAGGTTTGGGTAAAATTGCTATATCACCTGACCATACTATTTCAAATGTTTTTCTTGTAGATTCTTTAGATTACAATTTGCTTTCCGTTTCGCAACTTTGTCAAATGGGCTACAACTGTCTATTTACTGATGTAGGTGTCACTGTCTTTAGAAGAAGTGATGATTCAATAGCATTTAAGGGAGTGTTAGAGGGTCAGCTATACTTGGTAGATTTTGATAAAGCTGAACTCGACACTTGCTTAATTGCTAAGACTAACTTGGGTTGGCTATGGCACCGCCGACTAGCCCATGTTGGAATGAAGAATCTTCATAAGCTTCTAAAGGGAGAACACATTTTAGGACTAACAAATGTTCATTTTGAGAAAGACAGGATTTGTAGCGCATGCCAAGCCGGGAAGCAAGTTGGCACTCATCATCCACACAAGAACATCATGACTAGTGACAGGCCACTGGAGCTCCTACACATGGACCTATTCGGCCCGATCGCTTACATAAGCATCGGCGGGAGTAAGTACTGTCTAGTTATTGTGGATGATTATTCTCGCTTCACTTGGGTGTTCTTTTTGCAGTAAAAATCTCATACCCAAGAGACCTTAAAGGGATTCTTGAGACGGGCTCAAAATGAGTTCGCCTTAAGGATCAAGAAAATTAGAAGCGATAACGGGACGGAGTTCAAGAACTCTCAAATTGAAGGTTTTCTTGAGGAGGAGGGCATCAAGCATGAGTTCTCTTCTCCCTACACCCCACAACAAAATGGTGTAGTGGAGAGGAAGAATCGAACTCTATTGGACATGGCAAGAACCATGCTTGATGAGTACAAGACACCGGATCGGTTTTGGGCCGAGGCGGTCAACACCGCCTGCTACGCCATCAACCGGTTATATCTACACCGAATCCTCAAGAAGACATCCTATGAACTCCTAACCGGTAAAAAGCCCAATATTTCATATTTTAGAGTTTTTGGTAGCAAATGCTTTATTCTTGTTAAGAGAGGTCGAAAATCTAAATTTGCTCCTAAAACTGTAGAAGGCTTTTTACTAGGATATGACTCAAACACAAGGGCATATAGAGTCTTTAACAAGTCCTCAGGACTTGTTGAAGTTTCTTGTGACGTTGGTTTGATGAGACTAACGGCTCTCAAGTAGAGCAAGTTGATCTTGATGAGATAGGTGAAGAACAGGCTCCATGCATCGCGCTAAGGAACATGTCCATTGGGGATGTGTGTCCTAAGGAATCCGAAGAGCCTCCACATGCACAAGATCAACCATCCTCCTCCATGCAAGCATCTCCACCAACTCGAAATGAGGACGAGGCTCAAGTTGATGAAGGAGAAGATCCAAGAGATGAGCCACCTCAAGATGACGGCAATGATCAAGGGGGAGATGCAAATGATGAAGACAAGGAGGATAAAGAACCAAGGCCGCCACACCCAAGAGTCCACCAAGCAATACAACGAGATCACCCCGTCGACACCATCCTCGGCGATATTCATAAGGGGGTAACCACTCAATCTCGTGTTGCACATTTTTGTGAACTTTACTCTTTTGTTTCCTCTATTGAGCCACATAGGGTAGAGGAAGCACTTCAAGATTCGGATTGGGTGATGGCGATGCAAGAGGAGCTCAATAATTTCACAAGGAACGAGGTATGGCATTTAGTTCCACGTCCTAACCAAAATGTTGTAAGAACCAAGTGGGTCTTCCGCAACAAACAAGACGAGCATGGTGTGGTGACAAGGAACAAAGCTCGACTTGTGGCCAAGGGGTATTCACAAGTCGAAGGTTTGGATTTCGGTGAAACATATGCACCCGTAGCTAGGCTTGAGTCAATTCGCATATTATTAGCCTATGCTACTTACCATGGCTTCAAGCTTTATCAAATGGACGTGAAGAGTGCCTTCCTCAATGGACCAATCAAGGAGGAGGTCTACGTTGAGCAACCTCCCGGCTTTAAAGATAGTGAGTACCCTAACCATGTTTATAGGCTCTCTAAGGCGCTTTATGGGCTCAAGCAAGCCCCAAGAGCATGGTATGAATGCCTTAGAGATTTCCTTATTGCTAATGGCTTCAAAGTCGGCAAGGCCGATCCTACCTTATTCACTAAAACTCTTGACAATGATTTGTTTGTATGCCAAATTTATGTTGATGATATCATATTTGGGTCTACTAACGAATCTACATGTGAAGAATTTAGTAGGATCATGACAAAGAAATTCGAGATGTCGATGATGGGGGAGTTGAAGTATTTTCTAGGATTCCAAGTCAAGCAACTCCAAGAGGGCACCTTCATTAGCCAAACGAAGTATACTCAAGATATTCTAAGCAAGTTTGGAATGAAGGATGCCAAGCCCATCAAGACACCCATGGGAACTAATGGGCATCTCGACCTCAACACGGGAGGTAAGTCCGTGGATCAAAAGGTATACCGGTCGATGATTGGTTCATTACTCTATTTATGTGCATCTCGACCGGACATTATGCTTTCCGTTTGCATGTGTGCAAGATTCCAAGCTGACCCTAAGGAATCACACCTTACGGCCGTAAAACGAATCTTGCGATACTTGGCTTATACTCCTAAGTTTGGGCTTTGGTACCCTCGGGGATCCACATTTGATTTAATTGGTTATTCGGATGCCGATTGGGCAGGGTGTAAGATTAATAGAAAGAGCACATCGGGGACTTGCCAGTTCTTGGGAAGATCCTTGGTGTCTTGGGCTTCAAAGAAGCAAAATCCGGTTGCTCTTTCTACCGCCGAAGCCGAGTATATTGCCGCAGGCCATGGTTGCGCGCAATTGCTTTGGATGAGGCAAACCCTGCGGGACTACGGTTACAAATTGACCAAAGTTCCCCTTCTATGTGATAATGAGAGTGCAATCCGCATGGCGGATAATCCCATTGAGCATAGCCGCACTAAACACATAGCCATTCGGTATCATTTTCTTCGGGATCACCAACAAAAGGGGGATATCGAGATTTCATACATTAACACTAAAGATCAATTAGCCGATATCTTTACCAAGCGACTTGATGAACAATCTTTTACCAAACTTAGGCATGAGCTCAATATTCTTGATTCTAGGAATTTCTTTTGCTAAACTTCACACATAGCTCATAAGTATACCTTTGATCATGTCTCTTTGATATATGCTATGACTAATGTGTTTTCAAGTGCATTTCAAACCAAGTCATAGGTATATTGAAAGGGAATTGGAGTCTTCGGCGAAGACAAGGCTTCCACTCCACTCTACTACTCATCCTTCGCCGTCGCTCCGCATCGCTCTCCATCTTTGGTATAATCTTTACTCATATGTTTTATTTAGGACCAAAGGGGGAGAAAGTACTTCTAAGGGCTCTAATGATTCCGTTTTTGGCGATTCATGCCAAAGGGGGAGAAAGTATGAGCCCAAAGCAAAAGGACTGCACCACCGCCCTAATTTTAAAATTTAATGTTTTTCAATTGGAAAATTTCAAATTAGTATCTCTTTGTGTTCTAAAGGGGGAGCAAGTAGTATTTTCAAAACCTGATATCTTAAAACCCTCTTGAACACTAAGAGGAGAATTTATCTGAGGGGAAGTTTTGTTTAGTCAAAGAAAAAGCGTTTGGAACAAGGGGAGAGAATTTCAAATCTTGAAAATGCTTTGCAAAAATCTTATTCATTTACCTTTGACTATCTTGCAAAAGGATTTTTAAAAGAATTTACAAAAAGATTTGCAAAAACAAAATATGTGGTGTAAATGTGGTCCAATATGTTAAAAACAAAGAAACAATCCATGCACATCATGTAAGTATTCATATTGGCTCAAATTCCAAGCAACCTTTGCACTTACATTATGCAAACTAGTTCAATTATGCACCTTTATATTTGCTTTGGTTTGTGTTGGCATCAATCACCAAAAAGGGGGAGATTGAAAGGGAATTAGGCTTACACCTAGTTCCTAAATAATTTTGGTGGTTGAATTGCCCAACACAAATATTGGACTAACTAGTTTGCTCTAGTGTATAAGTTATACAGGTGCAAAAGGTTCACACTTAGCCAATAAAAAGACCAAGTATTGGGTTCAAATAAAGGAGCAAGGGTCAACCGAATGCACCTCTGGTCTGGCGCACCAGACATGTCCGGTGTGCACCAGAGGACTCCCACTCCGAACTACTCACCTTCGGGAATTTCTGGAGGCGACTCCGCTATAATTCACCGGACTGTCCGGTGTACACCGGACATGTCCGGTGCTCCAAAGAAGAGCGGCCTCAGGAACTCGCCAGCCTCGGGAATTCACTTCAGCTGCTCCGCTATAATTCACCGGACTGCCCGGTGTACACCGGACTGTCCGGTGCAACAGCGGGGCAACGGCTATTTCGGCGCCAACGGCTACCTGCGACGCATTAAATGCGCGCGCTGCACGCGCAGAGGTCAGGCACGCCCATGCTGGCGCACCGGACAATCTACAGTGGATGTCCGGTGCGCCACTGGACATCCAGGCGGGCCCAGAAGACAGAGCTCCAACGGTCGACCCCAACGGCTTTTGGTGACGTGGCTGTCGCACCGGACATGTCCGGTGTGCACCGGACTGTCCGGTGCGCCATCGAACAGACAACTCCACCAAACGGCTAGTTTGGTGGTTGGGGCTATAAATACCCCCAACCACCCCACATTCAAGTCATCCAAGTTTTCCAACTTCCAACCACTATACAAGAGCTAGCATTCATTGCAAAGCACACCAAAAAGAGATCAAATCCTCTCCCAACTCCACACAAAGCCTTAGTGACTAGAGAGAGTGATTTGTAGTGTTCATTTGAGCTCTTGCGCTTGGATCACTTCTTTTTCTTTGGCATTCTTTCTTGTGATCAAATACTCACTTGCAATTGAGGCAAGAGACACCAATCGTGTGGTGGTCCTTGCGGGAAGTTTGATTCCCAAGTGATTTGAGAAAGAGAAGCTCACTCGGTCCGAGGGACCGTTTGAGAGAGGGAAGGGTTGAAAGAGACCCGGCCTTTGTGGCCTCCTCAACGGGGAGTAGGTTTGCGAGAACCGAACCTCGGTAAAACAAATCCGCGTGTCACACTTCATTATTCGCTTGCGATTTGTTTTGCGTCCTCTCTCGCGGACTCGATTATATTTCTAACGCTAACCCGGCTTGTAGTTGTGATTATTTTTGAGAATTTCAGTTTCGCCCTATTCACCCCCCCTCTAGGCGACTTTCACATCTACACTCCCTTGGTGGGTGATACTTTCAAATACACGAAATCTCCCACCTTGAACTGGAGAGGTTTCCTTCTTTTATCATGGTAACTCTTCTACCTGGCCTGAGCAGCTTCTAGATTTTTCCTGATTAGTTTGACCTTCCTTTCGGCTTCAGCCACTAAGTTAGGTCCGAAAACTTCTCTTTCTCCAGGCTGAGACCAATTGAGTGGTGTTCTACACCTTCTTCCATAAAGAGCTTTGAAAGGTGCCTTCCTTAGGCTGGATTGATAACTGTTGTTATAAGCAAACTCTGCCAAGGAGAGGTGCTTATCCCAGTTCTTGCCACAATCGATTGCACAAGCTCTCAGCATATCTTCAAGAATTTGATTTACCCTCTCAGTCTGACCATCAGTCTGTGGGTGGTAAGCTGAACTTCTGATTAGCTTGGTTCCCAAAGACTCCAGCAGTTGTTCCCAAAATTTGGCAACAAATTGGGCTCCTCGGTCAGAAACAATAGTCCAGGGCAATCCGTGCAAACACACAATCCGGTCAATGTACAACTCTGTATACTTTTGAGCCTTATCAGTGGTGTGCATAGAGAGAAAATGTGCCACTTTGTCAGTCGGTCCACAATAACCCAAATCGAATCATGATGACGAGAGGTGTTGGGCAGACCCACAATGAAATCCATGCTGATGTCATCCCATTTCCATAAAGGTATAGATAGGGGTTGCAAAGCTCTAGCTGATTTCAAGTGGTTGGCCTTTATCCTCAGATAGATGTCACATTCGGATACATATTGGGCTATCTCCCTCTTCATTCTGGTCCACCAATACAAGGGCTTTAGATCATGGTACATTTTGGTGCTTCCCGGATGCATAGAGAATTTGGAGAGATGGGCTTCATCCAAGATTTTCTTCTTGAGATCCTTGTTTTTAGGAATCACAAATCTGCTTTTAAACCACAATATACCCTTTCCATCTTGGTGGAAACATTTATACTTCTCAACCTTCTCATGGAGATTCTCCTTGATAATCTGCACTCCCTTGTCATTGAGCTAGGTCATGATGATCTGGTTTTGCAAAGTTGGCTCAATAGAAATGTGAGACAAAGCACCAGAAGTAATTACTTCAATCTGCATCTTGCTCAACTCATCACACAAGGTGTTAATGCGAGAATCCATCAGAACACAGTTGCATTGCAATTTCCGATTCAAGGCATCTGCTACCACATTGGCTTTTCCTGGGTGATAATGTACCTCCAGGTCATAGTCCTTGATCAGCTCTAGCCATCTTCTCTGCCTCATGTTGAGATCAGCCTGAGTAAAGATGTACTTAAGGCTCTTATGATCAGTGAAGATGTTGCAGTGGGTTCCCATCAAATAGTGCCTCCACATTTTTAATGCATGAACCACTGCTGCCAACTCAAGGTCATGAGTGGTATAATTCTGCTCATGAGGCCTGAGTGCTCTTGAGGCGTAAGCAATGACTCGGTTGTCTTGCATCAAGACACAACCTAGTCTAGTGCCAGAGGCATCACAATACACATCAAAAGGCTTGCTGCTGTCAGGTTGCGCTAACACCGGTGCTGTGGTCAGATGTTGCCTCAATGCATGGAAGGCATCTTCGCACTTCTAATCCCAAACAAACTTGGCTTCTTTCTTCAACAGCTCAGTTATGGGCTTCGCAATTCGAGAGAAATCCGGAATAAATCTTCGGTAATAACCTGCTAATCCCAGAAAACTCTGAATCTGACGGACAGTCGTGGGTGGCTTCCAGTTCATCACCTCTTGAACCTTATCAGGATCAACAGCTATTCCTGCCTGAGAGATAGTGTGACCCAAGAATTTGATCTCCTGTTGGGGGCCTTCGGCTTCCGAAGGTCCTCAAAAACATGATTTGACAATGTTTTCCAAGTGAAATATGTGAACAGGTATCTTCGGAATTGGGTCACGAGTATACAAGAATATGGTCAAGACGAAGCTTGAGTAGGACGGAAGGCGATCATGACGAAGGATAAGATGATCACGAAGCTATGCGCAGAAAAAGCTTCGGCATGACAGCAGAAAAGGGGAACCGACTTATATGATGAAAAGCCAAATTAGACCTCGAATCACTATAGAGTTATTGATAAATGTAAAGGGCATTAATGTAATTCTCCACGGGCTGCGTCCTGTGCCTATAAATAGATGAACAGTACTCCCGTACTGTTCACGCTGATCTGGCATTTGCTTTTCGCATCACGCCTGTACCTTTACTTTTCGTCAATCCGAAGGTACATTTATAATTTGTTATCATGATTCTGATAATACAAAATAAAAAAATAAGTTGATGATAATATCTGTATTATTATTCGTATTTCATTCGTATTTCATATATGTATTCTTCTTCATCATCCATCGAACTTACAAGGTCTCTTCCTTCATAACCTTCGTCCGGAATTCATTATATCCGAAAGGACATAATGTCTTGAAGGACGAAAGACTTTAACATTTAACACTTTTTATGTTGCCTTGTTCTTAACTCTTAGCATTTGAGAACAAGTCCCCAACATTGGCGCCCACCTCCGGTGAACTCACGTCCATTTTTTGAGTTTTGAACATCTTCGGCAAGCATCACCTTCGTCATGCCGCCGAAGAAAGCTTCAGCCACAGGGGCTGCCACTCTGTAGCCACTGGATCCCAATCAGGATGTCCTTTCTCTCAGGGAGGCCCGAAGCCAGAAGAGGAAGGCTACCAGTCCAACGCCTCCAGAGGACGACTTGGATCAAGAAATCCAAAAATTGGAGATGCTCCATCAACAGGTCCAACGGAAGAAGGAAAAGATGGCTCGTCTAGCTGACCTACAAAGGCAGATAGACGAAGCCTCTGAAGAAGTTCGTCATCTTGCTCAAGATGACCAGAACCGAAGGCCTCCACGCAGAGAGCTTCATCAGGAGGGCTTCTACAACGAGGACGACTGGTATGAAGATTTCCATCATGGAAATTTTGCTTTTGATGATACTTCTCCTCTGTCAACAGAACTGCAGGCTACACCTTGGCCACAGTCTTACAAGCCACCCCAGCTCCCCATGTACGACAGTCATTCAGACCCGAAGCAATTCTTGATGAGCTATGAAGCAACCATATCTTCGTATTGTGGCAACACGGCGGTCATGGCAAAGTCTTTCGTCATGGCTGTCAGGAGTGTTGCACAAACCTGGTACTCCTCTCTTCGGCCAGGGACAATCACCTCATGGCAAAAGCTGAAGGACATGTTGATAACCAGCTTCCAAGGGTTTCAAACGAAGCCAGTCACTGCTCAAGCTTTATTCCAGTGCACTTAGGATCACGAAGAATATCTTCAGGCGTATGTCCGAAGGTTCCTGCGTCTGAGGGCACAGGCACCAACAGTGCCCAATGAAATTGTCATTGAGGCCATGATCAAGGGGCTTCGGCCGGGACCTTCAGCTCAGTACTTTGCCAGAAAGCCTCCTCAAACTTTGGAGAAGCTGCTCCAGAAGATGGACGAGTATATTCGAGCTGACAATGATTTTCGCCAAAGAAGGGAGGAAGCATTCAGGTTCTCTAAAATGACCAGGGGCTTCGGAGGAAGATTCCATCCGAGGCACGTCAGGTCAATTCACAACTCTACTCAAAGTGATGACAGAGGGAGTCAACAGCAAAGGCCACAGAGCTCCTTGCAAGCTTCAGGGCAGCAGCAAAGCTCTTTTCGGCCGCCAGCACCAAGGGGCAGAGGCGCCAGGGGCTTCGGGGGAAGATTTGGGGATCAGCCAAGAAAAATTTACTGCCTATTCTGTGGTGAAGACAAGGGCCATACCACCAGGATGTGCCATGTTACCATCCAGAAGCAAAAGGAGATAGCAGAAGCTGCAGCACAACAGAGTTAGCCGAAGCAAGTCATGCATACTGCTTCGTACCATTCGCCTTACATTCCAGAATATGTAGGCAATCACCCTGCAGCTTCTGTTGCTTTGGCAAGTCAACCCCAAGCATCTTGGCAGCAGCCTCCACCGCCACCACCAATGCAACGAGGTCAGCAGCCAGAAGGGAGTCAGCACACTCACCTTCAGCGGGACTTCAGAGAGGAGTCCGAAGCTCGCACAGTCAATAGCACTGTGCCAGAGTCGAAGCATATTTACTGACAAATATCCTACCTCGACAGCGGCTTTTCGCATTTTCGCATTTCAGTCTTACTTTCTTTTTAATAAGGAACAATTTTGGGAAGTTTAAGTGCTTTTTATCGCTTTTTAATCTCTTGTAACAGTTTCGGTTTTTACCATAATAAAAATATGTCTTCTCCATAGATTTAAGTTGCCGAAGCATAAGAATCTATGGTGGCAAGGAGGACCTTCGAATTATCAAAAATTTGTTCTAAGGAATACAGTGCAATTTCTTCGAAGCAGCAAAAAGTCATTCCTAAGGGAGCGCAGTGTAAGTTTTCCGCTCAAAAGTCGTTCCTAAGGGAGCGCAGTGTAAGTTTTCTGCTCAAAAGTCGTTCCGAAGGGAATGCAGAGCTTACAGCGAAAAATAAACGCTGATTCCGCTGAAAGTAAAAGGCGAAGAAGCTCCTAAGGGAGGCTTACAGCGAAAAATAAACGCTGATTCCGCTGAAGTAAAAGGCGAAGAAGCTCCTAAGGGAGGCTTACAGTGAAAAATAAATGTCGACCTTCGGCAAATATCATTTTGCATAACATCACATCATTACATCATTTGCATAACATAACATCATACATCATAGTGCATCAACAACGCAAGAAGGGGTGTCTCAATATTGATATTCGAAGATCGTTTTGAAGAAATAGTGACACGGCACAAACAATAGCTATTGAAGAGTTATATCTTCGTCAAACTCTGAAATGGAAAGATCTATTGATTATTGATTTTACGAGGATTGGCTACTAATTTTATGAGAACGCGGATATTATTTACGAAGCATGAAAAGAAGGGAAGGTGTTTGTTCGCCGAAGGCTCAAAAACGGTATGTATATAATGTTTCATGCATCGCAAA
Organism: Zea luxurians; assembly: GCA_029449295.1. Classification (NCBI taxonomy): domain Eukaryota; kingdom Viridiplantae; phylum Streptophyta; class Magnoliopsida; order Poales; family Poaceae; genus Zea; species Zea luxurians. The sequence goes on along the minus strand of JAOPSE010000023.1, from coordinate 29,473,205 downwards.
GAATAGAACTATAAACAGCTAATATATTACACCCTAAGTTACACAATATTACACATGATTCTCAACAAACATTACATTCTAAATGTTTTTGCAACAGCATCTAATCTTCCCTTAAGACTACTTCTGCAGCTTCGTTTAGAAGCTGATCAACAACTCTATCCATGATGGCTTCGGCCATTTGTCTAATTTCATCATCCTCCTTCATGTGGGGGCCCGCAGATGACTCAGCAGGTTCTGAGGGAAGAGTAGATACGGATTTATTACTATTACAAACCGTGAACAAGTTCGAAATCAAAAAATTACAACAAAGAGTCAAAAACCACTAGTTAATACCTATTTGCCCTTCGGGCTCTGCGCTTTTCTCAGCGGCCTCTGCTACTTTTCTAGCATCATGAATGCCTTTTTCACTTTTTTGAATAATTTCTTGGGCCATTTCCCGGCCACCATTGTCCCAGATGTCGGTGAAAAATTTTCCACCAACCATGCTTGCTTCGGCCGAGGGGTCTTTTATATCTTCGGAGGATAAGGCAGCTTCGGATTGTGCCAAAGATTTCACATGCTCACAACCTTTCCTCTCCAAAATAGTAGCAATCCCCCTGGCACCCGAAAAGGCACATATGTCTCCGCGGCTATTCAAAATTTCCTCAAAGGCCTCAGCTTCGTGATTGATCCATTCAATCGGGCCTTCGGGGTTACCCTTGTGAAGTTTTCCTCGCTCGAAAATGCGCCAACGCTGGTGAAGCTAGTTTTTATTTTCTTAACGCATTCTATAGATTTGTCATAGCACCTTTTCTTGGATGCACGAAGCTCTTCAATGTTTCCTTCTAAATGATTTGCCCATTGATCGCTAAGTTCTCGTTTCGTCTCTTCAAGTATGCGTTCTTCTTTAGCTCTGGCTAACTGTTTCCGAAGGTCCTCGATTTCGTGCTTCTGAGCCTCAGCTTGAGCTTTAGAAGTAGCTTCGTCTTCCTTTATCTTGTCCACCAATGTAAGCAGAATTTTATCTTTTTCCAAAGCTTCGTTCCTCAGCTTAATAACCTCCGTTCGTAGGTTGTTAAAAGCAATATTATAGCTCTCGTCTTCAGCATTCCTTTGCGCTCTCAAAGCGTTGCTAAGTATTAAACCCTATATGAAAAGAATTAGTATAAGAATAAAAGAATAATTCAAAAATTATAAATTTCCAAATATACAAATTTTATACCTTTAGACTATTATATGCGATGCTATCTGCAAGATCGTCCTTTGTCATAGCGCAGAGGCCAGCCTCAAGCTTCGGGAACCCCATACTTCTAGCCATCTCCCGGCAGACAGATAATTATTTGTTATCTAGGAGACAGTATTAGAAGTCATCTTCGTCTGTTCCATTGAATACTAAGGCCCCCTTTGGATACTTCAGTTCTCGGGCATAGTGATTAGCTTCAAAAATCTCTTTTTTAGATAATCTTTTTCCCGAAGCATGTCGTATAATATAATCGAGGGCTTTGGAGGATGCTTCGGGGGCAGCAGTACCAGTTTCTTCAACCAAAATTGGCTCTGTCATTTTTGTTTTTTCGGCTTCCAAGGATTTTACCTTGGTGGGCTCTGAAGGCCCAGCTTCAGTTTCAGATTGTTGCTTTGAAGCTTCGGCAACAAAGGCTTCAGTATGCACTTCGGAAGTTTCAACAATTTTCTTCGGAGTTGTGCTTGAAGACTTAATTGTCTCTAAAACATCTAGCACATTAACCATCTTTTTTCTTTTCGGGGTCACTGCTGGACCCTTTTGGCTTTTTGCTGCCTCAATTTTTGCTGAAGGACTTAAAACTTCTGATGTCTTTGTTTCTTCAGTCCTCAGTTCTTCTGTTTTTTCTGTTGCTGGCACTTCGGCCAGCTCTTCGATTTTTGGCAGTGGAGTTGGTTCTTTAGCTTCGGTGGCCGAAGAGGTCTCACCGATAAACTCAGGCACTGTGGCCGATTCAATATAACGTGGCCGGTGTGTGAGAACCTTTACCCTGGTCCTCTTCGGCGCCGGCTCGCTAAAAGCGGCTGAAGCAGTTTCCTTCGTAGAAGATGTATTCTTTCTTTTTTGACCCCGCGTTGGATAACCGTAGTCAGGGTAAACAAACCCAATTGCATCAAATACTCGGTTGAGTCTCTTCTTCTTTCGGCCTTCGAAGGCCGCTGATAATGCAGTATCTTCGGCCTTTGAGTATACCCCAAGCAATTCGTCACTTATGGCCTCAATACTTTTCAACCAGTCATCATCTGGCTCAACGAACTTATCTCCGTATTTGAATGTGTATTTTAGCCTGACTAGTCCACCTTCGTCAGTCTCTTTAATGGTCTCCTCCGACATTTCCCACTTTTCCACAAGTGGCCATACTCTGAAAGCAATGTGTTCTTGTACCATATCCCTTGTCCCAATAAAAGAGCAAACAACGTCGAAGGCTCTCTGGCATTCTTCGGCTGCTTCATTCATTTCCACCTTCGGCTTATGGAGGCCGAAGCGTTGCCAGATAGGGCGCATAATGATACCTTTAATATCTTCCCATGATTTCAAGTCATTTTTCACATAAAACCATTCCGTCATCCAGTCGCCGGGCCACCTCTTTCGAAAGGTTGGCACGGGGCAGCTTGACCCAGACCGGGCGCCGAAGCTGTAGCAGCCAAAATTGTTGTGATACTGCTCTTTACCCTAGGGTTTTGTCTCATACAATAGCTCATGTATGTTGTAGAAGCTTTTTGCATTAGGTTCCAAACCTTGGCTCCTCACGGCCCACACAAAGATGTTCATCCTTATGATTGCTTCGGGGGTAAGTTAGTGAAGGTAGATTTCAAATATCTTCAGTATTTCCACGATAAAACTGCTTAAGGGAAATCGCAGTCCAGCCTTTAAGAAGCTTTGGAATATCACGACTTCATTTTCCTCAGGAGTCGGACAAGTCTTCTTGTGACACCCCAGGTGTCAGTTTCGTGTTACGTCGGGAGATTAATCCTAATCTCGGATGCTCAGTAAAAAAAAATTCTATTTCTCGATCGTGTCTATCTCTGTTTATCAGGCTTTCTCTTGGAAGTTCACCGAATTCAGAGTTAATCGATCGCGAGAAACAGCCAATTTCGGAGCGTGTTAAAACTTTTAATTCTCGGAACGAATGCGAACTCGATAATCATTCTCAATTTATCAAACTCGTCTAAAGCTCATTTAATCAAACGCTCGACAGCTGCTAGTCGAGCTGTGCCCGACTCCGATTTCTCGATGATTCGATCTATGTCCAAAAATTAATCCAACTCCGTACTCTCAAACAGAATGCTCAATATGTCGTCTCTAATCAAATTTATCCGACTCGGCTAAATATTTCGTGTCCGAACCGAATTTAAAACCCCGTATCGATAACAATTTTAAATATCACGATTTGACTTCTCCGACTACGCATCCGAAACCAATCGGTCTCAATTAATTTTATTCCTAATTGGGTGCGAGAAATTATTTTTACGAGCGACGCTAAACAAATCAAATTCTTAGTACGGATAATCTGTCATTCTGTCCGATCGAGCACCAGCTCGCTCTGTTTTTACACAGACGAATTCCGCACGAGCATTTTTATTCCGGAAATAATTCAGAGCGACATGATTTAGCGTTTTGGGCCAAATCCAGCCCAGCCCATTAGGCCCACTAGGGAACCCTAACCCTAGGGTTTCTCTATAAATACGGATCCCTCTCCCCTGCCCTTGGCTGTTTTGCACTCCCACCCCTATTTTTTTTCAGCCGCCACCAGCAGCTTCTTCTCCCCCATGCTCTCCTTCCTCCTCCTGCCGTGCAGCACCTCGACACTCCTTCCATGGCGCCCAGCTGGCCGGGCTTCTCCAATGGCGGCCGAGCTCCTTTCCTGCTCCATGGGCGCGGGTACCGCTGCTCCCTGTCCATGGCGCCACACTCCCTGCGCGGTACCTCTGCCCAGCGCCCCTCTTCTCCACGGCGTTCAGTGCATGAATCCTTTTCTCCTATGTGCGCAGAAGCTCTCCATGGTGTGGATCAGTGCCCTTGCTGTCTCCTCCAATGGAGCATGGCGCAGGGAGCAGCCATCCCTAGCTCTCGCCCCCCCATGGTCGCGAGCTTCCCTCGGCCACCATGGCGCTGGACGCCTCTTTCCCAGATCGACGGGCGTCCACCTCCATGCGTCCTGTCTCCCATGGGCTGAACGTCCCTCCCCCTCGCAGCACCTCCCCTTGGCGAGTTTCTTTCCCTGCAACTCTGCATTTTCCCCCTGCCATGGACGCCCAAGAACAGCAGCTCCTCCAACTCCCCATGGCGCGCTGCAGCAGACGCCGTGGAGCACCTCCCGGCATCTCCCCTGCCATGGCTCATGACTCGGCGTCCTCCCTGCTTGCGTGCTGCTGCGCAGTGACCCGCGGTGCTTGCAAGGTGCTCGGCAAAATGCGCAGCAGCCCCGACGTCTGCGCGCGCTGCCGGCTCGCTGTTTTGGGAAGCCCAGTGGACAGCACGCCCGACACTCGCCGGTTGTTTGCTGTTTTTGCACAGCCCCGTCGTCGTCGTCATTCACCCTCGGTGAGACCGCGACGCTCATTGTTCGATTCCGCATCGACGTTATTTTCCTATGATTAATTATATATGTGTGCTGTTTTGTTTGTGTTTTGTGGAGGAGAGGAACCCCGTGTTTTGCGTGGAGAAGAAGGCAAGCCGCTCAACACTCGTCGATGTGCGGAGCTATGCACAAAATCGGAATCGCCATCGTCCATACAAACACCGATTGGGTTTGTTTATGGTGAGCCGATGCATGTCGCTCTCGATCGACTCGATTAATTATTTTGAATGGATGTGTGTAAAATGTTTCGGTTAGGCGCATGGGCAGGATCGCGTCTGCGATTGGAGAACAAGAGGTTATGTGAGGTAGGCGGTTCGTAGTTGTCTAATGATGTTGGTCGATGTGGTGCATGTTTAAGAATTGTATTGGTATGGATTGAATTTTGCGTAGAGAAGAAAACGAAGAAGAAAGGAACTCGACTGTTTTTATATTTTGATAGGAAAATATATGGTGTGTTGTTTGATGCGAAGACTAAGTTATACATATGGATTATGTTTTGGGAGATGTATCGATAGGCGTCTAGGTGAAAAGTGTAATTGTTTTATGCATGTGATCGATGATTATGTTAGTCGATGCGAATGAGGAGTATGAGCGATCCGGTTGGAGTCACTTGTGCGGTTGATGCCTTGTGCGTATTTTAGGGACCCGTAGGTGCGTGGGTGAGCCGAGGTTATTTTGTTGTTGGATTGGATAGATATGGGGCTGCGATAGTTCCTTGGTGTGTCGTAAGGATTGGTCGCGAATGTTTTAATGAATTGCTAACATGCTTCATCGTAGATTAATGTGTTAGTGCGGCAAAAATTTGGTAAATCCTAAAGCATGCTTGGTGTCTCCCGCACTCGGCTAGTGAGTCAGTCTAGGATAATTATATTTATGTATTCATCATTGGTGTAGGTTAAATTAGGTGAAAAGCGTAAATTACGTGACATATATTTAGTGTTTGGAAGATGAGATAGATTAATTTAGAAAGATGTGTTATCAAACGTGTGTGCCGAAGCGCGTTGTAGTAGTGATTGCGTAAGTTGAACCGAAGTGTCCCAAGTACATGCCAGGATATGGTTGTATTTGAGATAATAAATTATAAGTATTGCGTGATATAAGACTCGATCGATTTGGTTAATATTGATTTGGCCTGTAGAGAGGTGGTGACATGCCGAAATAGTCATCGCTTCCTCTGCGGTTAAGTCGAGGTCATGTGTGATCATGCTATTTACATGGTGAATGTGTTTGTTGAATTTATGTGGTAATTTTAGTGCACTAAATGGCACGGATAAAAATTAGTAAGTTCACTTGTTAGTTCTCACTTGGTTATTTTAACTCTAACAAATGTTAAAGCGTTAGAATAATTCGAGTCCCTAGAACGCGACAATTTTAGAAGTAAATAGAAGCGGAATTTTGAGGATTGCTGTTTTGGACTGCACACAGTGATTTCCCCGTGCTGTTTGTTTGATCAACCAAATCATGTTTTCTGTAGATATGTGCTATAGAAAAGTTGTAGATAACATGATTATCTTGCTTGTACAAAAATTTGACAGCCATAAGCCTGATCGTTTAGGAGTTGTGTTTTTCGCAAGCCCAGCATCTGAATCTGTCGAATTTCTGGACAGATTTCAGAAACTGTATTGTTTGCTTAAGTTAATGTTAAAATAAGTTATTGGTGGCCACAAGAAAGTTGTAGATAACTTTATTATCTTGCTGGTGTTAAAATTTGACAGCCACAGGTCTGATAGTTTAGGAGTTATGCTTTTTACAAATTCAGTAACTGAATCTATCCAAATTCTGTACAGATTTCAGAAACTGTATTGTTTGCTTAAGCTAATGTTAGAATCAGTCCTTGTCGATTATAAGAAAGTTGTGGAGGCTTTTCTGATCTTGCTTGTGTTAAAATTTCATAACCATAGGACTGATAGTTTAAGAGTTATGAATTTTACAACTTGGTTGCTGTGTTCTGTCCACTGACAGAACAGAATTCGAAAACTGTAATATTTGATTTAGTTAAACCTGGAATCACTTCTTGGTGATTATAAAAGTTGTGTAGTACTTTTGCTAAGCTTTTCAAAAAGTCTTAGATCACTCTTTTTGGTGGTCTGAAGATTAAGTTACATGTGTTTAAAGTGGGAAGACTGAATCTGTCCAGTTTTGGACAGCACAGCCTTCATAGTATATTTTACCCTTGATACATATTAAACTAGCCAGTGATGTTTATAAACAATTTGTAGAACATTTAATTATCTTTCTAAAAAGTCTAAAATCACTTTGTTTGGATGTCTAAATCTTCAGTTGTAAATTTTTGAAGTTGCTAGCCTGAATCTGTCCAAATCTGGACAGCGCTGTTGTATTAGCACGTTTTGACCTTGCTAAGTGTTGAATCATGTTGTGATGAAAATACCAAAGTTGCAGTTCACTTTATAAGCTTTCCAGAAAGTCCTAGTTTGATATTTTTGGACTAATAATTAAAGAGTTATGATTAAAACAAGTGACTGCTGTATTGCTGTCCAAAAATTCTGCTTGTGCTTATTTAGTGTTAGTCACCCTTTTGGCTAAAAATGGTTGGTTAGCACTAAATTAATGTAGACTTGCCATGACCAAGCTTAATAATGCACGTGTGTCATGTTTTGTATGTTTCTTGCTGTAGTTGATTGTGATAAAGGAGTCTATCGACATTGATGCATAGGTCCTCTATTAAACTTGTGTTGGGATGCTTTTGTGTGATTCATATAAGAACTAAGGAAAAGTCATAGCAATTAAATAAATGCTTGCACTTGTGATGTGGTGTTGCGTTGGTTAGTTATAGGTGTTAATCGTCGTCCTTCCGGTGGTGTTGATGTTGTACGCTCGATGAAGTGTAGATATCTAATTCTAACACGTGGTTGTTTGCGGTGTCTTACAATTTAGTGTTGGGTCGCTACCGTGTATTTGTATATCTTGTAATAACTTTTCATTATATTCATACATATGCATCTTGCACCTCATATAGGACCGAGAGATGACGATCGTGCCAGTGGTGTGGTGCCAACCACAAGATGCCATTGGTGGACGACCTGAAGAATGGACTTAACCAGTGGATGCTCGCCAAGCGAGTACCTCCCCCAGCAAACACTATCTAAGTGTCAAAATAAAGGCAAGCCCCGGTTTTATGCATAACCTGTTATTTAAGCTATTTTACTTTACTTAATGATTGTAGGATTGATTGTGCACTTAGGTGTAGGAATTGTTTGAAACCCTAGTTGCATGATCTCAGGAATCCTTTTGAGATGGATACTAGTATGCTAGGTCGAGTAGCTGCTTTATTAATTAGGATCTCGGTAGAAGTCGAGTGATTTTTCTAGCACTCGCGCGAGGTCAGGAATTGGCTGTATCCACTTTCCTATCATATTGATGTTGGTTTGTGGGCAACAATCCATGGGGATTGGTTGTTCACGGGATAAAAAGTTGATTAAGGATTAAGGTGTGGTACCGTGAGTCAAGCGTTTGAACGTACTAAACATATGCCGAGAAATATGGTAAATCGGTAAGCCTAGTACCTGAGTGAACCTGCCCGCAGACATACCTCCTCACGCGACCTGAGACGTAGTCTCCCATTCCGGTTATGGTGGGTACAAGTGCGGTCACTGCACGACGGCCAGTCGGGGTCAGTGAGGCATTGTACGCCAAGGCGGTGAGACCTGATCTGTTGCCAGGGAATCGATGGGGACGGTTGATGTGTGTGGGGACGGAGTGCCCCTGCATGTCGTGTGTTTAGGTTTACCTTGCAAGGTTTAAAAACTCGATTCGAATCGTCTGCTTCTCGCAGCTAATGAGACTGCTTGATCCATGCTGCTACATTGAGTAATAAGTGGAAATGAGGTGACTGGCAAAAGATGTTGATTGGTAAAAATGTTTGATACCATGTATGCTTAGCTAGGTACACATTTAGTCTAAAGGATTCTACTAAAACTTGAAAAGCTAAAACTTGTTTTTAGAAACTCAGCTAGTGCTTTTGGCAACCAAACCCCACAGCCAAACAGCTGCATGTCTAGAGGTAGAGGAGTATAGACTCCTCACACCGGGTAAGTCTAGCTGAGTATTAGTATACTCAGCCTTGCTTGTGGCACAATTTTTGCAGGTACTCCTTAGGATGATTTGTTGCTGGTGTGACTTGGCCTCCATCCCTGCCACCGGGATAGATGGTCGAGTGGGTTACTGCTTCCGCAGGAGAGGACCAGGAGGAGTAGCGTGGCCAGGCTTCGCCATGCTACTTGGTTCTTCTCCGTTAGTTATTTCCGCTGCATTAAAATTTATGGTTATTATTTCTGAAACTCCGATAATGTAATCACTAATGATACTTATTAAAATTGTGGTATTATGTTTTATTGTATTTCTCTGTGCCTCACCTTCGAGTGAGCTAGTGGTATTCGATCCTGGATAAGTGGCTTTATCGGACTAGATCCGAGGGACTGACGGTTTATTCCTATTTAAGTGTGGTCTAGCCTCTGAGGCGGGACTTAGGCACTTAAGTTGGAATAATTCGGGCGGTTCCGCCACAGCTGGTATCGGAGCGAATACCAGTACAGAGAAGTCAATAAGTCATGATTACCAACCTTTTCAAAAGTAAAACTTGCTTAGAAATCCAGTTGGATAGATGTCAGGACGATAAGGATAGAACTAGGACGTGAAGCCTTAGGAAATAGATGGGTAGCTAGGTGGCTATTTATATAGGCCATAAAGGCTACTACTACTATTAATAGGGATGCTGTAGAAGCACCCGAAAAATTTGTTAGGTCTGAGAAGACGACTAGAATGAGCATGCATCATGATTGTCGCATCATTGTCTTATCCTATGTGTTTGCTTCTCTCACCTTTATTCCAATAATAAGAAATTGTGAATAATGTGATGTAATGCTATGAACTGCAAAAAAAAAATATTGTCTTATCCTATGTGCCATGATAGTCTTGACTAGGTTGTGTTATGTGCTTCTCTTGTCTTGCTATCTAGAAAATGTTTTAGTTGTTCAACCCTTTTTGCCCCCTCCAAACAACCTTGTGGTTAGGAAGTAAAACCTTTTAAAAGAAATTTCATGTGCTTGTTTTGGTGTTTCTAGCCCTTGTGTGTTTTACACTTGAATTTACACCTACACAACTTGTAGATTCCCATAGCTTGACCCCTAAATCGGCTAAAGCTTCCTTGTACACTTGTAGTGTCAAAAAAAAATTGTTGTTGGTGTCTAGTTGCGCAAACCCTATCAAGGCCCTGTTTCTTTCCATAAATCCTTGCCCCTGAAACTTCATAGCATTCCTGTTGATCATCCAGCTGATCTTGTTGCCTACCTCTCCTTTCGCATGGATCTGGTGATCTCTTTCCTTGTGAATCATGTTGTGGCTTTATCATCCGAATCCCTGGATCCTTTATCGATCCTGCCCCGTTATCTGGTTATCTGCTATAACCTGTTCTCAAGTATCAGATGTTGATCTCGCCTAAATCTCTCATTTCGGATCGTTCTCATACCCCCTTCTCTGAGGATCATGACGTTGTTTTATCAATTTTATCTTTAAACGGCATATCCATGTGGATTAATGGATGTTGCTGTTACCTTGGGATCTCTCATGTCTCTAAAAGCTTATCAGTCTCGATATCATGGTTGGTTCCTCCTCATATCAAATATCGTATCGATCTTTGGCTGATAATCCCCGTGATGATCAAGAAATAGTTCTCTGAGTTGAAGAAAATTCTCATGTGATGCTCTTTTGCCAACAATCTCTGCTTCAACTCTGGTCACATTCTCATTTTCTGAGCCATACTCTCATGGGCTCCATCTATCTGTGCTATGTGGATTTCTTATTGGTTACGTTTGGTAATGGTGTTATGACTAACGACCGATGGTGCCGCGACGAAACCGAGAGCCAACTATGGTGCACACATGGTTGAGCTACTCGGCACGCGCTGGTATCGCGGTTAATAGTTGTGATCCATTACGAAACTATACGAATGTGCTATCTTTTGTATACATTCTCTCAGAGTGGTCGCTGCATTTTGTCTCCACATGCCGCGATATTCTACCCAAATCTATCTTCAGTATCTTGTTAGATCACATCTCATAAATTTGCATCTATCTCCAGCCTGGGAGTTACATGCTTCTCCACCCTTGAAGATCCTCATTCGAATCTCGGGACGAGATTCTGTTTAAGGGGGGAAGGCTGTGACACCCCAGGTGTCAGTTTCGTGTTACGTCGGGAGATTAATCCTAATCTCGGATGCTCAGTAAAAAAAAATTTCTATTTCTCGATCGTGTCTATCTCTGTTTATCAGGCTTTCTCTTGGAAGTTCACCGAATTCAGAGTTAATCGATCGCGAGAAACAGCCAATTTCGGAGCGTGTTAAAACTTTTAATTCTCGGAACGAATGCGAACTCGATAATCATTCTCAATTTATCAAACTCGTCTAAAGCTCATTTAATCAAACGCTCGACAGCTGCTAGTCGAGCTGTGCCCGACTCCGATTTCTCGATGATTCGATCTATGTCCAAAAATTAATCCAACTCCGTACTCTCAAACAGAATGCTCAATATGTCGTCTCTAATCAAATTTATCCGACTCGGCTAAATATTTCGTGTCCGAACCGAATTTAAAACCCCGTATCGATAACAATTTTAAATATCACGATTCGACTTCTCCGACTACGCATCTGAAACCAATCGGTCTCAATTAATTTTATTCCTAATTGGGTGCGAGAAATTATTTTTACGAGCGACGCTAAACAAATCAAATTCTTAGTACGGATAATCTGTCATTCTGTCCGATCGAGCACCAGCTCGCTCTGTTTTTACACAGACGAATTCCGCACGAGCATTTTTATTCCGGAAATAATTCAGAGCGACACGATTTAGCGTTTTGGGCCAAATCCAGCCCAGCCCATTAGGCCCACTAGGGAACCCTAACCCTAGGGTTTCTCTATAAATACGGATCCCTCTCCCCTGCCCTTGGCTGTTTTGCACTCCCACCCCTATTTTTTTTTCAGCCGCCACCAGCAGCTTCTTCTCCCCCACGCTCTCCTTCCTCCTCCTGCCGTGCAGCACCTCGGCACTCCTTCCATGGCGCCCAGCTGGCCGGGCTTCTCCAATGGCGGCCGAGCTCCTTTCCTGCTCCATGGGCGCGGGTACCGCTGCTCCCTGTCCATGGCGCCACACTCCCTGCGCGGTACCTCTGCCCAGCGCCCCTCTTCTCCACGGCGTTCAGTGCATGAATCCTTTTCTCCTATGTGCGCAGAAGCTCTCCATGGTGTGGATCAGTGCCCTTGCTGTCTCCTCCAATGGAGCATGGCGCAGGGAGCAGCCATCCCTAGCTCTCGCCCCCCCATGGTCGCGAGCTTCCCTCGGCCACCATGGCGCTGGACGCCTCTTTCCCAGATCGACGGGCGTCCACCTCCATGCGTCCTGTCTCCCATGGGCTGAACGTCCCTCCCCCTCGCAGCACCTCCCCTTGGCGAGTTTCTTTCCCTGCAACTCTGCATTTTCCCCCTGCCATGGACGCCCAAGAACAGCAGCTCCTCCAACTCCCCATGGCGCGCTGCAGCAGACGCCGTGGAGCACCTCCCGGCATCTCCCCTGCCATGGCTCATGACTCGGCGTCCTCCCTGCTTGCGTGCTGCTGCGCAGTGACCCGCGGTGCTTGCAAGGTGCTCGGCAAAATGCGCAGCAGCCCCGACGTCTGCGCGCGCTGCCGGCTCGCTGTTTTGGGAAGCCCAGTGGACAGCACGCCCGACACTCGCCGGTTGTTTGCTGTTTTTGCACAGCCCCGTCGTCGTCGTCATTCACCCTCGGTGAGACCGCGACGCTCATTGTTCGATTCCGCATCGACGTTATTTTCCTATGATTAATTATATATGTGTGCTGTTTTGTTTGTGTTTTGTGGAGGAGAGGAACCCCGTGTTTTGCGTGGAGAAGAAGGCAAGCCGCTCAACACTCGTCGATGTGCGGAGCTATGCACAAAATCGGAATCGCCATCGTCCATACAAACACCGATTGGGTTTGTTTATGGTGAGCCGATGCATGTCGCTCTCGATCGACTCGATTAATTATTTTGAATGGATGTGTGTAAAATGTTTCGGTTAGGCGCATGGGCAGGATCGCGTCTGCGATTGGAGAACAAGAGGTTATGTGAGGTAGGCGGTTCGTAGTTGTCTAATGATGTTGGTCGATGTGGTGCATGTTTAAGAATTGTATTGGTATGGATTGAATTTTGCGTAGAGAAGAAAACGAAGAAGAAAGGAACTCGACTGTTTTTATATTTTGATAGGAAAATATATGGTGTGTTGTTTGATGCGAAGACTAAGTTATACATATGGATTATGTTTTGGGAGATGTATCGATAGGCGTCTAGGTGAAAAGTGTAATTGTTTTATGCATGTGATCGATGATTATGTTAGTCGATGCGAATGAGGAGTATGAGCGATCCGGTTGGAGTCACTTGTGCGGTTGATGCCTTGTGCGTATTTTAGGGACCCGTAGGTGCGTGGGTGAGCCGAGGTTATTTTGTTGTTGGATTGGATAGATATGGGGCTGCGATAGTTCCTTGGTGTGTCGTAAGGATTGGTCGCGAATGTTTTAATGAATTGCTAACATGCTTCATCGTAGATTAATGTGTTAGTGCGGCAAAAATTTGGTAAATCCTAAAGCATGCTTGGTGTCTCCCGCACTCGGCTAGTGAGTCAGTCTAGGATAATTATATTTATGTATTCATCATTGGTGTAGGTTAAATTAGGTGAAAAGCGTAAATTACGTGACATATATTTAGTGTTTGGAAGATGAGATAGATTAATTTAGAAAGATGTGTTATCAAACGTGTGTGCCGAAGCGCGTTGTAGTAGTGATTGCGTAAGTTGAACCGAAGTGTCCCAAGTACATGCCAGGATATGGTTGTATTTGAGATAATAAATTATAAGTATTGCGTGATATAAGACTCGATCGATTTGGTTAATATTGATTTGGCCTGTAGAGAGGTGGTGACATGCCGAAATAGTCATCGCTTCCTCTGCGGTTAAGTCGAGGTCATGTGTGATCATGCTATTTACATGGTGAATGTGTTTGTTGAATTTATGTGGTAATTTTAGTGCACTAAATGGCACGGATAAAAATTAGTAAGTTCACTTGTTAGTTCTCACTTGGTTATTTTAACTCTAACAAATGTTAAAGCGTTAGAATAATTCGAGTCCCTAGAACGCGACAATTTTAGAAGTAAATAGAAGCGGAATTTTGAGGATTGCTGTTTTGGACTGCACACAGTGATTTCCCCGTGCTGTTTGTTTGATCAACCAAATCATGTTTTCTGTAGATATGTGCTATAGAAAAGTTGTAGATAACATGATTATCTTGCTTGTACAAAAATTTGACAGCCATAAGCCTGATCGTTTAGGAGTTGTGTTTTTCGCAAGCCCAGCATCTGAATCTGTCGAATTTCTGGACAGATTTCAGAAACTGTATTGTTTGCTTAAGTTAATGTTAAAATAAGTTATTGGTGGCCACAAGAAAGTTGTAGATAACTTTATTATCTTGCTGGTGTTAAAATTTGACAGCCACAGGTCTGATAGTTTAGGAGTTATGCTTTTTACAAATTCAGTAACTGAATCTATCCAAATTCTGTACAGATTTCAGAAACTGTATTGTTTGCTTAAGCTAATGTTAGAATCAGTCCTTGTCGATTATAAGAAAGTTGTGGAGGCTTTTCTGATCTTGCTTGTGTTAAAATTTCATAACCATAGGACTGATAGTTTAAGAGTTATGAATTTTACAACTTGGTTGCTGTGTTCTGTCCACTGACAGAACAGAATTCGAAAACTGTAATATTTGATTTAGTTAAACCTGGAATCACTTCTTGGTGATTATAAAAGTTGTGTAGTACTTTTGCTAAGCTTTTCAAAAAGTCTTAGATCACTCTTTTTGGTGGTCTGAAGATTAAGTTACATGTGTTTAAAGTGGGAAGACTGAATCTGTCCAGTTTTGTACAGCACAGCCTTCATAGTATATTTTACCCTTGATACATATTAAACTAGCCAGTGATGTTTATAAACAATTTGTAGAACATTTAATTATCTTTCTAAAAAGTCTAAAATCACTTTGTTTGGATGTCTAAATCTTCAGTTGTAAATTTTTGAAGTTGCTAGCCTGAATCTGTCCAAATCTGGACAGCGCTGTTGTATTAGCACGTTTTGACCTTGCTAAGTGTTGAATCATGTTGTGATGAAAATACCAAAGTTGCAGTTCACTTTATAAGCTTTCCAGAAAGTCCTAGTTTGATATTTTTGGACTAATAATTAAAGAGTTATGATTAAAACAAGTGACTGCTGTATTGCTGTCCAAAAATTCTGCTTGTGCTTATTTAGTGTTAGTCACCCTTTTGGCTAAAAATGGTTGGTTAGCACTAAATTAATGTAGACTTGCCATGACCAAGCTTAATAATGCACGTGTGTCATGTTTTGTATGTTTCTTGCTGTAGTTGATTGTGATAAAGGAGTCTATCGACATTGATGCATAGGTCCTCTATTAAACTTGTGTTGGGATGCTTTTGTGTGATTCATATAAGAACTAAGGAAAAGTCATAGCAATTAAATAAATGCTTGCACTTGTGATGTGGTGTTGCGTTGGTTAGTTATAGGTGTTAATCGTCGTCCTTCCGGTGGTGTTGATGTTGTACGCTCGATGAAGTGTAGATATCTAATTCTAACACGTGGTTGTTTGCGGTGTCTTACAATTTAGTGTTGGGTCGCTACCGTGTATTTGTATATCTTGTAATAACTTTTCATTATATTCATACATATGCATCTTGCACCTCATATAGGACCGAGAGATGACGATCGTGCCAGTGGTGTGGTGCCAACCACAAGATGCCGTTGGTGGACGACCTGAAGAATGGACTTAACCAGTGGATGCTCGCCAAGCGAGTACCTCCCCCAGCAAACACTATCTAAGTGTCAAAATAAAGGCAAGCCCCGGTTTTATGCATAACCTGTTATTTAAGCTATTTTACTTCACTTAATGATTGTAGGATTGATTGTGCACTTAGGTGTAGGAATTGTTTGAAACCCTAGTTGCATGATCTCAGGAATCCTTTTGAGATGGATACTAGTATGCTAGGTCGAGTAGCTGCTTTATTAATTAGGATCTCGGTAGAAGTCGAGTGATTTTTCTAGCACTCGCGCGAGGTCAGGAATTGGCTGTATCCACTTTCCTATCATATTGATGTTGGTTTGTGGGCAACAATCCATGGGGATTGGTTGTTCACGGGATAAAAAGTTGATTAAGGATTAAGGTGTGGTACCGTGAGTCAAGCGTTTGAACGTACTAAACATATGCCGAGAAATATGGTAAATCGGTAAGCCTAGTACCTGAGTGAACCTGCCCGCAGACATACCTCCTCACGCGACCTGAGACGTAGTCTCCCATTCCGGTTATGGTGGGTACAAGTGCGGTCACTGCACGACGGCCAGTCGGGGTCAGTGAGGCATTGTACGCCAAGGCGGTGAGACCTGATCTGTTGCCAGGGAATCGATGGGGACGGTTGATGTGTGTGGGGACGGAGTGCCCCTGCATGTCGTGTGTTTAGGTTTACCTTGCAAGGTTTAAAAACTCGATTCGAATCGTCTGCTTCTCGCAGCTAATGAGACTGCTTGATCCATGCTGCTACATTGAGTAATAAGTGGAAATGAGGTGACTGGCAAAAGATGTTGATTGGTAAAAATGTTTGATACCATGTATGCTTAGCTAGGTACACATTTAGTCTAAAGGATTCTACTAAAACTTGAAAAGCTAAAACTTGTTTTTAGAAACTCAGCTAGTGCTTTTGGCAACCAAACCCCACAGCCAAACAGCTGCATGTCTAGAGGTAGAGGAGTATAGACTCCTCACACCGGGTAAGTCTAGCTGAGTATTAGTATACTCAGCCTTGCTTGTGGCACAATTTTTGCAGGTACTCCTTAGGATGATTTGTTGCTGGTGTGACTTGGCCTCCATCCCTGCCACCGGGATAGATGGTCGAGTGGGTTACTGCTTCCGCAGGATAGGACCAGGAGGAGTAGCGTGGCCAGGCTTCGCCATGCTACTTGGTTCTTCTCCGTTAGTTATTTCCGCTGCATTAAAATTTATGGTTATTATTTCTGAAACTCCGATAATGTAATCACTAATGATACTTATTAAAATTGTGGTATTATGTTTTATTGTATTTCTCTGTGCCTCACCTTCGAGTGAGCTAGTGGTATTCGATCCTGGATAAGTGGCTTTATCGGACTAGATCCGAGGGACTGACGGTTTATTCCTATTTAAGTGTGGTCTAGCCTCTGAGGCGGGACTTAGGCACTTAAGTTGGAATAATTCGGGCGGTTCCGCCACACTTCTCTCCTTCGTCAGCCCTCACAACAGACAAGTCCCAAAAATATCTGCCCCTCATATTGACAAGATGATTTTCTTTAATACTGGATTTACCAAAAACCGCATGGCTTGGTCGCCAAGGTCGATCTTCGGAATCTTCACCACCACTATCCACATCATAACTGTCACTGTTGTTGGGGCGAAGGCGAAGACGCCACCCTTCGCTCGAGGCCTTCACCGTACTCGCTGCACCAATGGTGATAAGACAACGGGCAGACTTACCCTTCGTCTCATACGCCGCCGACAGCAAGACCTGTGACGAGGTCGTCGCATCTCGCGACCTCGTCCAGAATGGAGGCCCGCGTGTGATCCGGCCCATTGTAACAGGCCCTGCATGGCCGTTGCGCGTTATGGGCCTAAATTGTAAAGGCCTCCCTGTAATTACATCTGTAACCCCGCTTTATGGGAATATTCCGGGGATAACCTAGGTGTCTGAGGGCACATGCGTCCTTAACACGGGACGCTAGGCACTCAGATACCTATAAATACCCCCGCACAGTGCCCTTGAGAGGCTGGATTAACAGAGCTATTGCCAGCACGTGCAAAAAACCTATTTGCGTTACTACACTTCCCCGTTGGATCAACTTGCGCCAGTGAGCAAGTCCCAACATTTGGCGCCCACCGTTCGTGCTACGAAAAAAACCACCCACGATGGCACCCAAGAAAGCTAGCTTGAAGGCTGACGAGGCTGCGAAGGCAGCACTGCTGGCCGCAAAAAAGGGCAAGGCCCTCGCCCTCACCCACTCCACCCACCAAGAGGCTACTGAAGACGACGTTCTCCGCACCTGCGAAGACGACGCTCACCGCACCTACGGCCCTGAAGGACAGCCGCAACCTCCCCCAGGCTTCGCTCCACCAGAGGGCACGGACTTCACCGAGGACAGCGAAGTCATCGGCGTCTCCGCAGAAGAACAGCTACAGCTGCGCGCCCTGCGCATCAAGAACCGCAATCTCTAGAAGCAAAAAGAGATACTTGAGGCCAAGCGCCAACGCGTGTCTGCACTAGCCAAGGTGCGGCAAATGATACGAGACGAAGAGCAGAAGGCCTAGGAGCTCGAGCAAGAGATCCCGCTAATGCAGCGCGAAGGCCACTTTGGCCTGCAATAAGGGCCACCCCTGCAACAGCGCGCACAAGTCGAAGACCTGCACTTTCCCCACCGCGACCGTGCCATCCCACACGCCGCGGCATTCCAAGGTGTCAACTACCTCGACGAGCGAAGTCCCCTGGCGCCACACCTGCAAGTGACACCCTGGCCTGCCAACTTCCGGGCAGGGACCTATCCCAAGTACAACGGCAGCACTGACCCAGCACAGTACATCATGAGTTATCAGGTCGCCGTTGCATCCTCCGGAGGGGACGACGCCACGATGGCCAAGTCTTTCATCATCGCCCTCGAGGGCCTAGCACTCACCTGGTTCACCAGGTTGTCCCCGTTGTCCATTGACTCCTGGAGAAGCCTTCGGGACAAATTCCTGCTCAACTTCCAAGGGTACCGCCTAGACACCGACGCCTTGGCCGAACTCTCACTCTGCAAGCAGCTGGAAAAGGAGACTCTGTGGGAGTACTATCGCAAATTTCTGACACTCAAGTCACAGCTACCCTCGGTCGATGACCAAATCGCTATCCACTACGCCATCAGTGGCCTTCGGGCCGGCGTCCTCTACAGCCACTGCATCAGGGATCCGCCCAAAAACCTCCAAGAGTTGTACCAACTATTTGAAAAATATGCCAAATCCGAAGAACTCCACCAGCGCAAAATTGAGTCTTAGAGGAAACCCAAAGATGTTCCACAGCCCAGCCGCACGTGGACGAGGACTCCGCAGCCAGACTCCGGTCGGGACGGCCGCAATCAGCAGCAGATGCACAACATCGCCAACCAGCACCCCGCTGGTGAGGCCCCTCGCCGCCAGGAATATCCCCCCAGGGCCGCGGAAACGGAACTCACGGACGAGGCCGGGGACGTGCGCAACCGCCGCGTCGATTTTACTACCTGTTTCACGACGAAGACTGCGCCCACCAAACCAGAGACTGCCCAGAGACGAAGGCCACCAGAGACAGGATGGCACGGGCGCAACCAGCCGACAACCCTAGAGTTGTCGCACACACATATCAGCAGCCCCCTCCACCATACATCCACGCCCCCGCTCCGCATCCACTGCACCACGCATACCAACACCACCAGGAAGTACAAATCGTACCTCCCCCACCCCCTCTTCCACATCAGCAACAACAAAACATCCACCACCCCCATGCCCCGAAACAAGAGGACTTCGCCGATCAGCCGTATCGCGGAGTCATACATATGATTACCGGGGGGTCCAGCACCGACTTCGACACAAAGCGGCAGAAGAGGGATCACTACCGCAGCATCAACCACGTCGCCGTCACCAGCCCGGTCATGCAGACAAAGTGGTCCCACGTGCCATTGACCTTCGACGCCCGAGACGTCGATCTGCGCAGCGCCCCCCCACATCGATGCCATGGTCATCAACTGTAGCGTGGCAGGCTGGGACTTGCACAAAGTCTTGGTCGACAATGGCAGCCAGGCGGACATCATCTTCCTCCATGCCTTCGATCGAATGGGCATAAGCCACGGCCTACTCAATCCCTCGGACAACCCCCTATACGGCTTCGGCGGCAAGGGCACCTTTCCCGTCGGCAAGATAGAGTTGCCCCTCTCCTTCGGTGTAGCACCCAATGCCCAAAGCGAGCAGATCACGTTCGACATTGTCGATATGGTGTACCCGTACATCGCCATAATGGGCCGGGGCTCCATCAATAAGTTTGAGGCAGCTATCCACGGACTTTACCTATGCATGAAGATCCCGGGTCCCGGAGGCGCCATCACAGTTTACGGCAACCAACAGGTTGCGTAACATAGAAAGAGACTTCATCCCCGGGCAAAGAAACGTGCACTGCCTCACGGCCCAACGCGAAGTCCCCGAGCCCGCCAATCCAACCGCCAAGGGGCATGAAAAGGCACAGCTATAGAGCAACGACGGGACCAAGACCGTCCCTCTCAACCCGGCAATGCCCCAGCAGATGGTTACCATCAATGAAGACCTCACTTCGCACTACGAAGAGCGGCTCCTCTGCTGTCTATCCAAGAATAAAGACGTCTTCGCCTGGTCCGCCCTCGACCTGGTCAGAGTTAGTCGCTCCATCATCGAGCACGGCCTAGGAATTGACCCTTCAGTGAGGCCGAAGAAACAACGGCTACGCAAGATGTCTAACAAAAAGACAGAAGCCGCCAAGGCCGAGGTGCATCGCTTGCTCGAAGCCAAGTTCATCGAGCCGATCGCCTACCCCACATGGCTCGCCAATGTGGTGATGGTGCAGAAAAAGAGTGGAAAATGGCGGATGTGCATAGACTTCACCAGTCTTAACAAGGCCTGCCCCAAGGACAACTTCCCGCTGCCCCGAATCGACAAAATCGTCGATAGCGCAGCCGGGTGCGAAGTCATGTCACTCCTCGACTGCTTCTCCGGCTACCACCAAATATATATGAAGGAGGAGGACAAGACAAGCACCAGCTTCATAACACCCTTCGGCACATATTGTTTCATTAGAATGCCGGAGAGACTCAAGAATGCCGGGTCCACTTTCTCTCGACTCACCAAAACAGTGCTCGAGAGCCAGATCGGCAGAAATATCTTCACATATGTGGACGACATCGTTGTTGCCAGCAGAAACAAGGCAGACCACCTGGCCGACCTCGCTGAAACGTTCGCAAGCATGCGAACCGCACGACTTCGCCTCAATCCTGAGAAGTGCGTTTTCGGGGTCCGCCAGGGAAAGATCTTGGGCTACCTAGTATCACACCGCGGAATTGAGGCCAACCCAACCAAAATCCAGGCAATCATCAATATGACGCCCCCGCAGTCAGCCAGAGAGGTGCAATGACTGACGGGCAGGTTGACCGCCCTCAATAGATTTATCTCCAAGTCCGTGGAGCGGAGTCTACCGTTCCTCAAAACACTCCGCGGCGCAAAAGACTTCGCATGGGGGCCAGAACAGGCGGCGGCCTTCGCCGCACTAAAATAGTACTTGTCGGAGCTGGCGGTTCTCACGAGCCCTGACCCTTCGCTACCCCTATTGCTCTATGTCGCGGCTTCGCCACATGCGGTCAGTGCAGCACTGGTTCAAGAGCAGACCAGAGAGGGCACAACCAAGCAGCGTCCAGTTTACTACGTCTCTGAAGTGCTCACAACATCAAAATGCAACATGACAGAGCTGGAAAAGATCGCCTACGCAGTCGTGATGGCCTCGCGCAAATTGCGCCATTATTTCGAGGCATTCAAGGTACGGGTTACCTCAGACAGAGGACTCGGCGAGCTGTTTAGAAACCCGGAGGCGTCAGTACGGATTGCCAAGTGGGCAGCCGAACTCTCCGGCTATCACATCACATTCGAACCCAGGACAGCCATCAACTCGCAAGTCCTGGCAGACTTCGTCGTAGACTGGACTGGTCCAATAACGCAACCGGAGCCATCCGCAGAAAAAATATGGACAATCCATTGTGACGGCGCATGGTGCCATGCGGGGGCAGGCGCCGCCGCAGTTATTACTTCGCCCATCGGGATCAAGCATAAATACGCAGCGTGCCTCAGCTTTGCGTTGGAGTCTGATAAGTGCACCAATAACATAGCAGAATACGAGGCTGTCATCCTCGGCCTTCGCAAGCTAAGGGCACTCGGCGTCACCGCCTGCATCATCAAAACAGACTCCAAGGTAGTCGCTGGCCAGGTCGAGAAAGACTATGCAGCGAGGGACCCCGCACTCATGCAGTACCTCGCGGCCATCCGCAGCCTCGAAAGGCAATTCAAGGGCTTCACGCTACAGCACGTGGACCGAGCCAAGAATGAGGAGGCCGATGCTCTACCAAGGCAGCCGCCAGGGGCGAAGCCCTACCCTCCGACGTGTTCTACCACGTCATCGGCACGCCAGCCGTCCGCAGCCCTGAAGGGCTCCAAATAACCAACGACAGCGAGGGCCACCGCATAATCAACCTCATCATGACCGAAGACTGGCGGGCACCAATAACCCTGTACCTGCAGGGGTACTATCACCCAATCGACAGCAATGAGGCCAAGCGCCTCAAACACCGAAGCCAGGACTTCACACTGATCGAGGGCCAACTTTACAAGAAGGGGGTCAGTCAACCGATGCTTAAGTGCGTCACCGAGACCGAAGGCGTCCAAATTCTGCGCGAAGTCCACAATGGGACCTGCGGCTTGTAAAGCCCAAAATTGGTAGAGAAAAAAAATGAGAAGAGGATTTGAGGAAAAAGGAGAAAGAAAGAAAGAAATAATATAAATGTAAAACAAAATTTATAAATACACAAACTCAACCATACTGGTATGATTGAAATTTATCTATAATTTGAGTACAAATTCAAAGTCATACTTGGAATTCAAATTGGGAATTGAAAAATAAAAAGAAAAGAAAACCGAAAAACAGAAAATATAAAAAGAAAAGGAATACTATACCTAACTGGGCCGGCTACCTCCCATTCGGCCCATTCAGGGAAGCCACCGCGCGCCCAGCCCAACTCTGCATCCCGCGCTCGTTCCTCCCCTCGCTGACGGGCGGGACCCACTTGTCAGCCTCCACACCGCACTCACGCACGCCACTTCCTCTGTCCCGCGGGACCCACTGGCCGGTCCGTTTTCCCCGCGCCTCGCTCACCTGTTGTTTCGCTGCCTCGTGGGGCCCCTGCGTCAGAAGTCCGTCTTCCCCGTGCTCCTATCCTCTGTAACAGATCGCGTAGTGCTCGCCGCCATACTCGGGGAAGCGTGGTCGACCCTTATCCATCCCGTGCCGGGTCCGCGGGAGATAAATTGATTCCCTCTGCGACCTTCTCCACTTCACCGTCCACCTCGCGTCGACCCTAGCCATCCTCTATTGCAATCCGACGGCGCCGCAACATCAGACCACCGCCGTGGCCGCGGACTCGCACCTACGCCGCCGCTCTTGGGTTCAATAGTGGTCTGGTGGGGTTCGCCTGTGCTGGGCGGAAGTTTTCGTGGTGCGGTGGAGTTGGAATATCAACTGTAGCACCGTCAATTTCTCACCAGAGCTGCGTCCGGTCCGCCTGCCCGCGCGACACCGTGGCCGGGCCCCTGCACTACGCATCCTCGGTAAGAAAGCCATCCCTCGTGTTCGTCCTGCTTCCCGCATGGTAAATCTCGATTCAATTTGAGGCTTAGCACCTGGGGAACACCGATTCCACCTCACCGGAGTTCAACCGGGTGGGAATCGCGGCGGCGCCGCCGTCTTGGTAGGTCGGGGGGGGGAGAAGAGAGATTCGCGCCCGTTGATCATCGCGTGAACGGCTGCGATTAGATCTGCGCGTACCCGTTCGCCACTTTAGGTAGGAGCCGTTGATTTGGAATCGTGCGGTCGGGGGGGATCAAGGCTACTTTGAATCCGGGGCGCTGGTATACAATCGGACGGCAGTCTCGTGTGACCGGTTTGGGCCTTGGGCCTATCTAATCCACGCCGTCGGGCTCTAATCGGATGGCCGTAGTGTCCTCATACCTCTTCGTCGAAGCCGTTTTCTAAAAGAGTCCCTCGGGTTTTAGATAAATAACCCGCGGTCCATTGTGCGGGTGATCTGAGTCTTAGAAGATTTTACCCAGAGCCCCCTGCGGTTCTCAGATTTTGAGGCCCAGTCCAGTCAACACGAAAACCAGAGAAAGTAAATAGAAAATGAATTTTTAATATGAAAATAATTACTAGAACTTAATAAATTCATAGAAAATTCATACTAACTCCAAATTCATCCATTCCAGTTCCTAAAGTTTTGTAATATTATTATCTATCACCTAGAGCCTCTGTTATGTCATGAAAACAGTATGAAAGATTATTTCACACTTAATCCCATTTAAAACACATAAAACTTTTGAAAATTCATAACTTAAAATCTATAACTCCAAATTTAATGATTCCAGTTCCTGTGACCTTAGTTTAATGTCTAGATTATTACTGTGCATTTTATTTACATGTTTGTTGTAATGTTAATTTTTGCCTATACCATGTTTGTTTGAATTGCTACGACTAGCAGTGAGGTCACGTGTCACCTGAAGATCATCCTGGTACCTGGATTCTCAAGGCCCAGGCAAGTTGTGCCCTTGATCACTTCTTTTCACCTACTCATGTTCTAATTAATCATAATGATCTGCATAGGTTAATTTTGATGGGACCCAATAGGTTACCCTAGTTTGTCTATCTTTATACCTTGTTTACCACTGAACTTTTGGGTAGTACTTGCTAGTGCTATATGTGGTTTTGGGTATGAAGATTACACTATTCATGATTATACTCTTGTTATCAGTTGTTATTTATTGTTCATGATAAGATCATTATGTTAATTGGAACATGGAGAACCACCCGGGAAAACAGTGCTACCACAAGGGTGGAATGGGACGCCCTTGGCCGATTAATTAGGAAAGCTAGTGGAAGACTACCTTTCCCGAAAGGGGCAAGGGCAGTAGGGGAGTGGTCAGTGTAGGGAGGCCCTCGGGAGGATTTTGCTGCGATGGCGGTCCTGCAAGGGATTCCTGCACTGGAACTTCCTATAAACTGTAGCGGGTTTTCTGAAGCTAGTGGAACTTTGTAAAGGCCTCGTAGTGTTACCCTGCCTCGCCTCCTCGGTAGAGGTGTATGGGATTGGCCGTCTCTTGGCAGATGGGTAACATGACTTGTGGGTAAAGATGCGCAACCTCTGCAGAGTGTAAAACTGGTATACTAGCCGTGCTCACGGTCATGAGCAGCTCGGACACTCACATGATTAATTTATGGAACTAAATTCAATTTGTCATATGCATTGCATCGCAGGTGATGTTGATACTTTTGTTCAACTATTTAAATGGGTTGGTATTTACTTATACTTAGTAACTGCTAATAAAATTTTGACCAACTTTAAAAGCAATGCTCAGCTCTAACCATCTTCTTTGGTAAGCCTTACACTTCACGTGAGCTCCCACCTTCGGCGAGTTCATGCACATTATTCCCCACAACTTGTTGAGCGATGAACGTATGTGAGCTCACTCTTGCTGTCTCACACACCCCATAGGTCAAGAACAGGTACCGCAGGATGAAGCGCTGGAGGATGCTTCGAAGTGTTCGTGAGAGATCTAGGCCATCGTCTCCCAGTCAACTTTGGGTTGCTGGACCGTTGTCTCCCTATAATGTAATTATTTATTTTGTATAGAATTCCTGTTATATATAAAGATGTGACATTCGATCCTGTGCCACTATACATCATATGTGTGAGACTTGGTCCCAGCATACCTGGTGTTTATGTTCGCGCCCGGGTTTTGGACCCCTAAAATCCGGGTGTTACAGAAGTGGTATCAGAGGAATGTTGACTGTAGGACGAAACCTAGATAGAACTGGACAACCAATACTTACTTACCTTGGCTACTCTGATCTTTTCTAAACTTGTCTTAATCTTTTCTCATCTATTTCCGCTTCACTCTGATCATTCTTACCTTATCCTTCTAAAGACAAACTTGGATTTCACACTTTGAAATCCTGTGCTTAAAGTGACCTTTAGGAATAGGAGACCTACTCTTAGGAACAAAAACAAAACTAATTATAGATATCTATGTATTTGAATGTTTGTTCTTATGATACTTGCCTGATTTGGATCTTTGATTGAGTGTGATGAGTTGTGGAATAATGTCCACAATTGCATCTGCATATACACATAGGTATAAAAATATATTTATAAAATAACTAGACAACCTAGATTGTCCCCATTGGAACATATCTAGCTTAAGAGATTTATCTTATCCTAAAAGCTCTCATTCTAACCAATTCATCTTATCTTAAAAGATTCTCCCTTATCTTAATAGATCCATCTTATCTCGAAAAAGATTCTAACCTTTCGTACCAGATCTAACTGACCTCAAAAGATTCTACCTTATCCTCATGGATTCATCGTACCCTAATTAGCATATTTATCCTAGTCTAAAATATCAACCATGATCTAATTCAAAGTAATTAGATATTGTCTAGACTAATCCGGTGATACCAATCTAGATCCCATCTAATCTAATATGATCCAATCTAAAGTGAGTTATTTAATAAATTAGTTAGTACTAGTGAAATGGATTAGACCTCACTCCTATAAAAATGATTTAAGCTAAATTGATGCCCTAGATTAACTTGACCATATACATATGCAACTACCTTACCCATCCGATAGTTGCATAATCCCTCTGTGTTAACACTAATAGAGCTTCTGACCTACCTACACCGTATACCCCATCCTATCTCAAAAGATTCTAACATATCCTAACAAGATAAATGTTACCCTGATAAATCTATCTAACTTAAACTAGTCTAATCTAGATCATATCTAATTTAATATGGTCTAATCTAGTGTGAGTTACTTAATGCTAGTAGAAAGGATAAGGCCATACTCCTAAATCACTTAAGCCTAATTTGGAGACTTATATCAACTTGGCCATACACAACAACTCGACCTATATAACAAGTTACATAACTTACCCAATCAATAGAGTCTTAATGGATTGCATAATCTATCAACCGCCACCTGACAACAAACCAGATTTTGACCTACATCATGTAGTCTATCTCACCCATATATATCTCTCATCTTGACAGATTCTATCTTACCCTTGGATATTCACCTTATACGATTGGTTACCCCAATCTGGACATAAAACAAAGATTAAGCCCTACTAAAGAATCTTCAGATTATAACCAGCTACTAGCTTATTTATTCCGCTTATTGAATAATTCCCTTTGCAAAACTATTACCATATGCTTCTAACTTTCATGGTCAATACCAGGAAAGGAAAGATTATCACGCAACAGCAAACAGAAATGAATTCTCCAAATCCTCCACCTATTGAAACCGAACAAGTGGTTGCTGCCCAAAGACTGGTAATACAACAATTAACAGACCTGGTGACCGAGATGCAAACCAGATAAGACAACAACGCGAGGCAATACGTCAGGTCCGCCAAGAAATAAGGCAAGCACGGTTGGAGAGACAACAACAACAACAACCTCCACTACCACCACCAGCTCCACCAAGCTACATAGATATAAATTATGATGATTTGTAAGATCTAGATGTTACTTTAGTTAGTAGATGATATGATATTATTTTAGAAGGAACAATAAGGTCTATTGACCCTATGTTTTGTTAAAGAATTATACCTCATGCTGAGATTTCTTTGTTTGTGCATATGTTCCGAGAACAATATACATCCCTTTTCTTACAA
This sequence comes from Zea luxurians, assembly GCA_029449295.1. Taxonomy (NCBI): domain Eukaryota; kingdom Viridiplantae; phylum Streptophyta; class Magnoliopsida; order Poales; family Poaceae; genus Zea; species Zea luxurians. The sequence goes on along the minus strand of JAOPSE010000023.1, from coordinate 29,445,967 downwards.
ATCTCGAGGACGAGATTATTTTTAAGGGGGGTAGGATTTGTAAAGCCCAAAATTGGTAGAGAAAAAAAATGAGAAGAGGATTTGAGGAAAAAGGAGAAAGAAAGAAAGAAATAATATAAATGTAAAACAAAATTTATAAATACACAAACTCAACCATACTGGTATGATTGAAATTTATCTATAATTTGAGTACAAATTCAAAGTCATACTTGGAATTCAAATTGGGAATTGAAAAATAAAAAGAAAAGAAAACCGAAAAACAGAAAATATAAAAAGAAAAGGAATACTATACCTAACTGGGCCGGCTACCTCCCATTCGGCCCATTCAGGGAAGCCACCGCGCGCCCAGCCCAACTCTGCATCCCGCGCTCGTTCCTCCCCTCGCTGACGGGCGGGACCCACTTGTCAGCCTCCACACCGCACTCACGCACGCCACTTCCTCTGTCCCGCGGGACCCACTGGCCGGTCCGTTTTCCCCGCGCCTCGCTCACCTGTTGTTTCGCTGCCTCGTGGGGCCCCTGCGTCAGAAGTCCGTCTTCCCCGTGCTCCTATCCTCTGTAACAGATCGCGTAGTGCTCGCCGCCATACTCGGGGAAGCGTGGTCGACCCTTATCCATCCCGTGCTGGGTCCGCGGGAGATAAATTGATTCCCTCTGCGACCTTCTCCACTTCACCGTCCACCTCGCGTCGACCCTAGCCATCCTCTATTGCAATCCGACGGCGCCGCAACATCAGACCACCGCCGTGGCCGCGGACTCGCACCTACGCCGCCGCTCTTGGGTTCAATAGTGGTCTGGTGGGGTTCGCCTGTGCTGGGCGGAAGTTTTCGTGGTGCGGTGGAGTTGGAATATCAACTGTAGCACCGTCAATTTCTCACCGGAGCTGCGTCCGGTCCGCCTGCCCGCGCGACACCGTGGCCGGGCCCCTGCACTACGCATCCTCGGTAAGAAAGCCATCCCTCGTGTTCATCCCGCTTCCCGCATGGTAAATCTCGATTCAATTTGAGGCTTAGCACCTGGGGAACACCGATTCCACCTCACCGGAGTTCAACCGGGTGGGAATCGCGGCGGCGCCGCCGTCTTGGTAGGTCGGGGGGGAGAAGAGAGATTCGCGCCCGTTGATCATCGCGTGAACGGCTGCGATTAGATCTGCGCGTACCCGTTCGCCACTTTAGGTAGGAGCCGTTGATTTGGAATCGTGCGGTCGGGGGGGATCAAGGCTACTTTGAATCCGGGGCGCTGGTATACAATCGGACGGCAGTCTCGTGTGACCGGTTTGGGCCTTGGGCCTATCTAATCCACGCCGTCGGGCTCTAATCGGATGGCCGTAGTGTCCTCATACCTCTTCGTCGAAGCCGTTTTCTAAAAGAGTCCCTCGGGTTTTAGATAAATAACCCGCGGTCCATTGTGCGGGTGATCTGAGTCTTAGAAGATTTTACCTAGAGCCCCCTGCGGTTCTCAGATTTTGAGGCCCAGTCCAGTCAACACGAAAACCAGAGAAAGTAAATAGAAAATGAATTTTTAATATGAAAATAATTACTAGAACTTAATAAATTCATAGAAAATTCATACTAACTCCAAATTCATCCATTCCAGTTCCTAAAGTTTTGTAATATTATTATCTATCACCTAGAGCCTCTGTTATGTCATGAAAACAGCATGAAAGATTATTTCACACTTAATCCCATTTAAAACACATAAAACCTTTGAAAATTCATAACTTAAAATCTATAACTCCAAATTTAATGATTCCAGTTCCTGTGACCTTAGTTTAATGTCTAGATTATTACTGTGCATTTTATTTACATGTTTGTTGTAATGTTAATTTTTGCCTATACCATGTTTGTTTGAATTGCTACGACTAGCAGTGAGGTCACGTGTCACCTGAAGATCATCCTGGTACCTGGATTCTCAAGGCCCAGGCAAGTTGTGCCCTTGATCACTTCTTTTCACCTACTCATGTTCTAATTAATCATAATGATCTGCATAGGTTAATTTTGATGGGACCCAATAGGTTACCCTAGTTTGTCTATCTTTATACCTTGTTTACCACTGAACTTTTGGGTAGTACTTGCTAGTGCTATATGTGGTTTTGGGTATGAAGATTACACTATTCATGATTATACTCTTGTTATCAGTTGTTATTTATTGTTCATGATAAGATCATTATGTTAATTGGAACATGGAGAACCACCCGGGAAAACAGTGCTACCACAAGGGTGGAATGGGACGTCCTTGGCCGATTAATTAGGAAAGCTAGTGGAAGACTACCTTACCCGAAAGGGGCAAGGGCAGTAGGGGAGTGGTCAGTGTAGGGAGGCCCTCGGGAGGATTTTGCTGCGATGGCGGTCCTGCAAGGGATTCCTGCACTGGAACTTCCTATAAACTGTAGCGGGTTTTCTGAAGCTAGTGGAACTTTGTAAAGGCCTCGTAGTGTTACCCTGCCTCGCCTCCTCGGTAGAGGTGTATGGGATTGGCCGTCTCTTGGCAGATGGGTAACATGACTTGTGGGTAAAGATGTGCAACCTCTACAGAGTGTAAAACTGGTATACTAGCCGTGCTCACGGTCATGAGCAGCTCGGACACTCACATGATTAATTTATGGAACTAAATTCAATTTGTCATATGCATTGCATCGCAGGTGATGTTGATACTTTTGTTCAACTATTTAAATGGGTTGGTATTTACTTATACTTAGTAACTGCTAATAAAATTTTGACCAACTTTAAAAGCAATGCTCAGCTCTAACCATCTTCTTTGGTAAGCCTTACACTTCACGTGAGCTCCCACCTTCGGCGAGTTCATGCACATTATTCCCCACAACTTGTTGAGCGATGAACGTATGTGAGCTCACTCTTGCTGTCTCACACACCCCACAGGTCAAGAACAGGTACCGCAGGATGAAGCGCTGGAGGATGCTTCGAAGTGTTCGTGAGAGATCTAGGCCATCGTCTCCCAGTCAACTTTGGGTTGCTGGACCGTTGTCTCCCTATAATGTAATTATTTATTTTGTATAGAATTCCTGTTATATATAAAGATGTGACATTCGATCCTGTGCCACTATACATCATATGTGTGAGACTTGGTCCCAACATACCTGGTGTTTATGTTCGCGCCCGGGTTTTGGACCCCTAAAATCCGGGTGTTACACGGCTCCCACGTAGGGCCTAGGGCCCTAGCGGCAAAGGTGATTTGCCAAGGTTTCTACTGGCCCGCCATGATTTGCGCCGCAAATCGGGTCGTCAGATCCTGCGAAGCCTGTCAGAAATTTTCCCCACGCTCGGGACGCCCCTCGCAGTTCACGAAGCTGATCGCCCACACGTGGCCCCTTCAGCGCTGGGGCCTAGACATTGTCGGGCCCCTGCCCACGGCTCACGGGAACCTCAAGTTCACCTTCGTCGTCGTTGAATACTTCACCAAATGGATTGAAGCGAGGGCAGTATCCACTATCACATCGAAGACAGCCCAGAAATTCTTCTGGCAAAATATTGTTTGCCGCTTCGGAGTACCATCCGAGCTCACGGTCGACAACGGCAAGCAGTTCGACAACCAAGATTTCAAAGATTTCTGCTTCTCCATCGGCACTAAGCTTGCCTTCGCCTCCTTGTACCATCCCCAGTCCAACGGAGTCGTGGAGCGCGCCAACGGCAAAATTTTCACAGCCGTCAAGAAAATGCTCCTCGATGACAAAAAAGGCAAGTGGCCCGACCTGTTACCCGAAGTGGTCTGGGCGCTGAACACAACTGAGTGCAGGGCGACTGGGTTCACCCCCTTCCGCCTATTATACGGATCGGAGGCCATGACTCCGCAAGAAATAAAACATGGGTCGCCTCGGACAGCCGCGTCGGCCGTCCCCGACGTAGACGAGCCGACTTCGAAGGACCTCATCGACGGAGACCGCGTCTTCGCCCTACAGGCTCTGGACAAATACCAAGCCCAGACAAAAGCATGGCGCGACCATGCAGTCATCCTGAGGGAATTCAGCGAAGGGGACCTCGTACTCGTCCGGACAGCTCGGACAGAGTCCAGGGGCAAGCTGGAGCCCAAGTGGGAGGGCCCTTTCATTGTCAAGATGAAGGCATCCCCCAGCGCATACAGGCTCGCAACGCCAAACGGCGAAGATTTGGAGCATTCCTGGAACATCAACAATCTCCACAAATTTTATGTTTGACTCATCAGGGCCAGCTCGCCCTTGTAATTCGCAAAAACAATTTTATTCTGGCCCGCACTCTTTTCCTCCCGGGGGGTGAGGTTTTTAACGAGGCGGAGTCATGTAATATACGAGTGAAAAATCCCCCGCAAAAATCTACGTCAAAAAAAGACCGCGCCGACGGTCTTCGACATTCGACCAATACAAAGTCACCGCGAGGCCAAGCGCTAGCTACCCTCGCGTGCGACAATCCGCGCAGAAGTCGCCTAAGGGTGCAGCCGGACTAGCACAACAAGTGCAAAAATCGAAGTCTTCCTCAAAAAAGACTATCCGTGCAGAAGTCGCCTAAGGGTGCAGCCGGACTAGCACAACAAGTGCAAAAATCGAAGTCTTCCTCAAAAAAGACTATCCGTGCAGAAGTCGCCTAAGGGTGCAGCCGGACTAGCACAACAAGTGCAAAAATCGAAGTCTTCCTCAAAAAAGACTATCCGCGCAAAAGTCACCTAAGGGTGCAGCCGGACTAGCACAACAAGTGCGAGAAATCAAAGTCTTCCGCGAAGACTATCCGCGCAAAAGTCGCCCAAGGGTGCAGCCGGACTAGCACAACAAGTGCAAAAATCGAAGTCTTCCTTAAAAAAGACTATCCGCGCAAAAGTCGCCTAAGGGTGCAGCCGGACTAGCACAACAAGTGCGAGAAATCAAAGTCTTCCGCGAAGACTATCCGCGCAAAAGTCGCCCAAGGGTGCAGCCGGACTAGCACAACAAGTGCGAAAAATCGAAGTCTTCCGCGAAGAGTATCCGTGCAAAAGTCGCCTAAGGGTGCAGCCGGACCAAGCACAACAAGTGCGAAAAAGACTACACCAAACCGTCCGCGCAAAGACTGACTACAAGCACGCCAGACAGACATAACAAATACACCAGACCAAGTGCGCAACGCCTTCGTGAGCATAGCCGAATGTGCGAAGGCACACATCCTCATCATACAAGCCATCACATATGTACAGCGAGGGCATCCCATTTTACATCGGCTCAACCTTCGGAATAATTCCCATCTCCCTATAGTTAAACAGCATTATCCTCAGCTCCTCACCCGCAAAAAGACCTCGTAGCTCCCCCTCACCTACACTCGCGGCGGCCGGCAAGGACAACAGTTCCTGCCTGCCAGCCCTGCCCACATGAAGCCGACCGCCGTCCGCCTCACTCACTCTACGCTTCGCAACCGCCCTTCGACGCCTACGCCCTGCACTTGGACCAGGCACAACTTCAGCATCCACAGCACGCGGCGAAGCATCCGCCGCTGCCACATCCAAGGCCGCAAAGTAATCCAAGTCCTCATCCGACGACTCTTCAGTCCACCCAACCGAACTCCCAGAGTCACCAAAATCAGAAAGCTTAGACGTAGATTCATCTGATTCATTCCCATCATCCACGGTCGAAGCCGCCAAAAAATTAGCAGTAGCGGCTGCGTGCGCAGGCCCAAAATCTTGAACCTGCGCAGCAACCAAGGTTCAGCAACATATGCAAAATTCTCTAACTACCCACACCCACTAAGCCACCTACGAAGACCCATCCATCGCAGGATCCTCCGCCACCATCTTCACAGGATCCTCAGCCCTCGGCGCAGCAGTTGGTGACGAGCCACCGCCGGCCGCAGTGGCTACGGGGGCATCAGGGGCGCCTTCGACGGTTTCTGGGGGCGGCGCCGGGGCGACCTCGGACACAGCCGCCACCGGGTTCAACTCTGAATCAGGCTACACGCTGTTCAAAGCCCCGAAGTCCTCCACTTTCTCGTTACGCGCCGCCTGAGACATAGCACGCAGATTCAGCAAGCCCACATATAGCCCACACTCAGCAACACTAAACAAGAGTCAAACATTACCTGACCCCTCGCCGTGTCGGACCGCTCCCTGTCCACCTCCTGACCGTGGGGACCCCACATCCGGTCGAAGAGGGCTCCCGCGGATTCCTTCACCACAGGGTCCTCAACCTTGTAGATCTCGCGCTCGAAATCCTCATCAGCTTGGTCGAAGACCTCATAGTGCCGGCACCCTTCGCGGGACAACGCGTTCATCGCCCCTTCGCAGGTGACCAGGGAGGCATAGGACATAAACCCCTCCACAATGGTGGGGAGCGCCAGCAACTCCTCCTGCAGCCACTCGAGGCAGCAAAGTCCGGGCTCTTGGTCTGGCACTTCAAAGTCAGCGGTCCGCGCGCCCAGCTCGTGGTATGAGTCCATAAGCTGTTTGCACGTCCGCTCAGCCTCCGAGCGCGTCGAAGCCTCGGCCCTCTCCACACGGGTCTGCGGAGCGTTGAACCGCTCCTCCCATTCCTCGGTGCGCTGTCTGGCAAGGCTACCCTCCACCCGCGCCAAATTGGCCTCCACCTGCGCAGACTGCGCCTTGGCGAGGGCCTCATTAGCCTCCCTTCTCTCCTCCGCCAGTTGGCGCCGGAGGTCAGCCCTCTCGCCCTCCAGCGCGGCCACCTTCTCCGCCAGCTTGCAGCACTTGCTGTCGGCGGCTGACTTTTCCCGGACGGCGTCAGCATGTTGCGTCCAAAGTCTATCGACTTCGGCAGACACAACCGCCGTAAGGGCCCCCGACGCCACGCGGTCAGCGAAGTCAGTCGCCTACAAGACACACATAAGTCCACAATCCCAACGAAACTGGTAAAAACCAAAGTCTAGCTCAACTTACCTGACTCAATGCCTCCTTCAGCCGGCGGGACACAGCGCCCGCCTCGTCCTCGACGGCAGTGAGCGCCGGAATCTCGCCACCGGCGCTAGGAGTGCTACCCCTCGCCGTAGGCCCCACGGCAGCTGCCACGGTCGCCACCGCAGGCAGAACAACAACAAGTTGCCCTTCGCCCGACCCTGCAACGCATCAACAGTAAAAAAACTCGGGCTAACGACTTACCAATGAGATAATCGTCCATGCTAATCTCGGTGGCGAAGTCGGCAACGCGCTTGCCCGGCGGAGGCAAGTCTCGGGCCTTCGCAGCTCCAGCCGGGGCAGGCTTGGTTCCGCCGGCGCTGGCCGCCTTCACGGCCTCCGGCACCCTGCTGGACCCGGGGGCGGCAGTCTTCGCCGCCAGCGTCGGCTGGCTGCCGCCGGGGGCAGCAGCCTTCGTAGTCCCCCGCGACCTCTTCGGCCTAGCCTCAGGCAGCCTGACGACTGCCTGGCACTTCTGTGCAGCTCTGTGATGATCCTTGTCCATCACTGCCAACACAACAGCAGCAATATTCCGTCCATAAGGAAACACTCTCCAGTCATGAACCATACGAGATGTAAAAAAGTCTTCGCCGGCCACGCGGGGGACAGGAACATTCTTAGGCCACCAACCCCCGGTAACCTTCAGCATCCGCGCCGAAGACTCCCGGAGCTCGGGCAAAGACATCCTCCCCCCGGGGGCCACGCATGTCCTCATCAATTCCCTAGCAAAACCATCGGAAACCCCCAGTCCTCCCGTAGCAGTACCTAGCTTCCTCTTCTTAGAGGATGGGGCTGCCGCCGGCGCGGGGTCGTCTCCAGTCTCTACCGCCAGTTTCTTCCCGCGACGATCCACGTCGTCTTGCCCGGGATAACCACCATACGGCAGACGGTTCAACTCGAAGACCCTGTTCAAGCGGTCGTTGGACCCGCGTATATCCCAGCTACGCTGGCCCTCCGTCTTCGGCACGTACCGACCAATGATCCGCATCGCCCCATCCTCCGCCTCACGCACAAATGCGGCAAGATCGCGGTTATGCAGATCCAGTGCGAAGGCGGGACTTCGCACCAGCATCCCACCACGGGAAGGCATCTGGCGAGGGCATACTTCGCCCAGCGCCCAGCCATGCGCCAAAGGCCACACCCCATACGCCACAAACTCCTCAACCAAGTCGCGCCCGCTACTCAGGCCGGCCGCGCACCGCAGGGCCCCTTCGTCTGCATCCTCCTCCGCCACTTCAAACTGCGGGTATGCTGAGTAATAATGCGAGCACATCTCGGCCACGGGGAGCCCTGGATGGTCCTCGACTGGGCCCTCCGCAACGTAGAACCAAAACTCATACCAGTTGCCCCATTTATTGCGGGCGCAAGGAACTAACTCATTGACCTCCATCGAAGTCTTGCCGGTCTTCGGCGTAAATGTACAGGACCCAAACTGAGCAACCTTATTTCCGATCATCCTTTTCTGCCAGTGCAGACAATAGTACTTCGCGAAGACTTTGACCGATGGCTGTCTGCCGTACGAAGTCGTCACCCAGACATATTTCGACAAGGCCACCATGGCATTCGGCATCAGCTGGTGGATCTGGACGTTGAATCTGCGCAGGACTTCTCCGACGAATCGATGCGCAGGCAGGCGAAGACCAGCGGCAAAGAACGCCTCAAAGACAACCAACTCGCCTTCCGGCTCGGGGACCTCCTCCGCCCCCGGGACACGAGCGACTCCGTTGCCAAAGTAACCAAGCCGCTGCATATCTTGCACGCGGACCGAGGACATCCGCGACACACCGAAATCCACCGTGTCGCCAGCGCGCAACTCCTCCGCTGCCACAGTGCTCAGTGTCTCCTCAGACGACGCGTCGGCCGGCGGCGTAGCGGCAGCAGAAGAAGAAGAGGTCGGCATCGCTACGTACCGTCGGCGGCGGCGGGCGGTCTGCTTCACACGAGCCAGATCTCCGGCGAACAAGAACAAGGAGGGCAGACGAGCAGCAAGAGGTTTGAGAAGGCGGTTAGGGTTTTTGCGGAGCACGGAAAGATAAAGTTCAAAACGCGCCGCCCCCCGTCCCTTTTTATACACAGGGCGCGGCTCTTCGGGAAACCCGCAATCCAACAGTACGACGTCAATCAACGGTCATGTCAAAAACCCCCACGGAACCACTTCGAGCGAGGGCAGCGTCTCCACCATCTAGCGACGTCTTCGGCACCAGATGACTTAGTCGAACTGGTCCCTCGGAGGGCAAATGTTGGGGCGAAGGCGAAGACGCCACCCTTCGCTCGAGGCCTTCGCCGTACTCGCTACACTAACGGTGACAAGACAACGGGTAGACTTACCCTTCGTCTCATACGCCGCCGACAGCAAGACCTGTGACGAGGTCGTCGCATCTCGCGACCTCGTCCAGAATGGAGGCTCGCATGTGATCCGGCCCATTGTAACAGGCCCTGCGTGGCCGTTGCGCGTTACGGGCCTAAATTGTAAAGGCCTCCCTGTAATTACGGTCTGTAACCCCGCTTTAGGGGAATATTCCGGGGATAACCTAGGTGTCTGAGGGCACATGCGTCCTTAACACGGGACACTGGGCACTCAGATACCTATAAATACCCCCGCACAGTGCCCTTGAGAGGCTAGATTAACAGAGCAATTGCCAGCACGTGCAAAAACCCTGTTTGTGTTACTACACTTCCCCGTTGGATCAACTTGCGCCAGTGAGCAAGTCCCAACAACTGTCACCAGTATCTTCAGATAAACCCTCCAAAATCTCCCTAGTAATCTTCTCTGTATTAGTCTTTGATATTGATTCAAGAAAGCCCAGATGCATCTCCTCAGAAAGGCTTAGCTTTGAATCACCAACAGCTTTCTTATCTTAAGACATCTTCGCAAACGCTGAGAAAGTGCTCTCGAAACCGAAGCTTAAAAATTTAAAAAGCCAACCAAGTGTTGTTGCGCGCAGGCTAAAAGCTGGGTGAGTAAAAGCAGATGGCAAGGGAGCGTGCCAAATAAACTGGTGGTGAGCTCTTATTTATACACCTAGTGTGTTGAAAACTGGAGGGTCCCGCTTGTCAAAGACTGTTGCTATTCTAGCAAAGGGAAGGTGTTTTTTTCGGACCTTCGGCTTAAAGCCTTCGTCCATATCGCAATATGAATTTATCATTCCAGCAAATTAATATTGCGAGGGGCTACTATTGGGGGCCTTCGGCTTCCGAAGGTCCTCAAAAACATGATTTGACAATGTTTTCCAAGTGAAATATGTGAACAGGTATCTTCGGAATCGGGTCACGAGTATACAAGAATATGGTCAAGACGAAGCTTGAGTAGGACGGAAGGCGATCATGACGAAGGATAAGATGATCACGAAGCTATGCGCAGAAAAACCTTCGGCATGACAGCAGAAAAGGGGAACCGACTTATATGATGAAAAGCCAAATTAGACCTCGAAGAATCACTATAGAGTTATTGATAAATGTAAAGGGCATTAATGTAATTCTCCACGGGCTGCGTCCTGTGCCTATAAATAGATGAACAGTACTCCCGTACTGTTCACGCTGATCTAGCATTTGCTTTTCGCATCACGCCTGTACCTTTACTTTTCGTCAATCCGAAGGTACATTTATAATTTGTTATTATGATTCTGATAATACAAAATAAAAAATAAGTTGATGATAATATCTGTATTATTATTCGTATTTCATATGTATTTCATATATGTATTCTTCTTCAACATCCATCAAACTTACGAAGGTCTCTTCCTTCATAACCTTCGTCCGGAATTCATTATATCTGAAAGGACATAATGTCTTGAAGGACGAAGGACTTTAACATTTAACACTTTTTATGTTGCCTTGTTCTTAACTCTTAGCATTTGAGAACAAGTCCCCAACATCTTCTTTAGCCAAAAATCGCATTTTGACAATTTGGCATAAAGGTGGTGCTCTCGCAGATGTCAAAGCACTACATGCAAATGCCCGGCATGTTCTTCTTCGTTCTTCGAGTACACCAGGATGTCATAGATGAAAACCACCATGAATTTGTCCAGTTCAGGCATGAACACAGAATTCATCAGATACATGAAATATGCTGGTGCATTAGTCAGCCCGAAAGACATCACCAAGAATTCATATAGCCCATATCTGGTTGAGAAAGCCGTCTTCGGAATATCGCTTGCTCGTATCTTGATTTGATGGTAGCCGGAGCGAAGGTCTATCTTGGAGAACACTTTGGCCCCGACCAACTGGTCAAAAAGAACATCGATACGAGGCAAAGGATACTAGTTCTTGACAGTCACCGCATTAAGAGGGCGGTAATCTATACACAGCCTCAAGCTTTCATCTTTCTTCTTTACAAACAAGGCTGGACATCCCTAAGGCGAAGTACTAGGGCGAATAAATCCCTTGTCCAGCAATTATTGCAATTGCTTCTTCAACTCTGCCAACTCAGCGGGTGGCATCCAGTATGGCCTTTTGGAAATTGGTGTTGTTCCCGGTTGCAACTCGATGGCGAATTCAATATCCCGGTCTGGTGGCATTCCTAGCAATTCGTCAGGGAAGACATCGGCATACTCACAGACCACTGGGATCTTCTTCAGAGGGGAATTGATTTCCACGATGCGGCTAGCTACATCAAGCACTACTTGGTGCAGGGTCATCCAATTAGCTCCCAGAATAATATCCACATTTTCCAAACCCAAAACAAGAAGGGTGGTCTTGACGATGTGGCTTCCCAGTTGAATAGGCACACTTTGGTTTAATTGATTAGTTGCAATTTTATCCCCAGGTGTGGCTATCATAAATGACCCTTTTGAGTGATAGAAAGGCAGTTGACATTTAGCACTGAACTTTTGGCTAATGAAACTATGAGATGCACCAGAATCAAACAGAATTAAAGCAGGTTGATTATAAACTGAAAAGATACCGGTCATGATGGGGGCTCCCTCAGGTACTTCCTCCAGAGTAGTGAAGTTGAGCTTCCCTTGCCCGACTTGTACCGTCTGCTTTCTTCCCTTGTCTTGATTTGGTGCTAGCATCTGCTTCTGCTGATTTCTTGGGCAATTCTTGGCATAGTGGCCCACATTGCCACAAGTGAAGCACTTGTTCCTATTGCCCTAGCGAAACTGCTGCTGCTGCGGAGGCTGATTGTTCCTTGGAGCAGGAGCCGGAAAGCGAGTGGGTGCCGTCTGCTGCTGTTGAGGTGGCCTGATCACCCATCTGCCTGCCTGCTGCTGAAAACCCCTGCTCTAATTGTGAGAAACAATCCAGAACCTCTGGGCCTGAGCGGATGGTGCTGCCATTGGTGCCTTTCTCTTCTTCTCTGCCCGGTGAGCTACAATATAGTCCTCCTGGGAGATGGCCAGGTTGAACAACTCATTGAAGCTATCAGCCCGGATAGTGTTGAGACATTCCCGTAGCTTGGTGTTGAGACCCCTGCGAAAGCGGTCTCTCTTCTTTTCATTAGAATCAGCATGGTAACCTGCATACTGGCACAGGTCATTGAAGGCCTGGGCGTATTGCAATACCGTGCGGGTTCCTTGATTAAGTGCCAGAAACTCATTCAGCTTGCGATCGAGAATGCCTGCTGGAATGTGGTGCCCTCTGAAAGCAGTCTTGAATTCCTCCCAAGATACCTCATGATCAGCGGGGAGCATAGCACGGAAGTGGTCCCACCAAGTCCGAGCAGATCCGCGAAGCTGCTGCGCGGCAAAGCGAGTCTTGGTAGCATCAGGGCAGTCTCTCGTGAGGAGGGGAAACTTGGACTCAACGACGCGGAGCCACATGTCAGCGTCCAACGGATCCTCTGCCTTGGTGAACAAGGGTGGCTGCGTGCTCAGGAACTCCTGGTAGGTTGCCGCTGCCGGAGGTCTCTGATGCTGTTCTCCACCATGCTGCTGAGGGTGGGGCTGGCGCTGCAAGAGCTATCGCAGAATCTCATTTTGCTAGGCCATCAGCTCCTGCACTGTGGGAGCTAGAGGAGGTGGCGGAGGAACTTGCTCGTTATGCCCGCGACGATGCCTAGCTGCCATCTGAAAACAGAGATTGTCGCCATCGTTATCCCAACTCATAATTTCGAATGACAAGCCATTATCTCATATGGAAGGAAAAATACCATAATCATAACATTAGGTTCGAAACGAAGATAACATGGTTACAAACATCCCACAAATTTCAAAAGTTCATAGGGTTACATCAATTTAGGGGAGAGTACCTGTAAGCCTAGTCCAAAATCTGACATTAACTAAGCTCGCGTAGGTTTCTATCCGCCTAAAGCGTCAAAGTGACTGATCAACCCTGAGTGGTGGAAGCGACACTGGATGCGGGTGAAGGGGGCATCGCGAAGGTAGTTCCATTGGCACCAGGGGCTGGTCCTAACTCTTCGGGAGCCTCTTCTCCCTCGCTTCCAGCCTCATTGGCCTCCATCTCCAAGTGGTGCATGTCCAGGTGGTCATTGGCTTCTTCGAGTTCCCGCTGCACATCATGGAGCTGGTTCACCAAGACATCAATAGTGTTGTCTCGGATCTCCACCTGCTGCTCCAAGGTGGTAATGCGCTGGCTCAGCCTTTCCACCTGCAAATCCTTCTCCATCAACTCGGAGGATAAGTCGACCACAAAATCTTCTCGACCGTCAAGGGTGAGCTTGGTGGTTTGAGCGATGTTAGCAAGGTGTGCTATAGCGTCGCTCTGCAGGGCCTGAAGGCGATACAGCGCACTCATGCATTGAACAGTAACCCTCCCAACCAAGTCGGGATACATCGCCCACACATCCCTCACGTGGCTCACACGGTTACACCACATGGGGTCATCCTTCTTCTCAGCAGGGAAGAGTCCCAAGGGGTGCATCACCATCTCCAGGGGATGGTAGCCACAGAAAGTTGTCAGGGTCTTCATGGCTGCTGCCTCAGTGGTGTCGTCCGTCCTGAATCCAATCATCTCAGAGTCAAGAGAACGCCAACCCGGCTGAAGGGGATGAGCCTCCAAGGTCAGCCAGACTCAGCAACAGGGTACTCGATGCTCCTCATACAACTGCACCGTGTACAAGGGTGGCATGGTGTAACCGGCGGAGTTAAGCACTTCCCACAAGATGGAAGGAAAGCCAGAGCTGAAACGAGTGTCTCCTCCACTGGCGGGGGTGGGTGAACTCATCTACGGAAGGGCATCAAAGGTAAAGATTATGGTGGAAGGAAGAAAAATAAAAGAGCCTGGATGATTTAAAAAGGAAGCGGGTTAGCTCAAGTTTTAATTCCTTTTAGTTTTTATAATGCATGCATGCTGAAAGTAACATCTCCTCTCCGAATATAAGGTGCTTCTAGGGCATCCTTTAGAAATCTAAGTACTAGCCCACAGGGCCTACTTAATTATACACCTATTTCTCCCACTATCCCTAAGGCCTTTCGTCCTAGGTCTAGCGGTCTAGTCCTGACGATTCTTAACAGTTTCTAAGCAAGTTTTAGATTTTGAAAATTGGTATTCATGGTTTATTGTCCTTCTCTGTGGTGGAATTTGCTCTGATACCAGCTATGGCGGAACCGCCCGAATTATTCCAGCTTAAGTACCTAGGTCACGCCCTAGGGGACGTAACACACTTAAATCGGAATAACCCGTCAGTCCCTCAGATCCAGTCTGATAAAACCACTTAACCAGGATCAAATTCCACAATCTCACTCGAAGGTGAGTCACAGAAGACATACTATAAAGCAGGAAACCTCAATTAAAGACTGAATTATTACATAGATCGGAGTTTTTCAAGTAGCAATTAAAAGTTCACAAATGAAATGCAGCGGATAATCGATGTCGTCGATAGCGAGGAAAGGGGCAAGGCCTAGCCCACTACTCCTCATGCTCCTCTCCCGCCAGAGCAGCATCCCACTCGACCGTCCAACCCGATGGCAGGGTGGTAGGCCAAGTCACACCATCAACCATATCCTGAAGCATACCTACAAAAATTATGCCACAAGCAAGGCTGAGTATACTAATACTCAGCTAGACTTACCCGGTGTGAGGAAACTACTCCTCTACCTCTAGACCATGCAGCTATTTGGCTGAGGGGTTTGGTTTACCAAAAGCACTAGCTGAGTCTAAAAATCAATCTTTTAGCTTTTCAGTTTCTAGTATCATTACCTTAGCTATGTTTGCTCCTTCTAAGCATACATGGTAGCAATCATTTAGTGCAATCAACAAGTTTCTCATATAAACCTCATTTCACTTCTTACTCGATATAGTATAAGGGGTCAAGCAGTCTCATTAGCTGCGAGAAGCAGACGATTCGAATCGAGTTTTAACCTTGCAAGGTAAACCTAAACACAAGACATGTAGGAGCACTCCGTCCCCACACATGTCAACCGTCCCCATCGATTCCCCGTTCGCGTCCAGGCCTCACCGCCTTGGCATACAATGCTCCACTGACCCCGGCTGCCACCGTGCAGTGATCGCACTTGTACCCACCATAGCTAGCATGGGAGACCCAGTCTCAGGTCACGTGAGGGATAAAGTCCGCGCTCGGCTTCACTCAGGTACTAGGTTTATCGGTTACCATATTTCCCGACATGTGCTTAGTACGTTCAAACGCTTGACTCAGGTATCCACACATTAATCCTTAATTCCTTTTCCCGTCTCATGGACAAGGCATCCACCCTAGATCCAAGTCCATAGACCATCATAGATCCCATTATCAAGATGAACACAATCAGTTCCTGACCTCACGCGAGTGCTAGAAAAATCACTCGACTTCTACCGAGATCCTGATTAGCATAGCAGCTACTCGACCTAGCATACTAGTATTCATCTCAAGAAGGAATCCTATGTTCATGCAACTAAGGTTTCAAGCAACTCCTACACTTAAGTGCACATTGCAATCCTACAAACATTAAGTGTAGTAAAGTAGCATATAATAACACGGTTATGCATAAAACCGGGGCTTGCCTTCAATAGCTGGGGCTGCGGGGAGATCCTCGATGGCAGCCTCAGGAGCTTGCTCCTGGTCTTCTTCTTGGACAGTTCCTTGCTCGGGGATGAGCACGTACTCTCCGTCAGCGAGATTACAATCTAATGAATGCAATGAGTAAGATACATGCAGGATATGATATGTGCCTTAGCAATTAAACTTTGATGGTGAATGATCCACTTAAATTAGATAGAGTTAAATCTTGTTACAAAAGATTTTTGGTAGTATACTTAGTATTTTAGATCACACTCAGTTAAACTAGGTGGTAAGTCCAATTTAGGGTTCCACTGAATTCTTTTTAAAGCCTTAGTGAGAATTTGTCAAGATTTCAAGTTGAACTTATTAGGACGAGGTTTATCTTTTATTTCTTCCCTTTATTTCTTTTACGTTTTTAGAGTGGGTTTGAACTACAAGTTGTCTTAATAAATTTCCAAAATTTCGCAAAAATTACAATGGCTTCTTATTGGTGTATAATTCTCTGTCCTAAAATTTGGGGCTTAAAAAGTGAGTGGTTCTTTCTGTACAAAATTATAAAATGTTAGGGCAGAAGGGTTGGTTTGAACTACAACTACCATTTAACAGAAGGTTATTTCTTAAGGCATATTTTTGCTAACATCTAGATGTTATAACATGACTTTGCACAAATTTCTAGCCATTAATACCTACCAGTTATTTTATGATGATTTTCTAAAGTTTCTAGCCAAAGGGGTGCTTTCTACTACCACTATATTTGAAAAATATCAAACAACAAATTTCTGATTTTTCCTAGGTTTTTCTTTGCGCAAGAGCAACCATTCTGAAGTTTGGCATATTTTTGCTTAGGAGAAGGGGTGGTAGGAATTATTTGGATTATATGGCCTTTTCCATGAAGTATTGGCAATAGATATTATTTTGCATCTTTCAAATGGGTTTGCATTTTTCTCTGGTGGCCTATCTCTTTATTGATCTAGCAAAATTTTATTTGCCCATTATTGCATCATTTTTGGGTTGCTCATGATTTAATTAAAATATGCCTCATTATCAAGTTTTATTTATTTACCCTACTTAAAATGATGGGCTGGGGTGTTTATCATTTTTGTAGTGGGGTTTTGGTGGTTACAAGTCCACTGGATTTTTATTAACAATTTTGTAATTGTTTCCATAATTCTAATAATTGTTTTCTAGTTGGAATAATGCTAAATAAAACATTTCACTTTAATTCTGCTCTGGATTAGTGGTCTTTTTATTTTTCCTAGGTTCTCTGTTACTTAAGTAGGTTAGGAAAAATAATTGCACTCACTATTCATTAATTTTTAATGCCTTTCTGATTTTCCTAAGTTTTGGGCAAAATGGCTTTTAATAGATATCCCTACTTAGATTTTCAATACTGGGGTTCCCACTATTTTTAAACAGTGTTTAAATAGGGTCACGCGTCCCGATGCCATCTTCTGACATGAGATAGAGGGGTTAGTTAGGCACAATTTTGTTAATGGGGTCATTAGGATTTGAGCTTGGGATCAAGGTGAACACGCTCGGTCTTTAGCTCAAGGGCTGAAATTCAGAATTCTGAATTTCTGAAATTCCCATTTGAGAAGCTTGTTTGGAGATTTTACTAAACTATTTTGGACAAGCTTTCATAATCTTTATTGTAGCTTACTTAGTGTACTTCAATGTTTATACTTGTCCTAAGCCATGATTTTATATTTTTCCTAGTCTTTTGCCCCTTTTCTTCAATTCTACTTAATTAGCTCAATTAGGGTTTCAACATTTTTCCCTTTTTGAAAATCTCATTTGTTTTGAACATGATTCCTTTAGATATGAACTTAGCGGATCTTTTATTCTTAAGTTAATTTGATGCTTCATGCTTAATTTGGCTCACATGAAATGTTAATTCTTGGGTTAGCACTTGAGAGAAACCCTAGGTGACACTGGGGTGTCACAATGCTTAGCCCCCGAATCTGAGTAGTCCGTGCTTTGGAAAAACTCTATTCTTCCCTTATTCAAAACATTTGATTTGTTTGTGCTTATCATTGCTGAGCTTGTGTGTTTTCTTTATTTTTAAGAAAGGTTTTCTCTAAAAACATAGATCACAAATTAGAGCTAATCCTCAGCTTTTACTTCCATTCTCATCTTAACCCATCTCAAGAGAAAAGTGCCTTACCGAAGAAGATACCGAGAAGCTTACCCTTGAAGCCTGGATTAAGCTACAGAAGAAACCTGTCTAGCTGCTCATTCAAAAGGAACGATCGTGAGAATCAAAGCACTGCCCCTGAGTCAAAGTAAATAGAAAAAGAGGACAGAAGGGGTTATTACTATACAGAGAGGCAAAGATTCTTGGAACCAGAGACCACAAACATCAGGGTCATTGACCCCACCACTCACCCATGCTCCCCGCATGTGTGCCCGCCTCCATGCGCACCACCGCCGCCCATGCCCCCTTTGCAGCGCACCCACCGCCATTACCGCCAGCAACACCATCCCCCCTCCCTTGTCGCACCTGCTGCCTCGTGTCACCTGCTCCATCACCACCACTCCACACTCGAGCACCCCCACTCGCTTATAAAACCCCCACCAGCTCCTTCGGTTCCTATTCCGCTGAAAGCAAAACACTCCCGATAAAATACACTCTGCCAAATCGCAAGCAACTCCATTTTCCACTCCCTCGCTCCTAAGATCACAATGCTTGGTTATTCTTGGGTTGAAGACTGTTGTACATGGTTCACAATCTTTGGTTTCCTCCAGTGGGAAGAGCAAAGAGAAATAAAGAGGCAGTGAAAAGTGAAAAGAAAATAGTAAAGAGAAGATGAGAAGAAGGTTGTCCCAGAATCAACCCTATGTCAGTCATCTCTCTGCAGCCTGCTCAAGCAGCAACAGCAGAAGAAGGCCCCGTAACACCTGTGTTATGTGGTACTTCAAGGTGTTCAAATCCTTGAAATTCAAGAGTTTTACCCTCATTCTTTTTAAGTGGGGTAGTATTCCAGTAAGGTTCCTGCTATGGAGAAAAATAAGAAGGCCTGTGAATGTAGCAAGCTGGTAGAGAACCAAAATATTGAAGCTTATGAGTTTCTGGATGAGAAGTGGTCACCCAAGTTCCGTTGATGAAGCACCAGAAGACTAATCAAGGAAGGAATCCATGTGGGAGTTCGCAAGAGAAAGGTTTGCGTGTTGGCATCGATGCTTCCTCAATAAGCTAGCTGCCAAGCGAAACCTAGAAGCCTGAAGACGATCTTTGAGTAGTCAGAATCAGCGTTTGCAATCAGCATCCGGATGCTCCTCAAAGGCCAGATGTTGTTGAAGTTCCACCTCCTCGAAGAGTCTACAAAGTGAAGATATGTAGCTAAAGTAAAGTTATACCCATAACCCTTCTAAGCCGAATCTCGAGGACGAGATTCATTTTAAGTGGGGTAGATTTGTAGCATCCCAAAAATTCAAATCTTGAAATTTTCTCAAACTTGCTCTAAATTCAAAATGAATTTTAAATTTCGTTTCAAAATGTTTGTTTGCGAGTTGATATCAACAAATAAAATATAGTGGTCTATATTTATCTCCGAAATCCTCCTCAAAATATCCTACAAATATTTCCCTAGAGATCCCCTCTGATTCTTTCCAGAAATACTGCCCAAATATTCCACCGATAATTCTCCAAGTATTTTTCTCCTGAGAAATACCTTCCGAATCATTTTTAAAGTCCCCACAAATATTTTCTTCAAAACTTTTCTCATGCTCATACGTATACGTATGCCTCTGGTGTCATACGGTGAGCTCTACAAGCTAATTACACTTATACAAGACAAATACATGCTAATCTCCCACTAATCCTCTCATCCTCTCACTAATCCTCTCATCCCTCCCCTAATCCCCCCACCATGGCTATAAATAGAGGGGCAAGGGCCTCCTCTCATCCCACCCCAAGCCATTTCATGGCAACTCTCTCCACCCCCCCCCACACACGCCCACTCCACCTTCCACACAAGCACACACTAGCACAAGGATCGTTCGGTCGTTCTTCGATCGTTCGTCCACCTGTTCTTAGTTTGTTCGTTCGTTCGTCCGATCGTTCGATCGTTCGTCCGATCGTTCATGGTTCGTTCATCCGTTCGTTCGATCGTTTGTCCATTCATTCGTCCAAATAATCTTTGTTCAGCCGTTATGCTGCCAAAATTCCGATCGTTCGTTCGATCGTTCATCGTTCGTTCATAGTTCCTATTCATCGTTCGTTCATAGTTCCTATTCATCGTTCGTTCATAGTCCCTATTCATCGTTCGTCCAAATAATCTTTGTCCTGCCGTTATGCTGCCGAAATTCCGATCGTTCGTTCATAGTTCCTATTCATCGTTCATCGCTCGTGCATCGTCACTATTCATCGTTCATCGTTCGTTCATACGAACTATTCACCATCACTATTCGCCATTACTATTCATTGTTACTATTCACCATTACTGTTCATCATCGTTACTATCCACCAGCACTATTCATCATCGTTACTATTCATTGTTACTATTCATCATCATTACTATTCATCGATGATATCTATAATTACTTTTCCGTCGTCACTATTCACGGTTCCTATTCATCGTTACTATTCATCGATCATCCGACCACCCCAAATTTCAACTACTCATCCATCATGTTGTCCAGTCCACCTAAGACCAGCCAGACCCATATTCCAGTCATACGAACTCCGGTGACTGTGATTTTTCTTCCAGTAGGGAACTTCCCATCTGGTCACCCATCCCAAGTTTGTCCAAGTTGAGCACGCTTAACTTTGAGATTCCTTCGAACCAGGCTTTCAAACTCTAATTCCAATAATTCTTGTTTCTAATTTCTTATCAAACTATTCCCTATCCAACCATGTCATCCCTTAAGCATGGTTCATGTTCCAGAAAACTCCCAAAATACTCTTGTCCCATATTCTGCCTATAACTCTCTTGTTCATACTAAGTCAGACAATTCATTCGTCACTATTCTCACCAACAGTGAACTTCACTGTGCTACACCACATACACCCAGCTATAAATACACCCAGCTACCCTCTCCCTCTCCACACACACTCAACACCCTCAGCCAAGGCAAACACCCCACCCACTCAGTTACTCCGCTCTGCCGGCTACATGCATGTGTCGCTTCACCTCCAGTCCACCCTCCTGGTAAGCACCTCCGCTCTGCCACTAGTAGTATCTCAACACCACATGACACAGATTCTACTCAAGACTCTACCCATCCATATATCGCTATTCTGACCACTATACTAAATATCTGTCGATATACTTGCTGGTTTGTATGTTTGCTTATTCATGTTGCATAGTTATCGGAGCGTTCGTGCCGTCTCGTGGAGGCCAGATCTGCAAGTCTACGCCAGGCAGTGGAGCCAGAAGCCAGTTCCATGAGCTTCCCCCCCCCCCCTTCGCTGGATAAGCATGGCAAGCTCACTAGATCCCTTTGATGCATAAATTACCTATGATTTTTCAACCACAACCCTCAGCCTGTTATTTTATGCATGATATGATTTTGAGACAAGTTATTATGGCCACCAAGCCGCTTGCCGCTATCAATCCTTGATATATTTGTTACAAATTATTTGAGAAAAGGTGTGAGTTTTCAAAAGAAAATGCTTTTCAAAATGAGTATGATGAAGTGTTTTCACCCTTATCACCTTTGAGTAGGGATGATCAGGGACTCCGTGGTTTAGGGGAGGGCCTAAGGTGATGGCTCAGCTGGATTAGGTGTGAGCAGAAGGATTGTCCTCTCATATAAGGACCGGTTTGTCATCCTTCACTACTTGTACTCATGATAAGTACAACCACTCGAGACTGTATGGGCAGTCACTCAATCTGAACTCGTATGGTCCAAACCCCAGGGTTATGAAGGCTGGGGAGCATAGGGAGGATAAGGAGGTGGAATGTTTTGTCTGGTTTGGACATGGCGGTGTCCTAACTCTTTCCGGTATAACCGTTAAGGTAAGCACGTGCGAGAAAATAAAGAGATTCGGATTCGGGTCTCACTGGCCATGAGATCACAGAGCCAGAATAGTGGGTAAAGTGTACCCCTCTATGCAGAGTTCAAACCTATTCGAATAGTCTGTGTCCACAGGAATGGATGAGTCTGGTGTGGTATGACAATTAGTGTTTTGTTTTCCAAAAAAAAGGTGCTTTTGAGAAAAGTGGTTTTTAAAAGGTCTGGCGGTTGAGCCGTGAGCTATGGTGGACGGGAAGTCCAGTAGCTGTTTTTGAAAATGAAAACCAGTGGGAAACTGCTGAGATACCTAGATGGTTTAGTCCAGGGGATTTTGTTCTAATATTGAAAAACTCCCTGCTCCTTTGGTAGAGGATGCACTTTGAAAAATGCAAAATGTTTTACAAAACAACCCTGCATCATATATTGTTGTTTCTGCAAAATATCCTGAGCTCCACATATTCCATGCATTATATCTGATTTCCCCATTCCGCGGGTGAAGGTGGGCTGCTGAGTATGTTTGTACTCACCCTTGCTTATTTATTGTTTTTCAGAGAAGGTGATCGCTGATCGGGTAAGAGTTACGCATGTTCCCAACCTTGCTTGTGGCTGTTGGACCGCTGATTTGCTTCGCTGCGTATATCGGGCTACTTCAGCCCCACTCTGATGATATGTCCTGAGTTGTGGACCAACTCTTAAAGTTGATCGCCACCTTTATAGGTTTGTCTCGTGTAGGCAGATCTGGAATCATCTGTTGTATAAATGTGTTTACTAGCCTCCTGGGACTAGTAATTGTATCACATTTGAGTCCCAGAGGATTGGGGTGCTACAAGTAGCTCTAGCGGCCTGTCCGTTGTCATGATGTTTTTGTGTGGATGATGAGCGCCAACTTGCTTTCCTGCTTGACATGCGCTACAAACCCTGTCTTTCTCAAAATGAACATTTGTTAGTCCCAAAATGTGTTCTCCCTTTAGAAGTTTGTGAAGATTCTTCATTCCAACATGGGCTAGTCGGCGATGCCAGAGCCAACCCATATTAGTTTTAGCAATTAAGCAAGTGTCAAGTTCAGCTCTATTAAAATCAACTAAGTATAGCTGACTCTCTAACACTCCCTTAAATGCTACTGAATCATCACTTCTTCTAAAGACAGTAACACCTACATCTGTAAATAGACAGTTGTAGCCCATATTGCATAATTGAGAAACAAAAAGCAAGTTGTAATCTAAAGAATGTACAAGAAAAACATTGGAAATAGAATGGTTAGGTGATATAGCAATTTTACCAAGTCCTTTGACCAAACCTTGATTTCCATCCCCGAATGTGATAGATCATTGGGGATCTTCGTTTTTCTCATAGGAGGAGAACATTCTTTTCTCCCCAGTCATATGGTTTGTGCACCCGCTATCAATTATCCAGCTTGAGCCCCCGGATGCATAAACCTGCAAAACAGTTTAGGCCTTGTTCTTAGGTACCTAAACGGTCTTGGGTCCTTTCACATTAGAAACAAGCACCTTGGGTATCCAAATACAAGTCTTTGACCCCTTGTGTTTGCCCCCAACATATTTGACAACTATTTTGCCTGATTTGTTAGTAAGCACATATGAAGCATCAAAAGTCTTAAATGAAATAATTGGCTCATTTGATGCAACATGATATTTCTTTTTAGGCAATTTACCATGGGTTGATTGCTTAGAACTAGATGCCTCATTATTGTACATAAAAGCATGGTGAGAAACAGAATGAGACTTCCTACCATGAATTCTCCTAATCTTGTGCTCATGATAACCAGCAGGATATAAAATGTAACCCTCGTTATCCTGAACCATGGGAGCCTTGCCCTTAACAAAATTGGACAATTCCTTAGGAGCATTAGGCTTGACATTGCCTCCCTGTTGGAAACCAATGCCATCCTTAATGTCAGGGCGTCTCCCACTATAAAGCATGCTACGAGCAAATTTAAAATTTTCATTTTCTAGTTCATGCTCGGCAATTTTAGCATCTAGTTTAGCTATATGATCATTTTGTTGTTTAATCATAGCAACGTGTTCATGAATAATATCAATATTAACATCTCTACATCTAGTACAAATAGTTACATGATCAACAGTATATGTAGAGGGTTTGCAAGCATTTAATTCATCAATCTTAGCATGTAATATGGCATTCTCATTTCTAAGATTAGAAATAGAAACATTGCAAACATTTAAATCTTTAGCCTTAAAATTAATGTGTCATTCTCAATTTTAAGGCTAGAAAGTGATGCATTCAATTTATCAATCTTAGCAATTAAACTATCATTTTCATTTCTAAGACTGACAATTGAATCATTACAAGCATTTAATTTTTCAACCTTAGCAATCAAATTAGCATTCTTATTTCTAAGGTTGGAAATAGTGTCATGGCATATGCTAAGCTCATTAGTCAATTTTTCACATTTTTCTATCTCCTGAGCATAAGCATTCTTTATCTTAACATGCTTTTTATTTTCCTTAATAAGGAATTCCTCTTGGCTATCCAAGAGTTCATCCTTCTCATGAATAGCACCTATCAATTCATTCAATTTTTCTTTTTGTTGCATGTTAAGGTTGGCAAAAAGAGTAAGCAAATCATCTTCATCATCACTAGAGCTACCCTCATCACTAGATGTTGTATATTTAGTGGAGGCTCTAGATTTTACCTTCTTTTTGTCGTCCTTTGCCATAAAGCATTTGTGGCTGACATTAGGGAAGAGGAGACCCTTGTTGACGGCGATGTTGGCGGCGTCCTCATCGGAGGAAGAGTCGGTGGAGCTGTCATCGGAGTCCCATTCCCAACACACGTGGGCATCGACGCCCTTCTTCTTGTAGTACCTCTTCTTCTCCTTCTTCTTTCCCCTCTTATCGTCGCCCCTGTCACTATCACTAGACATAGGACATTTTGCAATAAAATGACCGGGCTTACCATATTTGTAGCACACCCTTTTGGAACGGGGCTTGTAGTCCTTCCCCTTCCTTTGTTTGAGGATTTGACGGAAGCTCTTGATGATAAGCGCCATCTCCTCATTGTCAAGCTTGGAGGCGTCGATGGGGAGCCTACTTGATGTAGACTCTTCTTTTTTCTCCTCCGTCGCTTTGAATGCGATGGGTTGCACCTCGGGTGTGGAGGTGCCGCCTTGCTCCAAGTTGATGATTTGTTTGGAGCCTTTAATCATCAATTCAAAGCTCACAAACTTTCCTATCACTTCCTCGGGAGACATTAGCTTGTATCTAGGATCACCATGAATTAATTGAACTTGCATAGGATTACAAAAAACGAGTGATCTTAGAATAACCTTGATCATTTCATGGTCATCCCATTTGGTGCTCCCAAGGTTGCGCACTTGGTTCACCAAGGTCTTGAGCTGGTTGTACATGGCTTATGGCTCCTCTCCTTGGTTGAGGACGAACCGACCGAGCTCCCCCTCGATCGTCTCCCGCTTGGTGATCTTGGTCACCTCATCTCCTTCGTGTGCGGTTTTGAGTATGTCCCAAATCTCCTTGGCACTCTTCAACCCTTGCACCTTATTATACTCCTCTCGACATAGAGAGACGAGGAGTATAGTAGTTGCTTGGGAATCAAAGTGCTTGATTTGGGTGACTTTGTCCGAATCGTAGCCCTCATCCCCCACGGATGGTACCTGCGCTCCAAATTCAACAATGTCCCAAATACTTGCGTGGAGTGAGGTTAGGTGATGCCTCATTTTATCACTCCACATACAATAATCTTCACCATCAAAAACCGGTGGTTTGACTAGTGGGATGGAAAGTAAAGGAGTGCGTCTAGAAATGCGAGGATAGCGTAGAGGGTTCTTACTAAACTTCTTGCGCTCATGGCGCTTAGAAGTGACGGACGGCACGTCGGAGCTGGAGGTGGATGGCGATGAAGAGTCGGTCTCGTAGTAGACCACCTTCTTCATCTTCTTTTTCTTGTCACCACTCCAATGCGACTTGTGAGGATGTGATCCCTCTTTAGCTTGTTGCCGGACTCCCTTGATGGAGCCTTCCTGTGGCTTGTGGACTTGTCACTGGTCACGATCTCCCTCTTGGTGTGATCTCCCGACATCACTTCGAGTGGTTAGACTCTTAATGAAGTATCGGGCTCTGATACCAATTGAAAGTCACCTAGAGGGGGGTGAATATGTAGAATCTGAAATTTATAACTTAAAAGACAAACTACAAGCCGGGGTTAGTGTTAGAATTAAATGCGAGTCCGAGAGAGAGGGCGAAAAACAAATCAACCAAGAAATAAGGCGGATGACACGGTGATTTGTTTTACCGAGGTTCGGTTCTTGAAAACCTACTCCCCGTTGAGGTGGTCACAAAGACCGGGTCTCTTTCAATCCTTTCCCTCTCTCAAACGGTCACCTAGACCGAGTGAGCTTTCTCCTTAATCAAACGAGTCACTTAGACCCTACAAGGATCACCACACAATTGGTGTCTCTTGCTTTGATTACAAGTTGCTTGAAGAACAAGAATGAGTAAGAAGAAAGCGATCCAAGAACAAGAGCTCAAAGAACACGAGCAAAACTCTGTCTCTAGTCACTAGGTGTTTGGAGTGAATTTGGGACTTAGAGAGGCTTTGATTCTTTTGAATTGTGTCTTGTATTGATTGCACTAGCTCTTGTATTGAATGAGATGTCTGAAAAACTTGGATGCTTGGAGTGGTGGTGGTTGGGGGGTATTTATAGCCCTCAACCACCACATAGGCGTTGGGGAGGCTGTCTGTCGATGGGCGCATCGGATAGTCCGGTGCGCCACCGGACACTATCCGGTGCGCCAGCCACGTCGCCCAACCGTTAGGGTTCTAAAGATTCTGACATTGGAGCGCTGACTTCATGTCGCACCGGAGTCCGGTGCTGCACCGGACAGGTCCTGTTCACTGTCCGGTGCGCCTCTGACGCTTGCTCTGACTTCTGCGTGCACTATTCTCGCACTGTTCACACTTTTGCAGACGACCATTGCTCTAGATAGTCGTTGCTCTGCTAGTGCACCGGACAGTCCGATGGCACACCGGACAGTCCGGTGAATTATAACGGAGCGGCGCCTGAGAAACCCGAAGGTGAAGAGTTCAGACTGTACGACCCCTGGTGCACCGGATACAGTCCGGTGCGCCAGACTAGGGTTCTCTTCGGTTTCTTTTGCTCCTTTCTTTTGAACCCTAAATTGATCTTTTTATTGGTTTGTGTCGAACCTTTATGCACCTGTAGAATACATAATCTAGAGCAGACTAGTTAGTTCAGTATTTGTGTTGGGTATTCAACCACCAAAATCATTTATAGGAACAGGTTTGACCCTATTTCCCTTTCACTCTGGTAAACTGAGTTGATATGCCACTTCTCCACGTCTTGCTTGAATCTAGTATGGTCCAAT
Source organism: Zea luxurians (assembly GCA_029449295.1). NCBI lineage: Eukaryota > Viridiplantae > Streptophyta > Magnoliopsida > Poales > Poaceae > Zea > Zea luxurians. The sequence continues at coordinate 29,418,869 of JAOPSE010000023.1, read as the reverse complement.
GTATCGAGGTGCTAGCTTGCCTTTGACTCCGAATCTTTTGATTCCTCTAATCGGTGACACCTTCAAGTAGACATAATATCCCACTTCAAAACTCAGTTCTCTCCTTTGGGTGTCAGCGTAGCTTCGCTGTCTAGACTGCTGTCTTCAGATTCTCTTGAACCATTCTGATGTTCTTCAGCTTCAAGAAGAATATCTGGACCGAACACCTACTTTTCTGAGAGCACCTAGAGGGGGGGTGAATAGGTGATCCTGTAAAACCAAACACTAAATAGCCACAAACTTGATTATAGAAAAGTTAGTATGAGTTAATCAAGTTGCTATGAAGCGGTCTCTTGCAAACAAAACAATCACAGAAGAACAACACAAGAGACACACAATTTTTATCCCGTGGTTTGGCCAAGTAACACTTGCCTACTTCCACGTTGTGGCGTCCTAATGGACGAGGGTTGCACTCAACCCCTTTCAAGTGATCCAATGATCGACTTGAATACAACGGTTGTTTATCTTTTGAGTATTCTTCCCGTTTGCAAGGAATCTCCACAAGTTGGTGCCTCTTGCCCTTACAATATTGATCACAAAGAAAGCACAAGAGTAAGGATGGGAGAGCAACACACGCAAAACCCAAATCCGCAGTACACACACGCACACAAGCCAAGAATTGAGCTCGAAACACAACACAGAGAGTTCGCAACTCAAACGGAGCTCAAATCACTAACACAATCGATCAAATGCGTGGAGGTGGAGTCTAGGAGTCTTATAATACTTAAAGAATGCTTGGTGTACTGGTCCATGCGCCTGGGGGTCCCTTTTATAGCCCCAAGGCAGCTAGGAGCCGTTGGAGATCAACTTGGAAGGCAATTCCTGCCTTCTGTCGAGTGGTGCACCGGACAGTCCGGTGCACCACCGGACAGGTACTGTAGCTGTCTGGTGTACAATCTCTTTCCTTTTCTGGCGAAGCCAACCGTTGGATCTTCATATCTGTTGGCGCACCGGACACTGTCCAGTGCACACCGGACAGTCCGGTGCAACCTTCCGACCGTTGGCTTCGCCACGTGTCGCCCATTGATCGCGCAGGTGGCCGTTGGCCGTGGGCGGCTCTGACTCACCGGACAGTCCGGTGCACCACCGGACAGTCCGGTGATTTTTAGCCACGACGCTTTCTGGTTTTCCCAAGAGCGACGAGTTCGTAGCGATGTACTTGGACGTGAGCGCTGATGACGCACCGGACAGTTCGGTGCACCACCGGACAGTCCGGTGATTTTTAGCGAAGTTGCCCAGCCGATTCCCGAGAGCAGCCAGTTCACCGTCGAGCAGCCTAGGGCACCAGACAGTCCGGTGTGCCAGGCTCGAGCTGGTTCTGGCTGAACAGAGCCAATTCTTCTCCATCTCCTTCCTTCTTTTCTTGGCACTGTTTCTAGCACTTAGATAAACACGTTAGTATTCAAAAACAATTTACTAAGTCTAGAAATATACCTTGTTCTTTGATTTGCACTTCTCACTCATTTAGCACATAATGACTCAATAGATATGTGTTGGACATCTAATCACCAAAACACTTATAGAAATAGCCCAAGAGCACATTTCCCTTTCAATCTCCCCCTTTTTGGTGATTTATGCCAACACATTAAAAAGCAACAAAAGAAGTGCAATATCAATGCAAATGAAGATCAAATTCTCTTTACTTAAGATTTGGCATATTTGGATCACTCTTTGCCACCACTTGGTTTGTTTTTGCAAATCAAATTCTTTTTCCTATCTCTAAGTCAAACACACTTGTTTGGGCACATAGGGAGATATTCCAAGAATGAAATTGATCAAGTGCCAAAAACTCCCCCTTTTTCCCATAGTCAAATTTCTCCCCAAAAGAGACCAATTTTTTTAATAAGAGGATTTTGACAAAATACACATTCTAACTCTTCTATTTTCAAAATTCACAAGTGGTTGGCTGATCCATTTTGTTTTGGCCTTAATTTCTCCCCCTTTGGCATTAAGCACCAAAACAGGATCATTTTTGGCCCTATAACCCCATTTCCTCACCAAAGTGTCAAATAAGAGCAAAAAGGCAATGAGAGCATAAGTATGAACTTGGAATTAAATACACTAATACCGGAGTGCAGTGGAAGTCTTTTTGTCGTCCAAGTTCACTTTTCCTTTCAATGTACTTTTGAGACTACGCCAAGTGTACTCAAACAAACAAGTTAGTCTCAAAGGGATCAAGTTGTAGCACATCTCCCCCTAAATATATGCATCATTTTCATACGGACTTGTGAGGTCTAGGGATGACTTGTACAACTTGAGTATCATAAATAGACAACAAATGATGTAAATGCTTAAGGTAACATGATCAAAGGCATGAACTACATGTATGCTCTAGATCAATCCAAATTAAGCGAATCTAAGACATTTAGCTCACTACGCAACCTGCAAAACCTTTTCTCATATAAAGGCTTAGTGAAGATATCGGCTAGCTGGTTCTCGGTGCTAATATGGTAGACATCGATATCTCCCTTTTGCTGGTGGTCTCTTAGGAAGCGATGCTGGATGTCTATGTGCTTAGTGCGGCTATGTTCAACATGATTATCCGCCAATCGGATTACACTCTCATTGTCACATAAGAGTGGGACTTTGCTTAGATTGTAGGCAAAGTCCCGGAGGGTTTGCCTCATCCAAAGCAGTTGCGCGCAACACTGTCCTGCGGCAACGTACTCTGCCTCAATGGTGGATAGGGCAACGGATGTTTGTTTCTTAGAACTCTAGGACACCAGGGACCTTCCAAGAAATTGGCACGTCCCTGATGTGCTCTTCCTATCAACCTTGCACCCGGCATAGTCGGAGTTTGAGTATCCAATCAAGTCAAAGGTAGACCCCTTTGGATACCAGATCCCAAAGCAAGGCGTAGAAACTAAATACCTAAGAATTCGCTTAACGGCCACAAGGTGACATTCCTTGGGGTCGGATTGAAATCTAGCACACATGCATACACTAAGCATAATGTCCGGTCTACTAGCATAAAGATAAAGTAGTGAACCTATCATTGACCGATATGCCTTTTGATCAACGGACTTACCTCCTTTGTTGAGGTCAAGATGCCCGTCAGTTCCCATTGGTGTCTTCGCAAGCTTGGCATCCTTCATCCCAAACCTTTTAAGAAGATCTTGAGTGTACTTCGTTTGGGAGATGAAGGTGCCGTCTTGAGTTGCTTCACTTGGAATCCAAGGAAGTAGGTCAACTCGCCCATCATCGACATCTCGAACTTTTGCATCATCACCCTACTAAACTCCTCACAAGACTTTTGGTTAGTAGAACCAAATATTATGTCATCGACATAAATTTGGCAAACAAAAAGATCATCGTTGCATGTCTTTGTGAAAAGAGTGGGATCGGCTTTCCCAACCTTGAAGCATTAGAAATAAGGAAATCTCTAAGGCATTCATACCATGCTCTTGGGGCTTGCTTAAGTCTATAGAGCGCCTTAGAGAGTTTATATACGTGGTCGGGATACCTGTCATCCTCAAAGCCAGGGGGTTGTTCCATGTATACCTCCTCCTTGATTGGCCCATTGATGAAGGCGCACTTTACGTCCATTTGGAACAGCCTAAAAGAATGGTGAGCAGCATAGGCTAATAAAATCCTAATTGACTCTAACCTAGCCACAGGAGCAAAAGTCTCCTCAAAATCCAAACCTACGACTTGGGCATAACCTTTTGCCACAAGTCGAGCCTTGTTTCTTGTCACCACTCCGTGCTCGTTTGCTTGTTGTGGAACACCCACTTGGTTCCCACAATGTTTTGATTTGGACGCGACACCAAGCTCCAGACTTCATTCCTTTTGAAGTTGTTGAGCTCTTCCTGCATGGCCAACACCCAGTCCGGATCCTGCAAGGCCTCTTCTACCCTGAAAGGCTCAATAGAAGAGACAAACGAGTAATGCTCACAAAAATTAGCTAATCGTGAGCGAGTAGTTACTCCCTTGCTGATGTCACCCAGAATCTGATCGACGGGGTGATGTATTTGGATCGTTGCTCGGACTTGAGTTGGAGGGGCACGTGGTGCTTCTTCCTCCATAACGTGTTCCTCCTGTGCTCCCCCTTGATCCTGCTCCTCTTCTTGAGGTACCTGTACATCGTCTTGAGTTGGGGGATGCACCAATGTCGAGGAGGATGGTTGATCTTGTTCTTATAGTTCCTGTGGTCGCACATCACCTATCGCCATCGTGCGCATTGCGGTCGTCGGAACTTCTTCATCTACATCATCAAGATCAACTTGCTCTTTTGGAGAGCCATTAGTCTCATCAAATACAACGTTGCTAGAGACTTCAACTAATCCTGATGATTTGTTGAAGACCCTATACGCCTTTGTATTTGAGTCATATCCTAGTAAAAACCCTTCTACAGCCTTGGGAGCAAATTTAGAATGTCTACCTTTCTTCACCAGAATGTAACATTTGCTTCCAAATACACAAAAATAAGAGACATTGGGTTTGTTACCAGTAAGAAGTTCGTAGGAAGTCTTCTTGAGGAAATGATGCAGGTAGAGCCGATTTATGGCATGGCAAGCTGTGTTCACAGCTTTCGACCAAAACCACTCAGGCGTCTTGTATTCTCCAAGCATTGTTCTTGCCATGTCGATTAGTTTCCTGTTCTTCCTCTCTACCACACCATTTTGTTGTGGTGTGTAGGGAGCGGAGAACTCGTGTTTGATCCCTTCCTCCTCAAGATACTCTTCAACTTGTAGATTTTTGAACTCGGTCCCATTGTCGCTTCTTATCTTCTTCACCTTGAGCTCAAACTCATTTTGAGCTCTCCTTAAGAAGCGCTTTAGGATCCCTTGGGTTTCTGACTTATCCTACAAAAAGAATACCCAAGTGAAGCGGGAAAAATCATCAACAATTACAAGACCATACTTACTTCCCTTAATGTTGAGGTAGGCAATGGGTCCGAAGAGATCAATGTGAAGAAGCTCCAGTGGTCTTGATGTCGTCATCACATTCTTGCTGTGATGAGTGCTTCCCACCTGTTTTCCTGCCTGACATGCTGCACAAGGTCTGTCTTTCTCAAAACAGACATCGGTTAGTCCTAACACACGATCTCCCTTTAGAAGCTTATGAAGGTTCTTCATCCCAACATGTGCTAGACGACGATGCCACAGCTAGCCCATATTAGTCTTAGCGATTAAGCATGCATCTAGATCGGCATTCTCTTTCGAAAAATCAACTAAATAGAGCTTGCCGTCTAATACACCCTTAAAAGCTAATGAACCATCACTCCTTCTAAAGACAGATACATCAACATTTGTAAACAAACAATTGTAACCCATGTGACACAATTGACTTACTGACAGAAGATTGTACCCGAGCGACTCTACTAAAAATACATTTGATATTGAGTGCTCATTAGTGATGGTTATTTTGCCCAAGCCTTTGACTTTGCCTTGATTCCCATCTCCAAAGATGATCGTATCCTGGGAATCATTGTTCTTGACGTAGGAGGTGAACATCTTCTTCTCCCCTGCCATGTGGTTTGTGCATCCGCTGTCGATAATCCAGCTTGAGCCCCCAGATGCATAAACCTGCAAGGAAATTTAAGCTTGGGTTTTAGGTACCCAACTCTTGTTGGGTCCTGCAAGGTTAGTCACAATAGTTTTTGGAACCCATATGCAAGTTTTGTCTCCCTTGCATTTGGATCCCAGCTTCCTAGCAACTACTTTTGCATTCTTGCATAAAAGTATAAAAGAAGCATTACACGCATGGTAAACAGTAGTAGGTCCATTGTAAATTTTCCTAGTTGCATGAGAGGGAACATAATTTCTCCTAGGTCTACTTCTACCATGAATAAAAGTGGAACTAGATGCAAACATAGCATGTGAATCATTATAAACAGCATAATCATAACTATGATTATAATTAGAAACTTTCTTAACATGAGTATAAAGATAGGCATGTTTCTTTTGATCATGTGTGCTACTGGCCATAGAAGCCTTCCCTTTCCCCTTGAGATCAGAAGTCCTTTGGCTTGTTAAGTTCTTGGTTTCCTTTCGAAAACCAAGTCCATCCTTAATTGAGGGGTGTCTACCAACAGTGTAGGCATCCCTAGCAAATTTTAATTTATTATAATCATCTTTGCAAGTCTTAAGTTGAGCATTAAGACTTGCAACCTCATTGTTTAATTTATCAATAGAAGCAACACGTTCATCACAAGCATTAACATCAAAGTCTTTACTTCTATTGCAAATTACTACATGCTCTACACATGAACTAGTTTCATTTACTTTATCTAGCTTAGCATTTAATTCTACATTTAAATTTTTTAGGCTAGAAATGGATTCATGACAGGAATACAGCTCAGATGATAGTATTTCATTTTTCTTTATTTCTAAAGCAAGAGATTTTTGAACGCTAACAAACTTGTCATGTTCCTCATATAAAATATCCTCTTGCTTTTCTAGTAGTATATCCTTTTCATTAAGAGCGTCGATTAATTCATTAATTTTCTGTACTTTAGCTCTATCTAACCCCTTAAACAAATCAGGGTAATCTACTTCATCATTGGAAGATTCCTCATTGCTAGAAGAATACTTGGGGTATCTCGAATGTGTACCTTCTTCTCCTTAGCCATAAGGCAAGTATGGCATTCGTTGGGGAAGAGTGAAGATTTGTCGAAGGCTGAGGCAGCCAATCCTTCATCGTCAGAGTCGGATGAAGAGCAGTCAGAATCCCATTCCTTTCCAAGGTGTGCCTCGCCCTTCGCCTTCCTGTAGTTCTTCTTCTTCTTCTCCCTTTTCCCGTGCTTTTCTTGTCCCTGGTCATTTCATTATCAGGGCATTGAGCTATGAAATGACCAGTCTTACCGCATTTGAAGCAGGAGCGTTTTCCCCTTGTTTTGTTCTTGTTGGGGGTACTCCTTGCGTCCTTTTAGCGCGGTCTTGAAGCGCTTGATGATAAGTGCCATCTCATCTTCATTGAGTCTAGCAGCCTCCACTTGTGCTACCTTGCTCGGTAGCGCCTCCTTGCTACTAGTTGCTTTTAGAGCAACGGGCTGCGGCTCGTAGATGGGCAGTGGACCATTTAGGGCATCGTCCACGTATCGCGCCTCCTTCACCATCATGCGCCCGCTCACGAATTTTTCGAGTATCTCCTCGGGCGTCATCTTGGTGTACCTGGGATTTTCACGAATAAGGTTGACAAGATGGGGGGTCAATAACGGTAAATGACCTGAGCAGGAGTCGGACGACATCATGATCCGTCCATCTTGTGCTTCCGTAGCTTTGGATTTTGTTGACCAGGGTCTTGAGCCTGTTGTAGGTTTGTGTTGGCTCTTCTCCCCTGATCATTGCGAACCTCCCTAGCTCGCCCTCCACCAGTTCCATCTTGATGATCATGGTGGCATCATTTCCCTCATGTGATATCTTGAGAGTATCCCAGATTTGTTTGGCGTTGTCCAAGCCACTCACTTTATTGTACACATCCCTGCAAAGAGATGCTAGCAAAACAGTAGTAGCTTGGGCATTTTTATGAATTTGTTCATTTGTAAAGACAGGATTATCAGTGCTATCAAAATGCATCCCATTTTCTACAATTTCCCATATGCTAGGATGGAGAGAGAATAAATGACTACGCATTTTATGACTCCAAAACGAATAGTCCTCTCCATCAAAGTGTGGAGGTTTTCCAAGGGGAATTGATAGTAAATGCGCATTTGAATTATAGGGAATGCGAGAATAATCAAAAGAATAATTTTGATTAACCGTCTTTTTCTTGGACGAGGAGTCGTCGTCGTCCCTTGGTGAAGAAGAGGAGGTGTCGCTGTCATAGTAGATGATCTTCTTGATGCACCTCTTCTTCTTCCCGTCCCTCTTCTTGTGACTCAAGCCTGAGTCAGTGGGCTTGTCATCTCTTGGCTCGTTGAAGAGAGACTCATTTTCCTTGTCATTGACCACCATCCCCTTACCCTTAGGATCCATCTCTTCGGGCGGTTAGACCTTTAAATGAAGAGTATGGCTCCGATACCAATTGAGAGCACCTAGAGGGGGGTGAATAGGTGATCCTGTAAAATCAAACACTAAATAGCCACAAACTTTATTATAGAAAAGTTAGTGTGAGTTAATCAAGTTGCTATGAAGCGATCTCTTGCGAACAAAACAATCACAGAAGAGCAACACAAGAGACACACCATTTTTATCCCGTGGTTCGGCCAAGTAACACTTGCCTACTTCAACGTTATGGCGTCCCAATGGACGAGGGTTGCACCCAACCCCTTTCAAGTGATCCAATGATCGACTTGAATACCACGGTCGTTTATCTTTCGAATATTCTTCCCGTTTGCGAGGAATCTACACAAATTAGAGCCTATCACCCTTACAATATTGATCACAAAGAAAGCACAAGCGTAAGGATGGGAGAGCAACACACGCAAGACCCAAATCCACAGCACACACACGCACACAAGCCAAGACTTGAGCTCGAAACACAACACAGAGAGTTCGCAACTCAAACGGAGCTCAAATCACTAACGCAATCGATCAAATGCGTGGAGGCGGAGTCTGGGACTCTTAGAATACTTAAAGAATGCTTGGTGTACTGCTCCATGCGCCTGGGGGTTCCTTTTATAGCCCAAGGCAACTAGGAGCCATTGGAGATAAACTTGGAAGGCAATTCCTGCCTTTTGTCGAGCGGTGCACCGGACAGTCCGGTGCACCACCGGACAGGTACTGTAGCTGTCCGGTGTGCGATCTCTTTTCTTTTCTGGCAAAGCCGATCGTTGGATCTTCATATCTGTTGGCGCACTAGACACTGTACGGTGCACACCGGACAGTCCGATGCAACCTTCCGACTGTTGGCTTCGCCACGTGTCGCCCGTTGATCGTGAAGGCGACCATTGGCCGTGGGCGGCTCTGACTCACCGGACAGTCCGGTGCACCAGCGGACAGTCCAGTGATTTTTAGCCGCGGCGCTTTTTGGTTTTCCCAAGAGCGACGAGTTCATCGCTGATGTACTTGGACGCGAGCGCTGATGATGCACCGGATAATCTGGTGCACCACCGGTCAGTCCGGTGATTTTTAGCGAAGTCGCCCAGCCGATTCCCGAGAGCAACCAGTTCACCGTCGAGCAGCCTAGGGCACCGGACACTATCCGGTGCACCACCGGACAGTCCGGTGTGCCAAGCTTGAGCTGGTTTTGGTTGAACAAAGTCAATTCTTCTCCATCTCCTTTCTTCTTTTCTTGGCACTGTTTCTAGCACTTAGATAAACACGTTAGTATTCAAAAACAATTTACTAAGTCTAGAAACATACCTTGTTCTTTGATTTGCACTTCTCACTCATTTAGCACATAATGACTCAATAGATATGTGTTGGACATCTAATCACCAAAACACTTATAGAAATAGCCCAAGAGCACATTTCCCTTTCACTTTCGCGGGGTTGGTCCCAATGCAATGGAGTTCTGTAATTTCTCTCATAAAGTGCTTCGAATGGTGACATCTTCAAACTGGCTTGGTAGCTGTTGTTGTAGGAGAATTCTGCATACGGTAGTCGCTTGTCCCAACCTATCTTGTCTTGCAAAGCACAAGCTCTTAACATGTCTTCAAGAATCTGGTTGGTTCTCTCAGTCTGACCATCTGTCTGCGGGTGGTAAGATGAACTGAATTTCAAGTGTGTGCCCAATGCTTCATGCAACTGCTACCAAAAATGAGAAATGAACTGGGTGCCTCTGTCTGATACTATCTTCTTTGGAATGCCATGCAGGCACACAATTCGAGACATGTATAATTCTGCCAACGCTGCACTATTGTAGGTGGTCTTGACTGGTATGAAATGGGTCGCCTTTGTCAAACGGTCCACTACTACCTAGATGGAGTCATAACTAGTACGAGTGCGAGGCAAACCAACTATAAAGTCCATTCCGATCTCATCCCATTTCCACTGAGGAATCTGCAACGGCTGCAACAAACCTGCGGGTCTCTGATGTTCTGCCTTGATCCTCTGACAACTGTCGCATACAGCCACATACTCTGCTATCTCCCTTTTCATACCGTACCACCAGAATCCTTTCTTCAGGTCTTGGTACATCTTCTCGCTACCAGGGTGTATAGAATATGCTATCTCATGAGCTTCCCTGAGAATCAGTTCCTGGATCAATTTTATATAGGGAACACACAGTCTATCCTTGAACCATACCACTCCTTTAGTCATCTTCACGGAAATCCTTGCCTTTATCATCTGTTGGGGACTTGTTCTCAAATGCTAAGAGTTAAGAACAAGGCAACATAAAAAGTGTTAAGTGTTAAAGTCCTTCGTCCTTCGAAACATTATGCCCCTTCGGGAAATAATGAGTTTCGGACGAAGGTCATAAGAGACATACCTTCGTAAATATAACAAGTAATGACGAAGGATTCATATAAAGCATGAAATATAATATAGACATCATCATAGAATCATTTCTATTTTATTAACATGGAAAAATAGAAATGATTTCAAATTACAAATGTACCTTCGGTCCTGAGAGAAGGTAAAAAGTACAAGCGTGACGCAAAAGCAAATGCCAAGTCAGCGTGAACAGTACGGGAGTACTGTTCATCTATTTATAGACGCGGGACGCAGCCCACGTAAAATTACATTCATGTCCATTACATTTGCCAATGACTTATGGAAATCTGTCAAGGCCGAAGTAGTCTTTTCATCTTTAAGTCGGTTCCCCTCTCTGCTATCGCGACGAAGCTTCCCTGCGCACAGCTTCGGCTGTGCACCATCCTTCGTGGAGCTTGGTAATCAGCCCGTCCTCCATTTTAATCCCCCTTCGTCTGGTTCAGGCTTCGTCCTGACTATACTTCATGTTCATAATTCTGAGTCCGAAGATACCTGTTCACATAATCCACTTGGAAAACATTGTCAGATCATGTTTTTGAGGACCTTCGGAGGACGAAGGCCCCCAACAGTAGCCCCTCGCAATATTAATTTGTTAATGATAAATTCAGATTGCGATATGGACGAAGGCCTTGAGCCGAAGGTCCGAAAAAACACCTTCCCTTTGCTAAAATAGCAACATTCACTGACAAGTGGGGTCTTTCAATTTTCAACGCCCTGGGGGTATAAATAAGATCATACCGCAAACTTATTTGGTACGCACACTTGCTATCTGCTTCGGCCCACTAAATTTTTAGCTCTTGTGCACTAAGATTTGCTGATCTTTTTGATTTTGAAGCTTCGGCCTTGAAAACAGTTTTTTAGCGTTTCCGAAGATGTCTGAAGGTAAAAAGATCCCTGCTGAGACGAAGCTGAGTCTCGACGAAGAAAAGAACTTAGGGTTCCTTATAGCGATGGCAGAGACCAATACAGAGAAAATCACCAAGGAGATTCTTGAAGGTTTGTCCGAAGATACTGGTGACAGCGACAGTTACGATGTAGAAAGTGGTGGGGAAGAGTCCGAAGATCGACCATGGCGGCCAAGTCACACGGTTTTCGGGAAAACCACTATTAAGCAGAGTCATATTGATAATATGAGGGGGCGGTATTTTCGAGATATATCTATTGTGAGGGCTGACGCTGGAGAAAAGACTTCTCCCACCCCCGAAGAAGATGAAGTCGTAATCTTCCGAAGCTTTCTCAAGGCTGGGCTTCGATTCCCCCTAAGCAACTTTGTTGTTGAAGTACTGAGAACATTTCAAGTCTACCTTCATCAAATTACTCCCGAAGCTATCATAAGAATGGGGATGTTTGTCTGGGCTGTGAAAAGCCAAGGTTTAGAACCAAATGCTAAAAGCTTTTGCAACATTCACGAGTTGTTATATGAGACGAAGCCCTGGGGGAAAGAACAATATCACAACAACTTTGGGTATTACAGCTTCGGTGCCCGCTCCGGGTCAAGCCGCCCTGTGCCAACCTTTTGGAAGAGGTGGCCCGGAGCCTGGATGACAGAGTGGTTCTATGTAAAGAATGACTTATGTAACACCCCTGGTGTTACTATAACTAAAACTTGAGCATGGCATCATGAGCATGGGCATTGCATATGTTTGACACACCTAGAGTGCATTCACTAGGCAAAAATTTCAAACAAGTTGTATTGTTTTAAAGTTTTACAAATAGGACCCTGGTTAAGGGACTTAACTCTAAATAGTGATTAAAGGGGTAAAACTTAACCCAAGTTGAGAAAAACTTTAGGGCTTGTGAGAAAAGTCATAAAATATCCCCAAACACTAAGTTGAATCACATTCATACCCCTGGAATACCAGAAACCCTAATTGGAACCCTGGAAAACCCTAAAACCAAACCCTAGGGACCTAAGTGCAAAATTTGTCCACTTTTGGGCTAAAGTGCAAAAACCAAGTCAAATAAGTGTTTTAAGTCAATTGGATCACAAATATGTGGATTGGAAAGCCAAACCCTAAGTTTTTGGACTTAAATGCAAAATGGACCTCATTTGAGTTTTACTCTAAGTCTGAAAAATCAGTGAATGGGCTCAACTTTGGGGCTTTGTAACTTACAAAATATAGGGTTTTTACCCTAGGTCACCACATCAAAGTTGAAGACCCATTATAGGAGAACAACTTTGCTTAAGGTTGTGAGCTTAGTTGTTAAGAAGAATTTAGAGAAAACCAGGCCTAAAGTTGGGCTGTCAGGCTGTTATGTCTGAATTTTCAGACTAGCAGTGAACTGACATCAACTTCTAGCTCAGATTCGAGCATGATCTAGTGCTCAAATGTGATCAAGTCCTATAGTTGAGTTGTAGCTGGTATGTAGCACTACAACTTTGGTGCAGAGACTTGGACCTGTTGTCACATGAAATCTGGAGAAAACTGACTCTAAAGTTGCTCGGTCAGAAGCCTGATGAACGTATGGCCATGGTACAGTGCTTGAATAAACTGAAGAAGATCCCTTCGTGCTCATCGCCGGTAGCCGCCGCCGTTGATCATGGTTCATCACGATTCGTGCTCTGTGGTCCTCGGATAAGCGTCGCTCGGTAAAGATCTTTACCGCCGGTGAGCTGGCCACCACTCCGACGACCCCCCCTGGCTTCCTTCTGCTTTGCGGCTGGCGATAAGTTCGCCGTCGACCGCCGCTGCCCGACCGTGCGCCGTGTGGCCTAGCCGGTTCATAGCACCGCCGTAACGTCCTACGACTGTCCCATCATCACCGAGAGGTTTGCCACGGCGGTAGCCACGTATTCACCGCGGCCAGCACTTCTTCCTTACCTCCGGCCGCCGCGCGTCCTCCTCAAATTCGTGGCCACCGCTTTGCCCTTCTATAAATTGAGGGCCAGGCCGGTTGCGCCATGTATTTTACTAGCTATCGCACCCGCTCCCACACTCGATCGTCCACCAGCTCGCCTGAATTTCGCGTTCCCCCCAATTCGGTTCTCCGCCGCCGTAGAAGTGAGCTCACCGTGGTCAGCCCTCCACAGGTCAGCCCCGGTCCTCTGCTACTTCGTTTGAGTACCCTCCCACCTCCGTGATGCTTGCCGAGCCATTGAATTGAGCTAAAGGCTCTCGGGTCGCCGGGAACACGATCATGTTGCCGTTGTGCTTACGGCCACCGTGGCCGGAGCTCCCTAGTCCACCGATAGTGTAATTTAGTTGGGGAAAACGTTCATAGGGACTCGAATTTGGGCTCAGCCGAAGATTAGCACCGGTCTTAGCCTCAATCGGCCGGCGTAGCTGCTCGCCGGAGCACGGCCACGCTGGAACGCCGTCGAGGACGTGAAACACAGAATAGGCCGAAACCCGAGGGCATTTGTGCAAACTGTCAGTGACTTAACACAATAGTGAATGGACCTATTTCTGGTTAGCCGTTAAACCGAGGGCTTCTGCGCAAAGTCGCCTCGCGGGCGCGGGCGCGCGCGCGAATCCGCTCGGGCTTGGGCCGGCTGGACCTGAATCGGCCCAGTACTGTTTAAGAGTTTTTCCTTTTCTTTTTCAGTGGAGCTTTAGAAATCCGTAGAAAATTATAGAAAAATCCTAAAAATATGAGACCAATTTTCCTAGACTTGTTATTTTCCATAGTATTTAATAAAAATAGTTTGATGATTTTTAGTTTGAACAGGGAATTTTAGGGTATTTAAAATAGCCTAAACCATTGATTCTGGATTTTTAGAAAATAAATAGTAAGTCCAAAGTTTCCCAAACTTTTTATGTGAGCTTTTCACATTATTTAGAAGCCATGGGTAGAATTTGGGTTGATTTGGGCCTTGTTTGATCACTAAACCCAAAACCACCCCCCCTGCTCCATGAACTCCTTTACTGACTCCGGAAACCCTAGGTTCTCGGAGTACCGTGAAGGAAAGTTGTACTCAAGACATAAATTATAAGTTTATCTTTGCATCCTCATGAGCATTCCATGACATCCATTCTTATGCATGTATATGGTTATATTAGAGCAAGAAGAAGAAGAAGAAGTTTCTGAAGAGGGGATACCACCCACCTCTGATCCTCAAGCAGACAACTGCTTTTATTTCGATATCTGTGGATCCGAGCAGGACACACCTGATAACAAAGGCAAGCCCCGGTGCATGCAACCCTTTTCCTTGTGTTTTTAAATACTTTTCGTACACTTAAGTCTAGTGAAATGTGCATTAGGTTCATAGGAGTTACTTGAAACCCTTTGATGCATTGCTTTCCTTGATATCCGTACCTTTATAGATACTTCTGTGAAGTATCAAAAGTATGATTTACAAAAATGCTTAGCCTTGCTTAGATCTTGTGGATAGAGGTTGTCCTCAATTTAACCATGGAGAGGATGGCTTCTACCCACAAGAATATTTTCTTTTGGAGCAATAGTGGGATCTTACTGCAAAGTTCCCTGTGATGCTCTTTCGTCCTAAGGAACAGACACAATCCTAAGGATGGAAATACTGAAATTGAGACTTGGGGTAGGAACAGGTGATGTTCTACCCAGGTTGGTTAAGGATTAACGCGTATGTAGGCGTGCTGACCGAGGACCCTTTAACTGGTCACATGCCTCGTCATGGGTAAGCCTTGCCTCGAGCAGACTAAGGCCGGAATAAGATAACACGAAATGGGAGTGGAGCGGTGGCGAGAGTAGCGTGTACCCTCCGTGGCAAGAGGCTGGACGGTGGTGTATCTGTACTCTCGGTTTGCGTGAACCTGATCCGGTCTTAAGAACCTCGGTGGCGGGTTGACATATGCAAGGGTTAAGTGCTACATATGTCGTGTGATTGGAGATCCTCAGCTGAGTATAATCGATTCGGATCGCCGTACCTTCGCGGTTATGAAGACTTGGTCACTTCCCTGCAACCTAGAGTCAGGATGTGAAAACTATGGACAAAAATGATGTTGTCTCGATGTGATGTGAAATTAGACTAGATGCAAATGGAGTCTATTAATACTTAATATGGCGTTAAAAGATTGAAAGTAAGGACTCACTTTAGTAAGCTACTTCTGCAAAAGTATAAGTTGATCTTTGGTAAAGCCTCTCCTTGACTCCTATTTATCCAGCATACCCTTGAGAGTCTTTTCCTTAGTCGGGTAAGACTTGCTGAGTAATTCCATACTCAGGGTTTATCCCTTTGTTGTTTTTAGGTGGGGAAGTAGCAGACTTTTGCTGCTTCTGTGCTAAGGTGGTTCCCAACGAAGAAAAACAAGACTGAGGTGCGGGAGGACTCGGTCCTCCACTTAGGATCTTTTGTTTATAGTCTTTCGGGAGAAGTTTGTGTCTCCCTGGTTTGTATAATTATTACTGCAATGCACTCACTTTAGCCTGGTCTGTAAATAAATATCTTAAGCTTGCTTTTTGAAATAAATGTAAGTTTATGTAATTCGCTTCCGCATATCTTTACCTCCGATGATCTGTAATGTCTGCAAGACGGGTAAAACGTTCCTGGTAAGGTAAGGAAAGATACCGAGCTTGTCAAGTAACTTAGGAACATCTACAGGGTGTCTGATGTCTGCTAGACAAGGACAACTGTAGGTGGGCCTGATTACTTGGGAGGTTCCGTCACAGCTGGTATCGGAGCGTAGCCCTTCTTTGCAGATATTATAAGGCATCTTCAAAAGATTTTCAAAAGTCTTACCTAAAGATTCTTTTCTCTTCTTACCTAAGTATTCTGAAGAGTTTATCTTAAAAGACCAGATAGGAAGAGTGCAACGTATAGAAGGTTGAATCAACCAAGGTTGATTCTGTACTTACTCATGCATCATGCTAAGAATTATACTAATAAATTTTCCCCTTAGAAAGATGCCGCCACGCACAAGGCTAACGGCACGCAAATCAACGGGACCAATTGGAGTACCCCGGCATCAACTGGCCCCTCGACACGAAAGTAGTAGTAGCGAGAGTAATGATCCCATAGGAGACTTGGAAGCCGAAGTGAGTCGACTTCAAGCAACGCTGCGACACAGGACCAATGCTTGGATCGCAGATGGAGACAGAATAAATGACTTAAGAAGGGACATCCGTCACTTGCAGGATCAGCTGGCTGATCGGGACTTAGCACTTGACTGGGCAGTACAGTCACATATGTTGGCATGTGCTAAGGAAGCAAGGGCTCAGGCCCGAATTAAAGAACTTAGCTCAGCTGTCGATAACCTGCAGGTTTACTGCAATACATTGCATGAGGAAGTCCATGTGCTCTACTCACAACTACACCCTTGTGAGCCTGCACACTCTGCTGAGACGGAAGCTGGACCCTCTCACGTTGCGGGACGCGCGTTGGGTGGGGAGTTAGATCTTTTTGAACCCCCTCCTTCCTTGAGGTTGGTTGACGTCTGGACTCCCACACCTGACAATGAAGCCGCCGAAAGCAATGGAAAGCAGGACTAATGGTGTAATAAAGTAGAGTAGTGTATTGTAGGGGTGTACTGTTGTATAATAGGGTAAACTTTTGTAAAATGGGTAATGTATCCTGTCGTGTAATATCGAGTCTGTACCATTACTCTTTATAGTAATGTAAAACGGAAGGTTTTCTTTGGCACATTATGTTTATTCAAATGTTTTTGCCTCAGATGCCGATCCGGACTCGCGGACAGGATGCAGCCGGAACATCCGGGGGTCGGGATGTTACCCCGAATCCGCCTCCAGTTCCACCCACACTTGCCGAGGCAATTGCTGCCTTGGTGAATGCTACAGCCGACAACACCCGCTTCCTGAGGGAGATGGCGGGTCAGCAACAGCTCCAGCAACAAGCAGGAAGAGGTTTTCCACAAGGTCCCCGTGAGACCACTTATCTGGATTTCTCCGAGACTCGTCCGCCTCTCTTCATCAAAGCAGAAGACCCGCTCGAAGCCGACGAATGGATAAGGGTCATTGAACAGAAATTTGGCCTTCTTCGTTGTTCGGAAACCCAGAAGCCATTGTTTGCGGCACAGCAACTCCGAGGCCCTGCCAGTACTTGGTGGGGGAACTTTGTGGCCATCCAACCGGACAACCATCAAATTACATGGAACGAGTTCAAAGCAGCATTCCGCGAGCATTATATTCCTGAGGGAGTGCTGCACATGAAACAAGAAGAGTTCATGAAATTGAAACAAGGGGGAGATACTGTTAACCAGTATCTCAACAAATTCAATCACCTGTCACAATACGCAATTGATCAGGTGAACACAGATTTGAAGAAAAGGAATTGTTTTATGAGAGGTCTGAATGACCGAATGCAGCGAAAAATGGCTGCATGTATTGATCTTACTTACGGGAAGGTTGTCAGCACAGCCTTATCTGTGGAGGCCAAATATGCAAATATTGGGAAAAGTAAGGGATTCAGTGGTGATAGGCCTAGTCAGGGCCCGGTAAAGAGGCAACGGTTCATTCTCCGGCCCTCTAACCAGAACCGTTCAAGTGCACCATCTTTCCCTTTCAAGCAGCCCATAATTATTCGTCCCAACAAAGCCCCTACTGTCCAAAGTCAGCCGGGTGCCCCAGGCACTCGATTCCCTGCTTTGCCAAGTTCTTCAACTGGATGTTTTAACTGTGGCAAATCTGGGCATTTTATTAAAGATTGCCCCTATCCTCGGCAAAATCAGGCCAATAATCAACCAGGATCGGGAAGTTCAGCTCCAGGCAAGGGAAGTACTTCGGGCAAGAATACCAAGAAAACGGGGCGAGTATATTATACGCAAGTGGCTACCACACCGGAGGGAGAGCCGGTGATGATGGGTATGTTCCCTGTGGCCAGTCACCCTGCAATAATTCTTTTTGATTCTGGTGCTTCGCATACCTTCATTAGCAAGACATTTGTGGAGCAACATCACATTGCATGTCATGAATCAAAAGAGGGATTTAAAATTCATTCACCTGGGGGACACATTTTTACTAGAGAAGTGGCCTATGAAGTGCCAGTAACCACGGCCGGACGGAACTTTCCTGCTAACATGATTGTTCTGAAAGGCCAGGATATAGATGTAATTTTGGGTATGAATTGGTTAACTCAACACAAGGCAATTCTCAACACTGAACTCAGAACCGTCAGGTTGAGTTATAATCAAGAAGAAATTCTCTTGTCTCTCCCCAAAACCAATCCAGCCAAAGCTTCTGGTAGAATATTTGAAGCCATTGTACCGGAGATCAAGAACATTCCGGTAGTATGTGAGTTTCCAGATGTATTTCCGGAAGATTTGCCTGGACTACCCCCTGAAAGAGATGTAGAATTCGTAATTGAGCTAAAGCCCGGTACGGCTCCTATCTCTCGAAGATCGTACCGTATGCCCCCTAATGAGTTAGCAGAATTGAAGATTCAATTACAAGATCTGCTGAATAAGGGATTTATCCGGCCAAGCTCGTCCCCGTGGGGTTGTCCCGCCATCTTTGTGAAGAAGAAGGATCAAACCTTGCGCATGTGCGTGGACTATCGGCCCCTAAATGAGGTCACCATTAAGAATAAGTACCCTCTTCCAAGGATCGACATCTTATTTGATCAACTGACTGGGGCGAGGGTATTTTCCAAAATTGATCTCAGGTCGGGCTATCATCAAATTCGTATTCGGCCCGAGGATATACCGAAGACCGCGTTTACTACGCGATATGGATTGTTCGAATACCTAGTAATGTCTTTCGGGCTCACAAATGCTCCTGCCCACTTCACCTATTTGATGAACTCGGTGTTCATGCCCGAGTTAGACAAGTTCGTGGTGGTCTTCATCGACGATATTTTGATATACTCTAAAAATGAAGAGGAGCATGCTCAGCATCTACGGATAGTATTGACGCGCCTGAGGGAACATCAGCTATATGCCAAGTTCAGCAAGTGCGCGTTCTGGCTGGAAGAAATTCAATTTCTGGGGCACGTGTTATCAGCTAAAGGAATTGCGGTAGATCCTAGCAAGATCAAGGATATTCTGGAATGGAAACCCCCAACAACTGTCCACCAAGTCCGGAGTTTTCTTGGACTGGCTGGGTACTATCGCAGATTCATACCTGATTTTTCTAAGCTTGTGAAGCCAATCACAAGTTTATTGAAAAATGATACTAAGTTTAATTGGTCTTCTAAGTGTAACGAAGCCTTTGAGCAACTGAAGACACTATTGACCACTGCTCCGGTATTGGCTCAACCGGACATCACTAAGCCTTTTGATGTATATTGTGATGCGTCAGGCAGTGGACTCGGCTGTGTGCTGATGCAAGAGGGCCGAGTAATTGCATATGCTTCAAGGCAGTTACGCCGACACGAAGAGCATTATCCAACACATGATTTAGAGCTAGCTGCTGTGGTTCATGCCCTGAAAATATGGCGTCATTATCTGCTGGGGAATATCTGTCATATATATACAGATCATAAAAGTTTGAAGTATATATTTACCCAGTCAGAGTTAAATATGAGGCAAAGACGATGGCTTGAGCTCATTAAAGACTATGAACTGGAGATCCATTATCACCCAGGCAAGGCCAATGTGGTGGCAGATGCATTGAGTCGTAAGGCTTCCTGCCACTGTCTTATGGCAAAGACCTCCGAAAACACTTTATGTCAAGAAATGGAAAAGTTAAACCTGGGGATAATCCAGCAAGGGACTCTGAATCAACTAAAGCTTGAGTCAACCATTTTGCAAAGGATAATTGATGCTCAAAGGGATAATCTGGGCATGAAGCACTTACGAGAGAAGATAAGGGCTGGCACAGCCAAATGTTTCAAGGAAGACGATCAAGGTGTGTTATGGTTTAACAACCGCATAGTAGTGCCGAAGAATGAAGAACTCTGCCAGCAAATTTTAGATGAAGCGCATCTTAGTCGCTATTCTATTCATCCGGGAAGCACTAAGATGTATCAAGATTTAAAGCAACATTACTGGTGGACAAAGATGAAGATTGAAATTGCACGCTATGTGGCTAGATGTGACACTTGCAGACGCGTCAAAGCCATACACATGAAAACTGCTGGTCCATTGCAATCTTTGCCAATCCCAACATGGAAATGGGAGGACATCAGCATGGACTTCATTGTGGGATTGCCCAGGACCGCAAAAGGGTATGATTCTATTTGGGTTATCATTGATCGACTCACAAAAATTGCCCACTTCTTACCCGTCAGGGCCAAATATACTGTAGCCACTTATGCAGCATTATATATCAGTCGTATTGTCAGTTTGCATGGTATTCCAAAAACCATAGTGTCGGATCGTGGACCTCAATTCGTATCCAAGTTTTGGGAAGAACTTCATAAATCCTTGGGTACCAAATTGCTCCACAGTTCGGCCTATCATCCTCAAACCAGTGGACAAACGGAGAGAGTGAACCAAATACTTGAAGATATGCTGCGGGCATGTGTCCTGGATTTCTCACCAAAATGGGATGAATGTTTACCTTTGGCGGAATTTTCATATAATAACAGTTATCAAGAAAGTATCAAGATGGCACCTTTTGAAGCTTTATGTAAGGAAAATGGACCCCGGGCCTTTTGGCTAATTGAGTTTTGGTGTTTGATGAACAACACAATCCGTGAACTAATAAGTTGTCTAGTGTTTGTGTTTGTAGTTCACAGGATGCGAAGAGAATTGGACCAAGGCAATGAGGATGCAACACCTCAAAAGAAGACATAAAAAGATGCGTAGGAGTCCAATACTCAAGAACAAAGAAGCCCAAAGAAATCAGAAGAATTCCAAGGAAAAGGGCTGTCAGCCAGCGCCTGGTGGCGCACCGGACATGCTACAGTGCACTGTCCGGTGTGCACCGGACTGTCCGGTGAAGTCCCGGACAGTCTGCGCAGAGAGGCCGCAGACATGCGCTCTCTGGCTGTAGCACCGGACTGTCCGGTGTGCACCGGACTGTCCGGTGTGCCAACGGGCAGACGGCAACGGTCGAATCCAACGGTCGGATCCAACGGTCGACTGCTACAGGCGCCAACGGTCGGCTGACGTGGCGGCACCGGACATACTACAGTGCAGTGTCCGGTGTGCACCGGACTGTCCGGTGCACCCGTCGACAGAAAGCTGCTGCTTTCTGTCCAACGGCTAGTTTGGGGTGTGGAGGCTATAAATACCACCCCAACCGCCCATTCTCAAGTGTGGGAGCCCAAGCAACATACCAAGACACATAGTGCATATTTCCAAGAGCTCAAACACCCAAGTGCTTAATAGAATCACTCGGTGATTAGCGTAGGTGCTTTGCGAAGTGCTTAGGTTAGTTAGACCGCTTTAGCGCTTGCTCTAGGTGAACCCTAGTTAGTTGAGTGAGTTTTGTAAAACCACACAACCCCTCGGCTCTTGCGTGAGTCGTTGTAATTGTACCGAGTGGGGCGAGAGTCTTGCGAGACCGTGACAACCGCGTTTGTGTCACGGCCGCCACCGTGTACCGGAGGGAACGAGGCCCGCGGCGTTTCGGCCGGAAGCTCGATAGTGGAGACGGCGGGGAGCGTCCGAGAGGAGCCGGAAGCGGAGCACCACTTGCGCGTGGAGAAGGCCCGCGGCTCTCTACGGAGTTACTCGACCGTGGTGCTTGGCCCTCGCGTGGGCTTCTCTTTGCGTAGGGGCACCAACGAGGATTAGTCGGGACCTTGCGTGGTTCCGGATACCTCGGTAAAAATACCGGCGTCATCCACGAGAGTTTGCTTCTCTACTTAGCTCTTTACATTCCGCATTTATATTAAGCATTTAAGTTTCAATCTTGTTGTCATACTTATTTAGTGTAGATTGAAACTTAGTCTTTGCGGTAGAGATAGCAACACTTAGACAAAACCTAGTTTGCACATTCTAGTTTTGATTATTTGCATAGGTTTTGCTCTAGGGATTTAATTGTGGCCTAGTTTAGTAAAAGTTTTAGAAGTCCTAATTCACCCCCCCCCCCTCTTAGGCGTCACCCGTTTCCTACACTTTATACGGACGTCGGTGTCGAACTCCGCTAAATTGGTCTGAACCTGGTGAAAGGTATTTCTTTAGGCCTGATATGGTGAAAGAGGTCGAAGAAAAGGTTCAGAAAATTATTCATAATATGAAGAAAGCTCAGACTCGACAAAAGAGTTATGCAGACCGACGACGACAACCCTTATGTTTTCGGGTAGACGACTATGTCTACTTGAAAGTTTCACCAATGAAGGGAGTATCGCGTTTCGGGGTTAAAGGAAAACTTGCACCTAGGTACATTGGTCCATTCCTGGTACTTGAGCAATGTGGACCAGTGGCATACCGACTCCAGCTCCCCGAAACATTGTCTGCTGTACATAACGTGTTCCACGTGTCACAATTGAAGAAGTGTCTTCGGGTTCCCGATCGAACCGTTGAAGTGACTGATGTTGTCCTGGAACCAGATTTAACGTACTCGGAACATCCTATTCGAGTTCTAGATCAAAAGGACAGGGTTACCCAGAGAAAGACTCTTAAGTTTTATAAGATACAGTGGAACCAGCATTCGGAAGATGAAGCTACATGGGAAACCCAAGATTTCTTAGATAAGAATTTCCCAGGCTTTCTAGCCTCTTGTAAGTTGTAAAGTTTGGATAGCTGTGTAATAAAGGAATGAACCCCCACACCACCCCTGCCTTGTACCAAAAATAAGGAAATAAAGATGTGGCACATTTCCTTTTCCATTACTCACCCTAGGATTTTAAATCTCGGGACGAGATTCTTTTATGGGGGGAAGGATGTAACACCCCTGGTGTTACTATAACTAAAACTTGAGCATGGCATCATGAGCATGGGCATTGCATATGTTTGACACACCTAGAGTGCATTCACTAGGCAAAAATTTCAAACAAGTTGTATTGTTTTAAAGTTTTACAAATAGGACCCTGGTTAAGGGACTTAACTCTAAATAGTGATTAAAGGGGTAAAACTTAACCCAAGTTGAGAAAAACTTTAGGGCTTGTGAGAAAAGTCATAAAATATCCCCAAACACTAAGTTGAATCACATTCATACCCCTGGAATACCAGAAACCCTAATTGGAACCCTGGAAAACCCTAAAACCAAACCCTAGGGACCTAAGTGCAAAATTTGTCCACTTTTGGGCTAAAGTGCAAAAACCAAGTCAAATAAGTGTTTTAAGTCAATTGGATCACAAATATGTGGATTGGAAAGCCAAACCCTAAGTTTTTGGACTTAAATGCAAAATGGACCTCATTTGAGTTTTACTCTAAGTCTGAAAAATCAGTGAATGGGCTCAACTTTGGGGCTTTGTAACTTACAAAATATAGGGTTTTTACCCTAGGTCACCACATCAAAGTTGAAGACCCATTATAGGAGAACAACTTTGCTTAAGGTTGTGAGCTTAGTTGTTAAGAAGAATTTAGAGAAAACCAGGCCTAAAGTTGGGCTGTCAGGCTGTTATGTCTGAATTTTCAGACTAGCAGTGAACTGACATCAACTTCTAGCTCAGATTCGAGCATGATCTAGTGCTCAAATGTGATCAAGTCCTATAGTTGAGTTGTAGCTGGTATGTAGCACTACAACTTTGGTGTAGAGACTTGGACCTGTTGTCACATGAAATCTGGAGAAAACTGACTCTAAAGTTGCTCGGTCAGAAGCCTGATGAACGTATGGCCATGGTACAGTGCTTGAATAAACTGAAGAAGATCCCTTCATGCTCATCGCCGGTAGCCGCCGCCGTTGATCACGGTTCATCACGATTCGTGCTCTGTGGTCCTCGGATAAGCGTCGCTCGGTAAAGATCTTTACCGCCGGTGAGCTGGCCACCACTCCGACGACCCCCCCCTGGCTTCCTTCTGCTTTGCGGCTGGCGATAAGTTCGCCGTCGACCGCCGCTGCCCGACCGTGCGCCGCGTGGCCTAGCCGGTTCATAGCACCGCCGTAACGTCCTACGACTGTCCCATCATCACCGAGAGGTTTGCCACGGCGGTAGCCACGTATTCACCGCGGCCAGCACTTCTTCCTTACCTCCGGCCGCCGCGCGTCCTCCTCAAATTCGTGGCCACCGCTTTGCCCTTATATAAATTGAGGGCCAGGCCGGTTGCGCCATGTATTTTACTAGCTATCGCACCCGCTCCCACACTCGATCGTCCACCAGCTCGCCTGAATTTCGCGTTCCCCCCAATTCGGTTCTCCGCCGCCGTAGAAGTGAGCTCACCGTGGTCAGCCCTCCACAGGTCAGCCCCGGTCCTCTGCTACTTCGTTTGAGTACCCTCCCACCTCCGTGATGCTTGCCGAGCCATTGAATTGAGCTAAAGGCTCTCGGGTCGCCGGGAACACGATCATGTTGCCGTTGTGCTTACGGCCACCGTGGCCGGAGCTCCCTAGTCCACCGATAGTGTAATTTAGTTGGGGAAAACGTTCATAGGGACTCGAATTTGGGCTCAGCCGAAGATTAGCACCGGTCTTAGCCTCAATCGGCCGGCGTAGCTGCTCGCCGGAGCACGGCCACGCTGGAACGCCGTCGAGGACGTGAAACACAGAATAGGCCGAAACCCGAGGGCATTTGTGCAAACTGTCAGTGACTTAACACAATAGTGAATGGACCTATTTCTGGTTAGCCGTTAAACCGAGGGCTTCTGCGCAAAGTCGCCTCGCGGGCGCGGGCGCGCGCGCGAATCCGCTCGGGCTTGGGCCGGCTGGACCTGAATCGGCCCAGTACTGTTTAAGAGTTTTTCCTTTTCTTTTTCAGTGGAGCTTTAGAAATCCGTAGAAAATTATAGAAAAATCCTAAAAATATGAGACCAATTTTCCTAGACTTGTTATTTTCCATAGTATTTAATAAAAATAGTTTGATGATTTTTAGTTTGAACAGGGAATTTTAGGGTATTTAAAATAGCCTAAACCATTGATTCTGGATTTTTAGAAAATAAATAGTAAGTCCAAACTTTCCCAAACTTTTTATGTGAGCTTTTCACATTATTTAGAAGCCATGGGTAGAATTTGGGTTGATTTGGGCCTTGTTTGATCACTAAACCCAAAACCACCCCCCCTGCTCCATGAACTCCTTTACTGACTCCGGAAACCCTAGGTTCTCGGAGTACCGTGAAGGAAAGTTGTACTCAAGACATAAATAATAAGTTTATCTTTGCATCCTCATGAGCATTCCATGACATCCATTCTTATGCATGTATATGGTTATATTAGAGCAAGAAGAAGAAGAAGAAGTTTCTGAAGAGGGGATACCACCCACCTCTGATCCTCAAGCAGACAACTGCTTTTATTTCGATATCTGTGGATCCGAGCAGGACACACCTGATAACAAAGGCAAGCCCCGGTGCATGCAACCCTTTTCCTTGTGTTTTTAAATACTTTTCGTACACTTAAGTCTAGTGAAATGTGCATTAGGTTCATAGGAGTTACTTGAAACCCTTTGATGCATTGCTTTCCTTGATATCCGTACCTTTATAGATACTTCTGTGAAGTATCAAAAGTATGATTTACAAAAATGCTTAGCCTTGCTTAGATCTTGTGGATAGAGGTTGTCCTCAATTTAACCATGGAGAGGATGGCTTCTACCCACAAGAATATTTTCTTTTGGAGCAATAGTGGGATCTTACTGCAAAGTTCCCTGTGATGCTCTTTCCTCCTAAGGAACAGACACAATCCTAAGGATGGAAATACTGAAATTGAGACTTGGGGTAGGAACAGGTGATGTTCTACCCAGGTTGGTTAAGGATTAACGCGTATGTAGGCGTGCTGACCGAGGACCCTTTAACTGGTCACATGCCTCGTCATGGGTAAGCCTTGCCTCGAGCAGACTAAGGCCGGAATAAGATAACACGAAATGGGAGTGGAGCGGTGGCGAGAGTAGCGTGTACCCTCCGTGGCAAGAGGCTGGACGGTGGTGTATCTGTACTCTCGGTTTGCGTGAACCTGATCCGGTCTTAAGAACCTCGGTGGCGGGTTGACATATGCAAGGGTTAAGTGCTACATATGTCGTGTGATTGGAGATCCTCAGCTGAGTATAATCGATTCGGATCGCCGTACCTTCGCGGTTATGAAGACTTGGTCACTTCCCTGCAACCTAGAGTCAGGATGTGAAAACTATGGACAAAAATGATGTTGTCTCGATGTGATGTGAAATTAGACTAGATGCAAATGGAGTCTATTAATACTTAATATGGTGTTAAAAGATTGAAAGTAAGGACTCACTTTAGTAAGCTACTTCTGCAAAAGTATAAGTTGATCTTTGGTAAAGCCTCTCCTTGACTCCTATTTATCCAGCATACCCTTGAGAGTCTTTTCCTTAGTCGGGTAAGACTTGCTGAGTAATTCCATACTCAGGGTTTATCCCTTTGTTGTTTTTAGGTGGGGAAGTAGCAGACTTTTGCTGCTTCTATGCTAAGGTGGTTCCCAACGAAGAAAAACAAGACTGAGGTGCGGGAGGACTCGGTCCTCCACTTAGGATCTTTTGTTTATAGTCTTTCGGGAGAAGTTTGTGTCTCCCTGGTTTGTATAATTATTACTGCAATGCACTCACTTTAGCCTGGTCTGTAAATAAATATCTTAAGCTTGCTTTTTGAAATAAATGTAAGTTTATGTAATTCGCTTCCGCATATCTTTACCTCCGATGATCTGTAATGTCTGCAAGACGGGTAAAACGTTCCTGGTAAGGTAAGGAAAGATACCGAGCTTGTCAAGTAACTTAGGAACATCTACAGGGTGTCTGATGTCTGCTAGACAAGGACAACTGTAGGTGGGCCTGATTACTTGGGAGGTTCCGTCACAACTTAACAGCGCAAGAAGATGTCAAGAGTATCATTATGCGCCCCATCTGGCAACGCTTCGGACTTCGAAGGCCGAAGGTTGAAATGGATGAAGCAGCCGAAGAATGCCAAAGAGCCTTCGGCGTAATTTGCTCTTTCATTGGGACAAGGGACTTGGTCCAAGAGCATATTGCCTTCAGGGTATGGCCACTTGCAGGAAAGTGGGAAATGCCGAAGGAGACCATCAAAGAGTCCGACGAAGGCGGACTAGTCAGGCTGAAGTACACATTCAAATACGGGGATAAATTTGTTGAACCTGATGACGACTGGTTGAAAAGCATTGAAAACATTAAGTGACGAACTGCTTGGGGCATATTCGAAGGCCGAGAACACTGCATTATCAGCAGCCTTCGGAGGCCGAAAGAAGAAAAGGCTCAACCGGGTATTTGACGCAGTCGGGTTTGTCTACCCTGACTACCACTATCCGGTGTTGGGTCGCAAAAGAAAAAATACTTCTCCTGCGACAGAAGCTACCACGAGTGCCACTAGCGAGCCAGCGCCGCAAAGGAAAAAGATGAAGGTGCTCACCCACCGAGCGCGCTTTATTGAGCCGGCCACAGTGCCAAAATTTATTGGTGAAGTCTCTTTGGCCTCTGAAGCTACAGAACCGGCTCCAGTGCCGAAGATAGAAGAGAAAACTGGAGCGCCTTCAGCCGAAAAAGCAGAAAAACCGAAGATTGAAGAGCCAAAAATATCGGAAATCTTAAGTCCTTCAGCAAATGTCGAAACAATAAAAAATCAAAAGGGCCCATCGGTGACCCCGAAAAGAAAAAGAATGGTGAACGTGTTAGATGTTTTGGAGACAATTAAGTCTTCAAGCACAACTCCAAAGAAGACTATTGAAGTTGCTGAAGTGTCTACCGAAGCTGAAGTTGCTGAAGCTTCGAAGCAACAACCTGAAGCTGAAGCTGGGCCTTCAGAGCCCATCAAGGACCAGTCTTTGGAAACAAAAATATCAGAACCAAATTTGGTTGAGGAAATTGACACTGCCGCCCCCGAAGCTCCTTCCAACATATGCAATTACATCGTGCGACATGCTTCGGGGAAGAAATTATCTGAAGAAGAGATTTATGAAGCCAATCACTATGCCAGAGAGTTAAAATATCCGAAGGGAGCAGTGGTGTTCAATGGGACAAACGAAGATGACTTCCTATACTGTCTCCCTGACAACAAAGAATTATCTGTCTGCCGGGAGATGGCTAGGAGTATGGGGTTTCCAAAGCTTGAAGCTGGACTATGCGCTATGACGAAGGAAGATCTCGCGGATAGTCTTGCATATAATAGCCTGAAGGTATGGGAATTGGACGTTTGAAAAAAATTTTACAATACGTAATTCATTCCTTTATTCTTATATGGATTCTTTTTTGTATAGGGTTTAATCCTGAGCAACGCATTAAGAGCACAAAAGAGTGCCGAAGATGAGAGCCGTGAAATTGCGCTCAACAATTTACGATCAGAAGTTATTAAACTGAGAAACGAAGCTCTAGAAAAAGATAAAATTCTGGTTACATTAGTAGATAAGATAAAAAAGGACGAAGCTGCTGCAAAGATTCAGGCCGAAGCTCAGGGACGCGAAATTAAAGATCTTCAGAAGCAATTGGCCCGGGCGAAAGAAGAACGCATACTTGAAGAAACAAGACGGGAATGCAGCGACCAATGGGCTGATCATTTGGAAGCAACCGTGGAAGAGCTTCGGTCTTCTAAGAAAAAATGCTACGAAAAATCCATGGAATGCGTAAAGAAAATTAAAACCAGCTTCGCCAGTGTGGGCGCATTTTCCAGTGAGGAGAATTTCTCAAGAGGCAATCCCGAAGGTCCAATAGAATGGATCAGTCACGAAGCAGAGGCCTTCGAGGAGATCCTAAGTAGCCACGGTGACATCTGCGCTTTTTCGGGCGCCAGGGGAGTTGCTACTGTCTTGGAGAAGAAAGGTTGTGAACATGTAAAATCTTTAGCTCAGTCCGAAGCTGCCTTATCCTCCGAAGACATCAAAGACCCCTCGGCCGAAGCAAGCATGGTTGGTGGCAAATTCTTTACTGATGTATGGGACAACGGCGGCCGAGAAATGGCGCAAGAAATTATTCAAAGGAGTGAAAAAGGCATCCATGATGCTAGGAAAGTGACAGAAGTTGCCGAAGGGCAAATAGGTATTAATTAGTCGCTCTTATTGTGTTATAATTTTTATTTCAAACTTTGCTCGCGGTTTGTAATAGTAATGCAAAAATATTCTCTTCCCTCAGAACCTGGTGGATCGTCTGTTGACCCTCACACAAAAGAGGATGACGAAATCAAACAAATGGCCGAAGCTATCATGGATAAAGTTGTTGAACAACTTCTAAATGAGGCTGCCGAAGTAGTATTAAGAGAAGACTAGGTGTTATTAGAAAAAACATTTGAAGTGTGATCTATGTAATATTTTATACATTTGAATGTAATATACAAGTCTCTTTTCATTATTCAATTCTTTACGATGCATGAAATTCTACATACATACCATTTTTGAGCCTTCGGCGAAAAAACACCTTCCCTTCTTTTCATGCTTCGTGAAGAAGACATTCTCCGAAGCTGTGCAATTTCGATATTACTCTGATGAAGCACGTCCATGCTTTGTGAAAACATTCTCCGAAGCTGTATCCCGAAGATTATCATTGTATTCCCTCGTGACTTTACACAATTTTCACTTTCTCAAAGCGTCCTTTCGAAGGTTGATACTGTGTCCCCTTCTTTTGCCATATGCAACATGATGTATGATGCTTATGCTATGCAAAATGATGTGATGATGTTATGTTATGCAAATGACGTTTGTTCCGAAGATACACACAAAATATATTTGTAAGCTCTGCATTCCCTTAGGAACGTCTTTGGAGCTTCTTCGCCTTTTACTTAGGCGGTATCAGCGTTGACTTTTCGCTGTAAGCTCTGCATTCCCTTAGGAACGTCTTTGGAGCTTCTTCGCCTTTTACTTTAGGCGGTATCAGCGTTGACTTTTCGCTGTATGCTCTGCATTCCCTTAGGAACGTCTTTGGAGCAAAAAACTTACACTGCGCTCCCTTTGGAACGGCTTTTTGTAACTTCAGCAACTTACTCTGCGTTCCTTAGAACGACTTTTTGTTGCTTCGAAGGATTCTTAATAATTCGAAGGTCCTCCTTGTTACCGCAAACTTTTAAGCTTCAGCGACTTAAGCCTGTGGAGAAGATAGGTTTTCCTCATAATCAACCACGAAGCTATTACATGAAAACTGAAATGTTCTTTATTACACAAAAAATAGAACTAAACGGAAAAGACTGTTATCAAAGTAGGATATTTGTCAATAAATGTGCTTCGACTCTGGCACAGTACTATTGACTGTGCGAGCTTCAGATTGCTCTCTGAGATCCCTTTGGTGCGGAACATATTGGCTCCCTTCTGGCTGTTGGCCTTGTTGCAGCGGAGGTGGAGGCGGGGGCTGTTGCCATGAAGGTTGAGGTTGACTCGCCGAAGCTACGGAAACTGCAGGGTGGTTACCCACGTATTCCGGGATGTAAGGCTGATGGTACGAAGCAGTATGCATGACCTGCTTCGGCTGGCCCTGTTGCGCTGCAGCTTCTGCTAGCTCCTTTTGTTTCTGGATGGTAACATGGCACATCCTGGTGGTATGGCCCTTGTTTTCACCATAGAATAAGCAAAATACCCTCCTTGGTTGATCCCCAAATCTTCCGCCGAAGCCCCTGGCGCCTCTGCCTCTTGGAGCTGGTGGCCGGAAGAAAGTTTGCTGTTGCCCCGAAGCCTGTGAAGAGCTCTGCGGTCTGCTCTGCTGACTCCCCTTATCATCATTTTGAGTGGAGTTGTGGATGGACCTGACATGCCTCGGATAAAATCTTCCTCCGAAGCCCCTGGTCATTTCAGAAAATCTGAAGGCCTCCTCCCTTCTTTGGCGAAAGTCATTATCGGCACGAATGTACTCGTCCATCTTTTGGAGCAGCTTCTCCAGAGTCTGAGGAGGCTTCCTAGCAAAGTATTGAGCTGCAGGTCCAGGACGAAGCCCCTTGATCATGGCTTCGATGACAATTTCATTGGGCACCGTTGGTGCCTGCGCCCTCAAACGCAAGAACCTTCTGACATACGCCTGAAGGTATTCTTCATGATCCTGAGTGCACTGGAACAAGGCTTGAGCAGTGACCGGCTTCGTCTGAAATCCTTGAAAGCTGGTTAACAACATATCCTTCAGCTTCTGCCATGAAGTGATCGTTCCTGGTCGAAGGGAGGAATACCAGGTCTGAGCAACACTCCTGACGGCCATAACGAAAGACTTTGCCATGACTGCAGCATTGCCACCATACGAAGACACTGTTGCTTCGTAGCTCATCAAGAACTGCTTCGGGTCTGAGTGGCCGTCGAACATGGGAAGCTGGGGTGGCTTATAGGACGGAGGCCAGGGTGTAGCCTGCAGCTCAGCGGACAGAGGAGAGGCATCATCGAAAACAAAATTTCCATGATGGAAATTGTCATACCAGTCATCTTCGTTGAAGAAGCCCTCCTGATGAAGGTCTTTTTGTTGAGGCCTTCGGTTCTGCTCATCGTGGGTAAGATGACGAACTTCTTCAGAAGCTTCGTCTATCTGCCTTTGCAGCTCAGCTAGCCTGGCCATCTTTTCCTTTTTCCTCTGCACCTGTTGATGAAGCATCTCCATATCCCTGATCTCTTGGTCTAGTTCATCCTCCTGAAGCGTCGGGCTGACGGCCTTCCTCTTCTGGCTTCGGGCCTCCCGAAGAGAGACGGTCTCCTGGTTGGGGTCCAGCGGTTGCAGTGCTGCAGCCCCAGTTGCTGAAGCTTTCTTCGGCGCCATAGCGAAGGTCTATAGCTTCCGAAGGTGTTCAAAAAACTCGAAGTGGAAGTGAGTTCACCGGAGGTGGGCGCCAATGTTGGGGACTTGTTCTCAAATGCTAAGAGTTAAGAACAAGGCAACATAAAAAGTGTTAAGTGTTAAAGTCCTTCGTCCTTCGAAACATTATGCCCCTTCGGGAAATAATGAGTTTCGGACGAAGGTCATAAGAGACATACCTTCGTAAATATAACAAGTAATGACGAAGGATTCATATAAAGCATGAAATATAATATAGACATCATCATAGAATCATTTCTATTTTATTAACATGGAAAAATAGAAATGATTTCAAATTACAAATGTACCTTCGGTCCTGAGAGAAGGTAAAAAGTACAAGCGTGACGCAAAAGCAAATGCCAAGTCAGCGTGAACAGTACGGGAGTACTGTTCATCTATTTATAGACGCGGGACGCAGCCCACGTAAAATTACATTCATGTCCATTACATTTGCCAATGACTTATGGAAATCTGTCAAGGCCGAAGTAGTCTTTTCATCTTTAAGTCGGTTCCCCTCTCTGCTATCGCGACGAAGCTTCCCTGCGCACAGCTTCGGCTGTGCACCATCCTTCGTGGAGCTTGGTAATCAGCCCGTCCTCTATTTTAATCCCCCTTCGTCTGGTTCAGGCTTCGTCCTGACCGTACTTCATGTTCATAATTCTGAGTCCGAAGATACCTGTTCACATAATCCACTTGGAAAACATTGTCAGATCATGTTTTTGAGGACCTTCGGAGGACGAAGGCCCCCAACATCATCTATGATCAGCTGCTGAATCTCATTGATCTTCTCATCATCATTCTGGCCCTTCTTGATATCTTGCTCTAGAGTGGGTTCCAGCTCAATTGTCACTCCTTGGGTGTTGTTTAGAAATCCGAGACTCAGTCTATCGAATTCCTTTGCTAGCTCATATGGTATGGGGTGAGCGGCCAACATATTGACTTGACTCTTTCTGCTCAGAGCATCTGCAGCCACATTTACTTTGCCTAGGTGATAATGGATCTCTAGCTCATAGTCTTTGATTAACTCAAGCCATCTTCGATGCCTTATGTCCAGCTCTGACTGAGTGAATATGTACTTGAGACTCTTGTGATCTATGTAGATATCACACTTCTGCGCATACAAATAGTGCCTCCAGGTCTTTAGTGCATGAACCACGGCTGCTAACTCTAGATCATGAGTAGGATAATTCTTCTCATGAATCTTCAACTGTCAGGACGAGTATGCCACTACTCTCCCTTCCTGCATTAACACACATCCTAGTCTGGTGTACGAAGCATCACAATATACTGAGAATGACTTGTGGACGTCTGGCAGAATCAATACTGGTGCTGTTGTCAACTTCTCTTTCAATGTCTCAAAGGACTTTTGGCATGCTGGGGTCCACTTGAACTCAACCTTCTTTGCCAACAAGGCTGTCATTGGCCTGGCAATCTTGGAGAAACCTTCAATGAAACACCGATAGTAACCGGTCATTCCAATGAAACTCTTGATTCCTCGAGCGTCTTTCGGTGCTTTCCAGTCCAGAATAGCTACTACCTTCTTCGGATCCACAGCCAATCCCTCTTGGTTTATAATATGACCCAAGAACAGGACTTCACTGATCCAGAACTCGCACTTGCTAAGCTTGGCGTACAACCGGCAATCCCATAGCCTCTGTAGTACTTTCCTCAAGTGCTCTTCATGCTCTTGCTCGTTCTGGGAATATACAAGGATATCATCAATGAACACCACTATGAACTTGTCGAGGTAATCCATGAACACACTGTTCATCAAATACATGAAATAGGCTAGCGCATTCGTCAAACCGAATGACATGACCGTGAACTCATATAGCCCATACTTGGTGATAAAGACTGTCTTCGGTATGACCGAAGGCTGGATTATGAGCTGATGGTAACCTGACCTCAGATCTATCTTTGAGAACACCCCGACTTCTCTCAACTAATCGAATAAGTCTTCAATTATAGGCAGGGGTACTTATTCTTGATAGTGACTTCATTCAAGGATCTGTAGTCAATGCACATCCTTTTTGTTTCATCCTTCTTCTCCACAAATAGCACTAGGTCTGCCCAAGGCGAGATACTTGGTCTAATGTAGCTTTTCTCTAATAACACATCAATCTGCTTCTTGAGTTCCACCAATTCTAGTCCGGACACTCAATAGGCTCTCTTGGAAATAGGGGTGGTGCCCGGTATAAGCTCTATGGCAAATTCAACTTTCCTTTCAGGTGGCATACCCAGTAACTCCTCGAGAAACACATCTAGGAATTCTGATACTACGATGATAGCTTCTGATGGTTCAATTTCCTCAACATGGGTGGTGACTTGGTGACAGCTTCCTTTCCTTGGTCTAGACAAGACCAACTCCACTAACACTTCCTCTCCTAATAAGGACACTAACTTCACCATTCTCTTGTCACAGCTAAGACTAGCTTGGTATTTGGTTAGCCAATTCATCCCTAGGATGACATCTATAGTCGCATCCTGATTACCCATAACTATTAGATTAGTGGAGAACTCTATCCCCTCTATTTGAACTCTTACACTAGGGCAAAATCTATCTGTTTGGGTTCTCCCACCAATTCAACTAACCCTCATAGGTGGATACATGGGTGATACTGATATATTGTGTGATTCTACCCATGATGCAGTCACAAAAGAATGTGTTGCTCCAGTATCAATTAACACATTTACAGAATGGTACTCGACTGAGAATGTACCTAGTACCACTCCTGGGGTCTCCTGGACTGTGTTGGCCTCCAGGTGGTTCACCTTTCCATACTGGTCACGAGGCTGCCCATGGTTGTTGCCTCCTTGTTGCATTGCATTCTGCTTGACAGGGGCGTTGGGACCTGGCTGCTGCTGAGCTGCTTTCTTTGGGCAATGATTCGCCCAATAGCCTTGTTCCCCATCGTGGAAATATGCATGACTTTATCCTTGCGCTAGAACTACTTGGTTGTTCTGGTTGGTTGCTGGGGCAGGAGGCGAGGTGCCTGGTTGCTCTAACATTGATACTGATTTCCTCCCTGCTGGTTGTTCTAGCGGTACTGCTGCTGCTGAGGAAACAGCCTCTGGTACTGCTGCTACTGGTTCTGACGCTGATGCTAGTGCTGGTGACCTTTCTTGAATTGCGGAGGTAGGTTGCTTGAGTAGCGAGGAAGACTGCTACTCCCGGCCTGAGATCCACCAAGCTTACGTTTCCTGTCATCCATCTCCTGACGCTTCCTTTCAGTCATAATTGCTATGTCGATCAAGTGCTGGAAGGTGGGGAAAGTGTGGTTTATCAGCTGGTAGTGAAGGGGATCAACCAATCCTCTCAGAAAATGGCATTGTCTCTTAGCATATGTATTGACATCTTCTGGCGCATAACGTGATAGCTAGAGGAACCTGTCTCTGTACTCACTGACGGACAGCGGACCTTGCTTCAAGGCTAGAAACTCCTCCTTCCTTACTATCATCAGTCCCTCTAGCACATGGTAGCGACGGAAGTAGTCTCTGAATTCCTCCTAGGTGATGGCTTCAGGGTCGGCATGGGTGGCGAGGTAAGACTCCCACCAAGACTGTGCTGCTCCCCTTAGCTAGCAGGGACCATACAACACTTTCTCACGATCGTTGCACTAACCAGTGTGCAACTCATGTTCCACGGTACGCAGCCAATCTTCGGTGTCCATGGGATCAGTAGAATGGGCAAAGACAGAGGGATGGCCCCTCATGAATTATGCCCGCTTGTCTCTGGGCACCTGAGGCATCTGAACTTGCACTTGAGGCTAAGGTGGGGGTGGCTGCTTCTGCACCTGCTGCATCGCTGCTAAGGTCTGACCAATTGCTTGGACTGCTTGGGTCTGCATCAGGAACAACTGCTCAATGGTCATCGGGGGTGACGGTGGCAACTGCTACTGAGCTGCATCTTCCTGGGGCGCCTACTGCTCTTGTTGAACATGGCTTGCACCTCGACGCCTATTTTCAAACATCTGTAGAAAGCACATACATATCAGATCTAACTCTGCATTCTTTCAGCATAAGAAAAGATATATGAAAAATCCTCATAGCACTGAACAAATGATCATCTTCATTGACAGCTTCTCAGATAAAGAGGAAAGTGGAAATAAAGGGATTACCCAACTAAATAACTGGCTTTATTAATAACTACACCAAGTTGGAGGGGATACCCACACCTTGGTGACAATCATTACAAAGATCCAACTTCATTACATGTTCATCATGACAAGCATTCCAACGTATGATAAGCAAACTAACTCTAACTAAGACTGACTAAGACTAAGATACTGAATTAATCATAATTACAGACTCCGACTCTGTCAATCTATGAATCCAAGTCTATCTAGGTCATGCAGTCTAGGATACCACACTCGAAGCGACCATGGGGCGGTAAACGGTAAGGGTGCTGAATCCCGACAGGGGTGGGAGAACCACCATCTAGATAGTGGCGTGATGTGCACTCAGAACGCAATTCCACAACCTCCACCCGAACCTTGCCCAACTCGTCAAGGGCGTGGTCCAGCTCGGTGTTGAGCGCAGTGGCCAAGTTGACCATATTGTTCAGCCTGAGATTGCTCTCATCAACAGGCGAGATAATCACACCTCCAGCACTGCCGGTCGAACAGCGGGGGTAGTACTTTAGGTCGAGGCCGTCAGCTACCCCGCTGAACAACGAGCAATACTGAGAAAGTGCACATCGTGCTGCATCTTGCATGGCTGCCTCGGCAGTATCCCTGTCAGTAATAGAATAGTGCTCTGAGAAGGCCTCTGCACCCTGGAGATCATTGTCCGGACGGTGCACCAAGCAAGTAGCCTCCCACTGGTCCGGGTATAACTCGTAATGATGCTGGTAGACTACACAACGATACTTGATAGACCAAGTGTGTCGGTCGAAGGCCCGATGCAGCAAGGTGTCGAGAGCGTCGTGGAAATGACACCCGCGAGTGGCGTCGCGAGTGATGGGTCTAGCAATCCATCCCTCTGGCTCCTGCTCCTCCAAGAGCTCCGTGTCGTGGCTCGAACTGCCACCGGCGTCGTCGTCGTCTCTGTCTCTGTCAGGGCCTCCTCCAGCAGTCGGGATGCCTTATGGTGGTGTAGGGGCATCTCTGGCTGAGGTGCAAGGAAAGGCTACCTCCCAGACTCCACCTCCTACTGAGGCGAGGGGGAAGAGTCATGCTGCTCCTGCTCCTGCTCCTAGCGTCGGCGCTCTTGCTCCTCGTGCAGGTGACGATGCAGTCTTTCCAGGTGACTGGACTGACCTGGCACCGTGCAACACAGTGGGCACTCCGCCAAGCGAGAAGGCAAAAAGGGGATCACTGACTTATGTGCAGTGCATCTAAGACGAGCCATCTACAAAAGACATCGTAAGCACAAGAGTGAGAGTAGAACTATATGACCAGCAAGTAACCAGAAAGAAAAGTGAGACAAAATTTTGTAAGATAAGTAATAACATAGAATTGGTCAAGATGGCCAACTTTTGAAATGACACTAAAGATCAAGGTAAGAGTAGGGGTCTATAGTACTTAGAGCGACCATTTTAGTCTAGGTAGCGGTCCTACAGTCAGCAAGGCTTTGATACCACTTATGTCACACCCAGTTTTTAAAGGTAAACCGAATGCGAACCATTTACGTGCCAGGATCAGAAACTCACGTACACAGTGATTACATAATTGAACATCATCACACATTGCTCAAAATAAATAGCAGAAAAGTACTTTTATTATAATAAGATGTCCAAGACATCCACAGAGTCTAATACATATCCATAGTCATTAACATTAATATCAAAGTGTGGAAATACGTAACATAGTAGATAAGGCCTACACAGGCAGCTGACTGGGGTTTTCCACTAAGAAAAACTAGAACTCGTCGTAGTCCTGGAACTCCTCAAAGTCCTCCATGTTGCCAGCATCTCCTCCTGAGCATTGAGTACAGTGGGGACAACCTGGGGTGGGGGTGGTTTGTAAAGTAAGGGTGAGTACACATCAATGTACTCAGTAAATGTCCCGTTTGGCTAAAGTGGACTAGCTGTATATGGGGTTAAGGTTAAGCATATGCTTTTAGTTGGTCAAGTATTTATTACTATTATTAAAGCCAAGTTTTAGTAATAAACCTAGTTATTACCCAAATGTACCTCCTCCAAGAGGAAATATCAGAGATCAAAATTATAACTATCGTTATTAACCATCATCATAAAAGTAATCAAAGTTCTTCTAATCAAAAAGGATCCCAAGGCTGCTCTTAACCATGAGCTCGACTGATATACCAGTTTCTAACACTCTGCAGAGGTTGCACACTTTACCCACGAGTCGTGATCCCTTTCGAGCCTAGGTTGTACAAACCCGATCTTCACTACCGAGATGTATGGCCAGGGATACACTACGTAGCCTTTACAAAGACTCCCCTCATACACAGCTGCTCGTTAGGTTTCGCCAGTCATACAAACGCAGTACACCTCCTCAAGGTTGGTGACTAACAAAACCAAATCGAATGAACCTCTGCACCCCCCTTGGCAGAGCGAGCACTACGACCTGGCCCCATTGATTGCCCTCAGGCAAAGCCAACTACACCCCTAGGTTTATCTAATTAATCAGCTAAGGGCGTCCCATTACACCCTCATGGTTGCATTGTTATCCCGGGTGGTCACTCCACGAACAGGTCCTTACGGAGAGGTACTCAGAAAAAGGGCCTGAGTCCCCTAAAGTATCACAATATCATCATCAGGATAACATCATCATATCATAAATGTTCACATCCTGTTCATTGATTAAGTTGAAGCAATAGCATAAGCTAACCATGATAAACCCAAAAAGGTAAACAAGGATAAGTAAATACAGACTAGTCAGTCCTTAGGTTTCATAAAGTAATGCGGGACAGTGAATTATAGAGTATGTAGGACATAATAGGTCAGAGGACACTTGCCTTAACCAGGTTGCTGCTCAGGAAGATCTTCAGCAATACACTCATAAACCACGGACTGCTCGTTGTCTAAATAAAGCGATCATGCATTCAATACCTTTGGTAAATGACAAATAAACAACACATCAATCATGCACAAACATGGGAACACATCTCAAAAAGAAAAGTATAAACTCAAAAGGGAGTTTAAATTATAGGGTGAACTAATCTCATTTAGTAGTTAATTATTCTTTAAGTGTTGTCCATGACTACATAATCTGATTCTATTAATTTTAATGAGACATAAAAATTAAACCAGAGATAAATTCATGTAATACACATTATTAATCTCATAGGATTAAATATTCTTTAACCACTGGAGTTTTCTTTCTATCTATTTTATTAAGTAAACAATTCAACACATACACTAACCTATAGTCTAGGTATAAAATTAGAGTGTACAGACTATGAATGAACATAATTTATTTAAATAGAGAATAAACCCATGAACATTTTGCAATTTGAATCACTAAATTTGGAGTTCATATGCAAAAGATATGAAATAAACAAGTTTGGAAGTTTAAAATATGAAAATAGGTCTAATTCTGTGATTATTTAAAAGCCTAGGGTTCAATCTGCAAGATTTCAGGGGCCTGCGCGCGAAAACCAGGGACGGCGGGTTGATTCCCAACAAACCGAGGGTCTCTTTAACAAATTTACATGCGAAGGGGCATCGGGTCTGCTCAACCGTTAGATCTAAAATCAATGGCCGAGATTAGATCCGCGGGCGAGCGAGCAAACACTGACAGGCGGTGCCGGCGGTGTCAGCGACCGAGAAGGGAGGTGGGCTGACCAGTCGGGCCCAGCGCCAGGGGGCGCAGGTGCTGACCGGCAGGGCCCAGGGGCAGAGCGCGGGTGAGAGAGCGAACCTAAGCGGCCGGATCCGAATCGGACGGTTAGTATTAAATTAGGTTTAATTAGATCCGGGCCGCCCGATCTCAGACAGACGCCTGGGATCTAACGGTCAGGTTCCTCGTCCGCCAGCGGTGGCGCTGCTCGCGTCCGCGGCGTAGGTCCACCGGAGATGAGGGCACGAGCACGTTGGGGCCCGCTGGGACATCGGGAAGGGCTCGGGGAATTCAGGGGAGTGCGATGAACTCGGCTAGGGGCATGGCACCAGCACAAAGGCGCCGGAGCGGCGGTTCACGGCGAGGCGGCTTGGCGGCGACGCAACACTACTTCGGCGAGCAATCACGCATGATCGAGGGCAAACAAGGGAAAAATAGGGGTGGGTCTGGGTTGCTTACCTCAAGAGAAGACTCTGGGACCCTTGAACGGTGGCAGGGTCACGGCAAGGACTTGGGTCGACGGCGGTGACTTTCCGGCTGCGGGAGGGAAACTCCGGTGAGCACGGGCAGAGGGAACCAGAGAGGGAGAGGGTAAGCTAAGGCGCGTCTCAAGTTGTGGGCACCGAGGCAGAACTCACCGAGGCGAAAGGCACGACGAAGCTCCAACGGTGACGGCGGAACGGGCGCGCGGGCACGGTGAACGGCGGCGGTCTTCCAAGAGCTCCGAAAAGGAACAGCGCACGAGCGAGAGCGAGCTGGGGTGTCTGCGGGCGTGGAAATGGCCGAGCGGACGGGAGGGGGTTTGAGTAGGGATTGGGCGTGTGGGTGGTGGCCTGAATTCGCGCGGACGTGGGCGCGACCATGGCGGGCGTGCAGACCGGGAGTTAGAGGAGGGGGAGAGGGCTAACGAGCGGGGCCCAGCAGATAGTGGTATAGACGCGCGAACGCGCAACGGGCCAGGGCGCCGACAAGGCGACCCCGCTTGGCAGAGAGGGAGAAGGCCAGCGAGCTAACTGGGCGCGGCGCCGATAGGACGGGCCCACATGGCGGTGAGAGCGAGGAAGGGGAAAGGTAGGCGCGAGATCCACCCCTGACAGGCGGGCGGGCGCGGGCGCGCGCTGCTGGGCCAGTTTGGGCTGACCTAAGCCGAATTGGAGTTTTCCTTTTTCCTGGAATTTCTAATTGCTTTTCCATTTTATTTTCTCTGGAGTTTTCAATTCAAATTCAAACCAAGTTTCAAATTCAAATTAATTCAAACATGTGCAATAATTCAAAGAATATTTAAGCTCAGCATGATGCAACATTTCATGACTCATAATGTTTTGGCAAAAATAAATAATTAATCCCTCACTAATTAAGCCAAATCTACTCAAAGAGGAAAAGAGGGAGAGAGAAGCTAAAGAGAGATACAAGAGTAACACCTGAATTTGGTAGATACTTAGAAAGAAATTTTATACCCCCAAATTCAGGGTGTTACAGTAAGTCTAGTCATTTTATTGTGAGATATAAGGAAGAACCGTGGTACTCAAGTTTGATCTTTGGATCACGTGAGAGGGGTTGAGTGCAACCCTCGTACATTGGGACGCCACAATGTGGAGTAGGCAAGCATATTACGCTTGACCGAACCACGAGATAAAAATTGTCGTGTCTCTTGTGTTATTTACTTTATTCCAATTGTTATCTTTTCCTTGTTCCAATTCTTCACTTGTGATGTTGCTCTAAGTCTAAATCTTGATAGAGCAATGAAATGAAAGGAACTTCTCTCTTTCTCTCTACTCTCAAAGCTTGTTTTAATTACCTCTAACTCATATTTTAGACCAAGTTTGTGTTGTTTGAGTTAAGTTTTACAGGACCACCTATTCACCCCCCTCTAGGTGCTCTCACATGGCCCCTTTAAGAGCCTCTGTCATGCATGTTAGCTCGGTTGCCATTCTCGTCTTCCTTTTTCTACTTCCACGTCTAGGGTTGCTTAGGCCTTTGATCTTGCTCATTGTGATCTCTGGATATCTCCTATGTTTAGCCTCTCTGGTTACAAATACTACCTGGTCATTCTAGATGACTTCTATCACTTTCTCTGGACTTTTCCTCTGTGGCTCAAGTCTGACACCTTTCACACCCTCACACACTTCTTCATTTAGGTCTCCACCCAATTCAGTCATCCGGTTCGTGCCCTCTAGTGTGACAACTGTCGTGAGTTCGACAACTCTACCTCTCGTTCCTTCTTTCTCTCCCACAGAGTTTAGTTACACCTCTCGTGCCCCTACACTTCCCCTCAGAATGCCCAAACCGAATGGATTATTCACACCACCACTAACATGATCTACTACCTCCTCTTTCAGGTGTTTGTTCCTGCCATCTATTGGGTAGAGGTCCTAAACACTTCTACCCACCTCCTCAACCGCATTCCCTCTAAGGTGGTGAGTCATCCCACCCCCACTTCACCCTATATGGCACAACCCCTCATATGCCCACCTTTGAGTCTTTGGTTGTGCCTGCTATCCCAACACCTCTACCACTACTTGTCACAAGATCTCCCCTTGTTCAATCCATTGTCTATTCCTCGATTACTCCCCTGACCATAAGGGGTACCGATGCCTTGACCTCCTCACCCAACGCATCATCATCTTTCGTCATGTTGTCTTTGATGAGGTGGTTTCCCCCCTTGCTGACTCCTCCTCCCTGCCCCTGACCTCGATTCCCTCCTTGATATCGATTGTGTCGATATTTCTCTTCTACTACCCTCTTTCCCACAACCACGTACGGCCCCAGTTGACCCCACTAGCATCACGCGCGACCTTGTCCACATGCATGGCCCCACCGCTCTCGCTTGCGCCATGCGCGACCCCTGTCACTAGCGTCCCATTCGACATGCTTCGCTAATCCCACCCACGTCTACCATCATCATGGGTGGACTGATCCCCTGACAGCTGAGAGCGCCTAGAGTGTCTGAATAGGTGATCCTACAAAAATGACTTAAAACAACACAAACTTGGTCTATAAATGAAATTAATATAAAATAAAACCAAGTCTGAGTCAAGAAGGAGAGAGAAAGGATCCCTTCACTTGATTGCTCTGTCAAGATGTGTATTAATCTTAGAGCAATATCACAAGTGAAGTTAAGCACTAAGGAAGATAGAAATCACAGTAAGTAAATGAGACAGGAGACACGAAGATTTTTATCTCGTGGTTCAGTCAAGCGTAATATGCTTGCCTACTCCACGTTGTGGCGTCCCAATGGACAAGGGTTGCACTCAACCCCTCTCAAGTGATCCGAAGATAAAACTGAAGTACCACGGTTCTTCCTTATATCAAGTATTATTGTTCGCGAGGAATCTCCACAACTTGGAGCCTCTGACAGCCTTACAAAGTGATCACAATCAAAACATAGAGTAAGGGAGGGAGAAAGAATACACACACTCAAGCAAATCGCAGCAACACACGCAAGAAATGCAAAGATAAGAGCGCAAGCACAAGATCACACAAGAACAACATAGAACTAGCGCTCGAATCTATCTCGAATCACTAGAATGCGAGGTTGTGAAGTTTCGGAGTGTTGGTATGCTCTTGAGGTGCTTGGCCAGCTTGGGTACTATTGGGAGGTGCCTATGGGTCCCTTTTGTAGGCCAAGGGGCCTAGGAGGCATTGCAATCTTTATATGAAAGCCTAGAAAGCGTTGCAATCTTTATATGAAAGCCTAGAAATTTCCCTGTCTATGGGCACACTAGACCGGTCCAGCGCACCACCGGACCATTTAGTGACGTCATGTTTCCTTTGGTCGTGAGGGAGCCATTGGAGATAGTCGTTGTAGAGGTAGTCCGGTGCACCGGACCATTACTATTCGCGGTCCAGTGATTTTTAGAGGAAAAATCCCAAGAGCACATTGTTCATCCGGGTGGCACGGATCCAGTCCGGTGCGCCACCGGACTAGTCCAGTGCCTTCCAGACCAAGTTATGCTCTTTTGAGCCTAACTCCTCTAACTTTTTTGGCATTTCTTCAGGGGTTTCCTACGACTTAGACAAACATAGTTAGCTTGTAAAAACAATTGACTAAGTCTAGGAAACATACTTTTTCACATAGTTTTTCTAGGATTTGCAATATGCTCAAAACTAAGTCCAAAAGTCAATTTTCTTGCACAAAAGAGTCAGTAAATCAAGGTGCAGGAAAGATAGTATAAGGTGCGTGCAACTTATTCAAACACTTAAATCTCATGTTTTATAGTTTTACCCAAAGTTGCACTTTTAGCCTTCATTTCCATTCTTTTGAACTTGTTGCCTTCAATTTGCTTTTGTGTGCTGTCACTATGGGTGACAATGAACTCTAAATTTTACACTATAATTTAAGGATCGGATTAGGATCGGGCCATATTTTTATTTATTTTTAAACTAAAATGTATTTAGGGTCCTACTATTTTGTGAAGAAGCATTTGGATCGTGATCTATTACCACCCTTAACTGTCACTTGAGTGTGAATCATTATCATTGTCATTTGCGTTACAATTCATAAACTAAACAACTTGTTTGAACCAAATAACTTTCTACGTCATCCTCCTCTATCGTGCACAACTTACGCCAACTTTTTCACAAGCCACGAGCCCACAACTAGCTAATTCCACCAGCAATTTTTTTTCGCCAACTAACTATTATCTCTAATGCATTCTAGGTTTCATTTACACTATGGGATGGGATTCTTTTTTACCAACTAACTATTATCTCTAATGTATTCTAGGTTCCATTTACACTATGGAATAGGATTCCAGGTTCCTGGATGGGAACTCACGTGTCGCGTCCTGCAAAGGGGGACACGAGGTTCGAGTGTTCATGTCCCGACGAGACGACGGAGACAACACCCTCGATTTTTCAAGTGGCCAACCACGGGAACACTAATCAATACCAAAGTGATTATTGTTCTACTCAACTAAAATTTAGTCCCTGACATATCAAAGGTTTAAATAATAATTTTGATATTAAATAT
The DNA here is from genome assembly GCA_029449295.1 of Zea luxurians. NCBI lineage: Eukaryota > Viridiplantae > Streptophyta > Magnoliopsida > Poales > Poaceae > Zea > Zea luxurians. Next base: position 29,374,235 of record JAOPSE010000023.1, on the reverse strand, counting down.
AGTCTAATTTTAAAACTAACTATATAAATAAAGACTAAAAAACAAGACAAATTTGTTAAACCTAGTTAAATATATATTTAATACTTATAATTGATATTCAAATTCCTCTTTAAACAAGGGCTACAAGTCTACAACCGCTGCACTATGCAAAAAGAGCGTTTGGTGAGGACGACATACACGGCTGAAGTCCTTCGTATCTAATACTAGGAGTGGTCACTTTTTTATCATAAACCGAAATGTAACACCCGGTTTTAAAGAACAAAGCCGGGTGCATCTCATACATGCGCCAAGAAGACAACATATATAATAACAGAGTGTATAGAGATAAATGTCAATAACATCAGAGTATTTATTACATAGCGGAAGACTTATTACAAATTAAAATAATAAAGATAAAACGAACTAAGGATCGTCGGCGCCAATGTCGACTGGGAAACGCCACCTAGATCAGATCGAACTCCTCAGTGTTAGGCGGCTCCTCCTGAACCACCTGATCTTCTCCTGTGGGGGGGTGTGAGACAGCAAGGGTGAGCTCACACATGATCATAGCTCAACAAGTTGTGGGGAACCAGGGGACATAAACTCACAAAGGTGTGAGTTCAAGTGATGTGTAAGGCTAATCAATGATAGGGGTTAAAGCTGAGCATTGCTTTTAAGTAGTTGGTCAAAATTTTATTAGCAGTTACTAAGTGTAAGTAAATACCAAACCATAAGTAAAGTAATAGAACAAAATTAATAACAAACCCATGCAATGCAAATGACAAAATTGAATTTAAGTTCCATAATTTAAACATCAGAGAGTCCTGAGCTGCTCATGACCGTGAGCTCGGCTAGTATACCAGTTTTACACTCTGCAGAGGTTGTACCCTTTACCCACAAGTCATGTTACCCATCTGCCAAGGGGTCATGAATCCCATACACCTCTACCTAGGAAGCGCGGCAGGGCAACACTACGAGGCCTTTACAAAGTTCCACTAGCTTCCGAAAACCCGCTACAGTTTATAGGAAGTTCCAATGCAGGGTTCCTGGCTGACTGCCATCCCAGCAAAATCAACCAGGGACCTCCCTACACTGACCACTCCCCTACTGCCCTTGCCCCTTTCGGGTAAGGTAGTCTTCCACTAGCTTTCCTAATTAGTCAGCCAAGGGGTCCCATTCCTCCCTTGTGGTGGCACGTGGTTCTCAAGTTAAGCTCTATGTTCCAATTAACATTAATGATATCAACATGAACATAAACAGAATAACAACAAGAATTGGAACATAGAGGTAATAAATGATTATCCCAAAACCATATAAAGCAATAGCAAACTACCCAAGTGATTCAGGGGTAAACAAGGTAATGAGATAAACAATCTAGGGTGACCTATTGGGTCCCATCAAAATTAACCTATGCATGGATAAGTGATATTAAAGAACATTATTGGGTAAAAAGTGGTCAAGGGCACAACTTGCCTTCAATGAGCTCCTGCTCAGCTACTTCAACCTGCTGCTCACCAGGATCCTCAGCAACGGGCTCTTCTACTCGCCACAATACAAACAAGCACAGGATATAGGGAAAATTAACATTACACCAAGCATGTAAACAAAATACACAGAGATATTCTACATATTAAAATAAAAACCTAGGAACTGGAATCATAATTTTCTGAGTTATAGATTTTAAGTTATGCATTTTTCAAAGGTTTTATGTGCTTTAAATAGGATTAAGTGATAAATAAATTTCTTACTGTTTTTATGCCAAAACAGAGACACTAAGTGCTAGAGAATAAAATTACAAAATTTTAGGAACTGGAATGGATGAATTTGGAGTTAGTATGAATTTTCTATGAATTTATAAAGTTCTAGCAATTATTTTCATATTAAAAATTCATTTTCTATTTATTTTCTCTGGTTTTATAAGGTCCTGGACTGGGCCTCAAATCTAGAGAAACCCAGGGGGCTCGGGGCAAATTGCCCGAGACACAGCGCATAGTGTTCACTGGACGGCGGGTTTATTTCAGTGAAACCGAGGGGCTCTTAAGTAAAATGGACCCGCGAAGGGGTATGAAGCGATCCTAGCCGTTCGATTCCCAACCGAGGGCCCAGATTAGATTTATTATATACCGAACCGGTACGCATCTACAGCCGTTCGATCGGCGATCAACGGCTCGCGCTCAACATAACCGAGATCAACGCGCATCCCTCGGATCTTGAATCTACGGTCGAAGCTCGTTTGAACGAAAGGGTATCTTTGATCTAATCGGGACCGTCTAAAAGCGATCGGACGGCCCGAGGATCGCCCCCAACCTCCCCTATACACCCGAGCAGAACGGCGGCGCTGCCCACCGATCTCGGCGGCGGGTTCACCGGAGCTCGCGAAATCCGGTCAATTCGAACGCCAAACTCCAATTCGCCCGACCCTCGCGAGATTCGAGACGCCCCGAACCCGATTCTCCCCTCAATTTCTACAGCCAGACACCACTCGCCACCGCCCACGCCATCTTGCGGCCATGGTTTAAATCACGGCGGTGCCAAGCCGTCCGGCTCACAGGGTGTCTAATTTCTACACGGCGATGGACCAGGGAGTGTGGTACGGACACGAGTAAGGTGCAGGTTGCTCACCGGATTCACGTCGAGGTGGGTGCCGGTTTCCGCGCGGTAGGCGAAGAAGCACGTCGACGGCGAGGAATTAACAGTCCGCTGCAGGTGCTCCTTGCCAACGGATGGTTCCTACACGTGTGGCGGGGGCGTGTGGAGTTGCAGGCCAATTCGCCGTGGCCGATAATCCGTCCAAGGCCCGATTCAACGGTGGCGGCGCGGCACCAAGCTTTGCGGCAGAGCTCCCCCTCCGCGCGCGTGATTTCTACGGCGGTGGTGGCTCCCGGGGAGATTGGCAAGGGTGAGTAAGAAGAGAGGACGCACCCGAGGTCTTTGTACCCAGGTTGAGGGGGAAGATCTCAACCACATCCTCCGGTCAACGCGGCAGCTGTTACAACGGCGCGCGAAGCTCGCGGCGGACTCGGAACGTGGAGGAGAACGCGCTGACCAAAGGGGCCCACACGACAGTGAGATAAGGGCGATGGACGATGACATGTGGGTCCGCAGACCCAGCGACTGGCGAGAGGGGCTTGCACGGAGTGGCTGATCAGCGGGTCCCGCCTGTCGGCGCACGCGGGAGCGAGTGGGCTACGCGCGCTGGATTGGTTAAGTGGGCCGAATGGGAGTGAAGTCGGCCCAGCTGCCAGGTTTGGCCTTTTCCTTTTTATTTTCTGTTTTTCTTTTTCATTTCTTTTTCAAATTCAAACTTCAATCCAAATTCAAACTTTGTGGCACTTTATATACTGGCTAATTATTTATTTTGATCATATCAACTGTGATAAAGTGATTTTAATGATAATTTTATTTGTATTGAATAATATTCCTTTCTCTTCTCTATTCTCAAGAATTTCTTTTAGGTTTTAAATTCCCTTTTTGGTCTTTAATATTTTTCTTGTCACAAAATGCACACAAAATAAAATATCCAGCATGATGCAACAATTTAGTAGCATATATTTTTATTAATTGTTTTTGGACATGGTGTTCTCATATGATGATGCATAAAGATCAAACTCACATAAAGAGAGATTGATTCTCTTTTGGTATTATTTCTAGTCATTACAAAGTGGGTGTTACAAATCCTCCCCCCCCCTTAAAAATAATCTCGTCCTCGAGATTTAAGAAGAACGAGGGAAAAGGTGGGGAAAATCTATGCGAAGCTCTTCTTCTCTTTCCCAAGTTGCTTCATCTTCACCGTGGTGACTCCATTGCACTTTGCACATCTTTATCACCTTATTCCTTGTAACTCGAGTCAAAGTATCCAAAATCTTGATCGGGTACTCCGTGTAAGTCAAATCACCTTGAACACTGAGCTCTTCCATTGGTAACTGTTCCTCGGGAACACGGAGACACTTCTTAAGTTGAGACACATGGAACACATTATGCACATCCGATAGCGTAGCAGGTAACTCGAGTTGGTATGCCATCTCCCCAACTCTTCTAAAGATCAGGAATGGTCCAATATAGCGAGGGGATAATTTGCCCTTGACTTTGAATCTCCTCATTCCACGAAGTGGTGACACTTTGAGGTACACATAATCTCCTTCTTCAAATTCCAGTGGCCTTCTTCTATTATTAGCGTAGCTCTTTTGCCTGGTTTGAGCCACCCTCAAATTCTCTCGAATTATACGAACTTGTTCTTCTGCTTCTTGAATCAGTTCAGGCCCAAAGAACTGTCTTTCTCCAGTCTGATCCCAATATAGAGGAGTCCTGCACTTCCTCCCATATAAAGCTTCAAAAGGTGACATCTTCAGACTGGCCTGGTAACTATTATTGTACGAGAACTCAGCATAAGGCAGACTCTTATCCCAACTTCCTCCATGCTGAAGGGCACATGCTCTCAACATATCTTCCAATACTTGATTAGTCCTTTCAGTCTGTCCATCAGTCTGAGGGTGATAAGCTGTACTAAAATTCAACTTTGTACTCATGTTCTCATGAAAGCTTCTCCAAAATCTTGAGGTAAACTGTGAACCTCGATCAGACACGATCTTCTTTGGTACTCCATGTAAACACACAATCCGAGCCATATATAACTCTGCTAGCTGAGAACCTTTATAAGTAGTCTTGACAGGAATAAAGTGAGCCACTTTAGTCAATCTATCCACAATCACCCATATAGCATCATATCCTTTCTGGGTGCGAGGCAATCCAGTGATGAAATCCATACCAATCTCTTCCCATTTCCACTCGGGTATCTTCAGTGGATGCAATAATCCAGCTGGCCTCTGGTGTTCAGCCTTAACTCTTTGACATACATCGCACATAGCCACATGTGCAGCTACATCTCTTTTTAATCCATACCACCAATACTTCCGTTTCAAATCCTGATACATCTTGGTACTACCAGGATGAATAGAATAATCCGAATCATGGGCCTCTTTTAAAATAGTCTCTCGAAGGCTTTTAATATCAGGAACACACATCCTGTCCTTGAACCATACAGTGCCCTGCTCATCTTCCGTAAATTCCGGAACTCGACCTTCAGTAATCAGATCCTTAATCTCTTTTATTTTAGCATCATCAACCTGTCCTTTGCGGATCTCTTGCTCCAAAGTAGGTTCCACATCAATAGTAACTCCTTCAGTATGAGCAACTATACCCAGGTTAAGTCTCCTGAAATCCTCAACAATCTCGTCGGGTAGCTGGGCAACAATAGCTGAATGAACATGCTCCTTGCGACTCAAGGCATCTGCAACCAAATTTGCCTTGCCCGGGTGATAGTGAATCTCCAAATCGTAATCCTTAATAAGCTCTAACCAACGGCGTTGCCTAAGGTTGAGATCCTTTTGAGTGAATATATACTTCAAACTCTTATGATCCGTATATACTTGGCACTTGGTCCCCATGATATAATGTCTCCAAATCTTAAGTGCATGCACAACGGCTGCCAATTCCAAGTCATGAGTAGGGTAGTTCAATTCATGTCTCCGCAACTGACGAGATGCATAGGCAATCACATGCCTTCTTGCATGAGCACACATCCTAAGCCTTGGCCACATGCATCGCAATAGATGTCAAATCCTTTCTGTAGGTCCGGCATAACCAATACTGGTGGTGACATCAACCTCTCCTTCAACAGATCAAAGCTGTCTTGACACTTCTCATCCCACTCAAATTCTTTTCCTTTCTACAAAAGCGAAGTCATAGGCTTGGCAATCTTAGAAAATCCTTCAATAAATCTTTGATAATATCCTGCTAATCCCAAGAAACTCCGAATCTCAGTAACTATAGTGGGTACTCTCCACTCCATTATCTCCTTAACTTTAGCAGGATCCACTGCTATTCCTCCATTAGAAATAATATGACCAAGAAATGGCACTTCGCCAATCCAAAACTCGCACTTGCTAAACTTGGCATAGAGTTGATTATCTCGTAGCTTCTGTAGCACCATCCTCAGATGCTCCTCGTGATCACTATCACTCTTGGAATAGATAAGAATATCGTCGATGAATACCACGACGAATTTGTCCAAATACTCCATAAACACCTTGTTCATTAAGTTCATAAAATAAGCTGGTGCATTAGTCAATCCAAACGACATAACTGTGAACTCATATAATCCATATCTAGTCGAGAAAGCCGTCTTGGGAATATCCGATGGTCTAATCCTCATCTGATGGTAACCTGATCGGAGGTCAATCTTCGAGAATACTCTAGCACCTCTCATCTGATCAAATAAATCCTCAATACGGGGCAACGGATACTTGTTCTTTACCGTAACATCATTAAGAGATCTATAATCCACACACATCCGCTGCGATCCATCCTTCTTCTGTACAAACAAGACCGGTGCTCCCCAAGGTGAGGAACTCGGACGAATGTACCCAGCCTCTTGTAACTCAGTCAACTGCTTCTTAAGTTCCTTCAACTCCTCTACGGACATCCTATATGGCCGTTTAGAAATAGGGGCGGTTCCAGGTAAGAGGTCAATAACAAACTCAACTTCTCTATCAGGTGGCATCCCTGGTAACTCCTCTGGAAAGACATCCGGAAAATCTCTAACCACCCGGATGTTGTCACCAACAAACTCCTCAGGTATAAAGAACATTGCACGCATGGATGAGGAGGTTACTGCAATGTTAACTTGAAACCTTTCTCCTTTAGTAGTAGTGAGTTCTACGGTACCTCTACCACATGCTATAACGGCCTTTGCCTTTCTTAGCCATGACATACCAAGGATCAAATCTATACTGCTTGACTCCAATATTATAGCAGTAGCTCCAAATTCTCTACCCATAATGGTTAATGTCAATCTACGTGTCACTTGATTCGCCTCAACAGGCCCTTTAGGTGTAATTACTATCAGGGGTTTTCTCATATTTAGCAGTGGTATTTCATTTGTGTTGGCATATCTAGCGGACATGAATGAATGTGTAGCACCAGAATCAAATAATATGGTTGCAGGAATTGCATTAACATAAAACATACCAATTACGAGGTCCCCTCCATCCGGAGTAGCATCAACGCTGACTTGATTAACCTTGGCAATAGAATATCCCTTGCCAGGGGTCTGTTGCTTGTTCTGAACTGGAGTAGCAGCAATCCTCTGTGGGCAGACATTTGCATAATGACCAATCTTCCCACACTTGAAACATTGAGTGCCCGGACTCTGTCCTGAAAACTTCGTCGGGGTGCCAGTAGGGGTAGCCTGCCGAGGAGGTGGAGTCCTCAGTGGTGACTGCTGAACTGGGCGTGGTCCTCCTGGTCGAGTCGGTGTACCCTGTGGTGAACTGTAGCGAGGACGAACACTGCTGCTTCCTTGTCCTTGAGATATGGCCTTTCTCTTCAAATCTCCCAGTTGAACACGCTTGTGTTCAATAGCCAGTGCCTTATCAAACAGCCTCTGAAATGATGGAAATGTGTGTGCCACAAGAGCATACTGCAGTGGTCCATTAAGTCCTTCAATGAAATGCTCTTGCTTTCTCTCATCCTCAGCAACTTCCTCTGGAGCATATCTGGATAACTGAATAAACTTGTCACGGTACTCGCTGACTGACATACTTCCTTGCTTCAGCGACAGAAATTCCTTCTTCTTGATCTTTATCATACCAGCTGGAATATGGTAGTTCCTGAACTGTGTGCTAAACTCCGCCCAAGTAATAGCATCTGCAGCATCATGGGCAGCAGTATAAGAATCCCACCAGCCAGCAGCCGGACCAATCAGACGTCCAGAAGCATATAAAACCTTCTCCCGGTCAGTGCATTGTGCAATATTCAGCATCTTCTCAATTGCTTTCAGCCAATCATCTGCATCAAGTGGATCTGGTGAGCTTGCAAATGTGGGTGGCTTATGGCTCATGAACTCCCTATGCTTATCTCGGGGTGGAACTGGTGGTGGTGGTGGAGGCAGTGGCACATGTTGCTGCTGTTGTTGCTGTTGCATTTGTTGTTGCAGCTGCTGTTGTTGCGCCCTCCTTTCCTGGCGTATCTCATCTCGCTCCTGGCGCAACTCCTGGCGTATATCTTCTCTCTCCTGACGTTCTTGCTGCATCTGGGCACGCATATCAGCCATAGTATCTGCCATTTGCTGCATCACCGCCATCTGAGCAGCAACCAGTGGGTCAACTCCGCCTGGTGGAGGATTGGGAGGATTCATCTCTGCAGGTTGTGGCTGGGGTTGTCTGTATATTCTCCGAGTGTGTCGATTGGGAGGCAAATCAATTCCACCACCCCGCCTGGTATTGACCATCTGAGTTAGATACATATGGTAAGAAAATAGTAGACAAGACAGGTATTTACAACTCAGGTTACTTTGGGGGATTTATTAGCTAAGCAGATTAATATTTCACCTACCAGAGCTAATTCAACACCTTATGGTGGTACATACTAAGATGTCCATCTATAATAATTCAATCAATCAAAGAAGCAAATCAGGCATTGATCATCAGAACAATCAAACAACATTCTTAAATCGAGAAAATAGTTTTAATTTTGTCTTAGGTTCCCTATCTCTTAGAAAGATTATAGTCATAGGATTCCAAGGTGTGAAATCCATCTTGTCTTAGAGTAGAAAAGGTAAGAATGATCAGAGTAGAACAGTAGAAGGTGAGACAGGATCAAGATAAGTGTAGAAAGAATCAGAGTAAGGTAAGTATAGAATGAATCAGAATGAGATAAGTAGGTAAGGGTTGCCCATTTCTATCTAGGTACCGTCCTACAGTCAACATTTCCTCTGATACCACTTCTGTAACACCCGGTTTTAAAGAACAAAGCCGGGTGCATCTCATACATGCGCCAAGAAGACAACATATATAATAACAGAGTGTATAGAGATAAATGTCAATAACATCAGAGTATTTATTACATAGCGGAAGACTTATTACAAATTAAAATAATAAAGATAAAACGAACTAAGGATCGTCGGCGCCAATGTCGATTGGGAAACGCCACCTAGATCAGATCGAACTCCTCAGTGTTAGGCGGCTCCTCCTGAACCACCTGATCTTCTCCTGTGGGGGGGTGTGAGACAGCAAGGGTGAGCTCACACATGATCATAGCTCAACAAGTTGTGGGGAACCAGTGGACATAAACTCACAAAGGTGTGAGTTCAAGTGATGTGTAAGGCTAATCAATGATAGGGGTTAAAGCTGAGCATTGCTTTTAAGTAGTTGGTCAAAATTTTATTAGCAGTTACTAAGTGTAAGTAAATACCAAACCATAAGTAAAGTAATAGAACAAAATTAATAACAAACCCATGCAATGCAAATGACAAAATTGAATTTAAGTTCCATAATTTAAACATCAGAGAGTCCTGAGCTGCTCATGACCGTGAGCTCGGCTAGTATACCAGTTTTACACTCTGCAGAGGTTGTACCCTTTACCCACAAGTCATGTTACCCATCTGCCAAGGGGTCATGAATCCCATACACCTCTACCTAGGAAGCGCGGCAGGGCAACACTACGAGGCCTTTACAAAGTTCCACTAGCTTCCGAAAACCCGCTACAGTTTATAGGAAGTTCCAATGCAGGGTTCCTGGCTGACTGCCATCCCAGCAAAATCAACCAGGGACCTCCCTACACTGACCACTCCCCTACTGCCCTTGCCCCTTTCGGGTAAGGTAGTCTTCCACTAGCTTTCCTAATTAGTCAGCCAAGGGGTCCCATTCCTCCCTTGTGGTGGCACGTGGTTCTCAAGTTAAGCTCTATGTTCCAATTAACATTAATGATATCAACATGAACATAAACAGAATAACAACAAGAATTGGAACATAGAGGTAATAAATGATTATCCCAAAACCATATAAAGCAATAGCAAACTACCCAAGTGATTCAGGGGTAAACAAGGTAATGAGATAAACAATCTAGGGTGACCTATTGGGTCCCATCAAAATTAACCTATGTATGGATAAGTGATATTAAAGAACATTATTGGGTAAAAAGTGGTCAAGGGCACAACTTGCCTTCAATGAGCTCCTGCTCAGCTACTTCAACCTGCTGCTCACCAGGATCCTCAGCAACGGGCTCTTCTACTCGCCACAATACAAACAAGCACAGGATATAGGGAAAATTAACATTACACCAAGCATGTAAACAAAATACACAGAGATATTCTACATATTAAAATAAAAACCTAGGAACTGGAATCATAATTTTCTGAGTTATAGATTTTAAGTTATGCATTTTTCAAAGGTTTTATGTGCTTTAAATAGGATTAAGTGATAAATAAATTTCTTACTGTTTTTATGCCAAAACAGAGACACTAAGTGCTAGAGAATAAAATTACAAAATTTTAGGAACTGGAATGGATGAATTTGGAGTTAGTATGAATTTTCTATGAATTTATAAAGTTCTAGCAATTATTTTCATATTAAAAATTCATTTTCTATTTATTTTCTCTGGTTTTATAATGTCCTGGACTGGGCCTCAAATCTAGAGAAACCCTGGGGGCTCGGGGCAAATTGCCCGAGACACAGCGCATAGTGTTCACTGGACGGCGGGTTTATTTCAGTGAAACCGAGGGGCTCTTAAGTAAAATGGACCCGCGAAGGGGTATGAAGCGATCCTAGCCGTTCGATTCCCAACCGAGGGCCCAGATTAGATTTATTATATACCGAACCGGTACGCATCTACAGCCGTTCGATCGGCGATCAACGGCTCGCGCTCAACATAACCGAGATCAACGCGCATCCCTCGGATCTTGAATCTACGGTCGAAGCTCGTTTGAACGAAAGGGTATCTTCGATCTAATCGGGACCGTCTAAAAGCGATCGGACGGCCCGAGGATCGCCCCCAACCTCCCCTATACACCCGAGCAGAACGGCGGCGCTGCCCACCGATCTCGGCGGCGGGTTCACCGGAGCTCGCGAAATCCGGTCAATTCGAGCGCCAAACTCCAATTCGCCCGACCCTCGCGAGATTCGAGACGCCCCGAACCCGATTCTCCCCTCAATTTCTACAGCCAGACACCACTCGCCACCGCCCACGCCATCTTGCGGCCATGGTTTAAATCACGGCGGTGCCAAGCTGTCCGGCTCACAGGGTGTCTAATTTCTACACGGCGATGGACCAGGGAGTGTGGTACGGACACGAGTAAGGTGCGGGTTGCTCACCGGATTCACGTCGAGGTGGGTGCCGGTTTCCGCGCGGTAGGCGAAGAAGCACGTCGACGGCGAGGAATTAACAGTCCGCTGCAGGTGCTCCTTGCCAACGGATGGTTCCTACACGTGTGGCGGGGGCGTGTGGAGTTGCAGGCCAATTCGCCGTGGCCGATAATCCGTCCAAGGCCCGATTCAACGGTGGCGGCGCGGCACCAAGCTTTGCGGCAGAGCTCCCCCTCCGCGCGCGCGATTTCTACGGCGGTGGTGGCTCCCGGGGAGATTGGCAAGGGTGAGTAAGAAGAGAGGACGTACCCGAGGTCTTTGTACCCAGGTTGAGGGGGAAGATCTCAACCACATCCTCCGGTCAACGCGGCAGCTGTTACAACGGCGCGCGAAGCTCGCGGCGGACTCGGAACGTGGAGGAGAACGCGCTGACCAAAGGGGCCCACGCGACAGTGAGATAAGGGCGATGGACGATGACATGTGGGTCCGCAGACCCAGCGACTGGCGAGAGGGGCTTGCGCGGAGTGGCTGATCAGCGGGTCCCGCCTGTCGGCGCACGCGGGAGCGAGTGGGCTACGCGCGCTGGATTGGTTAAGTGGGCCGAATGGGAGTGAAGTCGGCCCAGCTGCCAGGTTTGGCCTTTTCCTTTTTATTTTCTGTTTTTCTTTTTCATTTCTTTTTCAAATTCAAACTTCAATCCAAATTCAAACTTTGTGGCACTTTATATACTGGCTAATTATTTATTTTGATCATATCAACTGTGATAAAGTGATTTTAATGATAATTTTATTTGTATTGAATAATATTCCTTTCTCTTCTCTATTCTCAAGAATTTCTTTTAGGTTTTAAATTCCCTTTTTGGTCTTTAATATTTTTCTTGTCACAAAATGCACACAAAATAAAATATCCAGCATGATGCAACAATTTGGTAGCATATATTTTTATTAATTGTTTTTGGACATGGTGTTCTCATATGATGATGCATAAAGATCAAACTCACATAAAGAGAGATTGATTCTCTTTTGGTATTATTTCTAGTCATTACAAAGTGGGTGTTACACGAAAACCGAACCGAACTGTATCGAACCGAAACGAAATTTCGGTTTTTTTCGGTAGTTCGGTTCGGTTTCGGTTTTTGTATCTCAAAAGTTCGGTTTTCGGTATCGTAATCGGTTTTCACCATATACCGAACCGAAATACCAAAAAAACCGAATACCAAACTTTATCAATTCTAAAATTTGACTTTTCGATTATGTGAACTAAATGTGTTAAGTAATTAAATTGTTATTCACTTATTTATATGTGATGTATGATGTATCTCTAAAAATTTGTACCTATATAATTTTTACTTTTTAAAATTATGAGTAGTCTATCATATAAATTTGTTGTATGTATTGTTTTGAGTATAAGTTTGGTATTCGGTTTTTACCGAAGAACCGAAGTAAAAAACCGAAACCGAAGTTCTCGGTTTTCATTTTCTAGAAAACCGATTGGTTTCTAATGTCTAGAAAACCGAAGTTTTTAAAAACCGAAAAAACCGAACCGAAATTTCAAAAAAACCGAATACCCAGCCCTATCTAATACAAAATTTAGGACTCCTTGGAGTTGCTCTAAGGAGCAGAGCTGAACCAATGGCCAAGGGTCGAGCGGTCATCGAAGCCAGATCCCAAAAGCAGCACCGAATTAGAAAAAACACGTAAAAATTTAGTAATATATAGGATGACAGATATAATTGATCCAAAGCAGGTAATGGAAATACAAAGGTTCATAAAAAGGTTTGCTGCAACTTCTAGGGCAGCTTATAACAGTACATACTAGCAGCACAAAGGGTCAAGGAACAGCATGCCAGACTACGCATCTTGCGCCCGAACGCTCGACTTTCTGTCAAGCGGCTCTTACCATACCAAGGTTACACGATCCATCGATGCAATACCATTGTAGGTTCTTGTTTTGTAGACGCGCACGCAGCCGATCTATATGACAGACCCATCGTTGATGATTGCATTCTTCAAGATCACCACGATTCCAGACCTTATGTAGTACCCTTCTTCCGGGTGATCAGCCTCTTGGATGCCCTGTCACAAAGATTCCGAACCCATGGTCACAAGGCTAGCGCTGGATAGGAATTAGGATAGATGAGCACACAAGATTCTGCACCCATGTAGGTGCGCTCGCTCACCTTACTGTTTGTGATCACCACGTTCTTCCCAATCCTAGCATTCATGTCAATGATACAGTTCCTGAAAATAATCAGAGGAGGATACCATCAGGTATCAGTGAGTGATATTTTGGGAACTAACTGGTGGTTCCACATCCATACTCACCTTATCTTTGTGTTCCTTCCTATTCCAACTGGGACCTTCCCAGCTAACAGTAGCTTCGAAGCTTCTTCTTCAGTTTCATAGATGTCCGCTCCCATCATCACGGAGTCCTGTCGTTATCAGAAAGCGCAATAACAAAATGAATCGTCACCAATTTTCAACAGTACCAACAAACTCTAGATCTGGGTTCAATATTCTTGTATTCATGTCGTGGCAATCTGGGCCTCGGGGGGGGGGGGGGGGGATGTACAGTAACAACAAGAACCGAGGTGTTCACTTGCATCAATACTAGAAGCTGGAGGAATCTTCAGTTTTAAGAAAAACACAAAGGATTTTGGTAAACCTGTCAGGGATCCAGATTCCTTAGATCAAACCTCTTTTGTGTGGGATCTTAAAAAAAGGAAACAACTTCTATGTGATTTTGTTTCATGCCAAAAGGTTAACTACGAGAGATATTTTCTTAATGAGACAAGTGATGGAGCAATATAAGGAACAAATGAAGGACCTACACGTGATTTTCATTGACTTGATGAGGGCTTATGACAAAATATCAAGGAATATTATGTTGGACTCATTAAGAACATGTACAAAAAATGTTGTGACTAGTGTTCGAACAAGAGACGAAGATACAAATGACTTCTCGATTAGAATAGGACTATATTAAAAGTCAACTTTGAGCCTTGCCTTTTTTCTTTGTGATGGATAAGATTACAAGGGACATACAAGGGGATTACCTTGGTGTATGCTTTTTACAGATGATGTAGTGATCATTAATAAACGCTAGGTAGAAGTAAATAGAAAACTAGAGTTGTGACAGGGGACTCTAGAGTCCAAAGGGTTTAGAATCGGTAGAACTAAAACTCGACCGGGGAGGAAAAGACTGCCCTCCCGGTATTATATTAAGAGACCGAAATATGGTCCCGGCCGAGAAAACCCTCGAACCTCGCCCCCCATCACTAACGAGCCGATCAACTGCCACTCTGCAACGCCCAGCCGGAGGGTGGCGCGTAGGATATCGATCCCCGAGAGCGGGCGGGGCACAGCGAGGGGATTTTTTTTAACCAAGCCCGAAATTCACCCCTGAGGGGGATCGAACCCAGGACTTAGTAGAACTAAAACCGAATATATGAGATGTGACTTCGGTGCTACTACACACAAGAAAGGATCAAAGGAGACGTTAGTTTGGATTTTGGAAGGTCAAGTAGTGCCCAGAAAGAATGTATTTCCATATTTAGGATCAATGATACAGAGAGGTGAGGATATTAATGAAGATGTTAGCCATAGAATCAAAGCAGGGTGGATGAAATGGCATCAAGCATATGGTGTTCTAAGTGGCAAGAGGATACCACATAAGCTAAAAGGTAAATTTTATAGGATGATGATTAGACCTGCTACATTGTATGGTGCATAATGTTAACCTACAAAAAGATGACATGTTCAACAGATAAATGTTGCAGAAATGTGTATGTTGCACTGGATTTATGATGATATAGGAAGGATCGAGTTTGAAACGATGATATATGTGATAGGCTAGGTGTAGCACAAATTCAAGAAAAACTTGTCCAACACCGATTGAGATGGTTTGAACATGTCCACCAGAGACCTCTAAAGACACTAGTGCGTAATATGATCTTAAGACGCGATAGTAATGGGGGAAAGGCAAAGGGAAGAAGCAATAAAACAATAATTAAATGGATGTAGTATACCCAAAACTTTAGCTTAAATAAGAGTGCATGGAAAACAACTATCCACGTGATAGAGCTTTGACTTTTGTTTTGTTAGATTTCAACTCTAGGCTACCCTAAATTGCTTGGAACTAAAAGACTTTGTTGCTATTGTTCTGTGTGATTTGGTGATGCCTGGTGTTGAAATGGTATACTCAAGAGTAGATTGCAGTTACACTAATTGTGGTGACTCGAATCAAATTATGCAAGAGAATGTATAAAACATCAGCATATACATTGGCAGAGTATGTACCTTGAGTTCACATCCAGAGCTGACACGTGAGCGGACTCCAATCACAGAATGCTCGATGTTGCATTCTCTCAGTAAGCAACCATCTGAGATAAATGCATCTTTCATCTGTGGAGGAGAACAAGTCAAGTACACAAAATCTTGCTCAGGTAACAATTGTGCTCAGTAAGACATATACCTTGCACTTGTCCAATTGCGTCGGAGGCAAGCATCGGGGTGCAGTGAAGAAAGGTGTTTTTGGATCATAAAAATCAAACTTGGAAGGCTGAAGAGGGAAACATATTAGGTAAATTTGTGTTTAGATTCTAGTCAACAACTATTAAATGATAAGCTAATTGAAGAAAACAGGATGGAACTAAGATGGTCTAACACATTCTATGCATTGAATTCCAGGTAATATATATGCAGTACAGAAACATGACAGAGTACCTGCTCAGTGAGGGCCAAGTTTGCATCAAAGAATGATTTGATTGTTCCAACATCCTCCCAATAGTCCGTAAAAATGCATGCCTAACACAATACGTAAAATGTATTGTTAGTATGTATGATGCATGGAAGCGAAAATACATAAATTGTGCATTGGTAAATAAAAACTAGTGGAAACTGGAAACAAAAACAACTTTTTGACATGAAGAATTTACAGTTTACAGAACACATACTCCAGACAGATCAGACTTACCTGCACACTATGATCTACTACAGCTCTTGGGAGGATTTCAGATCCAAAGTCATGTAATTGAGTATATTTTGACCTAAGAATTAACACCGTTAGAAGGTAAACTAGGAGTTGGATAGAAATAAGTCACAGGAAAGTGATTACTTGAGAAGGTCTAAAAGTGCATCTTTCTTGAAGACATATATGCCCATTGATGCAAGGTATGGATATTTCTGTGCATCATCTATAGCATAGCTGAGGAAGTTGGTCTCAACTCTCTGCAACATCAGTAGCTATTAGCTTTGGTGTCAGATTCTACAGCAAAATAGAAAATCATTTCTGAATAAGTCAAGTAATGGTTATCCATGGAAATAACTAAAAGAGGGGTTCATCTCAAGAAAGAAAGGAAAACAAAAGAATTGGATTACACAAGGAATTTCTAACCATAGAATTCAAATCAGCACCCTTTGGTTTTTCAAAGAATTGAAGTACACGTCCAGTATGATCAATCTTCACTAGCCCATTTTTAGAAGCTCGGCTTCCGAAGGGAAAAAAGGAAAGCAGATTAGACCATATGCATCCTGTGTTGGATAACTAGATGACATATTCATATTAGGATGATATAAACAACTGATTACCTCTCATCAACAGGAGCACATGATATAGTGATATCAGCATCGTCCTCGACATGTTTCTGGAAATAATGCATGCCAAAAGTAGTTGGTTAATCCAAAATCAGGACATTACGTGAGACATGAGGAACAGGAAAACACCATACCTGCACAAGTTCCATGTAATTCATCCGATAAAGCTGATCGCCACTCAAGATTACAATGTTGTCAATGGATTTGTGACTGTAATAATCCTAAAGAAATACAGGAGAACTCAAAATTACAAAGAAACAATGCTACAGGAATGAGTGAATGGACATTCATAAACGAGAAAATATCAACTACCTCGAGTACCCAGATAAATTTTCTGATAGAGTCTGCTGTACCCTGGAACCATCCAGCTGGCTCTTCAGGCATTTGTGTAGCCGCTAATACCTGCAGGATGAACAATTAGTTTTTAATTAATCACTTGTAGAATCAATAATTTGCCCCATTCAATGGAACATTAAGGCAAAGTAATGACATAAATGGTAGAAGTCCATAGTGTTTTGAACCACAATGCCTTTGGATCTAGACTTTGAGAGAAGAATCTCGGCATCTGTTTATTATTCTCTCCACACAAAGCTACTCCTAATTACAGTATTACACATCAACAAGATGAGGTAAATCACCTGTACAGATCCATCAGCAAAGTTGATCCCGCCTTCAAGGTATGTACGATGAATATGGCGGTTAAGCGAAGTAGAATTGAACTGACTCATCACAAATATCTTATTTATACCACTGTTGAAGCAGTTACTCATAGGGATATCAATAAGCCTGTAACATCCTCCAACAGGTACCTAATAGTGCACCAATTAAAAAATTAAAAAAGTATGAAAGCGGCGACTTTATGAACATCTGGACCAAAAAAACTTCTAAGAAAATTTGACTGGAAGTCTCCCAAAAAATACAATCTTTTAACTCACTGTCTTACATACCACTTCGATTATGGTTCAATTGTGTATCTTGAAAATGAGAAGAATCCACTAAATATTGTAGAAAACTAAGATATATTCGAAAAGTACAGTCTGTATAATACTATAATAGAGTAATCAACGTTGGATGTTCAGTGTTATCCCTTACAGCAGGCGTAGCTCTTGTGCTTGTCAGAGGAAAGAGCTGAGATCCAGTGCCTCCGCCCAAAATGATAGCAGATACACGGTTTGCATCAGCATAATTTTTCCTAGAGGACTGTGTTTGAGAATGCTGCAAATATGGGGCCTAGAGTTAGATTACTTAATCCTAGATAAGTATACAAGTAGTGCATACATGCGATTAAATAACAATTCAGGAAAGATTACACTGGTGAGCGTTCTAAGAGTTGCATATTTTTTTAACGCAACTACTAGTTGCAGTTATATATGTAATGCGAGGTCGAAAGAACTATTATAAGATATTGTAGCAATGATTTGTGATAATCATGCAGCAACTCTAAGGTCTATTTCCATAAGTTATTCATGCAGTAACCAAGAATTCACTTTTCCTGAACGCAGTGAAACCACAGTTCCCAGATTTCAAACAATTATAAGATGACCCTATTTGAACAAATCTTTACAATAACCAGTCCAACAGAAGTATAGAACTCCCACAAAACACAAAAAATACAGTAAATTTCCCTTGAAAAGACAAACGTAAAGTAAACCAACATGTAAGAGTAATAATTGAGGTGGATACTTACAAGAGTTTCAGGACAAGCATCTGAGGTAAGAATACATTGTGTAGTTGCAGCAACTCTACCACCAAAGCACCTATTTCTCAAAGCTTTCTCCTGCTTTCTGCCCCCAATACTTAATTGTTCCAACCTGTCAATCCCATCACCCTCACAAGATATTATCTGGTGAGGACCTGAGTTTGTGTCCAATGCAATTGCAAACTGCATATCTCCTCCAACTACTAGATACACCTGCAACTCAAATAAATGAGTATGCAATCTTTTACAGAAAGGGAACATTTACGATGAATTGAACATTGAATATATGTTTGCCCTTTAATATGACATCTTATGACCAAACTGAAGTTTACTACTTCCATAAACTGGACATAAGAAGAATGCACCTCAAGCAAAGTAACCAAAACAGATTTCCTTTCCCTCATGGACAAAAATTGTGTGCCACTAAAATGCTTTTAGAATGAAAAAACAGAACTTTTGATGGAACTAGGCATATACCTTGCAATATATTGTCAGCAAGAATGGAGCAATTCAAATTATATGAAGCAGCCCATATAACGTCAGATGCATTTGCAGAGTACATAGATGATAGCATCTCATCCTCTTTCCACTAATACTTCCCAATTACAAATTAAACTAACAAATAAAGATGGTAAGGGAAAGTATACTTACAACAGAACAAAAAAAGGTGGCTGCGAGATCGAAATCGCACTTGCCTCCCGAAGTGTTCTTGTGGCTAATTGCGGTGCTGTTGATGTGTTTATATAGAGTACGAGGAGGGCATACTGGTGGAGATGAACTGTGTAAAGACATCAACAACCATGAAAAAGCCTGGATGTTTTGGCATTATGTCCACATACAGAAATGAAAAGGAGTTCACATTTCTTGCAAGTGCAAGTACCGTAAAAGAGGCTAGAAGCTGTTTGTTTTATGCCCACGCACAGAAACAAAGGTTCACATTTCTTGCAAGTAATCGACAGACTCATGCAACCAACCATCATTAGCGTTCCAATTTTTCCCTTGGCCTTTGCTATAAACATAATAGAAGACGTTAATTAATTTTGAAAAATACTCTCATAGGTTCCTACTTCCTTTCTGAAATTCACATTTAATGAAGATGCATTGGTACTGTATACGAGCTCCCTAGGTGCAGGACATATTTTTCAAACAATAAATAAAGTAAAGAGTAGGAAGATGATCTGCTAGCAAATTAATAAATGAGCATATTGATATGCCTATGCATGTTTGCAAACTCTTAATGATTTTTTATGATCAGAAAGGGCAAGAAAATAAACAGACACGAGAGATAGGTGATGGTGGGTGCCTGGGTGGAGATGCCATCATAAAGCAGACAACTGTGTTGAAGCTGTTTCTGAGTAAATAACGTTGGCGTACGGCTTTCCCCTCAACAGACATCTATAGATGATACTTCCAAAATGCACAGCCGTGGTTTATACCTTTCTGTAACCCGTTCATAGTTTTAGACACCTTTCTTCCAGAAGAGTTTGCCTGCAAACAACATATTGAAGGTGTTTGAGTTGGCAACAATTCTCATTTCCCACGGTACACATGAAACCTTTCAGAGATAACTTTTTTCTGAGCTGTCACTAATGCTTGTAAGCTAGTAGTTTCCACAAATGTTCACGCATGATGAAGTAACAAAGATCGATATTGGTTTCACACAATGCAAAGTGGCTTTCAGGACATACGCCTCATAGCTCTCCCTGCCCAGGAAAAAGCATCAGATACTCCCTCTGGTTGCAGATGTATCCATGTAGGTTGTTTTCAGGGCGGAAGAAAGGAGAGGCCAAGGGGAGCCCCAAAAAATCTATGCTAGGTGCACCCCTCTTAGGTATTTCACCACATTATTTGTTGAAAAAATTATTTTGCACCCTCAATAGTTCAACCATCACTCATGAAAATTTATGTCTCCCGACCCCACCCCCTCCTGGTTGTTTTAGCCTTTTCAACTATGCTCCAAATGTGAGTTGTCCCAGAACATCTATGCATCTATTTTTTCTCCTTGACCATGCTACCACTCACAGATAAATGATTTATCTTTCCCGATACGGTATAAATAAAAAAAAGTGCAACATGATCATTTGATCTACTTTCTTAATCCTTAAGCACAAGCCTGAACAACTTACGTTTGCACCTAGAGTGAGTATAAAAAACTCGGCTGGGGAGGGAAAGACTGTCCCGATATTATATTAAGAGACCGGAACATTGGTCCCAACCGAGAAAATCTCTAAACCCTGGCCCCTCTCATCAGAGGCGGACCCAGGACAAAATATGACTAAGGACATACTTGTAAGGACGAGCATCAAAATACCAGAGCAGAGGCATCTAAATTAGACTGAGCAGGGGGCCTCATGGTGAAAATTTAGACCCTAGTACTTAGAACAAAGAAATGAGTGGGGGCATGTGCCCTCACTCAGCCCTACTTGGGTCCACCCCTGCCCCCCATCACTAGCGGGCCGTCATCGCCCACTTTACAACGGTCCAGCCAGAGGGTGGCGCGCAGAACGTAACCCGGAAACGGGCGGGGCACAGCGAGAATATTTTTTTAACCAAGCCCGAAATTCACCCCCGATGAGGGTCAAACCCAAGACCTGGAGGTGATACTCGGAATCCTTACCCATTACGCTAGAGGACCTTTCCTGGAATGCGTATTTAAGTTAAAAGAAAAACAATTCACATTAGAAACTTCAAAAAGCTTAACTCATTATCTCAACGCTACCGCTAGGCCATGCATGCAATTCTCCTAAAAACCAGAATCACAACAGTATATCATTTTCAAAGGAGAATTTGAATGTCCAAAAGAAACTGCTTTCATTACACATTAAAATGTAGCACTAACAATAAATATTTCACATTGTCATAGACTTAAATTTAAGATATAATTATAAGCAGAAGAATAAGTTTTTTCTATGCAGAGTTATTATTGATATTATATTTTACCTTTTTTGTCAAGGTAATTCCCAAAAGAGCCATGTTTTATTGCTTACAGAAGGAAATGCAGATCGAATTTTTATAACATGATATATTTTTTCAAGCATTTGGGTGTTGGGTCTTTTACAAAATGCCAAATAATCTGAAACGTTCACATCAATTTTATTTACTCCTAGGTTTCAATTATCCCTGCAGTGCTGTTCATATTCAAGTTATGTTGTATGGGTTTACAGACACCAAAGAATTGATCCAAAAACAAGAAGTAAATAGTGTGCTTGTGTGATGCAACTGATATGACTTATTGTTATCTACTGTGGTGTAATAAAGTTAGTTTTTTTACTCAATCCTTATACAAGCGTGGCACGGACCTATTAAAAAGGATAATTGAAACTTAATCATGAACTCAATGCGTCACTTCACTGAATAATGTTTTTACTCTTTTTTACAAGCTAAACTACATCAACATAAGTGAGTCCCATGTGAAATACAAATACAAGCACTCCACAGACCCAAACAAAAAGAAAAGGAGAGAATTAGAAAATTGTCCTTATTTATGATAAATGGGCTATGCCCGAGGCCCAGAATACCATCAAACTTGTAGGATTCACGAGACTGGCCTTATGAAGCGGTGCACACGCTGAAATGACATTTTGGAATTTTGAGCCTCATTTATTTTATTTTATTTATTTATGGCAATAGAACTGACCTGAAGTTCCTGTTTTGCCTCCTTCCTGCCTCATATCACCTTATCCTCTCCCTCTTCTCTTTTCCGCTCCCGAAGGGTGCCAATTGCCACCACAACCACCAACACTGCCACACTGCCCTAACTTACAGTACTGCCCGCCCATAGGCCTCGCCTGCCGGTCTGCCCCCAGCCCCGCCACCTACTGGCACAATCTCCTGGCGCCGCAATCTGTCATGCCGCTGCTGGCTGGCCTCAGCATCGACGTGCGGATGTACGACGTTGACCTCACCGTGCTGCTCGCGTTCACCCAGACCGGCTTCGAGCTCATCGTCAGCGTGCACAACGAGTGCCTGGATGCCATAGCCGACACTGGCAGCCCAACATAGTGGCTCACTGCTCGCACGAAGATCGGCATCGGACATGAAGATCGTGTCCTTCCTGTCATACACGCCGACGCAAACAGGTCTAGGCCTCTAGGGGCAGGCGGACAGGTGGTGGCAGGGCTGCGAAAAGACCGAACTGCAAAAAGACAAAAATACCCTCAGGCTAGAGAAGCTAGCTGAAGTTGTGATTCCTCCTATGCCACTCTTCCCCTACTACACAACTACATGCAAATACTCCATGGTATAAACTTTTTTAATGAGCAAGGTCGAACGGGTGCGAACTGAAATAATCAAACAATGCCGCGATACAGTGAGGTACTAACTAATTTTTTTCCCACCATCAATCTTAATGGCAAGCACAACATCATGGTACATATGATGGCTAAAAAGAACATTAAATTCAGGTGATCCCACGCTGATTGACTTGGTGCTTTTGCAGTTAGGCATTCGCAACACTGCTGCACTAGAGCATTAGAACAAACACATGGCGTGCGTGTGTGAGTCACAGACAAACCTGCAGCGTCAGGGGCTACTACGCCTCGTGGATGGCATGCACGCGCGCGGCGGTCGCGAGCACCTCAACACTCCGATTGCTGAGGCAGGTTGCGGATGATCAATCCTTGAAGAGCTCGAAAGCGTGGTCGGCTATTGGAGCGCACGGTGCCGCGGAGCAGCTCGGCATGCCCCGTCCACCTCGTGCTCAACGACTCCACGCTCGCGCTGTCCTCGACGGCGATGCCCCAGCTGTCGACCTCGTCGGTGGAGCCCGCGAGCGGAAGCAGGCGCTGGCACTGCTTCACGGCGACCACGATGGTGTGCCGCCGCCGCCATGTCCAGGAACTCCGCCGCACACAGCACGCACGCGTTGGCCCGGTCACCACGCTGCGCCCGCCGTAGCCCGTAGGTGAAGTAGAACATCGCGACGAGCTCGAACACCGTCGGATGCTGCCTTGCGTACGCTGCGCCAGCGGCCACCAGCCTCCGGATCCTACCGCGGCGCACGCGAGCCGTTCGCAGCTTCCGCGGCAACCTCGCCGCCGCCGCGGCGGCGTTTGGTCACGAACGGCGCACGGGAGCGAGGAGAGGGTCCCCCGTACTCTGATATATGGATCCGACCATATAAGGTCTTTCGTTTCAAACGCTAATCATGTGGATTGGATGGTATCGAGTCAGTTTAAATCTATAATAAATCAAAATTCATCCTAATTCATTCCAATTTACTTCAATCCACATAAAATTTGAATAAGCGAACAAGACCTAAGTTGTTTAAAATACCCCTCATGTTCATCCTTTCCTTCCTAAGATGTTTTTGTTATCATCCTTTCCTTCGTATGGCTTCTTCATAATAATAATTATAATTTAAACTTCTCTAAAATAACTTTTGTATCTATACCATCCTCCGGGCTCTTTGGGCTCTTTGTCGATTATTTTATCTTGTGTCTTAAACTATTGTATGATCTTTGTTGGTCTTTAATAAGTCGTCTGGTGTTTTTGTTGAGCACCAAAATGAGTCAAGCAGACGGTCAGGCCGGACGGTCCGTGGTCCGGACAGTCCGCACTGGTGACGTAGACGGTCCGCACGCACAGAATCAGTTAGGATTTCGAGTTTCTTGCGGGATTTATTATCTAAATCTGCAGATTAACTCGGGAGCGACTTGTAACGGGTTCAAACCTCCCATTTATATACATGGAGGGCTACGGTCATTGGAATACAAACAATCGATCAATCAATCAATATACATCTAATTCTTTATATTTTTGCCCTAGGAGTAGAGAGTAACTTAGATTTCTCTCTCTAAATCTTCACTTCTCTCTTGGCTCTACGTCGATTAGAGGCGTCTTAGGTGGCCTGATGATTCCAATACAAAGCATTGGATCTCTCATTCCTGACGGGGTCCCTCCTGGGAGCGAGATTCAAGCGCCATCGGTGAACTCCGCCGCCCCTGCGCACGCGCGGGCCGTCCGGCTCGTCAGGCAGGAACCCAGCCCCTGTGCCAGGTCACGGATTGTCCGGCCCCTGGATGCGACCGTCCACGCCTCCGTAGAGAGCACCGCCGCCGCCGGTTCTCATCACAGAGATTGATGCCCGGTTCGGCGCCAACAGTCTTGTTTGAGGTGTTTATTTTCTCGATCACCACTTTACCTCCGTCCAAATCCACATTATACCCTTTAAACTGTAACCTAAAACAGTAACAAAAAATATTAATCTAAATAGTTATGTTGATCATCAAACACATAAACTTTATAATCAAATAGGTCTTGGTATATTTTACTTATATAACCTCGAGAACCATACGAGAGTGAAGCTTAAACGATGATTCAAACTCTCAAAACATTACAATCTGATGCAGTAAAAAGAGTTGGTTATAGTTATAGCACCAGATCATCTACTTGTTCTCTCCATAGTCCAAAGCTTACAGATGTTAAGCAAACTTCTACTAGAGAAATCGATCAGAACATACTTTTTTTTTCTATTGGACACTATAATATACCATGTATGAGCTATAATAAAGCAAACAATCACATTTTAGTATGAATTGCAGCAGAACATCTTAATTAATTGTTGTACTCATACAACATGGAATAAATCTTTGTAGATGTAGTTAATCGATAAATAACAAATATAAAATCACACCTATTCAAAGTTAAAATATATGAATACTTAGCTAGATCTATTATCAACAAGGCATGATGAATAGAGACTGCCAAACAAACCAAAGTCGCTGGCTGGCCTGATTCAGTCGAGATCAAATCAGGGCAGCATGACGTACGAACCGTGATATACCAAAAGGTGGCAGAAGAGCATAGTACTCCCTCTGTTTTTTTAGTTGTTGCTGGATAATTTAATTTTGCACTATCCAGCAACAACTAAAAAGAAACAGAGGGAGTATCTAGTAAAAGCAACTCCAATAATTATGTATAATAATACTACCTAAATCCTAGATTTAGCAAGTTCTCAAATAATATAGGAAACAAAAATATACTCATCTCATCCAACAGTTCTCTATATATTACTTTCTAAATATGTTAAAATTTAACATGTCGCTAGTTTGAGTGGGACCATTAGCGATGACACATCCAATTTTAATGAGCTATGTTGGCCTTTTGATTTATTATCGCAATTGTTTATTCGTTTATTTTTGACATGTGTGTGCATGACTATTTCATTGACAATTGGTTAATCTCTAGTTGACTACCTGCCACAATTTTACATCATCAGCGTCCGACGAATGTGCTCTGTTAACATATCTTTACTACAAAGTGAAAAAAGACACCGAAATACAAAAATTACTGTTAGTTTTTTTTGTTTAGGGAGTTGATAGATGGATGCTAAATGTAGAGAGAAATTGAGGTTAGATGATAAATAGCTAAATTTAGAAAATTTATTTAAGAGAGTTGTTGGAGATGAGTTTTTAGTTTAGCTACCTAAATTATTTATTGATTAAAGGAGCTTTTTAAAGAACTACTAGAGTTGCTCTAATTTTTTCTCCTTACTTTATTGCATAAGGTTACATATTTGTAGCCTAAAAATTTATACTCTTAAGAAAACCGTAACAACTGTAATTGTTTTGCATATCATTCCTTAATATACATGGCGCCTATTACATTTAAGTCAGACTCTACACGGCATGCAACTTTCTCTTCTTTTGGCCCACTAATTCATACCAACACTTTCATATCTGGTGGTGTACTTTCTTCGACGTTACATCTATGAAAGAGAATTTTGATCCGAAATGTTTCAATAAATAAAAATCCGCATAGCTATACGGCTATACCTCTTTGGTAGCTGGCCGCCAACAGGAAATAACTGAAGGAGAAATTGGGCACTGGATTTTTCGTGGGCCGTCGCATTTCCACGTAGCCCAAAACAAACCACAGACAGACTTTAATGAACATATAGAGCCCAAACAAGCCTAGACAGCGCTACCTAAAGAGAGAATCGACCAGCGCCAGAGGATAACATTAGCAAGGCGATAGATAAGAGGAAGGAAAGAACAGAAGCAGGCGAAGCGACTGTCGCGAGGCAAGGCCATCGTCCGCCATGACGCTCTCCCTCTCCACCTCTTTCCTCCCCATCCCCGCCGCAGCGAGGACCACCGCCCGCACCCTACGCTCCGTCGTCCCCTCCCAGGTACGCACGCTCGTACACACCGGCCCTCCCTCGCAATTCCTGCACGGATCTTCGTCGTCGCCGCCGCTAATTCCTGAGACCGGAACCTGGACGGCGCGGTGCAGGGGATGCGCTGCTCGATGCGCAAGAAGGGGTTGCACCCGGAGATCTACGAGGACGCGAAGGTGTACTGCAACGGGGAGCTGGTGCTGGTGACGGGGGGCACCAAGCCGGAGTACACGGTGGACGTGTGGTCCGGAAACCACCCCTACTACGTCGGCGACACCTCGGCGCTCGTGGTCATGGACAGCCAGATCGAGAAGTTCCGCAAGAAGTGGGGCCACATCAAGGAGTACTGGCCCGAGGACCAGTGGAGGGAGATGCACCCAGACGGCGACCCGGAGTTCGAGCCCGAGGGGGACAACTGATTGATGGCTCCCCGTCTTCCTCACCCTGTGCGTGGTCACCGGTCCAGTTTACATTTGCCCTATTGAATGGAATTGAGGCTCTGTCTGTTCGCATTGCTCTCCAGGTGTTCGGTTAATGTTCGGAATGGAAATGTACAATTACTACTTCACGAGATAGGGTCTTGTTGATCATGGCCCCCCAAATACAATACAATGTGCTTCTGCAATGCACTCTAGGGTAGGGTGGTACGTACAATAGTATTGATCAAACAGGCAAATGATCCTGGTTCGAGGAAATGGATATTTCTCACTAGGAGTATATGCTAGCTAATGCTTGACTACAGCTTGAGTCGTCTGCTGATAACCTGATACCGCATACTGTTTGATCAAACTAGCCTCCTGTTGCTATGCTAGGTGATCCAATTTCCAAGTCATAGTTTTATACAACCAAATTTTCCCATGCGACTGAACTAATTGGGTGTCCATGTGTTGCATGATATATAAAACATGTTGTGACATACGGCCATATGGGTGGAATATAATATTTGTAAAATCTCATACCATTACAAACAATTAGCACCAACATATAATTCAAGCTAATTTCTATAAAATAAAATAAAATGACTATAATATTATTGACTTAATCTAGACAAAAGAAAAGTAAGTAATTTTATTTTGTTATTAATAAACCGTTGAAGATAATATCATACACTAGC
Source organism: Zea luxurians (assembly GCA_029449295.1). Classification (NCBI taxonomy): domain Eukaryota; kingdom Viridiplantae; phylum Streptophyta; class Magnoliopsida; order Poales; family Poaceae; genus Zea; species Zea luxurians. The sequence goes on along the minus strand of JAOPSE010000023.1, from coordinate 29,346,592 downwards.
TAGATTCACTCTTTTTCCTACATGGATAGAAAATGTGGGGAAAATGAGAATAGATAGCGACAAGCAAATAGAAACTCCCTCCGGTGTTATATTATTTATCGTTTTGGATAATGTTCGAGTCAAACTTATAAAATTTTGATTACAAATAACTGTTTTGTTATTTAGTTTTGAAACATAATATTCATATATGCACTGATTTAACTTTAAAAGTACTTTTATAATAGTACAAATGCACTAAGAGTTTATTTGTATTCTAACAAAAAAAAAACATTGGTCAAAGTTATATTTTGAAGACCGTGTCGTTATCCTAAACGACAATAATATGACACCGAAGGGAGTAGGAGATTTCATATATTTCAAAAAACTAAGTGTATTACGTGTGAGACCAAGTATTAATGGTAAGATAAATTACTATTTTTATTCTTCTCTTAGCTCCACATCAGATAGCTATTTGAGACAGCCATTTCACACGTAAGGGAAAATTACGTGCGATGTAGAGTCTCCTTGAAGTGCGATAGGTGCCATGTATATTAGGGCATGGCCACCATTGCGATGGATATATCGTGATTAGGCAATTGCGTCTTCAGCAGGTAGCACTGCTACGAAATCACTACTCTGACATACGTGGACACTATTGCGATGGATATATCCCCAATCAAAACTACTTTGTGTAAAATAAGTGGTGTAAGTTTAGCACTGAGGTATTTAACCAATCTTGCCGATTAAGTTATGTTCTTTCTTTGTGTCACACCCGGGCTTTAAAGAACAAAGTCGGGTGCATCTCATACATGCGCCAAAGAAGACAACATATATAATAACAGAATGTATAGAGATAAATATCACAAAACATCAGAGTATTTATTACATAGCGGAAGTCTTATTACAAAATAAAAAAATAAATATAAAACGAACTTAGGATCGTCGGCGCCAATGTCAACTGAGAAACGACACCTAGATCAGATCATACTACTCGCATTGTGGCTCCTCCTGAACCACCTGTTCTTCTCCTGTGGGGGGTGTGAGACAGCAAGGGTGAGCTCACACATGATCATAGCTCAACAAGTTGTGGGGAACCAGTGGACATGAACTCACAAAGGTGGGAGTTCATGTGATGTATAAGGCTAATCAATGACAGGGGTTAAAACTGAGCATTGGCTTTAAGTAGTTGGTCAAAATTTTATTAGCAGTTACTAAGTGTAAGTGAATACCAAACCTTAGAAATAATAAATAAAAGTAATAATAAAATAATCCCACATGCAATGAAATGACAGATTAAGTTTAAGTTCCATAAATTAATCATGTGAGTGTCCGAGCCGCTCATGACCGTGAGCACGGCTAGTATACCAGTTTTACACTCTGCAGAGGTTGCGCGTCTTTACCCACAAGTCGTGTTACCCATTTGCCACGGAGTTGATCAGACCCCATACACCTCTACCAAGGAAGCGAGGCAGGGTACCACTACGAGGCCTTTACAAAGTTCCACTAGCTTCAGACTACCCGCTACAGTTTATAGGAAGCTCCAGTGTAGGAATCCCTCGCCTGTCCGCCATCGCAGCAAAATCAACCCAAGGATCTCCCTACACTGACAACTCCCCTACAGCCCTTGCCCCTTTCGGGTAAGGTAGCCATCCACTAGCTTTCCTAGTTAATCAGCCAAGGGCGTCCCATTAAACCCTTGCGGTAGCACTGTTTTCCCGGGTGGTTCTACATGTTCCCATTAAGATAATGATCTTATCATGAACATAAAATAATGAAAAGATAATAACAAGTGTAATAATGAGTAATAAGTATCTCTATACCCAAATCCACATAAAGCAATAGCATGTACTACCCAAAAATTTAGTAGTAAAACCAGTGGTGAAACAAGGCATAGAGATAGTCAAATCTAGGGTATCCTATTGGGTCCCAGCAAGATTAACCTATGCAGATCATTATGAATAATAAGAACATGAATGGGTAAAAGGAAGTGATCAAGGACACAACTTGCCTTCAATGAGCTCCTGCTCAGCAGTCTCTACCAGCTGAACCCCAGAATCCTCTGTAGCTTGCTCATCTACTCGCATCAATACAATACATACATAGTATAGCAAAAATTAACATCACACCAAACATATAAATAAAATACACAGTAATAATCTAGACATTAAAATAAGATCATAGGAACTAGAATCATTAAATTTGGAGTTATATAATTTATGATATGAATTTTTCAAGGTTTTATGTATTTAATACAAGATTAAGTGGTAGATAAATTTTAAATTATATTTCATGTCAAACCAGAGGCACTATTGGCTAGACAATAATATTACAAAAATTTAGGAACTAGAATGGACCAAATTGGAGTTCATATGAATTTTATATGAATTTTACAATTTCCTACCATTATTTTTGTATTAAAAATGAATTTAGAATGAATTTCTCTGATTTTATTGATTCCTGGACTGGGCGCATGAAAACAGATATGTACAGGGTTTAATCTGCAATTAGTTCTAAGACTCAGCACTCCACTGTGATGGATCGCGGGTTGATATATGTAAAAGGCAGGGTCTCTTTTATAAAACGTACCCGCGAAGGGGTATTGGTGAATCCAGGTCGTCCGATCTAGGATGGACGTGCCAGATTAAATCGGTGACAACGCGAAACGGTACATGAGCACGACCACTTATCCACAGATCGACGGCCGCGATCAGCAGTCTCCTAAATCTAACCCGATCCCCACGATTCCGGCTCTACGGCTCAGATCGAACGCGTCCGAATCGGTTTTCCCAGGTTTCATCACAACCGTGCAATGAGTATCGAACGGCGGCCCTAAGCTCACACGTCGATGGCATCACCCCGGTGGTGCGCCCTGGACCGCGGTGGCGCTCTGCCGGCGAGGGCTGCGCCCGCGCGTCCGAGCACCGATCCCAAACCCCCCCTAATTCAAATGTACAGCGCGATAACGTGAACCAAGTTGTGGAGTCCTAACCGGTAATGGTGTGGCCAAAAAGCTTGACCATGGCATGAATGTCTTCACGGCGGCGACACGGTAACCAATGAGAAATTGCGGTGCTCCGAGGGACCCCCCACGCACACAAGCGGCAGAGACAGCTTCGCCTGATGAGGGGACGCGACGGTGTTAGCCAAGAAGATCACGGACGACGTTGAATCGCGGAATCGGCCCTCCGACGACCGCGACGGTGCCCACCTTCTTCCCCATATGCGCGCACTTCTCTAACGGCGGCAGTAGCAAGGTCGACAATGGATCGGTTGAGGATTAGGGCGCATGGCGTTTCGGCTTATATCCTCCCCAGTGCCAGGTCGCCCGCGGCTGAATTCCCGCACGAGCGGCGCGCCATTTCCGCGATCTGTTGAGCTCAATCCCGTGTAGAGGATAACTTCCTAACATGGGACCCCACGTGCCAGTGACAGAGGCGAAGGAGGCAAGCGCGAGTGAGAATAGCGGCGGTGGCTAACAGCCAGGCCCCGCGCGCAAGTGAGTCTGGGCGTGGCAACGCTGGGCTGGCGGGGCGTGGGTGTGTAGTGGGCCAAATTGGCTGCTCCAGGCCCAATTAGGCATGTTTATTCTTTTCTATTTTATTTTATTTTCTCCCTTTCCCAATTCAAACTCTAACTTAAATTTAAATTCGATTTCTGTGACAAACTTGTCTCCAAATTAAATATCCCACTTGAATATGACATGAGATAAATTGATTTTTTTTAAGAAATTTTATTTGGTGATGGCTAATGCTTTTCCCCCTTCTCCACATTTATTTAGAATTTTGCTTTCCAAAAATAGAATTTAAATTCATGTGTCTATTAATATATTAACAATACCTATATTTTATTAGCCACAAATGCACAATCAAGTAAAACTCAGTATGATGCATGATTTATTTAGGTGTTATTGGTTATTCAATCCCCTTTTGATGGTGTTTATTCACATATGATAGTAACTAGAGATGGTACACACATATAGATAAAGGAAATATTCTCTTATCATATGATTTACAAATTTGTGTACTACAAATCTGTCGGCGTTTCGAGACCGGGGGGTCCCTAGGCCGACGAGTGAATGTCGCCGCGTGCCCCAGCCCAGATGGGTCGAGCGCGAGGGCGAGCGCGAAGGGGGGAGAGCGAGGCGGCCGGAGACCGGCGTGAGAGAGGTGGGAATCCCGCGGCCTTCGTGTTCGTCCCGCGCCCAGTCGGGTGCGCTTGCAGTAGGGGGTTACAAGCGTCCACACGGGAGAGGGAGCGAGCGGCCTCCAGCGAGCACCTGTCTCGTCCTCGTCCCCGCGCGGCCAACCCTCTCTAAGAGGGCCCTGGTCCTCCCTTTTATAGGCGCAAGGAGAGGATCCAGGTGTACAATAGGGGGTGTAGCAGAGTGCTACGTGTCTAGGAGAGGAGAGCTAGCGCCCTAAGTACATGCCGTTGTGGCAGCCGGAGAGATTTTGACACCCAGCTGGTGTGATGTCGTGGCCGTCGGAGGAGTGCTGGAGCTTGACGGAGGGACAGCTGTCGGAGCGGTTGGGTCCTTGCTGACGTCCTCTCGCTTCCGTAAGGGGGCTGAGAGCCGCAGTCGTCACAGAGTATGTGGGGCGCCATCATTGCCTATCTGGCGGAGCGAGCCAGATGGGACGCCGGTCTTGTTCCCTGCGGCCCGAGTCAGCTCGGGGTAGGGTGATGATGGAGCCTCCTGTTGACGTGGCTGGTCTGCGCCCTAGGTTGGGCGATGTGGAAGCTCCTCCGAAGCCAAGGACGAGTCTGTCTTCCGTGGCCGAGGTCGGGTCTGAGCCCCAGGTTCGGGCGAGGCGGAGATCGCCGGCTGATGCTGGGGCGGAGTCCGAGCCCTGGGGTCGGGCGAAGCGGAGTTCGTCGTCTTCTGGGGCCGAGCCCAAGTCCGAGCCCTGGGTCGGGCGAGGCAGAGATCGTCGTCTTCTGGGACTTAGCCCGAGTCCGAGCCCTGGGTCGGGCGGAGTTCGCCGTCTTCCGGGACTTAGCCCGAGTCCGAGCCCTGGGTCGGGCGAGGCGGAGATCGTCGTCTTCTGGGACTTAGCCCGAGTCCGAGCCTTGGGTCGGGCGGAGTTCGCCATCTTCCGGGACTTAGCCCGAGTCCGAGCCCTGGGTCGGGCGGAGTTCGCCGTCTTCCGGGACTTAGCCCGAGTCCGAGCCCTGGGTCGGGCGGAGTTCGTCGTCTTCCGGGACTTAGCCCGAGTCCGAGCCCTGGGTCGGGCGGAGCGGAGCTTCCTATGGTGCCTTTGGCCAGGCCTGACTGCCTGTCAGTCTCACTCTATCAAGTGGCACCGCAGTCGGAGTGGCGCAGGCGGCGCTGTCCTTCTGTCAGGCCGGTCAGTGGAGCGGCGAAGTGACGGCGGTCACTTCGGCTCTGCCGGCTAGGGGGCGCGTGTCAGGATAAAGGTGTCAGGCCACCTTTGCATTAAATGCTCCTGCGATTTGGTCGGTCGGTGCGGCGATTTGGTCAGGGTTGCTTCTTGGCGAAGGCAGGGCCTCGGGCGAGCCGGAAATATGTTCGCCGCTGAAGGGGGGCCTCGAGCGAGACGGAAATCCTCCGGGGTCGGCTGCCCTTGTCCGAGGCTAGGCTCGAGCGAGGCGTGATCGAGTCCCTCGAATGGACTGATCCCTGACTTAATCGCACCCATCAGGCCTTTGCAGCTTTGTGCTGATGGGGGTTACCAGCTGAGAATTAGGAGCCTTGAGGGTACCCCTAATTATGGTCCCCGACAGTAGCCCCCGAGCCTCGAAGGGAGTGTTTGCACTCGCTTGGAGGCTTTCGTCGCACTTTTTTGCAAGGGGACCAGCCTTTCTCGGTTGCGTTTTGTTCCGGTGGGTGCACGCGAGCGCACCCGCCGGGTGTAGCCCCCGAGGCCTCGGAGGAGTGGTTTCACTCCTTCGAGGTCTTAATGCCTTGCATAGTGCTTCGGCTGGTCTGGTCGTTCCCTCATGCGAGCTGGCTGTAGCCCAGGTGTACGGTCGGGTCCCAAGTTCTCGGGCTGGTATGTTGACGCTGTCAACGGTTCGGCCGGAGCCGGGTTTGCGAGAGCAGCCCCCGAGCCTCTGCACAGAGCGAGAGGGCGGTCAGGGGCAGACTCGGCTTTTTTACATACGCCCCTGCGTCGCTTTTCCGCAAGGAGGAGGGGGGGAAAGCGCCATGTTGCCCTCGACGGGCGCCGAACATGGTGTCTCCGGTGAGCTGCAAGCGGGTAATCCGAGTGGACGTCCGTGCCCCGTTCGTTAGGGGTCGGCTAGGGGCCCAGAGGCACGCCCAAAAGTACCTGCGGGTGATCTGCCAGACTCGGTCCCCTGGCGACGGGGTCCGAGGGCTCGATGCCTCCCTCTGATGGGATTCCGTTACAAGATCGTTCCCGCTGGTCTCGGAAATGTCCTAGGGTACCTCGGGAGCGCAGCCCGAGCCTTGGTTATGTATCGAACGTACCCATGGTCATCCCTCGCTCGGCGTCTGAGGCGGCTGTGAACCCTTCGGGGGCCAGCCTTCGAACCCCTGATCAGTAATGGGCATGGAGCCCGAGTAGCCTGAGGCGGCCGTGGAACCCTTTCGAGGGGCCGGCCTTCGAACCTCTGACCAGTAGTGGGTGTAGGGCCCACGCGATCTGAGGCGGCTATCGAACCCTTCCGGGGGGCCAGCCTTCGAACCTCTGATCAGTAGGGGGGCTCGGAGCCTGGTTCCTTCTCGGGGAAGGATCCTTTTCGGGGTATTCCCCTTTCCCGGTCCCTGTTGCAAGAGAGAGAAAGAGGAAAAAAAGGAAAAGGATACGAAATCGAACGACGTGGCGTACCTTTTTTGACGCGGTCATTATGGCAAGGCGAAGCGTCACCCGCTTCTCCTGCCAGAGGCGCCGCCTGTCCCGCCGCGGAGTTAATGCGACGGGGCGAGTGGTTGGCGGGGCGGCCGTTGTGCGTGCGCGAGCCGTTCGAGGAACGGATCACGGGCGCATTGTCTTCACGCCGTGAGAGAGGGTTCTCTCGCTGCCCCCGGACGGGACGTAAGCTTGGCTGACGACGTGACCGCTGCACCTGCCCGCCTGCCACCGCCATTACTGCTGGCCCGTCTTCGGCCGTATTGACCGTCGCGCCAGGCTGGAGCCGCTGGGTCGTGCGCTGGGTCGCCTCGAGTCGCGGCATTGGTTCTGCAGTCGAGGAGGCGCGGTGGTGGCGCAAGTGGCGGTGCAGTTGCATGCACGAAGCATTCGGCGCGCCGGTTGCATGACGCGTGGGCCTGGGCCTCCATGCCGGGCGTGTTGGGAGTCGGAGAAGTGCGCCCACTTGGCGCGGTTGCATGCCGCCTACATGGCTGTCCACCCTTTCGCCCGCTAGTCTGGGCAAAAGTGGAGGGTCGATTGTAACCGCTAGGCGGTTGTACGCACCGCGCGCGGCGGTTTGGCTTCTTCTGCTCTGAGTCGGCTTGCATGACGTGTGGGACCCAGCCCCCGCGCCGTAGGGGAGGACCTTGGAGTGTGTTGGAGAAGACTCAGCCCGTGACGGCTGGGGACGCAAGTAGGGAGAGCCGCCTTTAAAAGGAGGGTGACCCCCTTGGGAGGCGACCATGTCTTCGCGCTCCCTTATGCATCGTGTCTTTCCACCTTCCAAGCCCCCGGATGGGGGATATCCGCCGTCTTTCCGCCTCGTCGTTGGAGGAACACAACTCCGTGGGAGTGGGTACCTTTCAGCCATCGTTCGGCTTCAAGGATTTTCATCATGCAGCCCGGCTGCACCCCTCCACCGGCGGTCACCCAAGATGGTGACCTCCAGTTTGATGGTGGGGGAAAGCGAGCCGGGCTACGACCTCTGCCCCTCCCTCAGCCTCAAGGATTTTCATCACTAGTGCTGGGGAGAGGAGTGTGCCGAGTTGGGGTCGGCCCCTGCGTGGGCGGTGGCCCGCTCCTTCCCTCAGTGATCGAGGGGAAGGGCGGGAGTCGTCCGTGGCGCTGGCGGCTGCAGCGTGCCTGGCTCTCGGACGCGAGTGGCTTAGGAGCCGCTCCCGGTGCCGGCGTCTGCCACGGCAGCTGGAAGAGGTTCTTCCGCCGACGAGCCTGCCGGCGCCATCCGCGGACCGACCTCCAACTCTACGTTCTTCTGCCCGTCCTTGCCTCACGAGTTTGGGCACGGGCGGGGGCCTCCTGGCAGCAGCATCCGCCCTGAGGTCATCGCTGCTGCTGTTCGGCCCTCCGGGGCAGAAGTCTTCATCGTCGCCGCTGCTGGGGCGGGCGACGGCCGTTTGTCGGTCTTCTGTTGCTCCGCAGGCCCCCACCATTGAGTGGGGTTGTTCGTACCTGCGGAGGTGGAACCGGAGTTCCGTTTGTAATGGCACCTTGGATGCCAGTGTTTTTGTTCATTGTGGCTGTCGGGGCCTGAACATGTATGTATTTTCGGCACGGAGCCGTGTTTTTTCCTCCTTTTCGAGCACTAAGACTCGCCTGTTGGTTGTCTGAACCGCTTCACCAAGCGTGAGTCGCCCCGTGTAAAGGTGACGAGTGAGGTATCCGTATCCCGGAGGCGTAGGAGTCCCTCGGCTCGGTCGGCCTTGTTGTCCGAGGCTTCTCTAGCTTAATTAAAGGAACCCCTCGGCCGCTCTTCGATGAGCCGAGGCCAGGGGTAGCGGCATCAACATGAACAGAGGCAGAGTTGGCTCGAAAAGAAAACCTGGTTGGCCGGAGCCTGGCCGGGTCGTCCGTTAGCGGGACCGACGCCGGAATTGACCAGCCGAGGCTTCGGGTCGAGCCGACATCCTTGGAGGACAGCTGGCCGAGGCCCCGGGGTGACCGGCCGAGCCGCCTGCTCAGGCCGGATTCCCGAGAAGACCCTGGCAGCGATGGCCCGGGCATGGCGATGACGTCGTCCTTCAAAGTGGAGATCTTCGGACCGCGTCGCCGTCCGAGGCTAGGTCGGACCTTGCCGAAGGTGTCGTCGATGCCGAGGGTGCTGCTGCTCCCTTCGGCCGTCAAGATCCGAGCCTGCAGGATCGGATTATCTTGTCGCGTGTGTTTTCTGCGGCCGCCGAGGCCTAAACACACCCTCGCCGTGTTGTAAAGCTGTGTCTCTTTTCCTCTTGTTTCGATTAACTGGACTTTTCTGTCGGTAACAGAATTGTTTTGTGCGAGCGAGAGTTGCTTCTCACGGAAGGTGATGAGTGAGGTATCCGTATCCCGGAGGCGTAGGAGTCCCTCGGCTCGGTCGGCCTTGCCGTTTACGCGCACTCTTACCCGTCCATGGGGTTCTGTTCCCGACGCAGTCGAGAAGGCTCGAGAAATCGCTTCGGCAGAAGACCTTCCGAACTCGAAGTAGTCAAAAAGCACGAAAGCCATTCTGGCAGAAAGGACCTTTTTTTTCGAGGAAAAAATTCGACGCAGAGGGGGTTCCCCCCCTTTTAGCCCCCGAGGGAGGGTCGAGCTTTGCCGAGGCAAGGCTGAACCTTCCTTGATGACTAAACTTTGCGTGGGAGCGAGGTATATGAACAACTTGAAAACATCTTAAGGGTAGAAGCGATGTAGCTGTTGGATGTTCCAAGTGTTGCTGTAGACCTCGCCTTGACTGTTGGCCAGCTTGTATGTTCTGGGCTTCAGAACTTTGGCGATGACGAACGGCCCCTCCCAGGGAAGCGTGAGCTTGTGCCGCCCTCGGGCGTCTTGTCGCAGCCGAAGCACCAGGTCGCCCACCTGGAGGTCTCGGGACCGGACCCCTCGGGCGTGGTAGCGTCGCAGGGACTGGTGGTACCGCGCCGAGTGTAGTAAGGCCTTGTCCCGAGCCTCCTCCAGCTGGTCCAGCGAGTCTTCTCGGCTTGCTTGGTTGCTTTGGTCGGTGTAGGCCCTCGTCCTCGGGGAACCGTATTCTAAGTCTGTGGGCAAGATGGCCTCGGCCCCGTAGACTAGGAAGAACGGCGTGAAGCCCGTGGCTCGGCTCGGCGTTGTCCTCAAACTCCAAACCACCGAGGGGAGTTCCTTCATCCATCGCTTGCCGAACTTGTTGAGGTCGTTGTAGATCCGAGGCTTGAGCCCTTGTAGAATCATGACGTTGGCACGCTCTACTTGCCCATTTGACATGGGGTGAGCCACGGCGGCCCAGTCCACCCGGATGTGGTGGTCCTCGCAGAAGTCCAGGAACTTTCTGCCGGTGAACTGGGTGCCGTTGTCGGTGATGATGGAGTTCAGGACCCCGAAGCGATGGATGATGTTGGTGAAGAACGCCACCGCCTGCTCGGACCTGATGCTGTTCAGGGGTCGGACCTCGATCCACTTGGAGAATTTGTCGATGGCGACCAGCAGGTGCGTGTAGCCCCCGGGTGCCTTCTGCAAGGGGTCGACGAGATCCAGACCCCACACAGCCAAAGGCCAGGTGATGGGTATCGTCTGCAGAGCCTGAGCGGGCAGGTGGGTCTGCCTTGCGTAGAACTGACACCCTTCGCAGGTGCGGACAATTCTAGTGGCGTCGGCCACCGCCATCGGCCAGTAGAAGCCTTGCCGGAAAGCATTCCCGACAAGGGCTCGAGGCGCTGCATGATGGCCGCAAGCCCCCGAGTGTATCTCTCGCAGGAGTTCCTGACCTTCGACGATGGAGATGCATCGCTGGAGGATGCCGGAGGGGCTCCGGTGGTAGAGCTCCTTCTCATCTCCCAGCAAGACGAACGACTTGGCGCGCCGCGCCACCCGCCGAGCCTCGGCTCGGTCGCGGGGTAGCTCTCCCCGGTGGAGATATTGCAGGTACGTGGTCTGCCAGTTTTGATCAGGCGTGACCCCGCTTTGCTCCCCCTCAACGTGCAGCGTCTCGCCCTCGGGGGCCGAGGGTACCTCGGGTTGAACCGAGGATACCTCGGGTCGAGCCGAGGGTGCCTCGGGCTCGGGCGTGTCGTCGACCTTGACGGAGGGTTGATGCAGATCCCGGGAGAAGACGTCCGGGGGAACCGTCGTTCGCCCCGAGGCTATTTTAGCCAGCTCGTCCGCAGTCTCGTTGTAGCGCCGAGCGATGTGGTTGAGCTCGAGCCCGTAGAACTTGTCTTCCAAGCGCCGAACCTCATCGCAGTAGGCCTCCATCTTCGGGTCGCGGCAGTGGGAGTTCTTCATGACTTGGTCAATGATGAGCTGCGAGTCGCCGCGAGCGTCGAGGCGTCGGACCCCTAGCTCGATGGCGATCTGCAACCCGTTGACCAGAGCCTCATACTCGGCCACATTGTTGGACGCCGGGAAATGGAGGCGTAGCACGTAGCGTAGGTGCTTCCCGAGGGGCGAGATGAAGAGTAGGCCTGCGCCGGCTCCTGTCTTCATCAGCGACCCGTCGAAGAACATGGTTCAGAGCTCCGGTTGGATCAGAGCCGTCGGTAGCTGGGTGTCGACCCATTCGGCTACGAAGTCCGTCAAGACCTGGGACTTGATGGCCTTCCGAGGAGCGAACGAGATTGTCTCGCCCATGATTTCCACCGCCCACTTTGCAATCCTACCCGAGGCCTCTCAGCACTGGATGATCTCCCCCAGGGGGAAGGATGACACCACAGTTACCGGATGAGACTCGAAGTAGTGTCGCAGCTTCCGCCGCGTTAGGATCATTGCGTACAGCAGCTTCTGAACTTGTGGGTAGCGGATCTTGGTTTCGGACAGTACCTCGCTGACGAAGTAGACTGGCCTCTGAACGGGCAATGTATGCCCCTCTTCTTGCCTCTCGACCACAATCGCGGCGCTAACCACCTGAGTGGTCGCGGCGACGTAGACCAGGAGGGCTTCTCCGGCAGCTGGGGGCACCAAGATAGGCGCCTTTGTGAGGAGCGCCTTCAGGTTCCCGAGGGCTTCCTCGGCCTCAGGGGTCCAAGTGAAGCACTCGGCCTTCCTTAAGAGGCGGTACAGAGGTAGACCTCTTTCGCCGAGGCGTGAGATGAAACGGCTCAGAGCCGCGAGGCATCCCATGACCCTCTTTACGCCTTTCAAGTCCTTGATGGGCCCCATGCTGGTGATGGCTGCGATCTTCTCTGGGTTGGCCTCGATGCCCCGCTCGGAGACGATGAATCCCAAGAGCATGCCTCAGGGTACCCCGAAAACACACTTTTCGGGATTGAGCTTGACGCCTTTCGCCTTGAGACATCGGAATGTCGCTTCAAGGTCGGAAAGAAGGTCAGAGGCTTTCCTCGTCTTGACTACAATGTCATTGACGTAGGCCTCGACCGTGCGGCCAATGTGTTCGCCGAACACATGGTTCATGCACCGCTGGTACGTCGCGCCCGCATTCCTCAAGCCGAACGGCATGGTGACATAGCAGTACATGCCGAAGGGTGTGATGAAAGAAGTCACGAGCTGGTCGGACTCTTTCATCCTGATTTGATGATACCCTGAGTAGGCATCGAGGAAAGACAGGGTTTCACACCCAGCAGTGGAATCCACGATTTGGTCGATGCGAGGCAGAGGGTAGGGAACCTTCGGACATGCTTTGTTGAGACCAGTGTAGTCTACACACATCCGCCATTTCCCCCCCCTTTCTTTCTCACAAGCACAGGGTTGGCAAGCCATTCGGGATGGAATACCTCTTTGATGAACCCTGCCGCCATTAGCTTATGGATCTCCTCGCCTATGGCTCTGCGCTTCTCCTCGTCGAATCGGTGAAGTGGCTGCTTGACGGGTCGGGCTCCGGCTCGGATGTCCAGCGAGTGCTCGGCGACATCCCTCGGTATGCCGGGCATGTCCGAGGGACTCCACGCGAAGACGTCGGTGTTCGCGCGGAGAAAGTCGACGAGCACTGCTTCCTATTTGGGATCGAGCCCGGAGCCGATCCAGACCTGATTGGAGGCGTCGCCGCTGGGGTCGAGGGGGACGGACTTAACCGTCTCCGCTGGCTCAAAGTTGCCCGCATGACGCTTCACGTCTGACACCTCCTTAGAGAGGCTCTCCAGGTCGGCGATGAGGGCCTCGGTCTCGGTGAGGGCCTCGGCGTACTCCACGCACTCCACGTCGCATTCGAACGCGTGTTTGTACGTGGGGCCGACGGTGATGACCCCGTTGGGGCCCGACATCTTGAGCTTCAGGTAGGTGTAATTGGGGACGGCCATGAACTTCGCGTAGCATGGCCTCCCCAGTACCACGTGGTAGGTTCCTCGGAACCCGACCACCTCGAACGTCAGGGTCTCCCTTTGGAAGTTGGAGGGTGTTCCGAAGCAGACGGGAAGGTCGAGCTGTCCGAGGGCTGGACGCGCTTCCCAGGAATGATCCCATGGAAGGGCACAGTGCCTGCCCGGACAGAGGACAGATCAACATGCAGGAGCCCGAGGGTCTCGGCGTAGATGATGTTGAGGCTGCTGCCTCCGTCCATGAGGACCTTGGTGAGCCTGACGTCGCCGATGATGGGGTCGACGACGAGCGGGTATTTCCTCGGGCTCGGCACATGGTCGGGGTGGTCGGCTTGGTCGAAGGTGATGGGCTTGTCGGACCAGTCTAGGTAGACTTGCGCCGCCACCTTCACCGAACAGACCTCCCGGCGCTCTTGCTTGCGGTGCCGAGCCGAGGCATTCGCCGCCTGCCCACCGTAGATCATGAAGCACTCGTGGACCTCGGGGAACTCTCCTGCGTGGTGATCTTCCTTCTTGTCGTCATCGCGGGCCTTGCCACCCTCCACGGGTGGCCCGGCCCTATGGAAGTGGCGCTGAAGCATGACGCACTCCTCAAGGGTGTGCTTGACGGGCCCCTGGTGATAGGGGCACGGCTCCTTGAGCATTTTGTCGAAGAGGTTGGCACCTCCGGGGGGCTTCCGAGGGTTCTTGTACTCGGCGGCGGCGACAAGGTCCGTGTCGGCGGCGTCGCATTTCGCTTGCGACTTCTTCTTGCCCTTCTTCTTGGCGCCGCGCTGAGTTGACGCCTCGGGGGCATCTTCCGAAGGGCGGCCCTGGGGCTGCTTGTCCTTTCGGAAGATAGCCTCGACCGCCTCTTGGCCGGAGGCGAACTTGGTGGCGATGTCCATCAGCTCGCTCGCCCTGGTGGGGGTTTTGCGACCCAGCTTGCTCACCAGGTCGCGGCAGGTGGTGCCAGCGAGGAACGCGCCGATGACATCCGAGTCGGTGATGTTGGGCAGCTTGGTGCGCTGCTTCGAGAATCGCCGGATGTAGTCCCGGAGAGATTCTCCCGGCTGCTGTCGGCAGCTTCGAAGGTCCCAGGAATTCCCAGGGCGCACGTATGTGCCCTGGAAATTCCCGCCGAAAGCTTGGACTAGGTTGTCCCAGTTGGAGATCTGCCCCGGAGGCAGGTGCTCCAACCAGGCGCGAGCGGTGTCGGAGAGGAACAGAGGGAGGTTGCGGATGATGAGGTTGTCATCGTCCGTTCCACCCAGTTGGCAGGCCAGACGGTAGTCCGCGAGCCACAGTTCCGGTCTCATCTCCCCCGAGTTCTTTGTGATAGTAGTCGGGGGTCGGAACCGGGTCGGGAACGGCGCCCGTCGTATGGCTCGGCTGAAGGCCTGCGGTCCGGGTGGCTCGGGCGAGGGACTCCGATCCTCCCCGCTGTCGTAGCGCCCCCCATGCCTGGGATGGTAGCCTCGGCGCACCCTCTCGTCGAGGTGGGCCCGACGGTCGCGGTGATGGTGCTCGTTGCCGAGGCGACCCGGGGCCGCAGGCGCGGTGTTGCGCGTGCGCCCAGTGTTGACCGAGGCTTCCCGCATGAATCGGGAAGTCGCGACATGAGGTTCCGAGGGGTACCCCTGCCTTCGGGAGGCGGAGCTCTCGGCCCGTCGGACCGCGGCGCCTTCCAGAAGATTCTTGAGCTCTCCCTGGATTCGCCGCCCCTCGGTGGTCGATGGCTCCGGCATCGCGCGAAGAAGCATTGCTGCTGCCACCAGGTTCTGGCCGACCCCACTGGATGCGGGCGGTGGCCTGACCCTGACGTCGTCGGTGATGCAGTGCTGGAAGCCCTGGGGTATATGACGTATTTCTCCGGCCGGAGGTTGGCCCGCCCATGCCTGCCCGACGTCCTGATGGATCGGCTCAAGCGCTCCTGCTCCCTCGTCGAGCCTGGCCTGCACCCCGCGGATTTGCTCGAGCTGTGGGTCATGGCCCCCCGCCTGAACGGGGACCACAGCTAGCTCCCATGGGATGTCAACGCGAGGCACCGGCCTAGGGAGGTCACCGTCCTCCGGCATGCCGAGATGGTTGCCTTCGGAGGGACCCCCTAGATCGACGTGGAAGCATTCGCGACTTGGGCCGCAGTCCTCGTCGCCGAGGCTACGGCTACCGTCGGAACAGTCGGAAAGGCAGTAGTCGCATGCGGTCATGAAGTCCCGCATGGCACTAGGGTTGCCAAGTCCAGAGAAATCCCAACAGATGCTGGGTTCGCCGTCTTCCTCGGACCCAGAGGGCCCGTAGGTCGAGACGTCCATCAGCCGGTCCCAAGGTGACCGCATACAAAACCCCAGAGGGTTTTGACTCGCCTCTACAAGAGCGCCCGCCAAAGCGGGGCCGCTAGGCGGGTCGAGGCTGAATCCGAAAGACGTGGGATGGGAATCGGTCAGTACCTTTTGGTCGACGGGCGGCGATGAGGTCACGTCGGGGACTGACTGCGCCGTCGTCTCAGGTACGAGGGTGACGTCCAGCAAGCTTTTCGTGAGCATGCTGGCGTCGTCTGCTTGCTCGGGATTGGCGTGTCGCGGGGGGACGGTGCTCGCCTTCGTCTCAAACGCGAGGTTGACGCCCGGTGCGCCCCCCGTTGGGGCGCTGGGGCCGTCGACTCGCTCGACAGCCGACGAGGCGCTGTCTCCTGCTTGGCCTTGGTTGCCCCGCCTCCTCCTCCGTCGGCAGGGGAGAGGACGGGGTGAGCTCGAAGGTTGTTCTTCCACCATGCGGGGAAGACGTCGTCGATTCCGCCGCCGGTGGGCGGGTTGTCAGCCACCACTGTCATTGTCGCACGGCGGTGGAAAGAGTATCACGTCGTAGGTGCCGTCGAGGGACATGAACTCAAGACTCCCGAAACGGAGCACCGTCCCGGGTTGGAGAGGTTGCTGGAGACTGCCCATCTGGAGCTTGACGGGAAGCTGTTCGTCAACACGCAGCAGGCCCCTACCTGGCGCGCCAACTGTCGGCGTTTCGAGACTGGGGGGTCCCTAGGTCGACGAGTGAATGTCGCCGCGTGCCCCAGCCCAGATGGGTCGAGCGCGAGGGCGAGCGCGAAGGGGGGAGAGCGAGGCGGCCGGAGACCGGCGTGAGATAGGTGGGAATCCCACGGCCTTCGTGTTCGTCCCGCGCCCAGGTCGGGTGCGCTTGCAGTAGGGGGTTACAAGCGTCCACGCGGGAGAGGGAGCGAGCGGCCTCCAGCGAGCGCCTGTCTCATCCTCGTCCCCGCGCGGCCAACCCTCTCTAAGAGGGCCCTGGTCCTCCCTTTTATAGGCGCAAGGAGAGGATCTAGGTGTACAATGGGGGGTGTAGCAGAGTGCTACGTGTCTAGGAGAGGAGAGCTAGCGCCCTAAGTACATGCCGTTGTGGCAGCCGGAGAGATTTTGGCACCCAGCTGGTGTGATGTCGTGGCCGTCGGAGGAGTGCTGGAGCTTGACGGAGGGACAGCTGTCGGAGCGGTTGGGTCCTTGCTGACGTCCTCTTGCTTCCGTAAGGGGGCTGAGAGCCGCAGTCGTCACAGAGTATGCGGGGCACCATCATTGCCTATCTAGCGGAGCGAGCCAGATGGGACGCCAGTCTTGTTCCCTGTGGCCCGAGTCAGCTCGGGGTAGGGTGATGATGGCGCCTCCTGTTGACGTGGCTGGTCTGTGCCCTAGGTTGGGCGATGTGGAAGCTCCTCCGAATCCGAGGACGAGTCTGTCTTCCGTGGCCGAGGTCAGGTCCGAGCCCCAGGTTCGGGCGAGGCGGAGATCGCCGGCTGATGCCGGGGCGGAGTCCGAGCCCTGGGGTCGGGCGAAGCAGAGTTCGTCGTCTTCTGGGGCCGAGCCCAAGTCCGAGCCCTGGGTCGGGCGAGGCGGAGATCGTCGTCTTCTGGGACTTAGCCCGAGTCCGAGCCCTGGGTCGGGCGGAGTTCACCGTCTTCCAGGACTTAGCCCAAGTCCGAGCCCTGGGTCGGGCGAGGCGGAGATTGTCGTCTTCTGGGACTTAGCCCGAGTCCGAGCCTTGGGTCGGGCGGAGTTCGCCGTCTTCCGGGACTTAGCCCGAGTCCGAGCCCTGGGTCGGGTGGAGTTCGCCGTCTTCCGGGACTTAGCCTGAGTCCGAGCCCTGGGTCGGGTGGAGTTCGCCGTCTTCCGGGACTTAGCCCGAGTCCGAGCCCTGGGTCGGGCGGAGTTCGTCGTCTTCCGGGACTTAGCCCGAGTCCGAGCCCTGGGTCGGGCGGAGCGGAGCTTCCTATGGTGCCTTTGGCCGGGCCTGACTGCCTGTCAGTCTCACTCTGTCAAGTGGCACCGCAGTCGGAGTGGCGCAGGCGGCGCTGTCCTTCTGTCAGGCCGGTCAGTGGAGCGGCGAAGTGACGGCGGTCACTTCGGCTCTGCCGGCTAGGGGGCACGCGTCAGGATAAAGGTGTCAGGCCACCTTTGCATTAAATGCTCCTGCGATTTGGTCGATCGGTGCGGCGATTTGGTCAGGGTTGCTTCTTGGCGAAGGCAGGGCCTCGGGCGAGCTGGAAATATGTTCGCCGCTGAAGGGGGGCCTCAGGTGAGACGGAAATCCTCTGGGGTCGGCTGCCCTTGTCCGAGGCTAGGTTCGGGCGAGGCGTGATCGAGTCCCTCGAATGGACTGATCCCTGACTTAATCGCACCCATCAGGCCTTTGCAGCTTTGTGTTGATGGGGGTTACCAGCTGAGAATTAGGAGCCTTGAGGGTACCCCTAATTATGGCCCCCGACAAAATCCTACCCCCCTTAACAAGAATCTCGACCTCGAGATTTAGGATGATCTAGGGAATAGATGGGGAAAATCTATGCGAAGCTCTTCTTCTCTTTCCCAAGTAGCTTCATCTTCACCATGGTGACTCCATTGTACCTTGCACATCTTAATCACCTTATTTCTTGTAACTCGAGTCAAAGTGTCCAGAATCTTGATAGGGTACTCAGCATAAGTCAGATCATCTCGAACACTAAGGTCCTCCATTGGCAGCTGCTCCTCAGGAACCCTGAGGCACTTCTTTAGCTGAGACACATGGAATACATCATGTACATCTGACAGATGATCAGGTAACTCTAGTTGATATGCAACTTCACCCACTCGCTTTAAGATTGAAAGGGAAATAGGCTTTAAACCTTTTCCTAAATGATTTTGGTGATTGAAATGCCCAACACAAATAATTGGACTAACTAGTTTGCTCTAGAGTTTATGTTCCACAGGTGCCAAAGGTTCAACTCAAAGCCAATACAAAGATTAAAAAGGTTTCAAGAAGAAAGGAGCAAAGGAAACCGAAGTGCTCCCTGGTCTGGCGCACCGGACAGTGTCCGGTGCACCAGGGACGAACGCTTCAAACTCTTCACCTTCGGGTTTCCCAGGCGCACCTCCGCTATAATTCACCGGACTGTCCGGTGTGCCACCGGACTGTCCGGTGCGCTAGCGGAGCAACGGTCATCTGCGCGCAACGGTCGACTCTGCAAAGCAAACAGTGCAAATCAGATGTCAGAGCAGCAGTCAGAGGGACACCGGACTGTCCGGTGTCGCACCGGACTGTCCGGTGCCACATGAGGACAAAGCCTCCAACGGTCGACCAGCTCCAAGCCCTAACGAGAGGATGACGTGGCGGCGCACCGGACTGTCCGGTGCGTCCATCGCCAGCAGACTTCTCCAACGGCTACAATTTTGTTGGTGGCTATAAATACCACCCCAACCAGCCACTTCAAGGCGAGGGAGCCCAAGCAACATTCCAAGTCATCTAGTTGACATACTCAAGCCCTCTCAACCACATATATTCATTGATCCATCCTATACACAAGATTTAGACCACTACAACCCACACAAGTGCCACACAAGCGAGAGCAAGCAAAAGAAAGCCTCTCGTGTGATTTAGCTCTAGTGCCTTGTGAGATTCATTGAGAGATAGTGTGCACTACATCTTTGTGTTCATTTGTGCGTGGAGTTTTGACTCCCATTGAACTTCCTCCAAAGTGTTGGAGGCTTGTAAAGCTAGCAAGAGATACCAAAGAGTGTGGTGATCCTTGCGGGGTCTTAAGTGATCCTTGAGAAGAAGAAGAGCTCGCCGGTCTTGCGTGATCGGTGGAGAGAGGGAAAGGGTTGAAAGAGACCCGTCCTTAGTGGACTCCTCAACGGGGACTAGGCCTTCGAGGGCCGAACCTCGGTAAAACAAATCACCCGTGTCTCGTGTGCTTATTGCTTGTGATTTGTTTGTTCTCTCCCTTTCCAAGTTTTTCTTGCACTATTCTTTGCTCATACAATTTGGTGTTGCTTTAAGTTAAATTCTCATATAGTGAAGCAACACATTGCAAGAAAGAACTTGTGTCATTGCTCTTCTTATCTAAGCCCACTTGCTTTCTTCTCATAGACTTGTTGGTAGTATTGATTCATCAATTCCGCATCATTTGAAAGTAATACTCTTTATAAGCAAGGACTTAGTTTTTATACTTCGATAATTGTGTATCTTGTTCTAACCACTAATCAAGGGATCTAGGAGGGGTGTAAAGTTATAATTTTTAGGTTTCGCCTATCCACCCCCTCTCTAGGCGACTTTCAATTGGTATCAGAGCTAGGCACTTCATATTGAGTCTTACAACTCGAAGTGATGGCTCGTAAAAGATCCCAAAAGAGCAAGAAGACATCTTCCAAGGAGAACAAGGAGGTAACTCTTGAGATATTACTTCCCGATTGTTCTAATTATGATTCATGGTCCACTAGGGTAATTAATGCTTTTAGGACTGTAGATCCTCAATTAGAACAAATTATAGACAAGAGTATATTCCCCTCTAATTATAATAGAAAAATTATTTCCGAGGAAGATCAAAGATGTTTTCGCTTAAACTACCTAGCTTATGACATCTTAAGTAATTCTCTTAGCAATGAAGATTATCGTGCCTTCATATCAAATTATAATGAATCCATTCATGATGCGCATGACATTTGGACTAGAATTAAAATCAAATTTGATGAGTCCAAACATGATAGTTCATTTTGTGCTTCTACTTCCTTTGGTCTTTGTGATACTAACCCTTGCAAGGAAGAAGAAGAAAATGAACGATGGGGACCAAACGATGAATCCACTTCTCCAAAAGGTTTGTCTTCCCATTTCGATTCTCACATATGTTGTGTGGCTAATGAAAATGATAGCGGAAGCACAAATGAGGATGAGGAGGAAGAAAGAAGCTTCTTGCAACTCTACGCTCGCCTAAGCCAAGAAGATAAGGTGGTCATGCTCAAACTTCTAAAAAGAGCGAGAGAGCAAAGCGAAGCTCGTCAAAGGCTAGAAGACATTCTCTCCATAAAAATGCTAAGCTTTGACGAGTTGACTAAAGAACATGAGGAGTTAAAGTGCTCTCATGTTGATTTGGTCCAAAGGTATGAAACTATTTCAATTGAGCAAGATAACGCTTTACATTGTATCGCTCAATTAGTAAATAGGAATGCCTTGCTTAAGGACCAAGTAGAAAAGCTAAAAGATGAAAATCTAGCTTTTCAAGAAAAATATGATATGCTCCTATGTTCTCATGAAAATTTTATGGATGATCATATCATATTAAATATTGCTCATGAGGTTGTGATAGAAAACTTAAAATCCCAACAACCTCACTCATGCACATGTATTCAAATTGAAACTACATTACCATGTGCTAATGCTTGTTGTCTGTCGACAAGCAAATCTTCCTTTGAGCTAGAATTTGCAGGAACAAAAGATGATACTTATCAAAAGCTCAAAGAAGAAAATGAGAGGCTAAAAATGAGCTTGACACAACTAAAAGGGAAGTGCATTGCTCAACCTTCTCAAGATAACCGTGATCACATGGTGAAAAAGCTTGAGACGGGAACAACCGTGGCATGCACTCAATCCCATGAAGAAAATGTCAAGGACTTGAGGATTGCCAAGAGGGAGGAACAAAAGAAGAAAATCAATACCTCTTCCAAAAGCCTCAACCATGCCTCCATAAAAGGTAACATCCAAGGTAATAATCAAGTCACACTTCACACTAAGAGAAGTAAGAAGTGTAGTGAATGCTTTGAAAAGGGGCACTCTATTAGGTCATGTCCCTATATTAAAAATGACTTGATTATTAACAAGGATGATAAACTTTGTTTTAAATGCTCCAAGAAGGGACACTTGTTTAGGTATTGTCCCCATTTAAAACAAAAAGGCATAGTGTTAGAAAAGAAAATATTCACTAACCATGTAGCAAGAAATAAACAAGAAAAGAAGAAATCTTCAAGACTTGAGGATCGCCTATGCTACATATGCCGAAAGAAGGGACATCAATGCAAGGATTGTCCCATTGGTAACAATCCCGCTCCTAGCTTGTCAATTAATTCTCATGTAACTAGACAACCCAAAATTGCAACTTGTGCTAGAAAGGTAATGAGTTTACCTAGTGCTAACACAAAGGACATTTGGGTTCCTAGATCTTTGTTGACTAACCTTGATGGACCCATCAAGAGATGGGTACCAAAATATGCTTGACACGCTTTGCAGGAGAAAGAGATGATATGAGGCTTTGGGGTGCTTGAGAGAGTCAATTCAATTCTTGTTAACTCAAGCTATCAATCTTCAATGATCTATATCCATGATTGACCCAAAGTTATTTTTCAAATTACTATGTCTTAAACTCATATCACCTCGGGGAAGATATTGATGTTGTAGGAAATCAAAGATTATTCTGTGCGGAAAGATCAAGACCAACAACATGGAGGAAAGCCAAAGGATGGTAACACTTATGTTTTTAGTGCACGTATTTTAAATTGCTATTTCTCATGTGTCTTGTGTAGTCACATAGAAAAATGAAGTACTTCAAATATCTTTAAATTATGTCACCATTCTTTGAAGAAATTCCTCTCATATGGTAGATTTCATATTCATCTCTTCTATGCTATGGCAATCTACATGCTTTAAATTGTTGCGAGTTTCTCATGGCATGCTTTTCACTAATTATCTTACTATTGCCATGATTCTAGATATAGAGAGATATTTCAAGTTCTTAAAAGGATAAGGTGTCATGTAAGGAAGTCAAATCCTTAGGACACTTATAAAAAGAAAACTCTCTCTATAACTAGAATAGTGAGACTAATGATTTTATTTAAGTAACCCAAGTAGTCTCACTTGTAGAGAATAAGTTTCTCTTTGGAAATGTGTAATCTAACATGGAAAGAAAAATCAATCCAATGATTTATGATGTGTTTCTACTTGCTTAAATTGGATTTGATTCTTTCACATTTATCGCTTTCCATATCATGAATTAGATTTTTTCCTATAATCTTAAGAGATTATTTATGCTTGTTTTATGAGTTAAAATTGAGCATAACATCATCTATAGGATAATCTAGTTCATGCTATGAAGTTTCCATATTTTAGTAATCCATCTTTTCATTCCTTATCAAAAATTATTATAAAAAATGGAAACTAGTGCTTGTGTTACTAACGACGTATCTCTTGAGCTTACTTATGAATATCTACAAAAGAGAAAGTGCACAAGCCTCAAGGATTGCTCTTCACCCAAAGGAAGAAAGGTAAAAGCAAAGGTATGGAAACTCATCTTCTTAATCAAATATAGTTCCCATCAATGGTTATTTACTCTAAATTATCTTATTCTACCTATGTGAAGAATAGATTCTTTATTGAACTTAATTTTTGCTAGGTGTGCATTCAATCACATTCTCATAAATGCACTAGTCCATTAGAATCTATTTCATGCCTTTGCTATACATATTCTCATATCGATTTACTTTTAAGTTATGATAATAAAATTCAACATGAAGAAGTAAAATTCCTATGATTAATCAAAAGGTGCATATTCCTCCTTTCTAATGATGTGCACTAAGGATAAGGATTTTACTTCATGTGACTTATGGATGATGAATTGTTTATATTTCTTATCTAAAGAAGTCATCCTTTATCATATGTTCCCTTGTGCTATTAACATCCTTCTTGAGTATTTTCAATAAGTTTGAAAGGAAAAAGAAACAACTACAAAGGTAGGACACTCACATGAAAGAGAAGGACGTCAAGAACAACAACACTCACTTGGATAATAAGATCCTCAAAACAATCAATGGTGTGGTTGTGAGTATTCTAAATCATTTCATAGTGAAGAATACCAGGCTTAAGTTGTTTATTGCAAATTTTATGAGCCTTGATCAAGATGTATAATGCTTCTCTCTATTTGTCTTTAGAATAAATTCATCCATTCAAATATTTGATGCATATCTTTAGGGGAAGCCTCTTTCTATATCTTGATTATGTTGAGACTATCACTTTATCTTAGTAATTTCATATAGTCTCTTGCATGAGAATGAGTTTCTCATGAAGTATGCTGCTATTTTTCAAATTCTTATCTTTCACTCTAAAATAACATACTTGCTGGATTCCCCCACTCTAAGCATAATTGATAATCTAATGCGTATGTTGTTCTTTTGATCACATCTGTTATTTGTTTGACCATTGAATGACTTCAATTAACAATCATGTTTCTTAGTGCCATATATACTATCAATCGATATCTCTCTTGATATGCACTAAGTTAAAAGGAGAAGTCATGATACATTTATGCAATTTGTGATCAATTTGATATATGCCAACAATAACTTGGAAAAGGATAACTAGTTGTAGAACTCTCTCTTGTGCAAAATATTTCCATATATTGTCTTAAGTATAGGTCTTAAGCAACTAAGACAAAGGACAAAGCACAATGAAGAGAGCGTCTCTACGTGAAGGTACAAAACGGTAAAACTACTTCCATTCATTTACACATGTACCTAAATCTTCCTTTTCTATACATTCTTTGCATATCTTGTATAAAAGGAAGAGAAAGCATGTTCATGCATTAACCCTGCTTCATACCTAGTTTAACTTCTCATAATCTCACTTATGCATTAATATATCTTTGTTAAAACTAGATGAAGTGCTTTTATTGACAAAGAGCTTAAAGCTTAACCTTGTAACGAGGATATGCTGCCTTTGTTCCAAAGGTGGATGGTCCTTAAGTCTCTTTGAAATCCTTAAGGGAAAATGCTTAAATTGTTCATAACATGCTTTCATAAGTGCATAAACTGTCATGACCATCACACTTATACTACGACACAATGCACTTCACATTCTGTATGATATAGATATGTTATCATTAACCTAATTATGTGCAATTGGCATTTATAGCCAAAATATATGTTCCTCTCCATGCACATATTTAGGGGGAGCAATCTATGTTCTATAGAACTATGACAATGCTTAATTTGATATATCCTTTTGATCATATCTCTTTCATTTGCTATGACTAATGTGTTTTGCAAGTGCACTTCATGCTAAGTCATAGATTGAAAGGGAAATGGAATATTCCGTAAAGACGACGCTTCCACTCAACTCTATTGGTATTATCTACTCTTTGTCGGTATTCCGCATAGTTCTTCGCTTTGGTATAATCTTCACTCATATTTTAATTGTTTACCAAAGGGGGAGAGAAAGTAAAGGGCTTATACTTCACTCAAGCATCCGTTTTTGGTGATTCATGCCAAAGGGGGAGAGAGTATTAGCCCAAAGCAAAAGGACCGCACACCTCCACCAATTTCAAAAAATATAGTCTTTTAATTGGTGTTAAAAGAAGTTTTTCAATTGGTATCTTATTTTGATATAATTTCATACTGGTATACCCTCTTCAAAATTAATATCTAAAACCCTCTTGAACACTAAGAGGAGGATTTCATTAAGGGAGAGTTTTGTTTAGTCAAAGGAAAAGCATTTGAAACAGGGGGAGAAAATCTCAAAACTTGAAAATGCTTCTCAAAATCTTATTCATTTACCTTTGACTATTTGCAAAAGGACTTTGAAAAGAATCTACAAAAGAGTTTGCAAAAACAAAACAAGTGGTGCAAGCGTGGTCCAAAATTTTAAATAAGAAGAAAAACCATCCATGCATATCTATTGAAATAAGTATATTGGCTTAACTCCAAGCAACCTTTGCACTTACTTTATGCAAACTAGTTCAATTCTGCACTTATATATTTGCTTTGATTTGTGTTGGCATCAATCACCAAAAAGGGGGAGATTGAAAGGGAAATAGGCTTTAAACCTTTTCCTAAATGATTTTGGTGGTTGAAATGCCCAACACAAATAATTGGACTAACTAGTTTGCTCTAGAGTTTATGTTCCACAGGTGCCAAAGGTTCAACTCAAAGCCAATACAAAGATTAAAAAGGGTTCAAGAAGAAAGGAGCAAAGGAAACCGAAGTGCTCCCTGGTCTGGCGCACCGGACTGTCCGGTGTGCCACCGGACAGTGTCCGGTGCACCAGGGAAGAACGCCTTCAAACTCTTCACCTTCGGGTTTCCCAGGCGCACCTCCGCTATAATTCACCGGACTGTCCGGTGTGCCACCGGACTGTCCGGTGCGCTAGCGGAGCAACGGTCATCTACGCAAAATGGTAGACTCTGCAAAGCAAACAGTGCAAATCAGATGTCAGAGCAGCAGTTAGAGGGGCACCGGACTGTCCGGTGTCGCACCGGACTGTCCGATGCCACATGAGGACAAAGCCTCCAACGGTCGACCAGCTCCAAGCCCTAACGAGAGGATGACGTGGCGGCGCACCGGACTGTCCGGTGCGCCCATCGCCAGCAGACTTCTCCAACGGCTACAATTTTGTTGGTGGCTATAAATACCACCCCAACCAGCCACTTCAAGGTGAGGGAGCCCAAGCAACATTCCAAGTCATATAGTTGACATACTCAAGCCCTCCCAACCACATATATTCATTGATCCATCCTATACACAAGATTTAGACCACTACAACCCACACAAGCGAGAGCAAGCAAAAGAAAGCCTCTCGTGTGATTTAGCTCTAGTGCCTTGTGAGATTCATTGAGAGATAGTGTGTACTACATCTTTGTGTTCATTTGTGCGTGGAGTTTTGACTCCCATTGAACTTCCTCCAAAGTTGTCGGGGACCATAATTAGGGGTACCCTCAAGGCTCCTAATTCTCAGCTGGTAACCCCCATCAGCACAAAGCTGCAAAGGCCTGATGGGTGCGATTATGTCAGGGATCGGTCCATTCAAGGGACTCGATCACGCCTCACCCGAGCCTAGCCTCGGACAAGGGCAGCCGACCCTGGAGGATTTTCGTCTCGCCCGAGGCCCCCCTTCAGCGGCGAACATATTTCCGGCTCGCCCGAGGTCCTGTCTTCGCTAAGAAGCAACCCTGACCAAATCGCTGCACCGACCGACCAAGTCGCAGGAGCGTTTAATGCAAAGGTGGCCTGACACCTTTATCCTGACGCGCGCCCCCCAGCCGGCAGAGCCGAAGTGACCGCCGTCACTTCGCCGCTCCACTGACCGGCCTGACAGAAGGACAGCGCCGCCTGCGCCACTCCGACTGCGGTGCCGCTTGACAGAGTGAGGCTGACAGGCAGTCAGGCCTGGCCAAAGGCACCATAGGAAGCTCCACTCCGCTCGACCCAGGGCTCGGACTCGGGCTAAGTCCTGGAAGACGGCGAACTCCGCCCGACCCAGGGCTCGGACTTGGGCTAAGTCCCGGAAGACGGCGAACTCCGCCCGACCCAGGGCTCGGACTCGGGCTAAGACCCGGAAGACGGCGAACTACGCCCGACCCAGGGCTCGAACTCGGGCTAAGTCCTGGAAGACGGCGAACTCCGCCCGACCCAGGGCTCGGACTCGGGCTAAGTCCTGGAAGACGGCGAACTCCGCTCGACCCAGGGCTCGGACTCGGGCTAAGTCCCAGAAGACGACGATCTCCGCCTTGCCCGACCCAGGGCTCGGACTTGGGCTCGGTCCCAGAAGACGATGAACTCCGCTTCGCCCGACCCCAGGGTTCGGACTCTGCCCCGGCACCAGCCGGCGATCTCCGCCTCGCCCGAACCTAGGGCTCGGACCCGACCTCGGCCACGGAAGACAGACTCGACCTCGGCTTCGGAGGAGCTTCCACATTGCCCAACCTAGGGCGTAGACCAACCACGTCAATAGGAGGCACCATCATCACCCTACCCCGAGCTGACTCGGGCCGCAGGGAACAAGACCGGCATCCCATCTGGCTCGCCCTGCCAGATAGACAATGATGGCGCCCTGCATACTCTGTGACGACGGCGGCTCTCAGCCCCCTTACGGAAGCAAGAGGACGTCAGCAAGGATTCAACCGCTCCGACAGCTGTCCCTCCGCCAGGCTCCATCGCTCCTCCGACGGCCACGACATCACACCAGCTGGGTGCCAAAATCTCTCCGGCTGCCACAACGGCATGTACTTAGGGCGCTAGCTCTCCTTCGCTAGACACGTAGCACTCTGCTACACCCCCCATTGTACACCTGGATCCTCTCCTTACGCCTATAAAAGGAAGGACCAGGGCCCTCTTAGAGAAGGTTGGCCGCGCGGGGACGAGGACGAGAACAGGCGCTCGCTGGAGGCCGCTCGCTCCCTCTCCCGCGTGGACGCTTGTAACCCCCTACTGCAAGCGCACCCGACCTGGGCGCGGGACGAACACGAAGGCCACAGGATTCCCACCTCTCTCACGCCGGTCTCCAGCCACCTCGCTCTCCCCCCTTCGCGCTCGCCCTCGCGCTCGACCCATCTGGGCTGGGGCACGCGGCGACATTCACTCGTCGGCCTAGGGACCCCCCGGTCTCGAAACGCCGACAGTTGGCGCGCCAGGTAGGGGGCTGCTGCGTGTTGACGAACAGCTTCCAGTCAAGCTCCAGATGGGCAGTCTCCAGCAACCTCTCCAGCCCGGGACGGTGCTCCGTTTCGGGAGTCTTGAGTTCATATCCCTCGACAGCAGCTACGACGTGATACTCCTTCCACCGCCGTGCGACAACGACAGTGGCGGCCGACAACCCGCCCGCTGGCGACGGAATCGACGACGTCTTCCCCGCATGATGGAAGAACAACCTTCGAGCTCACCCCGTCCTCTCCCCCGCCGACGAAGGAGGAGGCGGGGCAACCAAGGCCAAGCAGGAGACAACGCCTCGTCGGCTGTCGAGCGAGTCGATGGCCCCAGCGCCCCAACGGGGGGCGCACCGGGCGTCGACCTCGCGTTTGAGACAAAGGCGAGCGCCGTCCCCCCGTGACACGCCAATCCCGAGCAAGCGGACGACGCTAGCACGCTCGCGGAAAGCTTGCTAGACGTCACCCTCGTACCTGAGACGACGGCGCAGTCAGTCCCCGACGTGACCTCATCGCTGCCCGTCGACCAAAAGGTACCGACCGATTCCCATCCCACGTCTTTCGAATTCAGCCTCGACCCACCTAGCAGCCCCGCTTTGGCGGGCGCTCTTGTAGAGGCGAGTCAAAACCCTCTGGGGTTTGTATGCGGTCACCTTGGGACCGGCTGACGGACGTCTCGACCTACGGGCCCTCTGGGTCCAAGGAAGACGGCAAACCCAGCATCTGTTGGGATTTCTCTGGACTTGGCAGCCCCAGTGCTATGCGGGACTTCATGACCGCATGCGACTACTGCCTTTCCGACTGTTCCGACGGTAGCTGTAGCCTCGGCGATGAGGACTGCGGCCCAAGTCGCGAATGCTTCCACGTCTATCTAGGGGGTCCCTCCGAAGGCAACCATCTCGGCATGCCGGAGGACGGTGACCTCCCTAGGCCGGTGCCTCGCATTGACATCCCACGAGAGCTAGCTGTGGTCCCTGTTCAGGCGGGGGGCCATGACCCACAGCTCGAGCAAATCCGCGGGGTGCAGGCCAGGCTCGACGAGGGAGCAGGAGCGCTTGAGCCGATCCGTCGGGACGTCGGGCAGGCATGGGCGGGCCAACCTCCAGCTGGAGAAATACGTCATCTACCCCAGGGCTTCCAGCACCGCATCACCGACGACGTCAGGGTCAGGCCACCACCCGCATCCATCCGACGGGCGCCGTTCCCGACCCGGTTCTGACCCCCGACTACTATCACAAAGTACTCGGGGGGAGACGAGACCAGAACTGTGGCTCGCGGACTACCGTCTGGCCTGCCAACTGGGGGAACGGACGATGACAACCTCATCATCCGCAACCTCCCCCTGTTCCTCTCCGACACCGCTCGCGCCTGGTTGGAGCACCTGCCTCCGGGGCAGATCTCTAACTGGGACGACCTAGTCCAAGCTTTCGCCGGGAATTTCCAGGGCACATACGTGCGCCCTGGGAATTCATGGGACCTTCGAAGCTGCCGACAGCAGCCGGGAGAATCTCTCCGGGACTACATCCGGCGATTCTCGAAGCAGCGCACCGAGCTGCCCAACGTCACCGACTCGGATGTCATCGGCGCGTTCCTCGCCGGCACCACCTGCCGCGACCTGGTGAGCAAGCTGGGTCGCAAAACCCCCACCAGGGCGAGCGAGCTGATGGACATCGCCACCAAGTTCGCCTCCGGCCAAGAGGCGGCCGAGGCTATCTTCCGGAAGGACAAGCAGCCCCAGGGCCGCCCTTCGGAAGATGCCCCCGAGGCGTCAACTCAGCGTGGCGCCAAGAAGAAGGGCAAGAAGAAGTCGCAAGCGAAACGCGACGCCGCCGATGCGGACCTTGTCGCCGCCGCCGAGTACAAGAACCCTCGGAAGCCCCCCGGAGGTGCCAACCTCTTCGACAAGATGCTCAAGGAGCCGTGCCCCTATCACCGGGGGCCCGTCAAGCACACCCTTGAGGAGTGTGTCATGCTTCAGCGCCACTTCCACAGGGTCGGGCCACCCGCGGAGGGTGGCAAGGCCCGCGACGACGACAAGAAGGAAGATCACCAGGCAGGAGAGTTCCCCGAGGTCCGTGACTGCTTCATGATCTACGGTGGGCAGGCGGCGAATGCCTCGGCTCGGCACCGCAAGCAAGAGCGCCGGGAGGTCTCTTCGGTGAAGGTGGCGGCGCCAGTCTACCTAGACTAGTCCGACAAGCTCATCACCTTTGACCAAGCCGACCACCCCGACCATGTGCCGAGCCCGGGGAAATACCCGCTCGTCGTCGACTCCATCATCGGCGACGTCAGGCTCACCAAGGTCCTCATGGACGAAGGCAGCAGCCTCAACATCATCTACGCCGAGACCCTCGGGCTCCTGCGTGTTGATCTGTCCTCTGTCCGGGCAGGCGCTGCGCCCTTCCACGGGATCATTCCCGGGAAGCGCGTCCAGCCCCTCGGACAGCTCGACCTTCCTGTCTGCTTCGGAACACCCTCCAACTTCCGAAGGGAGACCCTGACGTTCGAGGTGGTCGGGTTCCGAGGAACCTACCACGCGGTACTGGGGAGGCCATGCTACGCGAAGTTCATGGCCGTCCCCAACTACACCTACCTGAAGCTCAAGATGCCGGGCCCCAACGGGGTCATCACCGTCGGCCCCACGTACAAACACGCGTTCGAATGCGACATGGAGTGCGTGGAGTACGCCGAGGCCCTCGCCGAGTCCGAGGCCCTCATCGCCGACCTAGAGAGCCTCTCTAAGGAGGTGCCAGACGTGAAGCGTCACGCCGACAACTTTGAGCCAGCGGAGACGGTTAAGTCCGTCCCCCTCGACCCCAGCGGCGACACCTCCAAGCAGATCCGGATCGGCTCCGGGCTCGATCCCAAATAGGAAGCAGTGCTCGTCGACTTTCTCCGTGCGAACGCCGACGTCTTCGCGTGGAGTCCCTCGGACATGCCCGGCATACCGAGGGATGTCGCCGAGCACTCGCTGGACATCCGAGTCGGAGTCCGACCCGTCAAGCAGCCACTGCGCTGATTCGACGAGGAGAAGCGCAGAGCCATAGGCGAGGAGATCCACAAGCTAATGGCGGCAGGGTTCATCAAAGAGGTATTCCATCCCGAATGGCTTGCCAACCCTGTGCTTGTGAGAAAGAAAGGGGGGAAATGGCGGATGTGTGTAGACTACACTAATCTCAACAAAGCATGTCCGAAGGTTCCCTACCCTCTGCCTCGCATCGACCAAATTGTGGATTCCACTGCTGGGTGTGAAACCCTGTCTTTCCTCGATGCCTACTCAGGGTATCATCAAATCAGGATGAAAGAGTCCGACCAGCTCGCGACTTCTTTCATCACACCCTTCGGCATGTGCTGCTATGTCACCATGCCGTTCGGCTTGAGGAATGCGGGCGCGACGTACCAGCGGTGCATGAACCATGTGTTCGGTGAACACATCGGCCGCACGGTCGAGGCCTACGTCGATGACATCGTAGTCAAGACGAGGAAAGCCTCCGACCTCCTTTCCGACCTTGAAGCGACATTCCGATGTCTCAAGGCGAAAAGTGTGTTTTCGGAGTACCCCGAGGCATGCTCTTGGGGTTCATCGTCTCCGAGCGGGGCATCGAAGCCAACCCGGAGAAGATCGCAACCATCGCGCAGCACCCCGAGCCCTTGTTGGGGGCACCCGGGGGCTACACGCACCCCTGGGAAGGGCCGCTTGTCATCGCCAAAGTTCTGAAGCCCGGAACGTACATGCTGGCCAGCAGTCAAGGCGAGGTCTACGGCAACGCTTGGAACATCCAATAGCTACGTCGCTTCTACCCTTAAGATGTTTTCAAGTTGTTCGTATACCTCGCTCCCATGCAAGTCTTGGTCGTGAAGGAAGGGTTAGCCTCGCCTCGGCGGAGCCCGACCCTCCCTGGGGGGCTAAAAATGAGGAAACCCCTCTGCGTCAAGATTGGGGAACCTCTCTGCGTCCAAAATTTTCAATCAAAAAGGCTTTTGCGTTCCCCCGGCTATGTCGGAAGCAAGACCCCAAGGAGCGAACGCGGGTGCATGTAAGTGGCAAGGCCGACTGAGCCGAGGGACTCCTATGCCTCCGGGTTAGGGACACCTCACTCGTCACCCGCCGCGAAAAGTGACCCCTACTTGGGGAAGCCACCCTGTTACTAACAGGCGAAGCCGGACATGCAAAATAAAAGGGAAAGGAGTACGACTTCATGCAACGGCAACAAAGTGTTCAGGCCTCAGCGCCGCAGAAAGACACACGTGCATCCAACAGGAACTGTTCCAACAGAGTTAGGCGTCGCCTTGGGAAGGAGCCGCGCCTTCGGCTTCGTCCCCACCATCGGCAAAGTCCATCCCGGCTTCCGGCGACGGCGCAGGTGGGAGGATCTCTGCCTCAAAGGTGGTCGCCAGCACCGCGCTCGGACCCGCGGCGGCCGCATCGAGCCTCTGAACTTCTGCCAGGGCGGCTTCATCTTCGTCGGGAAGGCAATACCCCTCGCTAACCCGCTCTAGGTCCACAACATAGTGGGAAGCGAGCACGGCGAAGGCCCGCCTGACGCCGTGGTGTAGCGCCTCGCGGAGTCTGCCGCGCACATGATCGCCCAAGACTTGAAGGCGACTTTGAGGGGAGCTTCCTGAGGGGACGTCGCCGGAGCCAAGGACCCGATAAATGTCCGAGACGGCCTCGGATATGGCCGCGTGGTCGGTCTCCCTCTGCTCGGCCGCCCCGGCAAGCGCCTCGGCAAGCGCCTTGGCGGACTCACCGAGGGCGGACTCGAGCTCTGCGAACAGCCAAAGGAAAGATCTCAAACACAAGCAGAGGAAACAAGCAGGAACGAAAGCCGAAGATGGCCAAGGCGTACCTCCGGCTCGGGCACGCTGCTCCGAGGCTGCGACCTGGGCTACGGCTAGGTCGGCTGCAAGGGTTTCGGCCCGGCTTTCAGCCTCGGCAGCCTGGCCCCGAGATTGGTCCCGCTCCTCGACGACCCGGTCGAACTCCGACTGCTGTCGTTGGGCTTCTGCACGCACCGCGGCCGCCTCCACGCGCGCCGCTGCCGCCTCGGCTCTCAGATCGGTGCAGAGCAACCGAAGGTCCACCACCTCGGCACCCTGCTGAGAGAGGCGTGCAGTAGCCCCGGCGAGCGAGGTCCTCAGGGATCGCAGCGAGCCCCAGACGTCGACCTTGCGGTGGATGAACGACGACTTGGCGGCGCTCCGATCCGTCAGATCCTGAGGGAAGGAAGCAGGGCGTCACGAAAGACGCCTTGGTCACAAAAGAAAAAAGGTATGCCTGAAACCATTACCTGGAGGATTTTGGGGATGTCCCTGCAGAAATCCTCCAGCGACGACCGGAGCGACCCCACCGTTGCTTCAGCACACTCACGGAGCTCGTCCCAGGACTGGTCCTCCCGTTCATCGTCCACAACGAAGAAGGGATCCGAGGCCTCACGGGTCCGGAACCGAAGCAACTGGCGCCGGCCCTCGGAGCTCCGCCGCACAGCGACAAGGCTGCCGCCCGGCGGGACGGATCGCGTCTCCACGCCCCCCTCTTCCGAGGCACCGAGCGCCGACGCCTCAGCCGTCTCAGCGTCGGCAGCGACCGGTCGCTCCCTGACTGGGACGGCGGCGACTTCAGTAGCGATGGGTGCCGGCATCGCCGGCACGTCTGGTGTGCATGGGGCCACGCCCGCGTCAGCCGTCTCCCCTATCACAATGGCTGCCTCAGCGGAAGAGCCAGCCTCAGGAACCCGCTCCACGGTGACCGGTGCCGCCTGAGCCCCCTGCTGTGGAACGCCTTGCGAGGAGGTCAGCTGAACGGCAAGGCCCGGAGTGGCGCTGGCCGCGCAAGCCGGCGCCGTCTTAAGGGTCTTCCAGGGTGCCAGGCCAGTCAGGCCATGGCTTCGCTTGCTGAGGGAAAAAGAAAAATCACGGCCGGGACATATGAATGAAACGCCAGGACGAAGACATTCCAAGATACTTACCCGCTCCGGGCCATGATCAACCGTGCCTGGGGGGAGGTCTCTTGGATCTCGACCCCCGAAACCGCCGCCGAGGTCCGCTTCGCCGGCAGCTTCGGCACCACCCTTGCTTTGGGCGCCCTAGACGCCCGGGAGGCGGACTGCCCAGGCACTGCCACGGCGACCTGAGGGTCGCTCCTCTGCGCTGCCGGCGCGGGCGGCGGCTCTCGGGGAGCAGACGCCTCGGGCTGGGACCCTGGGGTCGCCTCAGCTCCTCCAGCCGAGGGGTCAAGTACCCTCTCGGGTTGCCCCCGCCCCTTGGGCCGGGACCCCGGCGTCCCGACTCCGGGGACTGACGGTATCAGCCCGCTCGGGGGCTGGCTTGATGGCCCCTGGCCTAACCCCAAGCGGGGCTGAGGCCAAGGCGGGCAGCCATGTTGTCTTCCTTGTCATCATCTTCATCATCATCGTCGTCATCGGGCGTTTCCGGCGACGGCTCCCTCGGGAGCCCCTCCCTCTCCTGCCGGCAACGAAGCTTCTCCAAGGCGTCTCGAGCCCGCCTCTGCTCGCGGGCCCGGGCCTTCTCCGCGTCCTTCTTTTTCTTCCTCTCCTCCGCGGCAACCCGCCGCGCTGCCCGCTCCACCGCATCCTGCGGGACCCGTGGCAGGGAAGGCTTGTGCCACCCCACCTCCTGAAGAAGGGGGAAAATCCCAATCGTAAGAACCAGGAGCAACCCGATGCAAGAGAAAGGAAGAAGCGGCCACTCACCAGAGTCACGCACCCTTGGTCTGGGCGCATCAGAAGTTGGGAGAAGGCGCTGGGGTCCGGTTTCCCCAACGCGACGGACACCCGCCCGTGGAGGACGTCGAAGGGAAGAGGATCAGAGGACATCCGTGAGCCCTCCAAGTCAGCCTCCGGTGTCATCTCCCAAAGCGACAGCCGTCGCTCCGCCAAGGGAAGCACCCTCCGACAGTGGATGGCGGCAATCACCCCCGCAGCGGTGAGTCCCCCCTTCCGCAACGCCTCCAAGGCCTTGAGAAGGGGTTCGAGGTTCTTTTGTCTTTCGTGCGAGGTCCCGTGGCGCCAAGCATCAGCGGCGGTGGTGACTACTCGCTGAGAGAACGGCGGGAGCAACTCGCCGTCATTCCTGAGGTAGAACCACCGGCGCTGCCACCCCTTGTTCGAGGACGCAAGGATGGCGGAAATATACAGCGACGCCCGCGACTGCCTCAGCAGGAGGGTGCAGCCGCCGGCCCGCACCGCTGCGCGGACCCTCCTCTCCCCCGTCGGCGAGGCAAAAAGCTCCGCGAAAAAGAGATGGGTGCACAAATCCCAATGGGGGGCAATCCCCAAGTACCCCTCGCACACCGCTACGAAGATGGCGGCCTGCGAGATGGAGTTGGGGCTGAGGTTGTGCAACTCCACCCCGTAGTGGTGCAGGATCGCCCGCATGAAGCGGCTCGCCGGCACACCAAATCCCCGCTCGTGGAAGGAGACGAAGCTCACGATGTACCTCGGCGGTGGGGATGGAGCGGCTCCGCCCACGGGGGGAATCCATTCCGGTCGCTGCTCATCGGTGAGAGGGCGAAATAAACCCTCGCCAACAAGATCCTCCAGGTCACTCGCCATCACCGTGGAAAAAGGCCATGGGTCACGCGGCGAGATGATGGTCACCCGGTCAGCCATCACCGAGCGGAAGGGGTGGCGGCGCAAGGGGTAGGGAGGGCGGTTTCCTTTTCTCTGGCTAAGTCTCTCGGGTTGCGAAAACCTAAAAGGGAGGCAGGAAGCGGAGCAAAGAACCACCGCCAGACCCTCACCCGAGTATATAAAGACCAAGGCGAGACCGGTTCAAACGTTCCGCCCGGACCGGACGCGGGATTCGAAAACGCAAAGCAAAGCAGCCGTTCCCCGAACGGCTCGCGCACGTGCAACGGCCGCCCCGCCAACCACTCGCCCCATCGCATTAACTCCGCGGCGGGACAGGCGGCGCCTCTGGCAGGAGAAGCGGGCGACGCTTCGCCTTCGCCATGATGACCGCGTCAAAAAAGGTACGCCGCGTCGTTCGATTTCGTATCCTTTTCCTTTTTTCCTCTTTCTCTCTCTTGCAACAGGGACCAGGAAAGGGGGATACCCCGAAAAGGATCCTTCCCCGAGAAGGAACCAGGCTCCGAGCCCCCCTACTGATCAGAGGTTCGAAGGCTAGCCCCCCGGGAGGGTTCGACAGCCGCCTCAGATCGCGTGGGCCCTACACCCACTACTGGTCAGAGGTTCGAAGGCCGGCCCCTCGAAAGGGTTCCACGGCCGCCTCAGGCTACTCGGGCTCCGCGCCCATTACTGATCAGGGGTTCGAAGGCTGGCCCCCGAAGGGTTCACAGCCGCCTCAGACGCCGAGCGAGGGATGACCATGGGTACGTTCGATACATAACCAAGGCTCGGGCTGCGCTCCCGAGGTACCCTAGGACATTTCCGAGACCAGCGGGAACGATCTTGTAACAGAATCCCATCAGAGGGAGGCGTCGAGCCCTCAGACCCCGTCACCAGGGGACCGGGTCTGGCAAATCACCCGCAGGTACTTTTGGGCGTGCCTCTGGGCCCCTAGCCGACCCCTAACGAACAGGGCACGGACGTCCACTCGGATTACCCGCTTGCAGCTCATCGGAGACACCATGTTCGACGCCCATCGAGGGCAACATGGCGCTTTCCCCCCTCCTCCTTGCAGAAAGGCGACGCAGGGGCATATGTAAAAAAGTCGAGTCTGTCCCTGATCGCCCTCTTGCCCTGAGCAGAGGCTCGGGGGCTGCTCTCGCAAACCCGGCTCCGGCCTAACCATTGACAGCGTCAACATACCAGCCCGAGAACTTGGGACCCGACCGTACACCTGGGCTACGGCCAGCTCACATGAGGGAACGACCAGACCAGCCGAAGCACTACGCAAGGCATTAAGACCTCGAAGGAGTGAAACCACTCCTCCGAGGCCTCAGGGGCTACACCCGGCGGGTGCGCTCGCGCGCACCCACCGGAACAAAACGCAACCGAGGAAGGCTGGTTTCCTTGCAAAAAAGTGCGACGAAAGCCTCCAAGCGAGTGCAAACACTCCCTTCGAGGCTCGGGGGCTACTGTCGGGGACCATAATTAGGGGTACCCTCAAGGCTCCTAATTCTCAGCTGGTAACCCCCATCAGCACAAAGCTGTAAAGGCCTGATGGGTGCAATTAAGTCAGGGATCGGTCCATTCAAGGGACTCGATCACGCCTCACCCGAGCCTAGCCTCGGACAAGGGCAACCGACCCCGGAGGATTTCCGTCTCGCCCGAGGCCCCCCTTCAGCGGCGAACATATTTCCGGCTCGCCCGAGGTCCTGTCTTCGCTAAGAAGCAACCCTGACCAAATCGCTGCACCGACTGACCAAGTCGCAGGAGCGTTTAATGCAAAGGTGGCCTGACACCTTTATCCTGACGCGCGCCCCCCAGCCGGCAGAGCCGAAGTGACCGCCGTCACTTCGCCGCTCCACTGACCGGCCTGACAGAAGGACAGCGCCGCCTGCGCCACTCTGACTGCGGTGCCGCTTGACAGAGTGAGGCTGACAGGCAGTCAGGCCTGGCCAAAGGCACCATAGGAAGCTCCGCTCCGCCCGACCCAGGGCTCGGACTCGGGCTAAGTCCCGGAAGACGGCGAACTCCGCCCGACCCAGGGCTCGGACTCGGGCTAAGTCCCGGAAGACGGCGAACTCCGCCCGACCCAGGGCTCGGACTCGGGCTAAGACCCGGAAGACGGCGAACTCCGCCCGACCCAGGGCTCGGACTCGGGCTAAGTCCCGGAAGACGGCGAACTCCACCCGACCCAGGGCTCGAACTCGGGCTAAGTCCCAGAAGACGACGATCTCCGCCTCGCCCGACCTAGGGCTCGGACTTGGGCTCGGTCCCAGAAGACGACGAACTCTGCTTCGCCCGACCCCAGGGTTCGGACTCCGCCCCGACACCAGCCGGCGATCTCCGCCTCGCCCGAACCTAGGGCTCGGACCCGACCTCGGCCACGGAAGACAGACTCGACCTCGGCTTCGGAGGAGCTTCCACATCGCCCAACCTAGGGCGTAGACCAGCCACGTCAATAGGAGGCGCCATCATCACCCTAATGATGGCGCCCTGCATACTCTGTGATGACGGCGGCTCTCAGCCCCCTTACGGAAGCAAGAGGACGTCAGCAAGGATTCAACCGCTCCGACAGTTGTCCCTCCGCCAGGCTCCATCGCTCCTCCGACGGCCACGACATCACACCAGCTGGGTGCCAAAATCTCTCCGGCTGCCACAACGGCATGTACTTAGGGCGCTAGCTCTCCTCCGCTAGACACGTAGCACTCTGCTACACCCCCCATTGTACACCTGGATCCTCTCCTTACGCCTATAAAAGGAAGGACCAGGGCCCTCTTAGAGAAGGTTGGCCGCGCGGGGACGAGGACGAGAACAGGCGCTCGCTGGAGGCCACTCGCTCCCTCTCCCGCGTGGACGCTTGTAACCCCCTACTGCAAGCGCACCCGACCTGGGCGCGGGACGAACACGAAGGCCGCGGGATTCCCACCTCTCTCACGCCGGTCTCCGGCCACCTCGCTCTCCCCCCTTCGCGCTCGCCCTCGCGCTCGACCCATCTAGGCTGGGGCACGCGGCGACATTCACTCGTCGGCCTAGGGACCCCCCGGTCTCGAAACGCCGACAAAAGTGTTGGAGGCTTGTAAAGCTAGCAAGAGATACCAAAGAGTGTGGTGATCCTTGCGGGGTCTTAAGTGATCCTTGAGAAGAAGAAGAGCTCGCCGGTCTTGCGTGATCGGTGGAGAGAGGGAAAGGGTTGAAAGAGACCCGTCCTTAGTGGACTCCTCAACAGGGACTAGGCCTTCGAGGGCCGAACCTCGGTAAAACAAATCACCCGTGTCTCGTGTGCTTATTGCTTGTGATTTGTTTGTTCTCTCCCTTTCCAAGTTTTTCTTGCACTGTTCTTTGCTCATACAATTTGGTGTTGCTTTAAGTTAAATTCTCATATAGTGAAGCAACACATTGCAAGAAAGAACTTGTGTCATTGCTCTTCTTATCTAAGCCCACTTGCTTTATTCTCATAGACTTGTTGGTAGTATTGATTCATCAATTCCGCATCATTTGAAAGCAATACTCTTTATAAGCAAGGACTTAGTTTTTATACTCCGATAATTGTGTATCTTGTTCTAACCACTAATCAAGGGATCTAGGAGGGGTGTAAAGTTATAATTTTCAGGTTTCGCCTATCCACCCCCCCTCTAGGCGACTTTCAAAGATCAAGAAAGGTCCTATGAAGCGAGGGGACAACTTCCCTTTAACTTTAAATCTTCTCATACCCCGGATCGGTGACACCTTCAGATACACATGATCACCCTCCTTAAACTCCAGTAGTCTTCTCCTATTATCAGCATAGCTCTTTTGTCTGGATTGTGCAATTCTCAAATTTTCTCTTATCATTCGAACTTGTTCTTCTGCCTCTTGAATAAGCTCAGGCCCAAAGAACTGTCTTTCTCTGGTTTGATCCCAATACAGTGGAGTCCTGCACTTTCTGCCATACAGAGCCTCAAACGGCGACATCTTCAAACTGGCATGGTAGTTATTATTATAAGAGAACTCTGCATATGGTAAGCTCTTATCCCAACTTCCACCATGCTTGAGAGCACAAGCTCTTAACATATCTTCCAGCACTTGATTAGTCCTCTTTGTCTGTCCATCAGTCTGGGGATGGTAGGCTGAACTAAAATTCAACTTTGTATCCAAGCTCTCATGCAACTTCTTCCAAAACCGAGAAGTAAACTGTGATCCTCGATCAAACACGATCTTTTTAGGCACTCCATGTAGGCAAACTATCTGAGTCATATACAATTCTACTAGCTTGGCTCCCGTGTAATTGGTCCTCACCGGTATGAAATGAGCCACTTTTGTCAATCTGTCCACAATCACCCAAATAGAGTCATATCCTGCTGGAGTGCCGGGTAGTCCAACAATGAAATCCATACCAATTTCTTCCCATTTCCACTCGGGTATCTTTAATGGGTGCAATAGTCCAGCTGGTCTTTGGTGTTCAGCCTTAACTCTTTGACACACATCACACTTAGCCACATGAGCAGCCACATCTCTCTTCAATCCATACCACCAGTACTTTTGCTTCAAATCCTGATACATCTTAGTGCTATCAGGGTGGATAGAGTAATCGGAATCATGGGCTTCCTTCAATATAGTCTCACGAAGGCTATCAATCTCTGGAACACATATCCGATCTTTGAACCATATAGTACCTTGCTCATCCTCCGTGAATTCCGGGACTCTTCCTTCAGTAATCAGATCCTTAATCTCTTGGATTTTAGCATCACCAACCTGACCTTTACGAATCTCTTGCTCCAAGGTAGGTTCCAATTCAATGGTGAATCCTTCAGTGTGAGTAACAATTCCTAGGTTGAGCCTCTCAAAATCTTTTTCTAATTCATCAGGTAGCTGGACAACAAAAGCGGAGTGAACATGCTCCCTCCGACTCAAGGCATCTGCAACCAAATTCGTCTTGCTCGGGTGGTAGTGAATCTCCAAATCATAATCCTTAATAAGCTCCAACCAACGGCGTTGCCTAAGGTTGAGATCCTTCTGAGTGAATATATACTTCAAACTCTTATGATCTGTGTATACTTGGCACTTAGTTCCCATAATGTAGTGTCTCCAAATTTTAAGTGCATGCAAAACAGCTGCCAGTTCTAAATCATGCGTGGGGTAGTTCAATTCATGTTTCCGCAACTGACGAGATGCATAGGCGATCACATGTCCTTCTTGCATGAGCACACATCCCAATCTTTGTCCACATGCATCACAATAAATATCAAATCCTTTCTGTAAGTCTGGCATAACCAACACTGGTGGTGACATCAATCTCTTCTTCAATTGATCAAAGCTTTCTTGGCACTTCTCATCCCACTTAAATTCTCTTCCTTTCTCCAGAAGCGAGGTCATAGGCTTGGCAATCTTAGAAAATCCTTCAATAAATCTCCGATAATATCCTGCAAGCCCCAAGAAACTCCGAATCTCAGTCACGGTAGTGGGCACGCTCCATTCCATTATCTCCTTCACTTTAGCAGGATCCACTGCTATTCCTCCATTAGAAATAATATGTCCAAGGAATGGCACCTTGTCAATCCAAAACTCGCACTTACTGAACTTGGCATAGAGCTGATTATCTCGTAGCTTCTGTAGCACCAACCTTAGATGTTCTTCATGATCACTTTCACTCCTAGAATAGATAAGAATATTGTCGATGAACACCACGACGAATCTGTCCAAATACTCCATAAACACCTTATTCATCAAATTCATGAAATAAGTTGGTGCATTGGTTAATCCAAATGACATAACAGTGAACTCATATAATCCATATCGGGTTGAGAAAGCCGTCTTAGGAATATCTGATGGTCTAATCTTCATCTGATGGTATCCCGATCGGAGATCAATCTTCGGGAATACCCTGGCTCCTCTCATCTGATCGAACAAATCCTCAATACAGGGTAACGGATACTTGTTCTTCATCGTAACATCATTAAGTGATCTATAGTCCACACACATCCTCTAGGATCCATCCTTCTTATGTACAAATAGAACCGGTGCTCCCCAAGGTGAGGAACTCGGACGAATGTAACCAGCCTCTTGTAACTCCGTCAACTGCTTCTTCAACTCCTTTAACTCTTCTACAGACATCCTGTATGGCCGTTTAGAAATGGGGGCAGTTCCAGGTAGAAGATCAATGACAAACTCAACTTCTCTATCAGGTGGCATCCCTGGTAACTCTTCTGGAAAGACATCCGGAAAATCTCTAACCACCCGGATGTTGTCACCAACGAACTCCTCAGGTATAAAGAACATTGCACGTTTGGATGAGGTGGTTACTGCAATATTAACTTGAAATGTTTCTCCTTTAGGGCTAGTGAGTTCTATAGTACCTCTACCACATGCTATAATGGCCTTTGCCTTCCTTAACCAGGACATACCAAGGATCAGATCTATACTGCTGGCCTCTAATATTATAGCAGTAGCTCCAAATTCTCTTCCCATAATGGTTAATGTCAATCTACGTGTCATTTGATTTGCCTCAATAGGCCCTTTAGGTGTGATTACTATCATTGGTTTTCTCATGTTTAGCAGTGGTATCTCATTTGTGTTGGCATATCGAGCAGACATGAATGAATGTGTAGCACCAGAATCAAATAATATGGTTGCAGGAATTGTATTAACATAAAACATACCAAGTACGATGTCCGCACCATCAGGAGTAGCATCAACGCTGACTTGATTCACCCTGGCTATAGAATATCCCTTGCCAGGAGTCTGTTGCTTGTCCTTAGCTGGTGTACCAGAATTTCCCATCGGACAAGCATTAGCATAGTGCCCAATCTGACAGCACTTGAAGCATTTAGGGCCGGTCTTCTGTCTTGCGGACCTCGTCGGGGTGCCAGTGGGAGCAGCCTGACGAGTAGGAGGTGTTCGTGGAGACCCCTGTGGAGCATACTGAACTGGGCGTGGTCCTCCTGGTTAGGTCGGTGTACCTTGTGGTGAAACGTAGCGGGGACGAACACTGCTGCTACCCTGTCCCTGTGAGATAGCCTTCCTCTTCAAGTCACCCAGTTGCACACGCTTGTGTTCAATAGCAAGAGCCTTATCCAACAACCTCTGAAAAGATGGAAATGTGTGTGCCACCAGTGCA
Organism: Zea luxurians; assembly: GCA_029449295.1. Taxonomy (NCBI): domain Eukaryota; kingdom Viridiplantae; phylum Streptophyta; class Magnoliopsida; order Poales; family Poaceae; genus Zea; species Zea luxurians. The sequence continues at coordinate 29,304,155 of JAOPSE010000023.1, read as the reverse complement.
TACTGCAGGGGTCCATTAAGTCCTTCAATAAAGTGCTCCTGCTTTCTCTCATCCTCAGCAACTTCATCCGGAGCATATCTCGACAATTGAATAAACTTGTCATGGTACTCGCTGACTGACATGCTTCCTTGCTTCAGCGACAGAAATTCCTTCTTCTTAATCTTCATTAATCCAGCAGGTATATGATAATTCTTGAACTGTGTACTGAACTCTGCCCAAGTAATAGTGTCAGCAACATCATGGGCAGCAGTATAAGAATCCCACCAGTCAGCAACAGGGCCTGTCAGACGACCTGAGGCATAAAGAACTTTCTCCCTGTCTGAGCATTGGGCGATGTTAAGCATCTTCTCAATTGACTTCAGCCAATCATTTGCATCTAGTGGATCTGGCGAGCTGGCGAAGGTCGGTGGCTTATGACTCATAAATTTCCGGTGCTTATCACGAGGTGGAACTGGTGGTGGAGGTGGAGGCAATGGTACTTGCTGTTGTTGCTGCTGTTGTTGAAATTGCTGTTGCAGCTGCTGTTGCGCCCTTCTTTCCTGGCGTATCTCCTCTCGCTCCTGGCGCAATTCCTGGCGTATCTCTTCTCTTTCCTGACGCATCTCCTGGCGTTCTTGCTGCATCTGTGCCCGCATATCTGCCATAGTGTCCGCCATTTGCTGCATCATCCTCATCTGAGCTGCAATCAGTGGGTCAACTCCGCCTGGTGGAGGATTAGGAGGATTCATCTCTTCTGGTTATGGCTGGGGTTGTCTATATATCCGCCGAGTGTGTCGATTAGGAGGCAAATCAATTCCACCACCCCGCCTGGTATTGACCATCTAAGTTAGATACATATGGTAAGAGAATAGTAGACAAGGCAGTAATTACGAATCAGGTTACTTTGGGGGATTTATTAGCCAAGTAGTTTAACATTTTATCTACCATAGCTAGTTCATTACCTTATAGTGGTACATACTAAGATGCCCATATATAATATTTCAATCAATCAAAGAAGCAAATCAGACATTTATCATCAGAACAATCAAACAACATTTTTTTAAAATATAGAAAATAGTTTTGGTTTGGTCTTAGGCCTCCTATCTCTTAAAAATGTCATAGGGGTAGGGATTCCAAGGTGTGGAATCTGTCTTGTCGCAGAGTAGAGAAGGTAAGAATGATCAGAGTAGAACAGTAGAAGGTGAGACAAGATCAAGATAAGTGTAGAAAAAATCAGAGTAAGGTAAGTTTAGAAGGATTCAGAATAAGGTAAGTAGGTAAGGGTTTATCCATTTCTAACTAGGTTTCGTCCTACAGTCAACATTTCCTCCGATACCACTTCTGTCACACTCGGACTTCAAAGAACAAAGCCGGGTGCATCTCATACATGCGCCAAAGAAGACAACATATATAATAATAGAATGTATAGAGATAAATGTCACAAAACATCAGAGTATTTATTACATAGCGGAAGTCTTATTACAAAATAAAAGAATAAATATAAAACGAACTAAGGATCGTCGGCGCCAATGTCAACTGAGAAACGACACCTAGATCAGATCATACTCCTCGCCTTGTGGCTCCTCCTGAACCACCTGTTCTTCTCCTGTGGGGGGTGTGAGACAGCAAGGGTGAGCTCACACATGATCATAGCTCAACAAGTTGTGGGGAACCACTAGACATAAACTCACAAAGGTGGGAGTTCATGTGATGTATAAGGCTAATCAATGACAGGGGTTAAAGCTGAGCATTGCTTTTAAGTAGTTGGTCAAAATTTTATTAGCAGTTACTAAGTGTAAGTGAATACCAAACCTTAGAAATAATAAATAAAAGTAATAATAAAATAATCCCAGATGCAATGAAATGACAGATTAAGTTTAAGTTCTATAAATTAATCATGTGAGTGTCCGAGCCGCTCATGACCGTGAGCACGGCTAGTATACCAGTTTTACACTCTGCAGAGGTTGCGCATCTTTACCCACAAGTCGTGTTACCCATTTGCCACGGAGTTGATCAGACCCCATACACCTCTACCAAGGAAGCGAGGCAGGGTACCACTACGAGGCCTTTACAAAGTTCCACTAGCTTCAGACTACCCGCTACAGTTTATAGGAAGCTCCAGTGCAGGAATCCCTCGCCTGACCGCCATCGCAGCAAAATCAACCCAAGGACCTCCCTACACTGACCACTCCCCTACTGCCCTTGCCCCTTTCGGGTAAGGTAGCCATCCACTAGCTTTCCTAGTTAATCAGCCAAGGGCGTCCCATTAAACCCTTGTGGTAGCACTGTTTTCCCGGGTGGTTCTCCATGTTCCCATTAACATAATGATCTTATCATGAACATAAAATAATGAACAGATAATAACAAGTGTAATAATGAGTAATAAGTATCTCTATACCCAAATCCACATAAAGCAATAGCATGTACTACCCAAAAATTTAGTAGTAAAACCAGTGGTGAAACAAGGCATAGAGATAGTCAAATCAGGGTATCCTATTGGGTCCCAGCAAAATTAACCTATGTAGATCATTATGAATAATAAGAACATGAATGGGTAAAAGGAAGTGATCAAGGGCACAACTTGCCTTCAATGAGCTCCTGCTCAGCAGTCTCTACCAGCTGAACCCCAGAATCCTCTGTAGCTTGCCCGTCTACTCGCATCAATACAATACATACATAGTATAGCAAAAATTAACATCACACCAAACATATAAATAAAATACACAGTAATAATCTAGACATTAAAATAAGATCATAGGAACTGGAATCATTAAATTTGGAGTTATATAATTTATGATATGAATTTTCCAAGGTTTTATGTATTTAATACAAGATTAAGTGGTAGATAAATTTTAAATTATCTTTTATGTCAAACCAGAGGCACTATTGGCTAGACAATAATATTACAAAAATTTAGGAACTGGAATGGACCAAATTGGAGTTCATATGAATTTTATATGAATTTTACAAGTTCCTACCATTATTTTTGTATTAAAAATGAATTTAGAATGAATTTCTCTGATTTTATTGATTCCTGGACTGGGCGCATGAAAACAGATATGTACAGGGTTTAATCTGCAATTAGTTCTAAGACTCAGCACTCCACTGCGATGAACCGCGGGTTGATATATGTAAAAGGCAGGGTCTCTTTTATAAAACGTACCCGCGAAGGGGTATTGGTGAATTTAGGTCGTCCGATCTAGGATGGACGTGCCAGATTAAATCGGTGACAACGTGAAACGGTACGTGAGCACGACCACTTATCCATAGATCGACGACCGTGATCAGCAGTATCCTAAATCTAACCCGATCCCCACGATTCCGGCTCTACGGCTCAGATCGAACGCGTCCGAATCGGTTTTCCTAGGTTTCATCACAACCGTGCAATGAGTATCGAACGGCGGCCCTAAGCTCACACGCCGATGGCGTCACCCCGGTGGTGCGCCCTGGACCGCGGTGGCGCTTTGCCGGCGAGGGCCGCGCCCGCGCGTTCGAGCACCGATCCCAAACCCCCCTAATTCAAATGTACAACGCGATAAGGTGAACCAAGTTGTGGAGTCCTAACCAGTAATGGTGTGGCCGAAAAGCTTGACCACGGCACAAATGTCTTCACGGCGGCGACGCGGTAGCCAATGAGAAATTGCGGTGCTCCGAGGGACCCCCGCACACACAAGCGGCAGAGACAGCTTCGCCCGATGAGGGGACACGACGGTGTTGGCCAGGAAGGTCACGGACGACATTGAATCGCGAAATTGGCCCTTCGACGACCGCGACGGTGCCCACCTTCTTCCCCCTGTGCACGCACTTCTCTGACGGCGGCAGTAGCAAGGTCGGCAATGGATCGGTTGAGGATTAGGGCGCACGACGTTTTGGCTTATATCCTCCCCAGTGCCAGGTCACCCGCGGCTGAATTCCCGCACGAGCGGCGCACCATTTCCGCGATCTGTTGAGCTCAATACCGTGTAGAGGATAACTCCCTGACATGGGACCCCACGTGCCAGTGACAGAGGCGAAGGAGGCAAGCGCGAGTGAGAATAGCGGCGGTGGCTGACAGCCGGGCCCCGCGCGCAAGTGAGTCTGGGCGCGGCAACGCTGGGCTGGCGGGGTGTGGGTGTGTAGTGGGCCGAATTGGCTGCTCCAGGCCCAATTAGGCATGTTTATTCTTTTCTATTTTATTTTATTTTCTCCCTTTCCCAAATCCCAATTCAAACTTCAACTTGAATTTAAATTCGATTTCTGTGACAAACTTGTCTCCAAATTAAATATCCCACTTGAATATGACAGGAGATAAATTGATTTATTTTTAAGAAATTTTATTTGGTGATGGCTAATGCTTTTCCCCCTTCTCCACATTTCTTTAGAATTTTGCTTTCCAAAAATAGAATTTAAATTCATGTGTCTATTAATATATTAACAATACCTTTATTTTATTAGCCACAAATGCACAATCAAGTAAAACTCAGCATGATGCATGATTTATTTAGGTGTTATTGGGTATTCAATCCCCTTTTGATGGTGTTTATTCACATGTGATAGTAACTAGAGATGGTACACACATATAGATAAAGGAAATATTCTCTTATCATATGATTTACAAATTTGTGTATTACACTCTGTTACATGGTGGAAGCAAGGATGGCAATGAGATATTTCTTGTCACATTTTAGCTCTCTGTCATCATCCTCGAGATGAAAAAAATTCTCGCGGAATCCCCATGAACGCTTGCGAGAGACATTTCTTCTCATCCTCGTTCCCTGCGAAGATAAATCCTCGTCGGGTATACTGGCTAACGGGCCGTGCCGATTTAATCGGCCTGAGGCACGGCACGGATAAATAGCGGGTCGTGTTGTGCCCGTTGATGGTTCGAAGTCTGAGCCCAAGCATGGCCCGATTAGTTTTGAAATGGGTCGTGCTAGACTATCGTGCCGTGTCGTGTGGCCCAAGGGTCACGTTGTAACAGAGGTTGAAAATAAGTTTTTCCTATTTTTGTTGCTTATTTTTCTCATTTTTTGTAACAGAACTCAAAAATATCTTGAAAGTGGGGTCGAATTGGTCTTATTTATATATAGTGGGCTAGATTAGAACAAGTAAGATTGGCCATAAATAGGTAGTGCTAGACCGTGCTTGAGTTGATAGGCTATTCATGCCTAGCATCGTGCTAAATGAGCTAACATCCAATGAGTCGTGCTGTGTCGGCCGATGGACTTATCTAAACGCAAGCACTGCCCATACCCTGGAATGAGGAGGGCCGTTTGCTGAAAAAAAAAACGAGAGCGCTTATCCTACAGTCGTACTACTCCTAGCAGCGGAAGAAAAGGGTCGTCTGACCGCCTGGCTTTGACCGACACGGGATATTTAAAAAAAATGTGGAGCACGATACTTGAGGCACAAAGCATGCCCTAAAAGGTTCGTAAACGGCCTAAACGGCGGCAATCCATCCGATCGTCCTTATGAGGAGGAGTGAAGTGACCGCGCGGCGACAAGGAGTGGCCCCTGATTTGGTGGCCTCGAGCACCTCGGTCCTAAACATCAGCGCCGAAGCAACCAACGCCCCCTGGGAGTGGTGGTGGTGGGTCTGGGTCGGCTGCACGCCTGCACCTGCTCTGCACAGCATCGATCCCTACGCGACCGTACTCTCCACCGTGGGGTGTGTGCTATCCATGATTTCCGCCGTCGTTTCACTCGCTCCTGCTCGTGTCGTCCTCGTCCATCCACCCGTAAAAGACCTGCCGCGCGGCCTAAAAGCCGTCGTCTCACCTCTCACGTTTCCTCCCTCCGGACGGATCCATTGATGGCAGGGGGCTTCAGAGGAGTGGCGTGAACGAACGTGAATCGAAACCGAATGCACCCCACCGTACCCCGTCCCGTGTGCAACGCAGACGCAGACGCAGACGCAGACGCAGTGCAGTCTCCCCGGACCCGGACACGGCCGGCCCCGTGACGGACCGGTGCGAGTCACGCGCGGACCACCACGCGACGCGACCAAGATTCACAACGTGCAGTGCAGTGCAGTGCAGTGCAGGCGCTGCCTGCCTCGCTGACACCGGCCGGCCAGCCGGCCCAGCGCAGAGGCAGGGCCATGGATCGGAAGCACAGCACCTGAGAGTCCGTGCGCCTTGCATAAATCCGGCCGGCTCGTCCCCTGGCCGCGGCCGCGCGACACCCGCCGGGCCCTCTCCACGCGGACGAGGACGACAGCAGCACGGCCGCGGAGCGGAGTAGTTTGCATGCTACGCTCCACGTGATCTCTGCTGAGAGACCGTACGTGACTGCGACCACGCACGCACGCCCCCACCTTTCCCACCCACCCACTGACCCACACCACCGCAGGAGAGGACCGCACGGCACACAGCGCCCCCGCGTTCAAGTCTCGCCGTCCGTCCGGAGACTAGCTTCTAGTAGCTCCACCTCCACGGACGGTATGAGAAGCGGTCAGTGGTGGGGGGGGGGGGGGGGGCTCAGGATCAGTAGGTGCTCGTGCAGGCGCGCTGCTGCTGCTCCGCCGTGCCGACTGCCGATGACTGATGCCCGATGCTGATGCCCCCAAGCAGCAGCTGTGCGCCTGTCAGCAAGCAGCTGCTGCTGCTGCTGCTGCTGCGTGCATGTGGTCGCGATCGACGGAGCTTTTCGGTTGGCTTTCTTGGGCTCCTCACCTGGAAAGAAACATCACGACATGATGATCCATCCATTATCCATACTACTACTGCTAGTTCTTTGTCTTGTGGATGCAGGGCTCAGGCTACCGCTGCTAATTAATGCTCTATTTCGGTTAAGTCAAGTGTGTAGACACAATGATGCAGCAAAAAGTGCAAAAAAAAAGTTTGCCTACTGATTTGGCGGGCGATGAGCAAATGAATGGACCGAAAGCGGGGCGAAAGAAATGCCTGATTTATTCGGAAACCACTTATAACTACGACCCAAAGGTACTGTCCCTGGCCCATCACACGAACACTTCTTTCGCAAACGAGAACACGCTAGTAACCTCATCGATAGTCTCGTGGCATCGGAGTCGGAGCACGGCCGAGGTCGTTTTCAGTTGGTCCAACGGGATCTCCAAAGTGAACATAAGCATTCCAAAAGGCTGCGCCTGCGTGCATTGTTGTTGGTTTCCGTCTACAGTCCGTCTTTATAGGATTTACAGGCCCTGTTCGGCTGGCTGCAAGCCGGCACTGTTGCAGCTGTTTGGACTGCTGTAGCTGCAATCCATAGAGAGAAAAATACTGTAGAAGCCGCAGCCGCAGCCGTAGCCGCAGCAAGCCGCAGCGAACAAGCTGACAAACAACCACCGTCTCTGTCAAACTTGTTGTAATGTGTTACTTCTCCCACGGTCCTATAGTCTACTAAGCCTAGCACACCGACACCAGTATACTCTACCATGTACTTCCTCCGTTTCAATTTTAAAGACATTAGGCTGTCTCCAGCAACGTCCTCTATATCTATCCTCTATATCCGTCCTTTACAGTCTTCTCTAAAAGATTCCATCCTCTATATCTCCTTCCTCTCCAACAACGTTCTCTAAATCACGTCCTCTATACTCAAATATCTATATTAGAGACATTTTTTATTTTTATTTTTTGTACATACGTTTTTGTCATACTCTCAAATATATTGTACACATTTTAGTTTTGCTAAACCGGTTATTTAAAGTATTCAAATGGATAGAGGACCGTTTAGAGAAACTCTATATATAGAGAATCCAGCAGCGTCCTCTAAGTTTAGAGTACCGTTTAGAGGACGCCGCTGGAGGGCGTAGAGAACCATTTGATCCTCTATATTTAGGGTACATAACCCTTTAGGGTACCTTATTGGAGCTAGCCTTATGACTTTTTAAGGTATGTAGATTTTGCTATACCTATATGTACTTAGTCATATAGTAAAAACAGTACTACATTCAAAAAGCCAAAACGTCCTATAATTTAAAATCTAGCGAGTATTTCTTGAGCTATAAAATCCATTATTGGTCATGTTATATAACACCAGCAATAAGTTATGCGCCGGTAAGTAGTGTCATCCAAAACATCATAAATACTCTAGAGCGCCCACTCTTGGACGAGGGACAACTAGTAGGATGGTGTCTCTATTTCATTTTGTGACTACTCTACACATACATCGTTTGTTCTATTCTACTATCGCACCGTTATAGACGATGCGACGAGGGCTTTGACATTCTTGGCACTCAAGCCTTGCGCGGTTTCTTGTCACCGCGCTAGAATAATGTTATCTGTACCTAAGGGGGTGTTCGGTTATCCTGACTGAAGTTTCTGTGTCACATTGAATGTTTTTGAATATTAGTCACGTGTATTAAACATAAGCTTAATTAGACTAAATAAGATCGTATCGCCGTTTTATATTTATCTGTATAATTAGTTTTATAACTAGACTATATTTAATACTTGTATTTATCATTCAAATGTTTGATATAACATGGACTAAACTTCAGTCCACTGGAACCAAACACCCCATTAGATCATTAAAAAACGGTGTGCTACATAGTACCTTGACAACAATTACTTCTAGTAAGAGCATCAATGCTTCAAATTGTTGTCTTAAATTAAAATATAGGGCACTAAGTAGAAAAAGCTACTCTAATATTGCCTTATTTTATAAAATTTGGGCAAAAAATTGCATGACCCTTTTCAAGTGACTCAAATAAACTACACGGCAGGGCTACCCTGTAATCTAGATAGTGTGAACAAAATAAATAAAATGAAATTAATAACTGAAATGAGGAAGTGGTCTGATTTTTTTTCCTTCAAAGGCACCTATATCATCAAACCACAGCCCAAACCAATGGGGGTGTGAAGCGAACCGGCGCTACCCTCTCAGGCAGGCTATACCACCAGCACCAGCCACCAGGCTCTCTCACACCCTCCCGCTAATAAACCCATTGGCTGGCTCACGCAGAATAGCAGTATAGCACTGCAGGCCTCGGCCTCCCTGTGCGCAGTGCCTCCCCAAACCCCGGCACCAAAAGTGCCTCCGCCACTGCGATCGATGGCTGCCGCCGAGGCCATTGCCAGGGGCGCGCTGTCCCGCTCCCGCGTGGTGGCGAGGGGACTCGTGCACGCGGCGCAGGTGGTTGGCCTGGCCGTGTTCCTCCGCGCCTTCGCCGAGTTCCCCTGGACTGCCGCCGCGGCCCCGCCCATCCTCCGCGCCGCCGCTTCCTTCCTCGCCCCACCGCGCCTCTACTTCCTCGCCGCCAACGTCATCGTGGTCGCCCTCGCCACGCTCTTCCGCCGCGACGCGGCCTCATCCTCGCCGCCGGGCTCCAGCGGCGGCGACGCGCAGCACCCGTTCCTCGCGTTCCTTGGCCCGGCGCTGCCGCCGATCACCGAGGCGGAGGAGCCCTCCGGGCAGGAGGCGCCTCCGGAGGTGGTGTTCGAGGACAAGGAGGCGGTGCACGTGAGGACGTTGCGCGCCCAGCCCCCGCGGCGGAGCATGTCGGAGAAGACCGGCGGCGGCGGCGGCGGCGCAGCGGGCAGTGCGGCGTCGCCGGAGCTGCGGCGAGCCAAGTCGGAGAACGGCAGGCGGCGGCAACGGCGGTCGTCGTCGTCGTCGGCGGTGGCGGAGCTGGGGGTGGACGACGGAGAGGCGTTCCGGCTGGCGGTCGAGGCGTTCATCGCGAAGCAGCAGACCTGGTTCCACCGCGAGGAGTCCCTGATTGCCCGTGCCGACGCCGGTGGGGAAGACGGCCCGGCGATCGCCGGCGCTGCGGTGGCGGTGCAGTGAGCGAGTGATCGAGCAAAACGCAACCAGTGAACCAACCCTGCTTGCTGCTGTGCTGTGCTGCAATAAGAGTGTGATTACTGATTGGTGCGCGCGAAAGGATCGGGAGAAGAGAACAGGGGGCCAACAGCCAACTCGGCGAACCAAACCAAGGCTGCTTCTTGCTGCTTTTGTTAATGGAAAAAAAAGGTTTTGTGTCGTCTCTTCTTGTCTGAACGCCGAGAGCGGCGACGGCAGGATGTATCTGAAGTCTCCGACTCCGTGTGCATTTTCCTTGGGTGTAGTGTATCAGAGCACCTCCAACAGCTTGTCTCCCAATACTATTAACTATGGATCATCTACCGATGGTTGAAACAATACGCGGATATGATCGCGCGCCTAATTAAGCTACAGTAGCGGCGGCGACGGGGCCTAGAACAGATTCTCCGTCGTGCACTTTTAACGGCTACTGTTGCAAGAACAGATTCGTCGTTCGTCTCGTCTCCACTCTCGGGACACGACGGATTAGACGGCTCATATCGGGCACAGCTAGATCGGCAGCGATGATGATAGCGTACACCACCACCCATCTCTAAAAATTTGCCGAAAGAGCGACGCGGCGAGCGGCCCCGCGCCATGGGCCTCCTCTCACGAGCACGCCGTGCCGTGCGTCGACTGCACCGGCCGGCCGTGGGAGCTGTTACCGTGCGCGCAAGAGAAGAGGCGGCAGCGGGCGCAGAGGGGCAGAGCCATTGCTGCGAGAGGGAGAAGAGGCACTGACATGACCACTCCACGCACAAGGGAAAACAAGTGTTTTTCTCTCTCTCTCTCTCTCGACTGTTGACAAGACTTGGACGCACGCGTGCACGTACCGATCGCGTACGGTACGCGCGCGACAACAAGGTACGCAGTTGCACGTAAACAAAAGTTTTCACCTCCCCCCGCTGTGCCGTCCGTACGTTCCTTTTTTCCTCCGTTGTTCGCTGCAGCCTGCAGCAGCCAGCAGGCCAGCCAGGAAGGCTTGACATGGCTGTGGCCTGTGGCTTGGCTTTGCGTGGAGTGCGCGCGAAGACGAGGCTCCTGCGTGTGTCCGTGTACCGCGTACGTGCACATGCATAGCTCGCGCACTGTTGCTGCTGCACCGGACCGGACCGGACCCCCTACCCCTGCAGCTGTCTTCTCAGCTCAGTGAACGCACGCAGCATCTTGGCCCTACCTCCATAGTTGAAAAGTGAGCTCTCTCTCTCTCTCTGGCTGCGCAGGCAGATGCAACTAAACAATGCAATTCTATTTGTACCCATAAGTAAAACCATTTTGAATTTATCCAGTTTTATGTAAGAATAATAAGTTTGTACAAATAGACATCTTCAGGAGAAACTATCTGTGGAGAGGGAATGACCTTAGTTCCAAGAAACCGCCTCTGATCTCTTGGGTTTCGGTTACTCAGAGAAAAGTGAATGGTGGACTGGGGGTGCTTCGCCTTGAAACTCAAAACGAGGCTCTTCTGATCAAATTTTTGCACAAATTCTTCAATAATAATGACTTATCATGGGTGAATCTCATCTGGAATACTTACTATTTGTCCCGTGGATTGCCAGGCCATAGAAACATTGGTTCTTTCTGGTGGAAGAGCATGATCAAGCTCCTCCCCAACTATAAGGGTCTGGCGCACCCTGTCATTGGCAATGGTAGATCAATCTCATTCTGGGATGATCAGTGGAGCCAGAACATCCCAAGGCAAAAATTTCCAGAATTATTTTCTTTTTGTCAAAAACACAAAGCTGTCTATCATGGAAGCTAAAGAGCAAGATCAGTTCGCCGATTTTTTCCATTTGCCTATTTCTGAGCAAGCCTTTGAGCAGTATCTAGAGTTGCAGGTGGCTTGGGAGCAAATTGCCCTCATTAATGCTCACGACCGTTGGCGATACATTTGGGGCTCCGACGACTATTCTTCGCAAAAAGCTTACAGGCACTTTATGGGCCAGACGCAGATTCACCCTATCTACAGACACTTATGGAAGAGCAAATGCCAGCCTAAACATAGAGTTTTCTATTGGTTGTGGCTTAAGAATAGACTAAATACCAGAGATATGCTAAGAAGGAAAAACATGACCCTGGAATCTTACTCATGCGAGAATTGTTTATGGCAAAGGGAGGAGACACTCTATCATTTGTTCCTCAGATGCAATTTTGCAAAAGCCTGCTGGAACTCAATTGGAATAACCCCCCAGAATCTCTAATCCAGAGGAGGCCTCAGCAAACCTTAAACACCAACTTAACGTCCCTTTCTCTATGGAGATTATCATTCTCATGACTTGGAGCATCTGGAAAAGCCGAAATGAATGGCCTTTTGCAAATAAAGATCCTTCGGTTCATCATTGTACGCAAGAATTCTGTAAGGAGCTGAGGTTGATCATTTACAGAGCGCGTGGGAAATTTGACATTTCCATCCCAAATTGGCTGAGGTCGTGGCAGACATAAGAGTTGTTCTTCTTGCTTCTTTGCTTGTAAACTGCATAATTAGATCTTTTGGATTACGATTTGTAACTAGCCTTAGTTGTAACATTTTCTTTTCTCACTCCTTAATCTTTTAAAAAAAAGTTTGTACAAAATATTTTAATATATTTATAATACATAATAAAACCTTATCTGGATCCATATTAGGTACTAACAATCCATAGCTAATATTAACTCCTATTAGCTACTTTAATCCAACTAGTGGAACAGCTGTTAGTTGAATATTCATTATTTAGGTAGCATTTAGCTAGATCTGTTCACGACCACAGAGCTAATTAATGGCATCATATCTAAGACTCTATGAATCGAACCCGGACCTCAGTTTCATTAGATACGATATAGAATATATTTTATACTACATGTTTAAAAAAACCATCAAAAGTTTAAGTAGTTTGACCTGTTAGAAAACTAAAATTATACTCCACTCCTCTACCTTTGTAAGTCTCAAAAGGAACATTTCCTTCACCTTTGTTACACAACTCGCCACTGCCGACAATATTAGCAACCATGTCCACTAGTGTTAACACACTTGGTTATCTATTTCCTTAGGCTCTTTTCGGTTACATTCGGATTAGAGTGTGATTAAGAGGATTACATTCCGACGTGATGATTCTTCCCGTGCCGCGGAGGGAGACCTGTGGGTTTACTAGTCCCATGTCCTGAGTCCTGACCCAGCAAAAGCTTGCATTCTCAGAGATTTTGGTGGCAGTGGGAACGGGAGGATGCCAACAACAACAAAAAAATAGCTTTTGGAATGACCACTTTGTGCAGTGTGCACCCAGGAGGCTGCTTTAATCCCCCTTTGATTATGCATTTATGCTGCAGACTGGTTCTCTGTTTCAATTCGCACACATAATGTTAGGTTCCTATGATGACGATCTGATGCTTCCTCGTCAGCAGCGCAAAGGGCATTCGATACTCGTCAATGAAAATAGTCGCAGTGTCCGCCACTCTTTGGCTCTGCTGATATATCTGGGATTCTGGGTGCATAAATTAAAGATAAAGAAAACTAATACATGATCTTTCTTTTTTCTTTTTGCATTGTTTCCTTTATTTCTTTCTCGATGCAGCGATACACATTTGTCCTGCGCGTAGTGTATGTGCTCTACAGAAGCTCGAGAAAAGCTCTGCAGGGAGCGTAGTAGTGAAATCCAGCACTACACCACGCAGGGCTTCTCTGAGGAACGCCCGTGTCTCACGCGGAATCTGCGAACCCGATCCTCATCTTGCCGTAGTCAAAGATGGTATGGTAGGCTCCCATGAAGACGTCACCCAGTATCCTGCGTCGGTTCCACGAACAGGATTCAGGCAGGCAGGGACGGCATCCCATGGAAGAAAGCCAGGGAAACGCGGTTCTTGTTCGATCTTACCACAGAGGGCCTACCGGAGGGGGCACGTCCAGAGCCGTGAACCCGCTGATGCAGTGCGCGGCGAACCCCTCGCCGACCTTGAGGACGTACTGCTCCACAACAGGAAGACGGCCTTTTCAGTTGCATGCCATTGCTACTACTAACTAGCTCACTCCCTGAACTGACAAGCAGCAAAGGTTCAGGCAAAGTTATGTTCACCTGGTCAGGCCGGAGCTCGAACGCCCTTCCACCGATGCTGAACGCAACGGTCTGCAGGGAACCCACGCGTCCGCAGTCCACGCGCGACCCCACCGGATCGGGCATGCTTTCGCAGAGCTGTATACGTACGTCGATGGATGCAACTCAACTTCTGGGGTTAGACATGTCTGGCGAAGACGAAGGAAGAACCAGTGGCTCGAGTCGAGATAGCCTCTCACTCACCCTGTCCACGTACTCCAGCGTGCCCTCGTCGCTCCTGTTCGGGCTCAGCTCGCTTTGCGTCCAGAACACTACCATCTCGCACGCGTTGCATAGAGCTTCCGCCATGCCGTCTACGGATCCCGGTACACTCTCGATGCCAGCAGCACTGCGACCGGAGGAGCATGCAGAAGAACTGTAAAGGGAAGGAAGGAAGGCTTTTATCTGAAATTTAAATTGATTTCAAGAACCACGGCCAGAACTTTCCAGCCATTGCACGAACCTTACTCCGCGTGTCCCATCGAACGCGCAGAGCCCGACCTTCGAGCACACTTCTGATCGTGGTGTCTGCTGAATGTTAACCAAAGAAGCTGGATTATTTACGTGACTCGTCACTAAGTAAGAACAGAGTTCATCCGTTTTCTCTAACAACCTGAGCTTCCAGCAGCCCTGCAATTTGTAGCCCGTAACCAGCAACGACCTGTTTGCACTCTTGGTTGACCACCCCGGCCGCTCCAATCTGTTCATTGATCTGGGCAATGGCAACCTGCACAGTAGAGGATACTACTATACTATGAAAAAAACCCACCTCATGAGACAGTAATTTCAACGCCAGTTTCAAGGCTTTTGTTAGCACATTTGTGTAATAAACATAAGGTATACATCAGTGATATTTTGCTTACTAGAGGACCAGCAATGAGCGAAGTTCCAGAGTCTGCAATGGCCGCACAACCATCCACACAGATTCCTATCACCACCACACACATTGTCTATCAGAGAAACAAATTGTCGCAACCATATAAGCATGCCTGGTGTCTGATGCAGTAAACACGAGCTTTAATGCATTGTACCAGTGCTCCTTCCGCCAATAAGAAAGTCACCCATTTCAAACTGCAAACATGGACATCAGAACAAGACAAGCAAGCTCTGAAGAAAGAAAAAAAAAAGCTATACTATGAGATAACATCGCTTTCAGGAGTTCAGACGAGAAGGCCAACCTGCCAGTAGCCTTTCCGAGTGACCCTGGTGTACGTGTGGCTTCCTTTGTAATGCTGTTCGTCAGAACCTCCAAACACAATTTCGCCCCCTTCCCCGTCGAATGGGTTCCGGTTTAACCAGAAGGAGAAAACAGGCTGCGCCACTAGGTTTTGGTTCACCATATTGTACCTGACACCACATTTTCAATGCGATTTCCCGCAAAAGTAGAAAACAGTTCAACGCAAGTAAATGTTTAGTTACAGACTGTGTATGGTAACTTCATGATGGAGCCTTTGCTTGATGAGTAAGAGATTGTTTCGTCAGAATAGCTACTGGGCACAAGTATTTGTTAGGAAAAAAAAAAGAGCTGTCGGTACCATAATCATGAAAGCAAGATTGTATTTAACGACAGCTGCACTGGTAAGTTACTTGTGATCTTTTTGTTTTTGCAGTTGATGCGATATCCCTGGCATGAAATCTAAGGTGCACACTCAGTTGTGGCAAGTAAATGCTACATCATCAGACTTTGTAGAAAACTAGAACAGGTTAAACAACGGCAGCTGTCGTACCATACTGGAAGTGAACCTTCAACTGAAATTTCCTGAAATGCAAGCCCGAGGATGCCGTCGAATTTTGCGAGTAGAAAGGTGAAGCCAGGCTCATGAGTGGCTTCGATGAATTCCTGGGCGGTTCACTTGGGTTAAGTAAAACCAGTGCCGTTTATCTCACATGTGAAGTGAATTTGGTAAGTAACAAGATGGGAAATGAAGCACCTGGTTTTGAACTACCAGATTGCCAACCGTGACCTGGTCTTCGCTGTAAAAACCAGCAATCCCTCCCGTCCCGTAGTGAATAGAAGCCGGTGTCCCTGAATATATACCGAAAAGAGATGCAGAGCTCAAGCCAACAAGCCAACAGGCAACAGCAATCATATTTGCAGTGGAAGTGACGGTCTGATTACGCTCAGACCAACATCAATCGTAATGTTACTCTTGATGATAAAAATGCCAAACTTTGTATATATACTTTGACCAACATGAATCATATAGTTGCAGTGGAAGTGATGTCTGAATATATAGAGAGCCGTACGTACCATTCGGTTTGTAAGTGCTGGACTGGCGGGAGTCATACTTGGGATGGAATAAACACGCGAGCTGTTTGCAGAGGGCAACCAAAAGATGAGTACGTACTAGCAAACATGCAAATAAACTGTCCCCAAGCACGACAGACATCGAAAACGAGAGCAAGAAGGAAAGCAAAGGCAAAAAGCCTATACGGCACACGCCATTCTCACCGAGAAAAAGCACTTGGCAGAAGGGACCCAGAGGTTGGCGCTCCCGGTGTCGAAGACGACGGTGAAGTTCTGCGGCGGGCAGCCGACCCCGATCTGCCCAAAGTACTGGGCGTTGAGGAAGTTCTTGAGCGCAACGATGCTCCCCTCGCCCTGGCCTCCGTCATGCAGCAGAAGGCTGCCGTTTCCCTTGCCCCCGGCCCCGCTGTAGCTCCAGTAGTACCTGCGCCTGCGTTCCGTGGCAGCGGCCTGGACCAGCATTTCGTGCTGCCGCTCGCGTGCTCGGGCTATGGCGTCCCGCACCGGGTCGTCGACGGCTTGCTTCTCCTTCTCCTCCGGCGCGCTCGGCTTCGGCAGGAGGTCGCCGTAGATGGTGTCCATTATCGATCTCTTCTTCAGCGGGATGCGGATGAGGCCGTCGCCGGTGTTCGATGACGACGCGGGCAATGTCGATGCAGACAGCACGTAGAGAAGGATGAAGGCCGTGCCACATGTCCTACGCCCCATCCTCGCTTTAGAGCTTGCACGAGAGACGAGAGTAGAGATCGCGAGAGCGGGAAACAAAAACACGCACTGGCGACGGATAGCTGCCGAGAGGGGAAGGATTGGAAGCCCAAAGAGCCGGAGGCGGCGTTGGAGCTCTCTTTATAGAAGGAGGGAGTCACGGTCTCACCTCACGGAGGGCGTACGTAGGGAGTAGGACGAGTCGACGAGAGCACAGCAACGTCGTAGCGGCACGTTACACGTTTGGGGATCGCTCTGCCTTCAGGTCTCAGGTGCGGTGCCTTTGAAGACCAACGATTCTCTCTCCCGCACAAATGGCAGAAGTTGTGGCGTCATGTCGCTATGGCTGGGTGTTCGTTGCTCAAGCATAGTAGCAGCCTATAAACCCCATGGGCCAGTGGCGGGCAGGGAAGCCTTTGGGGGCACGACATGACAAGTACTTGAACTTGTGATCCACTCCACGGCCCCGCACCTGACTCGGATGGCTAAATGCCCCGCACCTGCTTGAGATTATTGCACAAAGAACAACCTCAACATGAGATCCTTGTGGTATGTCGATCATTAGAGGTGGTGGCTATGAAGATCTTTACAAGTCATGGATGGAGATCCAACGCTAGATTAGAAGGAGCTTGATTTATTGATGTTTTACTTTAAAAAATGTTTATGATGGTTGGTTGTCTTTTTTCGATTTGTAAGGCCATATGCAAGAGATTGCAAATGACCGGAACATTTTGTTTCCAAGCAGTGCAGGAGGCCAAGCCGTCGCCGATGCCTACTGCACAAGCACAAGTGCACCACCAAGCTCTCGTTCTGTTGCTGGGTTGGCTGCATAGGTTTGATGACTGAGCAAAACGGAGAGAGGAGACTGTTTTTTTAGGCAGATAGAAAACAGATTTGTTAAGTTGTTGATGGTTGATTGTGCTTTTGTCGTTTGCGTGAAATGCAGACCACTCTAGCTAGCTAGTCACTACTCGGTGGATGCGGCCGAATGGCAAAGTTCTCATGACGTCTGTAGTTTGTCATCCAGAGCGAAGTGGCGCCGCTAGAGCACTCTGACGTGGAGCCGAAGCGCACGAAGAAGAAGCAGGAGCTGCGCCACTGCCGCCGCCACCACCACGGACTCCAGCAGCCTCAGCAGGTGGTACGCCGCGCGCGCGCTTGAACAGCGCCGCCAGCACGTTCCCGCGCGCGCGGCTTCTTCCACCGCAGCGCCGACGGGAGCGCGGCCTTTTATCCTGCGAGGGAACACGGTTGGCAGAGTTGACGAACCCGCCGTTGCCATGGCGCATGATCTCACTCGAGTTTCCCCCAATTCGCAGGTGCCGCAAGTACTGCGCCACTCCAGGGATGGCCGGATGGGGACCGAACAGAGCTAGACTTTCCTATATATGCGCCGGTTCGTGGATATATAAAGTGCTAGATAAATACTCTGTGACTTGTATGTTGAGTTTGTGATCTAAATTCTAAAGAAGGCGGTCAAGTTGGCGAGCGAAGCGGAGGCCCGTCGCCGGGAGGCTTGGGCCGAAGCGCAGCGATACGGATCGTTTTCCTACTCGTTTTAGGGTTTCACCTCTATAAATATCTTTGTAAGTCGCAGGAGATAGTCATCTCATTGTAAATCTCCTGCAATCTGTAACCATCCGAAAATTAGTGAGATTGTTACTGGCCGGCGCCTATGGTTTTTTCCCCTTCGTCTTGGAGGGGTTTTCCACGTTAAATCTGTGTCTTCTCTGTGATTGATCCCCTTTGTGTCGTATTCGTTCCTAACAAGTGGTATCAGAGCTGGTTGTTTGGTGATCGGTGTGCTAGGGTTTCCTGCCGGCGCACAGATGTCGACGACAATGAAGTACGATCTTCCGCTACTAGATCTCGACACTCGTTTCTCGCTGTGGCAGGTGAAGATGCGGGCGATTCTCTCGCAGTCTGATCGTGACCTGGATGATGCCCTAGATGGATTTGGCAACAAGGACGCCAGGACATGGACTGATGAGGAGAGGCACAAGGATCGTAAGGCGCTCGCACATATTCACCTTCATCTGTCTAACAATATCCTGCAGGAGGTTTTGGCGGAGAAAACCGCCGCTGCTCTCTGGTTGAAGCTGGAGTCGATCTGTATGTTCAAGGATCTGACCAGCAGGATGCATGTCAAAATGAAGTTGTTCTCCCACAAGTTGCAGGAAGGAGGCTCCGTTCTGACGCACATCTCGGTGTTTAAGGAGATCGTGGCCGATCTGACGTCTATGGAGGTAAAGTTTGATGATGAAGACCTAGCTCTTCTTCTCCTGTGTTCCCTCCCTGCATCGTTTAGCAATTTTCGAGATACCATTCTATACAGTCGTGATACTCTAACCGTGGCTAAAGTGTATGAAGCTTTGACTGCGAAAGAAAAGATGAGACAGATGGTTAATTCGGAAGATGGTGCTGGCTCGAGTGGAGAAGCTTTGTATGTCCGTGGTCGCACTGAGCAGAAAAAGTCCAACTCAGGTGGCAAAGAAAAGGGAAAGAACCAGAGGGGTCGCTCCAAGTCAAGGGGGCCATCCGATGAATTATTTTGCAAATACTGCAAGAAGACGAACCATGTAATTGAGAACTGTTACAAACTGCAGAACAAGGAGAAGAGGAACAAGGAGAAGGGTAAGAACGGTGGTACTGTCTCTGTTGCATCCGAAAATAATTCTGATAATGGTGATGTTCTTATTGCCTTTGCTGGTTGTGCTGCTGATGATGCCCAATGGATCCTCGATTCTGCTTGCTCGTATCATGTTTGCACTACAAATCTCTGTTCAGTACCTATGAAGCTGTGCAGAACGGAGGTACTCTTCGGATGGGTGATAATTCCCCTTGCACTGTTGTTGGCATGGGCACTGTGCAGATCAAGATGTTCGATGGGATTGTACGCACATTGGCTGAAGTGCAGCATGTTCCATCCATGTCCAGGAACCTCATCTCTCTGAGTACTCTGGACACAAAAGGTTACAAGTATACTGCCGGTGACGGTGTCATGAAGGTAACAAAAGGCTCTCTTGTGGTTATTAAAGGTGATTTGAAAGCTGAAAACTTATATGTGCTTCGAGGTAGTTCTGGCTCTGCTAATGCTGTTGTTGCTTCTGATTCTAAGACTACTAAAATTTGGCATATGCGCCTTGGCCATATGAGTGCACCTGGTTTGGCAGAATTGAGCAAGAGAGGCCTTCTTGATGGATGCCATGCTGATACCCTTGATTTATGTGAGCACTGTGTTTTCGGTAAGCATAAAAGGGTAAAGTTCAGTTCTGCTGTTCATAATACCGAAAAATATTCTTGATTATGTTCATGCTGATTTGTGAGGGCCATCACGTATACCTTCTCATGGTGGTGCTCGTTACATGTTGACTATCATTGATGATAATTCACGCAGAGTTTGGTCTTATTTTCTTAAGCAAAAATCAGATGCCTTTGAGTCTTTCAAGGTTTGGAAGACTATGGTTGAGAAGCAGACTGACAGGAAGCTGAAAGTTCTGAGAACTGACAATGGTATGGAGTTTTGTTCTGGTGATTTTAACTCTTTCTGCAAGAAGGAGGGCATTGTGAGGAACCACACTATACCATATACGCCTCAGCAGAACGGTGTGGCAGAGCGTATGAATAGAACAATAATCTCCATGGCTCGGTGTATGTTGTCCAACTCAGGTTTGAGCCGAAAGTTTTGGGCTGAGGCCGCTTCCACTGCTTGTCATTTGATCAATTGTTCACCATCCACTGCTATCGATAAGAAAACTCCAATTGAGGTTTGGTCTGGTTCCCCTATGATTATTCTCAGTTGAGAGTGTTTGGTTGTACTGCATATGCACATGTTGATAATGGTAAACTTGAGCCTAAAGCAATTAAGTGTGTTTTCTTGGGTTATGGATCTGGTGTTAAAGCATATAAATTGTGGAATACTGATACACAGAAGGCATTTTTTAGTAGAAACGTTGTGTTCAATGAATCTGCTATGTTCCCTTCGGTTGTATCTACCAGTGCTACTAACCAGAATTCTGAGTCTATCAGTGCGCAGGTGGAGCACAGGGGGGGATGTTGATGATCATGCTCCACCATCTGCTGAACCTGCTAAAAACTCACCTGCTAAAAATTCATCACCTATTGTGGAGTCTCATCCTCAGTCTCTTGCTGAAGGCCGAGCTAGGAGGCAGATAGTTCGGCCCCAAAGACTGGTTGAAGAGTGCAATATTGCTTATGCTTTGGTTGTTGCTGAAGAAGTCGATAATGTTCAGGAACCATTGAATTATTCAGAAGCTATATTGTCTACTGATAGTGAAAAGTGGATGGATGCTATGCATGAAGAAATGGAGTCTCTTGATAAGAATGGCACTTGGGAACTGGTTCGGCTGCCTTCTGGCAAAAAGGCAATTAAGTGCAAATGGATCTTCAAAAGAAAAGAAGGTATGACTCCAAAAGAGCCTCCGCGCTTTAAATCAAGGCTAGTTGCCAAAGGTTTTAGTCAGATTCCAGGAATTGATTACTCTGATGTCTATTCTCCTCTTGTCAAGCATAGTTCAATTCGTACCTTTCTTAGTCTTGTTGCTGTACATGACTATGAGCTTGAGTAGTTAGATGTGAAAACTGCTTTCTTACATAGTGATTTAGAGGAGGACATTTGAAAGTCGCCTAGAGGGGGGGGGTGAATAGGCGGAACCTGAAAACAAAAACTTTATCCCCCAACTAGATCCCTTGATTAGTGGTTAGAACAAGATATACAAATGTCGGAGAATAAAAACTAAGTTCTTGCTTGTAAAAAGTGTTGCGCTTAAATAATGCAGAATTGATAATCAATACAACTTGATAGATATATGAATAACAAAGCAAGATGGCTTAGATGGGAAGAGCAATAAGTTAAGTTGTTTCTTGCGAAGTGTTGCTTCACTAAATGAGAATTCAACTTGAAGCAACACCAAATGATATTAACAAATAATAGCACAAGAAAACTTAGAGTTAGGGAAAGCAAACAAATCACAAGCAATAAACACAAATGACACGGGTGATTTGTTTTACCGAGGTTCGGCCCTCGAAGGCCTAGTCCCCGTTGAGGAGTCCACTAAGGACGGGTCTTTTTCAACCCTTTCCCTCTCTCTCCCGATCACACAAGGATCGGCGAGCTCTTCTTCTTCTCAAGGATCACTCTCGATCCCGCAAGGACCACCACACTCTTTTATGTCTCTTGCTAGCTTTTACAAGCCTCCAAAACTTTGGAGGAAGTTCAATGGGAGTCAAAACTCCACGCTCAAATGAACACAAAGATGTAGCACACACTATCTCTCAATGAATCTCACAAGGCACTAGGGCTAAACTCACTTGAGTAGCTCTCAATTGCTTGCTCTCTCTTTTGTGGCACTTGTGTTGGTTGTAGTGGTCTAAATCTTGTGTATAGGATGGATCAATGAATATATATGGTTGGGAGGGCTTGATTATGTCAACTAGATGACTTGGAATGTTGCTTGGACTCCCACACCTTGAAGTGGCCGGTTGGGGTGGTATTTATAGCCACCAACCAAAATGTAGCCGTTGCAGAAGCTTGCTGGCGATGGGCGCACCGGACAGTCCGGTGCGCCGCCACGTCAGCCTGTTCGACAGGGTTGGAGCTGGTCGACCGTTGGAGGCTTGGTCCTCATGTGGCACCGGACAGTCCGGTGCGACACCGGACAGTCCGGTGCGACTCTGTCCGTCTGCTCTGACATCTGACTTGCATTGTTTGCTTTGCAGAGTCGACCGTTGCGCGCAGATGACCGTTGCTCCGCTGGCACACCGGACAGTCCGGTGCGCACCGGACACTGTCCGGTGACTCACCGGACAGTCCGGTGAATTATAGCAGAGGTGCGCCTGGAAAACCCGAAGGTGAAGAGTTTGAAATCGAACTTCCCTGGTGCACCGGACACTGTCCGGTGGCACACCGGACAGTCCGGTGCGCCAGACCAGGGAGCACTTCGGTTTCCTTTGCTCCTTTCTTTTTGAACCTTTTCTTGGTCTTTTTATTGACTTATTGTGAACCATTGGCACCTGTAGAACTTATAGACTAGAGCAAACTAGTTAGTCCAATTATTTGTGTTGGGCAATTCAACCACCAAAATCAATTAGGAAAAAGGTGTAAGCCTAATTCCCTTTCAATCTCCCCCTTTTTGGTGATTGATGCCAACACAAACCAAAGCAAGTATAGAAGTGCATAATTGAACTAGTTTGCATAATTGTAAGTGCAAAGGTTACTTGGAATTGAGCCAATAGATATTCATAATATATGCATGGATTGTTTCTTTATAATTTTAACATTTTGGACCACGATTGCACCACAAGTCTTGTTTTTGCAAATTCTTTTTGTAAATCATTTTCAACATCCTTTTGCAAATAGTCAAAGGTAAATGAATAAGATTTTGAGAAGCATTTTCAAGATTTGAAATTTTCTCCTCCTATTTCAAATGCTTTTCCTTTGACTTAAACAAAATTCCCCCTCAATAAATTCTCCTCTTAGTGTTCAAGAGGGTTTTAAGATATCAAATTTTGAAAGTTCTACTTTCTCCCCTTTTTGAACACAATAAGATACCAATTTGAAAATCATGATACTAATTTGAAATTTACCAATCAAAAATCATTAGTTTTAAAAATAGGGTGGTGGTGCGGTCCTTTTGCTTTGGGCTAATACTTTCTCCCCCTTTGGCATGAATCGCCAAAAACGGATACTTAGAGTGAAATATAAGCCCTTACCTAACTACTTTCTCCCCTTTGGCAAATAAAACATATGAGTGAAGATTATACCAAAGACGGAGAGATAGTGTGGAGTGATGGCGAAGGGTAGATAATACCGATAGAGTTGAGTGGAAGCCTTGTCTTCGCCGAAGACTCCAATTCCCTTTCAATATACCTATGACTTGGTTTGAAATACACTTGAAAACACATTAGTCATAGCATATATATAAAAGATATATGATCAAAAGGATATATCAAATTAAGCATGATCATAGTTCTATATAACATAGATTGCTCCCCCTAAATATGTGTATGGAGAGAAACACATAATTTGGCCTTAAATGCCAATTGCACATAATTAGGTTAATGAGAACATATCTATATTATACAAAAAGTGAAGTGCATTGTGTCATGGTATAAATGTGATGCTCATGACAGTTTATGCACTTATGAAAGCATGTTATGAACAATTTAAGCATTTTCCCTTAAGGATTTCAAAGAGACTTAAGGGCCATCCACCTTTGGAACAAAGGCAGCTTATCCTCGTTACAAGGTTAATCTTTAAGCTCTTTGACAATAAAATCACTTCATCTAGTTTAAGCAAAGATGCAATAATGCAGGAGTGAAATTTTAAGAGGTTAAACTAGGTATGAAGCAGGGATAAATGCAAAGGACATGATCTTTCTTCCTTTTATATAAGATATGCAAGGAGTGTATAGAAAAGGAAGATTTAGGTACATGTATAAATGAGATGAATTAGTTTTACCCTTTTGTACCTTCACATAGAGATGCTCTCTTCATTGTGCTTATCCTTAGTCTTAGATGCTTAAGACCTATACTCAATGACAATATATGGAAATATTTTGCACAAAAGAGAGTTCTTACAACTAGTGACCCTTATCTAAGTCATGGTTAGCATATAACAAATGGATCACCAATTGCATAAATGAGACATGGATTCTCCTCTCAACTTAGTCCATATCAAGATAGATATCGATTGATAGTATATATGGCACTAAGAAATATGATTGTTAATTGAAGTCATTTAATGATCAAACAAATAACAGATGTGATCAAAAGAACAACATACGCATTAGATACCAATCATTTAAGCTTAGAGTAGAAGAATCCAGCAAATATGCTACCAATTGAAAGATAAGAATTGAAAAATAGTAGCATACTTCATGAGAAACTCATTCTCATGCAAGAGACTATATGAAGTTACTAAGATAGTCTCAGAATAATCAAGATATAGAAAGAGGCTCCCCCTAAAGATATGCATCAAGAATTCGAGTTAATTGAATGGATGTATTTACTTTAAAGACAAATAGGGAGAAGCATTATACATCTTGATCAAGGCTTATAAGATTTGCAATAAACAACTTAAGCCTGGTAATCTCATTATGAAAGGATTTAGAATACTCACAACCACACCATTGATTGTTTTGAAGACCTTATTGTCCAGGTAGGTGTTGTTGTCCTCGATGTTCGTCTTTTTCATGTGAGTGTCCTCCCTTTGTAGTTGTTTCTTTTTCCTTTCAAACTTATTGAATATACTCAAGAAAGATGTTAATAGCACAAGGGAGTATATGATGGAAGATGATTACTTTAGATAGGAAATAAATACAATTCATCATCCATGAGTCACATAGACATGAAGTAAAATCCTTAATATTAGTGCACGCTATCATAAAAGAGGAATGAGCACCTTTTTAAACTTTTTGATCAATCATAGGAGTTTTACTTCTTCATATCGAATTTTAACATCATAATTTTGAAGCATATCAATATGAATACAAATGTAACAAAGGCATGAATTAGATTCTAATGGACAAGTGCATTTAAAAGAATGAGATTGAATGCATTATCCCATACCATCTAGATGAATTTTTAGTCCAATAAAGAATCTATTCTTCAAGAATGATAGTTTAGAGTCAATAACCATTGAAGGGAACTATATTTGATTAAAAGGATAAGTTCCCATACCTTTGTTTTTACCTTTCTTCCTTTGGGTGAAGAGCAACCCACGAGGCTTGTGCTCTTTCTCTTTTGTAGATATTCATAAGTAGGCTCAAGAGATACGTTATTAGTAACACAAGCACTAGTTTCCATTTTTGTAATCATTTTTGATAGGGAATGAAAAGCTAGATTATTAAAAGCATGGAAACTTCAAAGCATGAACTAGATTATCCATAGATGATGTTATGCTCAATTTTAACTCATAAAACAAGCATGAACAATCCTTTAAGATTAAGGGAATAAATCTAATTCATGATATGGAAAGCGATAAATGTGAAAGAATCAAATCCAATTTAAGCAAGTAGAAGTACATCATAAATAATTGGATTGATTTTTCTTTTTCATGTTAGATTACATGCTTTTCCAAAGAGAAACCTATTCTCTACAAGTGAGACTACTTGGGTTATTTAGATAAAATCATTAGTCTCACTATTCTAGTTATAGAGAGAGTTTTCCTTTTATAAGTGTCCTAAGGATTTGAATTCCTTACATGACACCTTATTCTTTTAGGAACTTGAAATATCTCTCTATATCTAGAATCAAGGCAATAATAGGAATATTAGTGTAAAACATGCCATGAGGATTTTGCAATAATTAAAGCATGTAGATTGCCATAGGATAGAAATGATGAGTATGCAATCTACCATATGAGAAGAAATTCTTGAAAGAATGGTAATACAAATTTAAAGACATTTGAAGTGCTTCATTTTTCTATGTGACTACACAAGACACATAAGAAATGATAATTTAAATTGCTT
The DNA here is from genome assembly GCA_029449295.1 of Zea luxurians. Lineage (NCBI taxonomy): Eukaryota > Viridiplantae > Streptophyta > Magnoliopsida > Poales > Poaceae > Zea > Zea luxurians. Next base: position 29,277,924 of record JAOPSE010000023.1, on the reverse strand, counting down.
GCACTCAAAACACAAGTGTTACCATTCTTTGGCTTTCCTCCATGTTGTAGGCCTTGATTTTTCCGCACAAGATAATTTCTTATTTCCTACAACATTAATATCTTCCACGAGATGATATGAGTTTAGACATAACAATTTGAAATAACCTTGGGTCAATCTTAGATATATCGATCATTGAAGATTGATAGCTTGAGTTGATAAGAATTGAATGGACTCTCTCAAGCATCCCAAGGCTTCATATCATCTCCTTCCCCTACAAAGCTTGTCAAGCATATTTTGGTACCCATCGCTTGATGGGTCCATCACGGTTAGTCAATAAAAATCTAGGAACCCAAAAGTCCTTTGTGTTAGCACTAGGTAAACTCATTACCTTTCTAGCACAAGTTGCAATTTTGGGTTGCCTAGTTATATGAGAATTAATTGACAAGCTAGGAGAAGGATTGTTACCAATGGGACAATCCTTGCATTGATGTCCCTTCTTTCGGCATGTGTAGCATAGGCGTTTTTCAAGTTTTGAAACTTTCTTCTTTCCTTGCTTGTTGCTTGCTACAAGGTTAGTAAAAACTTTCTTTTCTAACCCTATGCCTCTTTGTTTCAAATGGGAACAAGATCTAAACAAGTGTCCCTTCTTAGAGCATTTAAAACAAAGTTTATCATCCTTGTTAATAATCAGGCTATTTTTAATATAGGGACAAGACCTAATCAAATGTCCCTCTTCAAAGCATTCACTACACTTCTTATTTTTCTTAGTGTGAAGTGTGGCTTGATCATTACCTTGGATGTTACCTTGTATGGAGGCATGGTTGAGGCTTTTGGAGGAGGTATTGAATTTCATCTTTTGTTTCTTCCTCTGGCAATCCTCAAGTCCTTGACATTTTCTTTAAGGGATGTAGTGCATGCCACGGTTGTTCCCGTCTCAAGCTTCTTCACCATGTGATCATGGTTATCTTGAGAAGGTTGAGCAACACATTTCCCTTTAAGTTGTGTCAAGCTCATCTTTAGCCTCTCATTTTCTTCTTTGAGCTTTTGATATGTATCATCTTTTGTTCCTGCAAATTCTAGCTCAAGAGAAGATTTGCTTGTCGACGGACAACAAGCATTAGCACATGATAATATAGTATCAATTTGAATACATGTGCATATGTGAGGTTGTTGGGATTTTAAGTTTTCTATCACAACCTCATGAGCAATGTTTAATATGATATGATCATCTCTAAAATTTTCATGAGAGCATAGGAGCATATCATATTTTTCTTGAAAAGCTAGATTTTCAATTTTTAGCTTTTCTACTTGGTCCTTAAGCAAGGTATTCCTATTTACTAATGGAGCGATACAATGTAAAGCATTATCTTGCTCAATTGAAACGGTTTCATACCTTTGGACCAAATCAACATGAGAGCACTTTAGCTCCTCATGTTCTTTAGTCAACTCGTCAAAGCATTGCATTTTCATGGAGAGGATACTTTCTAGCCTTTGATGAGCTTCGCTTTGCTCTCTCGCTCTTTCTAGAAGTTTGAGCATGACCGTCTTGTCTTCTTGGCTTAGGCGAGCGTAGAGATGCAAGAAGCTTCTTTCTTCCTCCTCATCCTCATTTGTCCTTCCGCTGTCATTTTCATTAGCCACACAACATATGTGGGAATTGAAATGGGAAGACAAACCTTTTGGAGAGGTGGATTCATCGTTTGGTCTCCATCGTTCATTTTCTTCTTCTTCCTTGCAAGCGTTAGTATCACAAAGACCAAGGAAAGTAGAAGCACAAAATGAACTATCATGTTTGGACTCATCAAATTTGCTTTTAATTCTAGTCCAAATATCATGCACATCACAAATAGGTTTGTCATATTTTATTATGAAGGCATGATAATCTTCCTTGCTAAGGGATTTGCTCAAGATGTCATAGGCTAGATAGTTTAAGCGTATACATCTTAAATCTTCTTCGGAGGCATTTTCCCTAGCATAGTTGGGAGGAATAATACTCTTGTCTAAAATTTGTTCTAATTGTGGATCTACCGTTCTAAAAGCATTTATCACTCTAGTAGACCATGAATCATAATTAGAACAATCGGAAAGTAATATCTCAAGAGTTACCTCCTTGTTCTCCTGGGTCTTCTTGTTCTTTTGGGATCTTTTACGAGCCATCACTTCGAGTTGTTAGACTCAAGATGAAGTGCCTAGCTCTGATACCAATTGAAAGTCGCCTAGAGGGGGGGGGGGGGGTAAATAGGCGGAACCTGAAAACAAAAACTTTATCCCCCAACTAGATCCCTTGATTAGTGGTTAGAACAAGATATACAAATGTCGGAGAATAAAAACTAAGTTCTTGCTTGTAAAAAGTGTTGCGCTTAAATAATGCGGAATTGATAATCAATACAACTTGATAGATATATGAATAACAAAGCAAGAGGGCTTAGATGGGAAGAGCAATAAGTTAAGTTGTTTCTTGCGAAGTGTTGCTTCACTAAATGATAATTCAACTTGAAGCAACACCAAATGATATTAACAAATAATAGTACAAGAAAACTTAGAGTTAGGGAAAGCAAACAAATCACAAGCAATAAACACAAATGACACGGGTGATTTGTTTTACCGAGGTTCGACCCTCGAAGGCCTAGTCCCTGTTGAGGAGTCCACTAAGGACGGGTCTTTTTCAATCCTTTCCCTCTCTCTCCCGATCACACAAGGATCGGTGAGCTCTTCTTCTTCTCAAGGATCACTCTCGATCCCGCAAGGACCACCACACTCTTTGATGTCTCTTGCTAGCTTTTACAAGCCTCCAAAACTTTGGAGGAAGTTCAATGGGAGTCAAAACTCCACGCTCAAATGAACACAAAGATGTAGCACACACTATCTCTCAATGAATCTCACAAGGCACTAGGGCTAAACTCACTTGAGTAGCTCTCAATTGCTTGCTCTCTCTTTTGTGGCACTTGTGTTGGTTGTAGTGGTCTAAATCTTGTGTATAGGATGGATCAATGAATATATGTGGTTGGGAGGGCTTGAGTATGTCAACTAGATGACTTGGAATGTTGCTTGGACTCTGAAAGGGAAATGTGCCCTTGGGCCATTTCTAAGGATTTTGGTGATTTAGTGCTCAACACAGGTACCTATTTGTAAAATGGAACAAGGTGCAAATCATGAAGTAAAGGTATGTTTCTAAGCCTTAGTACATTGGTTTTGTGGACTAACATGTTTGTCTAAGTGTTAGAAACAGCATGAAGAAATAGAGAAAAGGGGAGAGAATGACTTGGCTGTGTGCAGCCAAGTCCCAGCTCGGTCTGGAGCACCGGACTGTCCGGTGTGCACCGGACAGTGTCCGGTGCGCCAGACCTCCTCGGCGCGAACTGGCCGCTCTCGGGAATTCGCCGACGGCGTACGGCTAAAATTCACCGGACTGTCCGGTGTGCACCGGACTGTCCGGTGAGCCAACGGTCGGCCAGGGCCAACGGTCGGCCGCGCAATCCGCGCGGGACACGTGGCCGAGCCAACGGTCGGGAAGGAACACCGGACTGTCCGGTGTGCACCGGACATGTCCGGTGCGCCAACTGAGCGCAGATCTGGAGCAGCCAGCAACGGTCAGAAGTGCTGTTTTTGGAAACAAATCGGGCACCGGACAGTGTCCGGTGTGCACCGGACTGTCCGGTGCGCCACGAGACAGAAGGCAAAGATGGCCTTCCAGATTTGTTCCCAACGGCTCCTAGCTGCCTTGGGGCTATAAAAGGGACCCCTTGGCGCATGGAGGAAGCACCCAAGCATTCCTTGAGCACTCTTGATCACTCACACATCAATCTTGCGCACTTGTTTGAAATTCTAGTGATTTGAGCTCTGTTCTAGTGTGTTAGCCTCTTGAGCTCAAGTCTGGGTTTTGTGTGTGCGTATTCGCTGTGATCTTTGTGTTGTGTGTGAGTTGCTAATCCCTCCCTTACTCCGTGATTCTTTGTGAACATCTTTTGTAAGGGCGAGAGGCTCCAAGTTGTGGAGATTCCTCGCAAACGGGATTGAGATAAGAACAACAAAACACCGTGGTATTCAAGTGGGTCTTTGGACCGCTTGAGAGGGGTTGATTGCAACCCTCGTCCGTTGGGACGCCACAACGTGGAAGTAGGCAAGCATTGGCTTGGCCGAACCACGGGATAAACCACCGTGTCCCTCTGTGCTTGATTCTTGTGGTATTGTGTTTTGTTGAAGACTTCACCTTAGCCACTTGGCATTAACTGTGCTAACGCTTAACAAGTTTTTGTGGCTTAAGTTTGAAGTTTTTACAGGATCACCTATTCACCCCCCCCCTCTAGGTGCTCTCAATTGGTATCAGAGCCGTTCTATTCACAAAGGGACTAACCGCCCGAATAGATGGATCCTAAGGGGAAGGGTATAGTGATCAACGACAAAGAGAAGGAGACCTTCGTCAACGAGCCGAAGGACGACAAGCCTACCGACTCCGGCTCGGGTCAAAGACGAAAGGAAGGGAAGAAGAAGAAGACCAGGCGCATTAAGGAGATCATTTACTACGACAGCGACGAGTCTACTTCTTCCCAAAAGGATGAGGACCACAACGACTACGAGAGGAGAAAACCGGTTAACTCGAACTTTTCCTTTGATTACTCTCGTATTCCGCAAAGTTCACATTCTCATTTACTCTCCATTCCACTTGGCAAGCCCCCACACTTTGATGGAGAGGACTACGGATTTTGGAGTCACAAAATGCGTAGTCACCTATTCTCTCTCCATCCTAGTATATGGGAGATTGTAGAGAGTGGAATGCACTTTGATAGTTCGGATAGTCCTATGTTCATTAATGAACAAATTCATAAAAATGCACAAGCTACTACTGTTCTTCTAGCTTCCTTGTGCAGGGATGAATACCATAAGGTGAGCGGCTTGGACAACGCCAAGCAAATCTGGGACACCCTCAAGATTTCTCATGAGGGGAACGACGTCACCTTACTCACCAAGATGGAGTTGGTGGAGGGCGAGCTTGGACGGTTCGCGATGATAAGGGGCGAGGAGCCAACGCAAACGTACAACCGGCTCAAGACCCTTATCAACAAGATAAGAAGCTACGGGAGCACGCGATGGACGGACCACGACGTCGTCCGCCTAATGCTCAGGTCCTTTACCGTACTTGATCCTCATCTCGTGAACAATATTCGTGAGAATCCCAGGTACACGATGATGACGCCCGAGGAAGTGCTTGGAAAATTCGTGAGCGGGCGGATGATGATCAAGGAGGCAAGATACGTCGACGACGCGTTGAACGGACCTCTCCACGAGCCTCAACCCATTGCTCTAAAGGCAACAAGGAGCAAGGAGTCGCTACCTAGCAAGGTGGCGCAAGTTGAGGCGGCTGGCCTTAATGATGAAGAGATGGCTCTCATCATTAAAAGATTCAAGACGGCGCTAAATGGTCGCAAGGGACAACCAAGCAAGACCAAAGCCAAAGGGAAGCGCTCATGCTTCAAATGCGGTAAGCTTGGTCATTTCATTGCTAACTGTCCCGATAATGAAAGTGACCAGGAAAAGGGGAACAAAAGAGAGAAAAAGAAACAATACAAGAAGGCAAAAGGCGAGGCGCATCTAGGAAAGGAGTGGGACTCGGATTGCTCCTCCTCCGACTCCGACAACGAAGGACTCGCCGCCACTGCCTTCAACAAATCAGTTCTCTTCCCCAACGAGCGTCTCACTTGCCTTATGGCAAGGGAGAAGAAGGTGAGTATTCAAGACTCCACTTATATTTCTTCTAGTGATAGTGAGTCTAGTGATGATGATATAGATTATTCTTGCTTGTTCAAGGGCTTAGATAGATCTAAGATAGATAAAATCAATGAATTGATTGATGCATTGAATGAAAAGGATAGGCTTTTAGAAAAGCAAGAAGATTTATTGTATGATGAACATGATAAGTTTGTAGAGGCACAAAAATCATATGCTTTAGAAGTAAAAAGAAATGAAATGCTTTCTAGTGAAATATCTTCCTGTCATGAAACCATTTCTACCTTAAGAAATGTTAATATTGATTTAAGTGCTAAACTAGAAGTAGCTAGTAAATCAAATTCTTGTGTTGAACATGTTGAAATTTGTACTAGGTGTAAGGATTTTGATGTTAATGCTTGTAGTGAACACCTAGTTCTAATTTCCAAATTAAATGATGAAGTGGCTAGTCTTAATACCCAACTTAAGACTAGCAAGAATGAAGTTGACAAAATAAAATTTGCAAGGGATGCCTACACGGTTGGTAGACACCCCTCAATTAAGGATGGGCTTGGCTTCAAGAGAGAAGCCAAGAACTTAACAAGCCATAAGGCTCCCGTCTTCGTCAAGGAGAAAGGGAAGGCCCCTATGGCAAATAGTGCTAAAAAGAACCATGCTTTCTTATACCATGATAGGAGACATGCTAGAAATGTTCATAATGATTTTGATTCACATGTTTATGATTCTCATGCCATGTTTGCCTCTAGTTCCTCTTATAAGCATGATAGGAGGAATGTTGTATATATGCCTAGGAGAAATATTGCTCATGTGCCTAGAAAGAATGTTATTCATGCTCCTAGAAAATTAGTGAATGAACCTTCTACCATTTATTATGCTTGTAATGCTCCCTTTGCTATTTGTAGAAAGGGAAAGAAGGTTGTTGCTAGGAAATTAGGGGCTAGATGCAAGGGAGATAAAACTTGCATCTGGGTCCCTAAGAATATTTGTGCTAACCTTGCAGGACCCAACATGAGTTGGGTACCTAAGACCCAAGCCTAAATTTGCCTTGCAGGTTTATGCATCCGGGGGTTCAAGCTGGATTATCGACAGCGGATGCACAAACCATATGACGGGGGAGAAGAAGATGTTCACCTCCTACGTCAAAAGTAAAGATTCCCAAGATTCAATTATATTCGGTGACGGGAATCAAGGCAAGGTAAAAGGGCTAGGTAAAATTGCAATTTCTAATGAGCATTCTATATCAAATGTATTCTTAGTGGAGAGTCTTGGATATAACTTGCTATCTGTTAGTCAATTATGTCAAATGGGATATAATTGCTTATTTACGAATGTAGATGTGTCTGTCTTTAGAAGATGTGATGGTTCACTAGCTTTTAAGGGTGTACTAGACGGCAAGCTTTATTTAGTTGATTTTGCAAAAGAAGAGGCCGGTCTAGATGCATGCTTAATGGCTAAGACTTGCATGGGCTGGCTGTGGCATCGCCGCTTAGCACATGTGGGGATGAAGAACCTCCACAAGCTTCTAAAGGGGGAACACGTAATAGGTCTAACAAATGTGCATTTCGAAAAGGATAGACCTTGTGCAGCTTGTCAAGCAGGGAAACAGGTGGGAGGAGCACATCACAGCAAGAACGTGATGACCACGTCAAGACCCCTGGAGCTGCTACACATGGATCTCTTCGGACCCGTCGCCTATCTAAGCATAGGAGGGAGTAAGTATGGTTTAGTTATTGTTGATGACTTTTCCCGTTTCACTTGGGTATTCTTTTTGCAGGATAAGTCTGAAACCCAAGGGACCATCAAGCGCTTCCTCAGGAGAGCTCAAAATGAGTTTGAGCTCAAGGTGAAGAAGATAAGGAGCGACAACGGGTCCGAGTTCAAGAACCTTCAAGTGGAGGAGTTTCTTGAGGAGGAAGGGATCAAGCACGAGTTCTCCGCTCCCTACACACCACAACAAAATGGTGTGGTAGAGAGGAAGAACAGGACGCTAATCGATATGGCGAGGACGATGCTTGGAGAGTTCAAGACCCCAGAGTGCTTTTGGTCGGAAGCCGTGAACACGGCTTGCCACGCCATCAACAGGGTCTACCTTCACCGCCTTCTCAAGAAGACGTCATATGAGCTACTAACCGGTAACAAACCCAATGTATCGTACTTTCGTGTTTTTGGGAGCAAGTGCTACATTCTAGTAAAGAAGGGTAGAAATTCTAAGTTTGCTCCCAAAGCTGTAGAAGGGTTTTTATTAGGTTATGATTCAAATACAAAGGCGTATAGGGTCTTCAACAAATCATCGGGTTTGGTTGAAGTCTCTAGCGACGTTGTATTTGATGAGACTAATGGCTCTCCAAGAGAGCAAGTTGTTGATTGTGATGATGTAGATGAAGAAGATGTTCCGATGGCCGCTATACGAACCATGGCGATTGGAGACATTCGGCCACAGGAACAGGATGAACGTGATCAACCTTCTTCCTCAACTACGGTGCATCCCCCACCTCAAGATGATGAACAGGTTCATCAAAAGGAGGCGTGTGATCAAGGGGGAGCACAAGACAATCAAGTGATGGAGGAAGAAGCGCAACCGGCACCTCCAACCCAAGTTCGAGCAATGATTCAAAGGGATCATCCCGTCGACCAAATTCTGGGTGACATTAGCAAGGGAGTAACTACTCGGTCTCGATTAGTTAATTTTTGTGAACATTACTCTTTTGTCTCCTCTATTGAGCCTTTCAGGGTAGAGGAGGCCTTGCTAGATCCGGACTGGGTGTTGGCCATGCAGGAGGAACTTAATAACTTCAAGCGCAACGAAGTTTGGACGCTGGTGCCTCGTCCCAAGCAAAATGTTGTGGGAACCAAGTGGGTGTTCCGCAACAAACAGGACGAGCACGGGGTGGTGACAAGGAACAAGGCTCGACTTGTGGCAAAAGGTTATGCCCAAGTCGCAGGTTTGGACTTTGAGGAGACTTTTGCTCCTGTGGCTAGGCTAGAGTCCATTCGTATCTTGCTAGCATATGCCGCTCACCATTCTTTCAGGTTGTACCAAATGGATGTGAAGAGCGCGTTCCTCAACGGGCCAATAAAGGAGGAGGTGTACGTGGAGCAACCCCCTGGCTTCGTGGATGAGCGGTACCCCGACCACGTGTGTAAGCTCTCTAAGGCGCTCTATGGACTTAAACAAGCCCCAAGAGCATGGTATGAATGCCTTAGAGATTTCTTACTTGCTAATGCTTTCAAGGTTGGGAAAGCCGATCCAACTCTTTTTACAAAGACATGTGATGGTGATTTGTTTATATGCCAAATTTATGTTGATGACATAATATTTGGTTCTACTAATCAAAAGTCTTGTGAAGAGTTTAGCAGGGTGATGACGCAGAAATTCGAGATGTCGATGATGGGCGAGTTGAACTACTTCCTTGGGTTCCAAGTGAAGCAACTCAAGGACGGCACCTTCATCTCCCAAACGAAGTACACGCAAGATCTGCTGAAGCGGTTTGGGATGAAGGACGCCAAGCCCGCAAAGACTCCGATGGGAACCGACGGACACACCGACCTCAACAAAGGAGGTAAGTCCGTTGATCAAAAAGCATACCGGTCAATGATAGGATCTCTACTTTATTTATGTGCTAGTAGACCGGATATTATGCTTAGCGTATGCATGTGTGCTAGATTTCAATCCGATCCTAAGGAGTGTCACTTGGTGGCGGTGAAGCGAATTCTTAGATATTTAGTTGCTACGCCTTGCTTCGGGATCTGGTATCCAAAGGGGTCTAACTTTGACTTGATTGGGTACTCAGATTCCGACTATGCTGGATGTAAGGTCGATAGGAAGAGTACATCGGGGACGTGCCAATTCTTAGGAAGGTCCCTGGTGTCATGGAATTCCAAGAAACAAACCTCCGTTGCCCTATCCACCGCTGAGGCCGAGTACGTTGCCGCAGGACAGTGTTGTGCGCAACTACTTTGGATGAGGCAAACCCTCAGGGACTTTGGCTACAATCTGAGCAAAGTCCCACTCCTATGTGATAATGAGAGTGCTATCCGCATAGCGGAAAATCCTGTTGAGCACAGCCGCACAAAGCACATAGACATCCGGCATCACTTTTTGAGAGACCACCAGCAAAAGGGAGATATCGAAGTGTTTTATGTTAGCACCGAGAACCAGCTAGCCGATATCTTTACCAAGCCTTTAGATGAGAAGACCTTTTGCAGGCTGCGTAGTGAGCTAAATGTCTTAGATTCGCGGAACTTGGATTGAATTGTAGCATACATGTATTTATGCCTTTAATCATGTTCCCTTCTGCATTTTGTTGCTTATTATGGTGCTCAAGTTGTACAAACACTCCCTGGACCTCACAAGTCCGTTGCAATGTGATGCACATGTTTAGGGGGAGATGTGTTGCAACTTGACCCTTTGAGACTAACCATATGTTTGAGTTTGCTTGTGTTAGTCACAAAGGAGAATTGAAAGGGAAAAGGTGGACTTGGACCATGAAAGACTTCCACTGCACTCCGATGAGGGGTAACTTATTTCAAGTCCATCTCATGAACTCTTATTGCCATTTGCTCTTAATTGACGATTTTGGTGAGGCAATGGGGTTAAAAGGCCACAATTGATCCCGTTTTGGTGCTTGATGCCAAAGGGGGAGAAAATAAAGGCCAAAGCAATAAATGGATCAGCTACCACTTGAGAGATTTTGAAAATAGTAGAATAGAGTTTTTGATTTGTCAAAATTCTTTTGATGTCTCTCTTGTCAAAAGTTGGCTTCTTGTGGGGAGAAGTATTGATTATGGGAAAAAGGGGGAGTTTTTGAAATTCTTGATCAATCTCTTTTTGAATGACTCTCTTTATGCTTAAACATGTGTGTTTAACTTAGAGATAGAGATTTGTGTTTGATTTGCAAAAACAAACCAAGTGGTGGCAAAGGATGATCCATATATGCCAAAATTGAATAACACCTAAATTTATGTCATTTGAATTGAGTTTGCACTTGTTCTAGTGGCTTTATGAAGTGTTGGCATAAATCACCAAAAAGGGGGAGATTGAAAGGGAAATGTGCCCTTGGGCCATTTCTAAGGATTTTGGTGATTTAGTGCTCAACACAGGTACCTATTTGTAAAATGGAACAAGGTGCAAATCATGAAGTAAAGGTATGTTTCTAAGCCTTAGTACATTGGTTTTGTGGACTAACATGTTTGTCTAAGTGTTAGAAACAGCATGAAGAAATAGAGAAAAGGGGAGAGAATGACTTGGCTGTGTGCAGCCAAGTCCCAGCTCGGTCTGGAGCACCGGACTGTCCGGTGTGCACCGGACAGTGTCCGGTGCGCCAGACCTCCTCGGCGCGAACTGGCCGCTCTCGGGAATTCGCCGACGGCGTACGGCTAAAATTCACCGGACTGTCCGGTGTGCACCGGACTGTCCGGTGAGCCAACGGTCGGCCAGGGCCAACGGTCGGCCGCGCAATCCGCGCGGGACACGTGGCCGAGCCAACGGTCGGGAAGGAACACCGGACTGTCCGGTGTGCACCGGACATGTCCGGTGCGCCAACTGAGCGCAGATCTGGAGCAGCCAGCAACGGTCAGAAGTGCTGTTTTTGGAAACAAATCGGGCACCGGACAGTGTCCGGTGTGCACCGGACTGTCCGGTGCGCCACGAGACAGAAGGCAAAGATGGCCTTCCAGATTTGTTCCCAACGGCTCCTAGCTGCCTTGGGGCTATAAAAGGGACCCCTTGGCGCATGGAGGAAGCACCCAAGCATTCCTTGAGCACTCTTGATCACTCACACATCAATCTTGCGCACTTGTTTGAAATTCTAGTGATTTGAGCTCTGTTCTAGTGTGTTAGCCTCTTGAGCTCAAGTCTGGGTTTTGTGTGTGCGTATTCGCTGTGATCTTTGTGTTGTGTGTGAGTTGCTAATCCCTCCCTTACTCCGTGATTCTTTGTGAACATCTTTTGTAAGGGCGAGAGGCTCCAAGTTGTGGAGATTCCTCGCAAACGGGATTGAGATAAGAACAACAAAACACCGTGGTATTCAAGTGGGTCTTTGGACCGCTTGAGAGGGGTTGATTGCAACCCTCGTCCGTTGGGACGCCACAACGTGGAAGTAGGCAAGCATTGGCTTGGCCGAACCACGGGATAAACCACCGTGTCCCTCTGTGCTTGATTCTTGTGGTATTGTGTTTTGTTGAAGACTTCACCTTAGCCACTTGGCATTAACTGTGCTAACGCTTAACAAGTTTTTGTGGCTTAAGTTTGAAGTTTTTACAGGATCACCTATTCACCCCCCCCCTCTAGGTGCTCTCAGACTCCCACACCTTGAAGTGGCCAGTTGGGGTGGTATTTATAGCCACCAACCAAAATGTAGCCGTTGGAGAAGCTTGCTGGCGATGGGCGCACAGGACAGTGTCCGGTGCGCCACCGGACAGTGTCCGGTGAGCCGCCACATCAGCCTGTTCGACAGGGTTGGAGCTGGTCGACCGTTGGAGGCTTGGTCCTCATGTGGCACCGGACAGTCCGGTGCGACACCGGACAGTCCAGTGCGACTCTGTCCGTCTGCTCTGACATCTGACTTGCATTGTTTGCTTTGCAGAGTCGACCGTTGCGCGCAGATGACCGTTGCTCCGCTGGCACACCGGACACTGTCCGGTGACTCACCGGACAGTCCGGTGAATTATAGCGGAGGTGCGCCTGGAAAACCCGAAGGTGAAGAGTTTGAAATCGAACTTCCCTGGTGCACCGGACACTGTCCGGTGGTGCACCGAACACTGTCCAATGGCACATCGGACAGTCCGGTGCGCCAGACCAGGGAGCACTTTGGTTTCCTTTGCTCCTTTCTTCTTGAACCCTTTCTTGGTCTTTTTATTGACTTATTGTGAACCATTGGCACCTGTAGAACTTATAGACTAGAGCAAACTAGTTAGTCCAATTATTTGTGTTGGGCAATTCAACCACCAAAATCAATTAGGAAAAAGGTGTAAGCCTAATTCCCTTTCAACATTTACATGGACCAGCCTGAGGGGTTCATTGTTCCTGGAAAAGAAGGCTATGTGTGCAGATTGAAGAAGTCCTTATATGGTCTGAAACAATCTCCTAGACAGTGGTATAAGAGGTTTGATTCATTTATGCTTTCTAAGGGCTTTCAGAGGTCTCAATATGATAGCTGTGTTTATCTAAAATTTGTTAATGGATCACCTACATATTTGCTGCTATATGTTGATGATATGTTGATTGCTACCAAGAGCATGAAGGAGATCGCTGCTTTAAAGGCACAGCTTAGTAGCGAATTTGATATGAAGGATCTGGGTGCTGCAGAAAATCCTTGGCATAGAGATAGTCAAGGATAGGAAGTCTGGACTGCTGTACTTGAGCCAGAAGAATTATATTGAGAAGGTCCTTCGTCGTTTCAACATGCAAATTGCTAAACCTGTGAGTACTCCGTTGGCTCCTCATTTTAAACTGTCTGCTAAATAGTGTGCTGAAACTGATGCTGAGCTTGAATATATATCAAAAGTTCCATACTCTAGTGCTGTTGGGTCACTCATGTATGCTATGGTTTGCTCTCGTCCTGATTTGTCTCATGCTATGAGTGTTGTTGCTAGATACATGTCTAATCCTGGTAAAGAGCATTGGAAAGCTGTTCAGTGGATTTTCAGATATCTACGTAGTTCTTCTAGTGCTTGTTTATGTTTTGGCAAATCTGGAGATGGTCTGGTTGGCTATGTTGATTCAGATTATGGTGGTGATTTAGACAAGAGGAGATCTCTTTCAGGGTATGTCTTTACTGTTGGAGATTGTGCTGGGAGTTGGAAAGCTCGTTTACAGGATACTGTTGCTTTGTCTACCACAGAAGCTGAGTATATGGCAATTGCAGAAGTTACTAAGGAAGCCTTATGGTTGAAAGGTATATATTCAGAGCTATGTGGAATTAAGTCTTGCATTACCATCTATTGTGATAGTCAGAGTGCTATTCATCTCACCAAAGATCAGATGATTACTGAGAAATCTAAACATATTGATATTCGTTATCACTTCGTTTGTGATATCATTGAAAAAGGTTTGGTGAAGGTATGCAAGATCAGTACTCATAATAATCCTGCTGATATGATGACAAAGCATGTTTCTGTTGCTAAGTTTGAGCTGCTCAAACTTAGTTGGTATTATAAATTAGCCCTTAGTGGCTGTTGGCGCCAGCAAGATGATGATGCATTTGTTTAAGGTGGAGTTTGCTATTATGATGCTACAAGGAATTTGTCTCAAGGTGGAGTTTGTTGAGTTTGTGATTCAAATTCTGAAGAAGGCGGCCAAGTTGGCGAGCGAAGCAGAGGCCCGTCGCCGGGAGGCTTGGGCCGGAGCGCAGCGATACGGATCGTTTCCCTACTCATTTTAGGGTTTCACCTCTATAGATATCTTTGTAAGCCGCAGGAGATAGTCATCTCATTGTAAATCTCCTGCGATCTGTAACCACCCGAAAATTAGTGAGATTGTTGCTGGCCGGCGCCCGTGGTTTTTCCCCTTCGTCTTGGAGGAGTTTTCCACGTTAAATCTGTGTCTTCTCTGTGATTGATCCCCTTTGTGTCGTATTTGTTCCTAACATTGTAAACTCGTTTGGTTTGGTTTATTAATGAGTTAGCTTGGCTTCTTTCAATTCACATGCTAAGTTAATATTTTAGCTTGCTTTATTAACGAGTCAGCTCGAACCGAGCTCTAGTGAGCTTGTTAGCTCGAACGAACAACCATTTATCAGCAAAACAAAGCCTACCATTCTGTTAGATGAACTAATAAGTGATGAAATATATTAATTTGGTGTTGGATTGATGTGGTATATGAAATTGTAAGTATTATTGCTCTTTTCTAGTGTTAAATTGGACTAAAATTAACTAGTAATTGGTTATATTGTGTGTGTGTATCTATGTTGTTTTTTAGTTGCGGCTCATGAGCTAAACTAGTCAGATCGAGCTTGTAAACAAGCCGAGCCGAGCTGATTCTCTGATTTGGTTCCTTAATGAGCCGAACGAGCTCGCGCTCGGTCGAGCCAGTTCGGCTCGATATCTAGCCCTAGGTATATGGGTACGGGGTTAGAGTGTTTTATACCCATGAAAATAAACGCGTTGGGTACAGATCTAAATCTGTATCCTTATCTGCAGGCAAGAAACCATACTCAAACCTCACCTCTTATTTGTTGTCATCCCTATCTAGGAGGTGATCAAGACCTAGAACTTGTGGTGGCTAGGGTTAACAGAGCTAGGAAGTGCACTTCTGTGCCAACCCTATCTACGATTCATATAGCGTCTATGACCGAGAAGCCATAATAAGGAATAGGGTTGTGCCTCCGATCAATGGAAGTGGTTAGGAGAATAGAGTCAAGTTAGGTCTTGCTTAATAGAGTTAAGTTGGGTCTTGCTTGACCAAGCCAGAGAACCATTTAATGAAAGATGTATCTAACATTGGCCCTGTTTTGCATAGCTACTGCTTGTTGAAAAAGCAGCTTATTTGATAAGCTGGTAAAAAGTAGCTTCTACTTGTTGGCTGCTTTTAGTTCATTCTGGGAAGCAGCTGAACTGATAAGCTGCTGGAGAAGCTGTCTGTTTGGCAGAACTTCTATTTAAATTTATGAAGAAGCTAAAAATAAGTTGTGCCAAACAGGGTCATTAGAGTAGGATGGCTCGGGCCTGCTACTGTATCGGGGACTAGGAGCATGGAGCTCTTTCTTGGCTATTCCTATAAAGTCGCACCTATGTCACTAGGTATGCTTAGAAGTCTCTCCTAACATTTTTTCTATATTTACTACTCCCTCTGGTCTTCTAAACTTAATGTTTTGGACATGATCCCGTATATCAAGGAGCTATTAAATAAGGTTGTTTTTTTCCTATAGTACCCTAATAAATAAGTTTAGGTTCTATTTTAATACAAGATTTTGTTAGCTTAGATGGTTGCAACGCTGGTAGTAAAAAAATTGATACGCCAGATTTGTGAGATCCAGCTCTAGATGTGTCTTTTTTTTTTCCGTTTTTTGCACTCGTTATGGCCTTGTTTGTTTTTTGCGTTTTTTGGTACTCACTGGGGACTTTGTTTTTTTTTTCTTTGTTCATCGGCTATGCGGTGGGAAAAAGTCTCTGAGTAATTAGTCATGTCTCATACGTGGGAGAATATGTGGACTATTAAGATTAAAAATATTCTAGTACAAAATAAGCTTCAAATGCTTTAACATCAAGTATTTGCATTTAAAGTAACAATCTTTTAAACATAAAGTATTTGAAAACTGGAGGCAGTACTGTAGAATCATTGACTGCGCGAATGTGCCTTTGGAACCATGGATGCGATGTGCTGATGTGTATGTATAATTCCCGAGTGCCCCTAAAACGGAGATTAAATCCTAGTAACAAAATCGCAAGCTACAGTTACTTCAAAGCTTAATTGTTCGCTCCTTACTTTATCATAACTATATTATTCAGCATGAACAAACGGAGAGAGCAAAGAAAAAGAATTTTCTGACATACTCCTAAGTACAACAGTGGAATGGCCTATATTATAGGCGTTGCTAGGAAGCTCGTCACATTTCTTATACAACAGTAAGCGGACTTGCGACTCTGCTCGAAAGCTCCCCCGGCTGGCCGGGCAGCACACCACCGTCGGTCCACTCCACGGCGACGGACCTCTGCGTCTTTCAGCCAGCCACCACGTACGGGGCGCGCCACGTAGCGTACGTCTCGCCTGAGACCGCCCTGTATAATCTCCACGTAGCTCCGCGCGAGCTCTCATTTGGAGACGCGCAGCGACACTGTCGCGACGACGACGCACAGAAGCGCCAGCGCCAGCGCCGCGCCGCCCTGCTGCCCCACCGTCGCGGCGGCGGCACCGACGTCGTTGTAGTCCGGGGGAGACGTCGATCCGTAGCCGGGAGGGGAAGTTGAGCCGCTGTAGTCAGGCGGGGACAGCCCGTAGACCGGGGTACCGGTGTCCGGCGCCGTCGGCGTAGGGGTCATCGGGACGGTACTGGGGACTGTCGGCGGCATGGTCGTCGTCGGGGATGGCGGGGGCACCATGCTCTGAGCGCCGCCGCTGCCATTCCACAAGATAACAAATTTTTAGCCACCGTTTCGAATAGCAGTCAGGTTTTGTTTTTGTTCTTTGCTTAGATGAGTATGGATTCGCGTGGACGCTGAACGCTTACCTTGATGATGGGTACTGGCACGACCCTGAACCTGCAAGCCGGAAGGAAATTCTTGAGAGGGTGTGAGATACACAAATATTTGTAGGATGAGATTGTCTACTGATAAAATACTGCGCCAAGAAATGCGGTCATGGCGGTGAGCTTGCTTACTGGGATCGGTGTTGGTGATGGTGGCCGTGCCGCCGAAGTCGCAGCTGGTCGGGGCGGGGTTCTTCTGGTAGTAGCTGTTGAAGGCGTAGGACGCGTGGTCGTGGACGGTATCCGGGTTGAAGCAGCTCCCGCCCTGCTGGATGGCGGAGCAGTCCGCGCCGTAGCCGCATGCGTAGTCCAGCGCGACCTGCAGCGCGGTCGGGCTGGCGCTCTGGCTGGCCACGCACCACGTCCCGCCGCCCCCGCCACTGCCTGCAGCTGCACCACCACCGCCTGCACCGGCACCGGCACCGCCGTTCCCGGTCGCCAGCGACGGGAACGTGGAGTAGGACGGCTTCGAGGCCGGGTCGGCGCCGTAGGCTGACATCGGCGTGGTGACAACCGTGGGGTACGACGGCTTGGACACCGAGACGGTGGCCAGCAGCCTGTGCGGGTTCGCTCCATCCGCCGCCTCTGCTATCCGCTGCTCTGTTCCTATTGTGACCACATGGAAGGTGCTGCTCTGTTCCAATCAGATGGAAGGTGCGAAAGGAATGCGAGGGATCAGCGACTCACCGCCATAGAGGACAACGACGACGACAAGAAGGACGCCCGCCAAGCGGTCGAGCAGCCTCTGACCCATTTCGTCTCCACAAGAACCCAATGCAAGCGAAACCCCAGCAGCGTGCGATGCGGTGTGGACAGCTACCGCACGAAGAAGAGGTGTAAAGTAGGGCCGTGCTTTCTCTTCGTCCATGGCGTATATATATAAACGTGACGACGCCAGCACGTCGAATCACAGGTTCCTTGCCGCGGCAGGGGGGGAGAGAGAAAGAGAGAGAGAGAGGGAGAGAGAGCGACAAGGAATAAGAGGAAACTTGGGAGGGGAGGATTCGAGCCGTTAACATATGGCAAAGAAATGCACGGCCGGGCAAAGCGAAAGGCGCGCTCGCTGGTGGATCAGGAGAGCGGGGAGGGGGGGTGCGTGAAGATCTATCTAGCGCAGCTCCGGAGGAGGAAAGCTAGCTGTTTTACTTTGGAGGTGAAAGAATTCTTCATGTCGGGCTGCATCCATGATCGCGCATCAGATCAGGTCGAGGGCATCGGGATTGCGGAGAATGTTTGGCTTTGCCGTTTAATATCTGCAGAGCTCCCCCGTACGAGGTTGTTTGTTTGTTTTTTCTAGATTTCGCAAAGTTGGTGTCTGCGTCGATGAGAAAATGGCCTGCTGCCAGAATTTTGCAAGTTAGCTGGAAAAAAAAAGCACGTTGCCCTACAAAGATGCTGGAACAAATAAAAAAAAACACACCTTGCCATGCAAAATTCTGATTGTAGCCGAGATAATTAGATGTTGAGGGTGGCAGGTTGTATGGTCCAGCCGTCAAGTGTCCTCCTTTGAGTTTTATAGTAATGTTAAGGTACTGTTTGGTTCCATTATTTTTAGGATTAAACTTTAGTCCCTATCCTGTTTGGTTCTAGAGACTAAACAAATTCAAAATACATTAAATGCAACACATAAAGATCGAAATACTCTTTTTCTTGTTTATGACGCCAATTTTCTAGACAATAGCAATTGAAGTAAATGTTGTACTTTATTCCCTTTTAGCACCCATGTGAAGAACTAGTTCCTAATTTAATCCTCCCGTTTGTTAAAATAAGGACTAAACGAGAATAAAAACCAGAGACTAAAGTCCCTCTAACGAAACGGGGCCTAAGCCAAGCCACCCATGACCAATCAGGTACTTTGGTTCTGTTCGCTACGATCATTGGTAGTGTTTGGTTCACCATGGGTAATGGTATCGCAATGGAAATTAAAAAACGGTGGATTCCAAATCAATGAATGCCATTACATGATTTGCTTGGTTAAATTTTGTAACACTTTTTGATTCCAATACACTGTTTGTTTTGGAAACCAATGTAACGTAATGAAATAAAAAATGTGAGTTTTGTAACATTTTTTCATTCCAATACACGTTTTAATATAAGAAACCATTCAACATCATTCGTGAACATAAAAATTCAGTATTTACCATCATTCAACATCATTCCCTTCGTGAACATTAAACAACATTCAAAACTCATAAAAATTCAGTTTTTACCATATTGAAAGGTACCGACATTCAACAAACCACATTGAAAGCTACCCACATATACAATACCATATTCAACACCATTCGTGAACATTCAACAACGTTCAACATCATAAAAATTCAGTTTTTATCATCATTCACCGTCATTCAACATCAACATATGAAGAACACTAAAGGTAAATAGATTGAGACCAACTAAACCAACATCAACTTCCAAAGCTCCATCATTCAACATCTAGACCAGCACCTTCACTTTGACCTCTCTCTCTCTCCTTGCTGCTTCATCTGGAATAAATGAAATAATTAGCGAATTAAACCAAGATCAAAACTAGCCATGTACATTTCTACAAACAAAATTCTAGTTACCACGTAGCATGTCGACAATGTATTCCCTCCTCAGTGGTTCTGGAAGTGCAAACAACATCCCCATTTTATCTGGCATCCTAACAAACACACCAGCTGCTTTGATAACTTCTGAGCCAGTAAATTCAAGTCTCCGGACCTCATTGATCGCCTTCTCTCTTAGCTTTTGTTGTGGATCCTCATCTCTTGCCTTCTCTTGGTTGGATGCCTCACGATCCATAGCTTGCGCCATTTTTCCAATTGACATGGTGGCAACCTTGAGATCACCACTCACTTCATTGAACACATCAAGAAGCGGGTCACTTGATGAAGTCTTCATTCCTTTCCACTCTTTCTTCCGCTTCTTGGAGCTAGATGATGTTGAGTCAACAGAACGCCTTGGTGTCTCTACAGATGTCATATCCTCTCCATCCTCTTCATCATTAGCATTTACACGAACTAACTCTTCTTCCAAGTTTTGAACAACATCTGTCATGTCTTCCAAGTTTTGAACTAACTCTTCTTCCAAGTTTTGAACACACTCATCATTCACCAAAAAACAGTGCAAAGTAATTATTAATATTGCACATGAAAAGAATCCGTAATAATGTAACTGTATCAGCTCACAAATGAAGTGCTTGAGAGAGGTATAAGTATCCATAATGAAAACTGTGGCATCAGTCATGCTATTCATTAAAACATGACAACAGTACTGTCAAGTGCTATTCATGAATCATCTTGTTAAGCTATTCATGAAAGTACCTTGCAATGTGTCTCATATTGTTGTTTCTCGCACTGAATCATCTTCTTGGTCGGATCCCATGTGAACCCACTCTTGTTCAACATCTGCTCCAAAGCAGAATACTTTGTCTTGAAGTATCTTAACCTTGACTCGATATGAGGAGTTGCAGAAATTTTTGAATCAGGTAGCTTTTCAGCGAGGCAAGCTTCAAGTACTGAAGTGTAACCATTCTTGAAACTCCCATCACTCCTCCACCTCGGATCCAAAGAAACATCAACCAATGCTTTGATCAGTTCATCATCTTCAACAGGAATCCACTTCATTTTGTTTTTCCCCCTACCACGAACAGCAATAGAGCCCTCCAAAATGTCCATTATGCATACAAATGATGACAAGTCATAAACACATATATAGTAAAAAATAGTAATCGAGCCATGAAAAGTACTTAAGCATCAAAAGTACCATGAAATAATCAATGAGAAGCCCTATAAGCATTATACATCCCCTGCGCAAGAGTGTCATGAAAAGTACTCCACGCATTTGTTGTGGAGATACCCATAATAAATTCTGGTTCACCAACTTCTCCCTCAGGCATTTCAGAATCTACCACCGATTGTTCCTCACTTTCCATAGGGTCTCTAGACATTTTTTGCAAAATTAGATTGTGCAAAAGGGCACATGCCATTATTATACGACATTGCGTCTTTATAGGAAAATATGAAGGGGATCTAAGAATCGCCCATCGCCCTTTAAGCCTTCCAAAAGCCCTCTCTATAATATTTCTTGCTCGAGCATGACACATATTGAAATACTCCTCAGCACTATGTGGTGAATTCTGCGCTGTCCAACCACCCAAATGGTATCGTTGACCTCGATAAGGTGCTAGAAATCCATTGGCGTTTGTATAACCCGCATCAACAAGATAATAACAACCTAAAAGGATATTTTCAAGTTAATATACACACTTAAAACACTATACCACCAAACAAAATGGAAGTTATTGAAATAAAACTCGCCTTGAGGGACACGCAATCCATTTGGCCTCGAGATAGCATCACGCAGCACACGACCATCATGCGCTGAACCCTCCCAACCAGGTAGCATATAGATGAATTGCATATCGGGTGCACAAACACCCAATACATTTGTCACAATGTCCGCTTTCCTTGACCTATATCTTCCTTTTAGATGTGTTGGCACAATTACCTTGATAGCGGTTCCGTCTAATGCACCCAAACAATTCTACAGACATTTCATAAAAGAAATATCACTTCAATGTGTCTATTTAAAGTTGAAGAAAAACTAAAGAACCTTATAGGTCTTATGTATTTACCTTAAAGTTTTTCCAAGTATTATCAGTGCTATTCTCTGGAATTGGCTCAGGGGTCTTAAGAAGCAAATGTTGCAACTTTAGAACAGCTAGAAGGCATAAGTTGAACTGTCTACTAATTGTCTCGCCGCTTCGAAAGAAAAACCTTCCAATTGTTCGGTTCTTCAAATGATGAGCCAATGTATACAAAAAATGAGCCACTATCTCCTCTATGGTCATATTGCGTGTGGCCTTTAGCCCACCAACATCTCTAAGCATCTCACACAAAATAAAGAAAGTTCTTCTATCCATACGAAGCTCACTAATACATTTTCTATTAGTCTCACGAATGAGTTCATTTAAATTCTCCATCCTACGCTCCCTATTTCTTAACCTTCTTTCTATTCTCAAACATTTTCTTCTATATGCTAATCCCATGAGCAGCCAGACATAATAGTACGTGACAACGAGAGAACTCAAGATACCCCTAAATGCCATATTTCTTCGTCGAGTTCTTGAGGATAAATCTAGAGATCAACAAATGAGTTTCATATACTAATTAGTGTGAGATCCTAAATCTGATCAGAGTAAACATTACTGCCATTTTTCAACTGTCGCTTAAAAAGAGAAAATAATAAGGCAGGCGATATAGAAGAAAGATAAATAAAAAGAGAAAATAAACGAAGTGTCCACTAGTAATCTGTCATGAAGCCCTGGTATATACAAATTATTCTACGAAAAGCTGCTATTGTGATGTGTAATTATTTGATCGAAGCACCTTCTTGATTCCAGTTCTAAAAAAATAAATATGTAATGTAACCCTGCTTTAGTCAGCAAGTTGCTAATTTATTGTAACCCTGCTTTAGTAGTATGAATAGTGAATACATCTTACAGGTCATCAAACTGGCCACTACAAGAGGGGAAATGTATGCAATGGCCGGTGAAGAAGAGAGCAAATACCCTTGTCTTGGCAGAGATAACATGGATGTTGTCTTCCGGCAGCAAGGAAGTAGGAAGTGGCAGACATGAGGATTAGCAGTAGGAAGAAATGAAGTTCAGGTCCTAGAGGCACCTAAACGAACTGATCAACTAATTACTGTCACATATGAAACTACCTAATCCTAACAACTAACCTATGATTAAATGGACGACATCATCTCTTGAAAATACAATGCAGTAACATAATTATCAACATAGCAAATACAAAGAGGATAAATACACAGATGAAATCAACGTGCAGCGTGAGCAATCCCTAAAACTAAAAAAAGAAGTGTTGTTCCTTTTGGTTAGGGTCTGTGGCTTGGCATTGTTTGTGGCAGCCTCACCAAGCTTGTGCTGCTCATGTGGATCACACTGCGGATAAACTGGGAGAAAGAGGTAAAGTCATGACCTGTCAAGCGCGTGCCAGGCTGTATGGAGCGTGCCAGGGCTGTATGAAGCGCGCCAGGCTGTATGGAGCGGGAGGCCAAGCACGTCAGGTGGTTGGAGCATGAGATCAGGGCCAAGGCCCTGACGGTCGCCCGTCTCAGATTGAGAAGCGGTAGAAGCGGCAGATCGAGAAGCGGCAGAACAGGGCCAAGAGCTACCATTCTTGGCGAGGGAGCCTGCTAGGATGCGGTATGTGGTTGGGAAGGGGAGCACGGGCGAGTCACCCTTGCCACTGGATCTAGAACTCCCATGAACTGGATCTAGAACTCCGATGAACTGGATCTAGAACTCCGACGAGCAGTCTATCGCGCAGTCCACTAGTTCGAGATTTGGGAGATTTGTTACCTGGACGGCGGCGAAGACTTGGCGCCCGCTGCTGGCGTCCGAGGAGGGAGGCCTGGTGGCGGCGCGGCACTGGCGTCCGAGGAGGAGGAGGAGGAGAGCTTTCAGCTGAATCCGGCACTGGCATGGCACTGGCCTGGTGGCGGCGTGGCACTGGTGCTGACCCGAACGATTGATTCCGGCTAGGGTTGGAGGGTTTGAGTTTTGTATACGGCGGTATCCGATTCCAATGTATGCGATTTCAACAGAACCTATAACAAACACATGTAACGTTATCTGATACCCGAAGGCATCGGGTACCGTTACATTATATCGAACCAAACACGTCGAATTCTTCTTTCAAGTTTATTACGTGCGGGAATCATCAGGGATCGGTATCTTACGACTTCACTATAACATATAGGGGGTGTTTGGGAACAAAGTTTTTCTGCAGTTTTGGAAGAATACTGCAGTATTCTCAAATACTGCAGTATTATATACATAATGGTGTTTGGCAAGCTTGGTAAAATCTCTGTTTTCAAAACTGAAGTATTGCAAATACTATAGTTGTTTTAAGGCATTCTAAACTTAGCTCTGGACCTCAGTTTTCAAAACTGCGGTATTATAAACTACGGTATTGTCATAACTAAAGTATAGTATAGTATTTCAAAAACTGTGGTTTTCAAAAACTTTGTTCCCAAACAGGGCCATACTTTGCTTGGGTTACCGCCGGAGCTAGCGCCGAGTAGCCACGGACCGACGGTGGCGGAAGCTCCCAGTCCCTCCCAGCTCGGGCCGGTCCATCTTTCACTGTAGCGACTAATGTTAGGCTCTCTCTCCTAGTCTCCTTATTCTATTGCTTATCTCAATCTCCACACAGTAAACAGTATAACCTATAATACAAAATAGTATTTTACACACTTATATACACACTTCGCTGAAGATCGTCTTAGGCATGGGATTAACATAGCAGCTGCACGGGGAAAAGGGGCCACCTGACTCTGATTTGTGATTTCGGCGCTCCACACTCCATCACCCTCCAAAGACGGCGATGCCGACTGTGTCGTTTCACTCGCTTTTCGCTGTGCAGATATGATGGTGGCCAAAGCGTCCGGATTTGCCTTTTGTGATCCGTCCAGGCTAGTACGAGCTAAACAATGGTGGACTGGGGCCTTGGAATGTTTTCTAGGCGTTTCTACTGCCTGCTGGGCTGTTTCCACAATTGGTTTCTAATAGATCCCCACCATTTTGGGCTTGTCATGTCCTCTAACACCACAATGCTTCAGTTTTTTTTGGGGCCTTTTACCGTCCCCACTCTATTGAGCCTGCCTGACCTATAATACTCCTAGTAGTAGGAGGACTAGAGGAGGCATGTCTAATTATATAACAGTGATTCCCTATGTATAACTACACTGAGCATGGTACCCATACGTGAGGCTAACAGTCGGGCCCATATGACCCAACTAGGTGAGGGGCCCGACCTGCCACAGCGAGTCCCAAGTCGTGGATGCCTTCGCTCTCGGGTCTTTGTCTTGGGGCTTTCGCTCCAACTATAGCGGGGTCTTCAACATTGATGAGTTGGTCGCATTTGAACCTCGCCTAAGGGAACTATTAGCCTTCATGCTCCCTTTGGGGCCTGCACGGGTGGATATGTCATTGTTAAAACAATTAAATATTTCTTCATAGAACCGAATTGTACTTAATTGCCATTGACGGACAGAGACACACGGGTGAGTAAAGATGGACAGGCATGGACGGAGAGACACTGTCAACACGACGCATACATACATAGATGAATGAAAGTGTAGGCGGGGATGGCCAAGGGCACTAAGGTGGCCAGAATGAGTAAGGTGCAGTTGGGGTTGGCCGCTGGCCGAGGAGCGGCCTAGGAGAGCTAGGAGAGGTCTGGGCGATCGAGAGTGACAGAGGGGGCACGAGCAGCGACAGGTGGATAGCAAATAATGACAAAGAAGGTTGGGTGCACCTCATATACACTAATTTTCGACGCCTTTTCGTAAGTCTCTAATGGCGACAACTGACATGTGGATACCGAAATTAAATGGATTATTCACCACGGCCACGTGTTAGCCGTTGCTGAAATTTATCACGGCGGCCAAGAAAATTATCGACTTTCTATAGTATACTATCATCTCTAAGCCGGATATATATAGGAAAAAATATGCATCTAAAAATCATTAGAGAAAGAGAGAGTTCACAATTGATATAATCTCTCTATTGGAGTGGGTTGTGTGTTAGGAGGGTGGAATTGGTTAGTTTAAGGCCTAGTTTGGGAACCCCATCTTTTCAAGTGATTTTTATTTTCCAAAAAAAAAGTTTATTTTTCTTTGAAAAATTAAAATCTCTTAGTAAAATGGTGTTTCCAAACTAGCCCTAAGTTTTATTATGTACAGGGATAGTCTCTAAACAATTTGGTCGAAGGTTTCCCGTACCCGTTGTACAATTAGCTGGAAGGGGTTGATACTGTGACAAGTGTTGCAAATGATTCTGCAAAACGATCAGACGAAATATATACTGTTTTGATTTGAAGTTAAATTCAAGCATCTAGTATTCGTTTAGTTTTGCAGCTAATCAAAGATTCTTTACACAACGGAACCAAAGGATCCATCGCTGGCATGCAAAATACAGTAACTAGCTTTTGACAATAATATACCCAGCATGTATGCATAATAAAAACACACCCAACTGTTGCAGCGCACGGCAGGCGCTCGCTCTCTACTTGGCGACCACGCCGTCGTTGCCCGCCAGCATCATGTACTTGTCACGGCGAGTGAGCTCGGTGCACTCGAACTCTAGTGCCTCGCCCAGTCGCCGCTGCACCCAGTTGGCCACCTCGACGCCGGTCCTGCCCCCGGCGCGCGTCCACTCCCGCGGCACGGTCCCCAGAAACTCCACCCGGTACGAGGGCACCGGGTTGGCGAAGAACGCGACGGGGTCCAGCCACTTGTGGCCACTCGCCGTCGTGCCGTAGAGCATCGTCACCTGAGCGTCCAGGGCCACGGGCTCCATGTCGTCCGCGAGCTCCGCGAACAGCGGGCTGAAGCGCAGCAGGTACGGCTCGCGGCAGGTGGTGCCCTCGGGGCAGACCGCGAGGTCGCCTTGCTTCAGCAGCCTGGACATGGTGTCGGCGTCCCGCGCGCGGTCGCGCGTCAGCCGCACCGTCTTGATGGGCGCGATCAACTCGGACAGCCGGCTGAGGCTGTACGTCAAGGCGGGCACGGGCTTCTGCAGGGCCGTGGTGAGCATGATAGGGTCGACCAGCGTCCGGTGCGTGCACACGTAGAGGACGCCCCTGCGCTGCTCGCCGTCGGCCAGCGGGGCGCGGAGCCCAGAGGCGCGGAAGCGGACGCCGAAGATCGCGCCGGCCACGAAGTTGACCTTGTAAGGGAGAACGATGCCGATGTTAATGCGGATGACGGAGAGGATGACGCCGAGCGGAAGGAAGAGGAAGAAGGCAAGCATGGCGGCGGGGGTGGGCAGGAAGGCAAGGCGCCCATCGTGGAAGATGAGCGGCTTCGGGTATTTGACCCGCGGCAGCTTGTCATTCTCTGCGTTCTCTGTGTTCACGACATAAACTTCCTGCAAGAACTCCAATAATACTTGTCAGCGAGTTATAATTCAGACTTACATGTCGATTTTTTTTTAAAAAAAATAACCAACATGTCGAATTGATGATTAATAAAACATGAAAAAATGAATTTAAAAATATTTCCATGAAGATGAAATTGATTCTTATATATCATTTGTATGAGTTCTAGTAAAATCTTTGTGTTCCGAAAAGTCCCTAAAGTCTAAAATTCCATCAATGGAATGCTGGACCAGTCACTATACATTTATAATTGCCATAAAGAAGGTCCAACTATTCCTGAATAACTTCTCCGACTAGATATCATAATTATGGTTTAAAAGAGGGTAAGCTATTCATAAATGTTATTTTAGGACTTGTCTAAAGTCTTCACTGTGGTCCGTATGGATCCATGAATGAGTAACCCATTTTTTTCAGACCTGTGCTGAACTAATTCTTAACTAGAGATGGCAATTTGACTCGTGGATTTGATATCTGACCCGACGGAGACGGGTATAGATACATATTTTGACCACTCGAATTTAACCTGAAGTCGGACGGACACAGATTAGGAGATTTACCTTCCACATGTGATGTGCCCCCGTCCCCTTCCAAGTCCGATAGGCCATAGCATCGCTGATAGCTGGTCATTCCAAGCTCTAGTGCTCTTAACCGTAGCCCACAATAATTCTTTTATTAATTTTTAATTGTGTATGATGGTGAATTCGAAAGGAAATTTATTAGTTATGCTATTGAATTGTTGAAAAATGATCGTATTTGTCATATCTGACGGATATCCGAAACCCGTTCGGAACCTAGTGGGCACGGACATGAATATAAATTTCTACCCGCGAGTATGGTCATGAGCCGATATTGATTGCAACCGCGGATACTTGCAATATCCGATCTAAATCCGATCCGTTGTCATCCCTATTCTTAACTAAAATATAATATTTGTTCTTATTAGTTTAACAGATGTGGACCATATATATTCACTTTGATATTAAAAGTTTGTTTTTTTATGGATTTCAAATATGATTGTGTGTGGTTGCAAACATTGTACCAAGTAACATAAGGTTTTGAGGAAGGCCACATCGATCTCACCCTGTCACCCCACCAACCATGTGTGAAACATTAAGACACTGTTGAGTACTATGCTATTGTGTGTTGATTGAATCACCAGCATTAAATACAGACAGACCAATAACACGAAGGCTTCGTTTTCAGGCTTGAATATGGATCACATGGACACAACTCTAACGATATTTTGTTTTACTGATAGTGTTGTGCACTGTAGATATGTCCAACACCATCACGGTTGTGTTGTGTACTTGTGTTGTGTGCACTGTGGATGATCACGACCTCTTTGTTTGTTGTACGCATCTGAACTTTTAGCAACAGCAGCTAAATTTTAGGAGGGGCCCTATCAAGTCTCGAAATTTCCAGTCGTGCATGAATTGCATCCGGATGGCCGTTCCTTTGTTTTCCTGACCGTACTGTAACTTTTGAAAGCCCAGTCTCATTTTTCTGGACGGGGACTAACACACGTGTTAGTCGGTGACTAGGTGGATCCAATCTTGCTATTTCTTACTTCCTCGTTTTAAAATATAGTTCTTTCTGACTTATTTTTTCTCCAACCACGTTCATTTAAATGATAATAAAATATAGATATATATGCTACGTTTATATGTTACTTAATGAATGAATGATTAATATAAAATAAATTATATTTTAGAGGGGAGTGAGCGAGTGAGTATTTGACAAGGTCATACTACTATATTAGCAACATGGCAACAAGTCAGCTTTCCTGCTCACTCAAATGCATGTGCTCTGTGTACGCAGATGGGGATGTCCGCACTAGTCAGTTACTGATGATGAGACCCCGGACCAAACAGTACATAGGAATACCATACCATACCGTCGTCTGTCGCCGCCGATCATCAATACTACTAGCTCGCTTGAGCAGCCGAGTGTTGCCGCCGCGCTCGTGGCCAGGTGCGCACGGCACGGCACGGCACGGCACGGCACAGCACAGCCACGGCGGGCCGGGCAGGAAGAAAACAACAGCAGCACAGGCGCTCTTTAAATGCCACCAAACGAAACGTAAATGCGCTTCAATGGCGTGCGATTGCAATGCATGCAGTGCTCGCTCGCCCTGTGTTGTGTGCGTCCTCTCCTTCCGGCGCCCGCAGATTGATTTGCCCGTCGTTTTCGCCCTCGAGTGCAACTTGTGGCTCTGCGAGGCCGGAACGCTGGACATGCTACTCCGGTAGCGGTAGTAGCAGCAGTACTCCAACTCGATCGTCCACAAGTTCTAAAAAAAATATTATAGGTCTCGGCCGAGCCATTAAATATTCTACATTTTAAATATGTATAGTATTAATATTTATAGTATACAATAAACAATATATTTTTTACAAAAGATTTGAATGTAGATTATTATTTTTAAATAAACTTAGTTAAAGACATTTGTATTTTCTACACTAAAGTACATGCTCCATCCGTTCTAATAAACACATCTCTAATTTTAGATGTTTAAAATTTATTTCAAAAATAAGTATCTCTCAGGAGACCATATAATTTTAGTTACCTTTTCTAGTTTCTCTCTATCCTAGCTATAATAATTATATCTTTAAATTATTGTACGTATATAAATATTAGTTAGTTGCCCGTAACTTGCTACAGTTTCTATATACTATATGGGTATACCTTATTTAAATAATATATTTATTCAAATATAATTATATCTTTTTTTATTTTTCAGTTAACAACATATACATATTTATAATATCGCTCTTATATATAACCCAAACAAAAGGGTGTGTTCTAGTGGTAAGGCATGACGTTGTGCTTGTAGTGAACCTGGGTTTGAATCTAGGTGGTGACCATCTTTTTTTTTTGTTATTTTTCCGTATGATAGCTAAGACTATCTTCTACGAAAAATCGTTCAAATCAACATAAATGTGAAATACGTTGAATCGTCGTAACGAGAGGAATCCGCCGCTATCTACACCATAAAACATATAGACTCTTTCATCTTCCTTTGTATACAAACTCAGCGATATCTAAATTTTCATGACATCTAGATTATTATTTACGAATCCAGAATTATCAAAAAAGAATTTTTTTATAAAAAAAGCTGCCTCAAATCCCTGGTGCATCGCGGATGTCTACGTGCCTACTTCTTTGTAAAAAAAATAAATAGGTGCACGCCTCGTACTTTGAAACAATTTTTTATACTTTCCTCACGTATCTATAGTAAATCATTTTTTATTGTCATCGTTAAATCAAACACTTTAATGATCGACTGAGTTTATAGAAAGATTAACAATATTTATAAACCAAATGAACATATTATAATATATACAAAGTTTATAAAATGAAACATATTATAATAATGCTAGTTTTGTAGTTGGTGGTTACTAGGAGTACACTCTACTCCTACTTTTCTTGAGATGTTTAGTAATGGTGTCGGTATTAGTACATATTAATGCCTTGAAAACAGGTCATATATTAATGCCTTGAAAACAGGTCCGGTATGGTCAATCACTCAATCGATGCAAAGTTAAAAAAAAAATGTTACATGTACGCACGCACCTTGCAGTATGGGACGAAGAGGTGGTCGAGCGGGTTGGAGTTGCTGATGATGCCCACGTCGGCCACGGTGTCGTCCTCGGCGCCTAGAGCCTCCATGAGCGCCTTCTGCCTCAGCTCCGGCCCCGTCGCGGGGCCTGACAGCAATCCCGTGAAGTACCGGCAGCGGCCGACCGTGACGAGCTGCAGCTCGAGGCCGACCACTGCGTCGGCGGCCATATACTCCTTGAGGAACCACTCGGACATCACCCGCGGCGCGCCGGTCACCGCCACCTTCCTCCTGGCCGGGAGCCACAGGCTGCCGTACACTAGCGCGTTGAGCTGCTCCATGTAGTGCTTGGGCAGGACGGCGCGGGCCACGAGGTCCATGTCCCTGGGCCTGAGCCCCGCGAAGGTGACGAACGCCATCACCCGGACGGCGCCTGCGCCGCCGCGGCGCTCCCCGAGTGCCCAGACGAGAGGGAAGGCGCATAGCAGCAGCATGGCGCGCAGAAGGCTGCCGCCCTCGTAGGCCACGACCATGAAGTAGGGGAAGAGCGCAGAGGAGCGCAGCAGGGCTCCGTGCACGTCACAGACGACGGTCCGGCCGGCGGCGTCAGGGATGGCGGCGTCGGTCTTGAAGGTGGCGGCACCGGCCTGCTGCTGGGAGACGGTGGACGGCGGCGGCTTGGCGGCGGTCCTACGGTTGTAGAGCTGGAAGGCGTGGCGCCTGAGCTTCCTGGCGGCGCGGTAGAACGTGAAGAGCCATTGCGCGGCCACCTTGGGGAGGATGGCAGGAAACACCATCTAGTTCAGTTCACGCCTGAGCTTTCTCAGTTCAGTTCAGTTCCGGCATATACGTAGCTACGTGGTGGCCTGTTTGTGGAGATGGTTGTTAACTATTGCTCTGGCTCGCCGGATACCTTTGCTCCGTTCCTATTTTTGTCGCTGCAAATGAAGAGACTTGGGTGGGCGACGAGGTTGGCAGTGCCAGGGGCCGTGTGGTGCAGGCTGCAGTGGAGGGCATGGAGATCTTCGAAGGGTGGAGGTGTTTATATATGGCGGCAAGTCCGGATCGGATGCGGATACAGCAGGAGTACTAGACGAGTAGAAAGGTCTAGTGGCCGTAAAGGAATTTATTAAAGTAGGTGGGTGGGAGAAAGCGGAAGGAGGAGACCATAGCTTTCCTAGGACTGTCCAATAGAGAGTTGTATTGTTTATATAGTAAAGTTTAAAATTAAATATGTAATAGAAGATGGAATAGGATAACTGTTAAAGACATTCCACATAAACAAATATAATGACATGATATATAATTTAATGAAGAAAATATAATAGGGTTTCATAGAAGATGAGATAGTTTTATGGGGATAAAACTCTAGATATATTATTTTCTAGATAAATAGTAACATAGTAACATTGAAAACAGTCTGATGAAACTATCTATGAAAATGGATTTAGAGCAAGTATAATAATAAAGCCCATAGTGAGCTCTAAACCATTGCCATAGCCCATATCGTCGATGTCACACCCGGGTTTCGGGGCACTAAGACCCGGGCGCGAACATAATCACCAGGTGTGCTGGGACCAAGTCTCAAGCATATGATGAATCATGGCACAGGATCGAATGTCACATCTTTACTATATAATAGGAGTTTTGTACAAAATAAATAATTACATTATAAGGAGACAACGGTCCAGCAAACCAAAGTTGACTGGGAGACGACGACCTAGACCTCTCACGAACACATCGCAGCAACCTCCATGCGCCTCATCTTGCGGTACCTGTTCTTGACCTGTGGGGGGTGTGAGACAGCAGGAGTGAGCTCACATACGTTCATCGCTCAACAAGTTGTGGGGAATAATGTGCATGAACTCGCCAAAGGTGGGAGCTCACGTGAAGTGTAAGGCTTACCAAAGAGGATGGTTAGAGCTGAGCATTGCTTTTAAAGTTGGTCAAAATTTTATTAGCAATTACTAAGTATAAGTAAATACCAACCCATTTAAGTAATAGAACAAAAGTAACAACATCACCTGTGATGCAATGCATATGACAAATTGAATTTAGTTCCATATATTAATCATCAGAGAGTCCTGAGCCGCTCATGACCGTGAGCTCGGCTAGTATACCAGTTTTACACTCTGCAGAGGTGGTACCCTTTACCCACAAGTCATGTTACCCATCTGCCAAGGGATCACGACTTCCCATACACCTCTACCGAGGAGGCGAGGCAGGGTAACACTACGAGGCCTTTACAAAGTTCCACTAGCTTCAGAAAACCCGCTACAGTTTATAGAAAGCTCCAATGCAGGGTTCTTGCCTGACCGCCATCGCAGCAAAATCAACCAAGGACCTCCCTACACTGACCACTCCCCTACTGCCCTTGCCCCTTTCGGGTAAGGTAGTCCTCCACTAGCTTTCCTAATTAATCAGCCAAGGGCGTCCATAAACCCTTGTGGTGGCACGTGTTTCTCAAGTTAAGCTCTATGTTCCAATTAACATTTAATGATCTTGTCATGAACATAAATAAAATAACAACATAATTAGAACATAGATATAATGAAATATTAACCCAAAACCATATAAAGCAGTAGCAGAACTACCCAAAGTGATTCAGGGGTAAACAAGGTATTCAGGATAAACAAACTAGGGTGACCTATTGGGTCCCATCAAAATTAAACCTATGCATGGTAAATGATTATAAAGAACATTATTGGGTATAAAGTGGACAAGGGCACAACTTGCCTGGGACTTGAGATTCCAGGTAACAGGACGATCTTCAGATTCTCGTGACCTCACTGCTAGTCGTAGCAATACAAAAAAACAGTGTATAGGCAAAATTAACATCACACCAAACATAAGACTAAACTGCATAATAATAATCTATGCGTCGCTACGAGATCGTAGGAACAAGAACCACTAAATTCGGAGCTACGGATATTGAGTTATGAATTTCTGAAATCATTTAGCACCTAGAATAGATTAATTCAAAAAAATATTTTAATCCAAGTATCATGGTTAAACAAAGGTACTAGGTGATAAACAATATTAAAACAAAATTAATGCAACTAAAATGAATCAATTTGGAGCTAAAATGAATTTAATATGAATTTTACAAGTTTCTGGAATTATTTTCATGCTAAAAATCAATTTATGGTTTATTTTACTAATTCTGGCGTCATCTTTGGACTATGGGTAGAATAACAGGGAAGTCCAGGGGCTGTTTTATAAGAAATCAGGGCCCAACCGTAATTACTTTATACTAGGAGAGGACGGAGGGTTTATTCATCAATACTACAAGGACTCTTTTGCAAGATGAGCTATGCGAAAGGGTATGGGGGTTTTCTGATCGTCAGATCCAAAGTCGAGGGCGCAGATTAGACTGGCCATTAAATGAACCGGTACGCTACGCCCGCGCTTGGATCGCGATCCTGCGGTCCAGATTTTTAATAACCCGCGGCAACCCAGGATCGCCCGATCCCATTCCAACAGCCCAGATCAATCCATCGAAGCGGTATGCGTTATTTCTAATCTCAGCCGTCCAGAGAACAATCAACGGCCGAAGTGCATCTCCCCCACACGAGATAGACGACGACGGCGCACGACCAGCCCGGGGCGGCTCTCCACCGGCGCGCGACAATTCCGGCCATCCCGACCTCCATTTTCTAATTCATCAGCTCCTCGCCCAATTGACGAAGTTATGAACTTGCTTCCCCTACCAAATTCTACCGTCATCGAGTATAGGGCTCGGTCCACGGCGCATGGCAGAAATGCGCCGCCGACAATCAATTCCGGTTACAGACTGGGTGTTCCCGAGCCTAACCAGACGGAACACACTGGGGAAGGAGAAAGAGGTGCAGCGAATTTGTCCTCACCAGAGACCGACGCGTAGACCCCCCAGCACCGGAGCGGAGCAGATCCGCGGTTCTTCCTTGCGATGGTGGACGGCGCCAGATAAGCTCGGTGTCAACACAGTGGAATCTGAGGGCGGAATCGCGGAGAAGATGGCGACCCGGCGATGGGTTCTCGGCTTCCCAGGTGTTTTCCCCCGCGCACTAGACGAAGTTGCGGTCGGAAACCACGACAGCGGCTGCGCTTCCACTCTCTCTCTCTCTCTCTCTCTCTCGATTCGTTCTGCCAGTACGACGGCAATGCAGCCACATCATTTCTCTCTCCACCATGGCGAACGCTAGTTTCCCACGTATGGTCATGGAAGCAAGGAACCCAGCAGCAGGCTTATGTAGCCGTAGGATGGAGTCCGGCCCCGAGATCCCAGGCCGAAAAGATCCGGGTCCAGCGGCGATGGCTTCGGCGGGCGACCAGGAGGTCGTTGCTTCGACTAAGAGCTAGGGGAGTACGCGATTTGGGCGGAGGAGAGCACGGATTCCGCGCGCCACGTGCGGGTTGTTGCTGTGCGCGCGCGAGGTCGATCCAAGGGGGAAGAGACTCCTGACGGCATGACCCCACGAGTAAGTCTCCATGGAGAACAAGGGCGCACGCCAGGTGACTGAGTGGTGGGGCCTGCATGCCGAAAGAGAAGCAGGCCGCGCGGTGGGAGGAAGGAGCTGGATGAGCCGAGTAGAGAAGAAACGGCCCAGGCGCTATCTTTCTCTTTTTTTTTATTTTCTGATTTCTTTTTTTTTTTATTTTAAACCTCAATTTGAATTCAATTCTTGTGGCGAATTTGTACTCGAATTTTGAATGTATGGTTTGAACATCTTGTTTGGATTAAATTCATTTTGTTTACAAATTTATTTTATATTCTATGGTCTTTTCTCCCTTCCTTCCCTATTTTCAACCCAAGTCTAAATTTAGGTTTTACTTCAAATCCTATTCTCATTATTATTATATTTTAATTCATATTATTGTTATTCTTATTAAGTGCACAAACAAACAAAACTCATCATGATGCGCAATTTTAATGGCATGTCCTTTATTAAGTACTTTTTTAATGAGGTGTTCACATGAAATAATAAATAGGGACAACACACATATATATAAAGGAATATAATTTCTCCTTTTAGACTTTTCTTACAAAGTGGGTATTACAAATCCTACCCCCTTAAAAATAATCTCGTCCTCGAGATTTGTAAGAAAAGGATATAGGAAGAGTGGTTTGCAATTTAGCTTTCAGTTTCTAATTATTTCAAAAATCAAGAGCCTCTA
Organism: Zea luxurians; assembly: GCA_029449295.1. Classification (NCBI taxonomy): domain Eukaryota; kingdom Viridiplantae; phylum Streptophyta; class Magnoliopsida; order Poales; family Poaceae; genus Zea; species Zea luxurians. The sequence goes on along the minus strand of JAOPSE010000023.1, from coordinate 29,242,369 downwards.
TTTATATTTTTTTATTAGTGAGTGATTAGGAAAGCATGGGTATCCATATGTATAGTCATTTTATTATGTAGGATGAAAGATGGGTTGGTTAGGGCAATAATATCCTGGTGTAAGAAAGTTTAGGGTGAGAAAGAACTCCTTGTTGGGTGGTAATGCATCTGAAGATCGAGTTTGACTTCTCTCCTTCCTTGTCGAGGTTGATATTGTCCTTTTCCAGTCTTGCTCTTTGGTGTCTCCATCCGGGTTTGGGACAAGAGGCTAAGATAGATCCGTTATGTAGGTCAATTTGTTGGGTATGGCCGAGTTGATCTAGGTCACCAGTTTAAGCTTAAGTGGATTTGGAGTATGGCTTAATCCTTTGTACCAGTATTAAATAACTTACTCTAGATTAGATCATAATAGATTAGATAGAATCTAGATTAGGTTGGTACGAATAGATTAAACTAGTTAAGATCTCATTATTTTGGATTAGGTCCTAGTGGTTACTTTAGGATCAGATAAATATAGTGGTTAGGATAAAACGAATCTTTCATGATAAGATGAATCTATTAAACTAGATACATTTTTAATGGGGAATGTGTTGTCTATTTTTGTAACACCCGGTTTTAAAGAACAAAGCCGGGTGCATCTCATACATGCGCCAAGAAGACAACACTATATAATAACAGAGTGTATAGAGATAAATGTCATTAATCATCAGAGTATTTATTACATAGCGGAAGTACTTATTACAAAATAAATAATAAAGATGAAACGAACTAAGGATCGATCGGCGCCAATGTCGACTGAGAAACGCCACCTAGATCAGATCGAACTCCTCGGTGTTAGGCAGCTCCTCTTCAACAACCTGTTCTTCTCCTGTGGGGGGGGTGTGAGACAGCAAGGGTGAGCTCACATACGATCATAGCTCAACAAGTTGTGGGGAACCAGTGAACATAAACTCACAAAGGTGTGAGTTCATGTAGTGTAAGGCTGATCAATGAAATAAAGGCTAAGGCTGAGCATTGCTTTTATAAGTTGGTCAAAATTTTATTAGCAATTACTAAGTGTAAGTAAATACCAAACCTTAATAATAATAAAGAACAGTAATAATAAAATAATCCCAAATGCGATGCAAATGTCAAAATTAAACTTAAGTTCCATATTTAATCATGTGAGGGTCCGAGCCGCTCTTGACCGTGAGCACGGCTAGTATACTAGTTTTACACTCTGCAGAGGTTGCGCATCTTTACCCACAAGTCGTGTATCCCATGTCGCCTGGGTTTGCAAGGCCCTTAGACACTACCGAGGTGAATGGCTAGGGATCCACTACGAGGCCTTTACAAAGTTCCACTAGCTTCCGAAAACCCGCTACAGTTTATGGGAAGATCCAGTAAAGGGTTCCTGGCTGATAGCCATCGCAGCAAAATCAACCAGGGACCTCCCCGCACTGACCTCTCCCCTACTGCCCTTGCCCCTTTCGGGTAAGGTAGTCTTCCACTAGCTTTCCTAATTAATCAGCCAAGGGCGTCCCATTCCACCCTTGTGGTGGCACGTGGTTCTCAAGTTAAGCTCTATGTTCCAATTAACATTAATGATAACAACATGAACATAAACAGAATAACAACAAGAATTGGAACATAGAGGTAATAAATGATTATCCCAAAACCATATAAAGCAATAGCAAACTACCCAAGTGATTCAGGGGTAAACAAGGTAGTGAGATAAACAATCTAGGGAGTCCTATTGGGTCCCATCAAAATTAACCTATGCATGGATAAATGATATTAAAGAGCATTATTGGGTAAAAAGTGGTCAAGGGCACAACTTGCCTTCAATGAGCTCCTGCTCAGCTACTCAACCTGCTGCTCACCAGGATCCTCGGTCACGGGCTCTTCTACTCGCCACAATACAAACAAGCACAGTGCATATGGAGAAATTAACATCACACCAAACATATATACAAAATATACAGGGATATTCTACATATTAAAATAAAATCCTAGGAACAGAAATTATAATTTTCCGAGTTATAGATTTTAAGTTATGCATTTTCAAAGGTTTTATGTGCTTTGAATAGGATTAAGTGTGGAATTAAATTTCTTACTGTTTTCATGATAAAACAGAGACACTAAGTGATAGGGAATAAAATTATAAAATTTTAGGAACTGGAATGAATGAATTTGGAGTTAGTATGAATTTTCTATGAATTTTATAAAGTTCTAGCAATTATTTTTATATTAAAAATTCATTTTCTATTTAATTTCTCTGGTTTTCATGTTGACTGGACTGGGCCTCATTTAAACCGAAACACAGGGGGTTCGGCGCAAAATTTCTAAGACACGGTGAATACCACTCTCTGGACGGCGGGTTCTAATCTCTAAAACTATAAGGTTTCTTTTGCAAAAAGCGCCATCGAAGGGGTATCCGTCTATGTGGGCCGTTGGATCAGACGCCAAGCGCGCGGATTAAATCGCGCTGAAGTAACAGAATCCGATCCCCCGAGCGACCCCGGCCATCGGATTAATATCGGACAGGCGCACGTGATCCCATTAAACAAAGGAGGTACCCGATCCAATCTCCATCGTTCCCTCGAAATCAAACGGTCGATTCGGTTTCTCCCACCCTGAGCTGTTCCAGGCGCAGTAGCGCCGTCCTCCACAGCGGCCGATCACCGGCGACGACGCCTACCGGCCACCCAGTGCCCAAAGTCTGAATTGACTAACGCACAGCCCCTACGGGATTATGGCAAACTGATTAGGGGGCGAAATTACCTCGATTCTCGGAGGAAATATCCCTGTACACGGCACACGGCGGCGTGGCCTCCGATCTGAACTCCGGCGAGCGACACAGGTTGCACCACCCGCTGATTCCACCGACCAGTGCCACGAACAACTTCGCAACCACCCAGTGTAGGTCTCTGACTAGTTCCCGGGCGCCCAACGGCAATGGAATCGATGTTCCACGGCGGCGGCAATCTTCTCCCCTCCCTGGTGTTCTCTCTCCCCCCGCAATGGTGACCCAAAAATCCCGGCATGGCTTGGGGTCCAACGGGGGCGGCCCGGCCTTTATTGCGCGGCAGTCAAGCTTGCTTCCGAATTCAACTCCGATTTGGGGGGGGATCGATCGAGCTATGCGCGGCCACGGGGAAAGCGGTGGGTTCTGTTTCACCCGTTCGTGCGAATCGGAGCTGACTCTGACACGGCGGTCCCACGCGTCAATGGCACAGAGGGAAGAAGGAGACCGACCCCTGGACCCGAGCTGTCGGCGCGCAACCGAGCGGTCCCAACCACCTGACCAGTGGATCCCACCAGACAGCCAGAGCGCAATTGCCAGCGTTAGACGAGCAGCGCGGATGAAGACCTGAGTAGTGGGGCCCACATGGAAGCGGCTAAGCGCGCATGTGAGTTTGGCTTCGTGGGCTGCGCGGCTGAAGAGTAGAAGTGGGCCGAATTGGTTCCCTGTGGCCCAGTTAGGTGTAGTATTCCTTTTCTTTTTATATTTTCTGTTTTTTTCTGTTTTCTTTTCTTTTTATTTTTCAATTCCTAATTTGAATTCCAAGTATGACTTTGAATTTGTACTCAAATTATAGATAAATTTCAATCATACCAGTATGGTTGAGTTTGTGTATTTATAAATTTTGTTTTACATTTATATTACTTCTTTCTTTCTTTCCTCCTTTTTCCTCAAATCCTCTTCTCATTGTCATTTCATTTCTATGTTGTCACCAAATACACACACAAATAAAATATCCAGCATGATGCAATGATTTAGTAGTATATCTCTTTGTTAATTGTTTTTGGACATGGTGTTCTCATATGATGATGAATAAAGATCACACTCACATAAAGAGAAAATGTTTCTCTATTGATACTATTCCTAGCACTTACAAAGTAGGTGTCACAAATCCTACCCCCCTTAAAAATAATCTCGTCCTCGAGATTTAAGAAGAACTAGAGAAAAGATGGGGGAAGTCTATGCGAAGCTCTTCTTCTCTTTCCCAAGTTGCTTCATCTTCACCGTGGTGACTCCATTGCACTTTGCACATCTTTATAACCTTATTCCTTGTAACTCGAGTCAAAGTGTCCAAAATCTTGATAGGGTACTCAGCATAAGTCAAATCTTCTTGAACACTAAGGTCCTCCAGTGGTAACTGCTCCTCAGGTACCCTGAGGCACTTCTTTAGCTGGGACACATGAAATACATCATGTACATCTGACAGATGATCGGGTAACTCCAGTTGATATGCAACTTCACCCACTCGCTTTAAGATTAAGAAGGGTCCAATGAAGCGAGGGGACAACTTTCCTTTAACTTTAAATCTCCTCATACCACGAAGTGGTGACACCTTCAAGTAGACATGATCACATTCCTCAAATTCCAGTGGTCTCCCTCTATTATCAGCATAGCTCCTTTGTCTGGTCTGTGCTATCCTCAAATTCTCCCGAATTATATGGACTTGTTCTTCTGCTTCTTGAATAAGTTCAGGTCCAAAGATCTGTCTTCCTCTAATCTGGTCCAAAATAGAGGAGCCCTGCATTTCGTGCCATATAAAGCTTCAAAAGGTGACATCTTCAGACTGGCCTGGTAACTATTCAGCATAAGGTAGGCTCTTGTCCCAACTACTACCATGCTGAAGGGTACAAGCTCTCGACACGTCTTCCAATACTTGATTAGTCCTTTCAGTTTGTACATTAGTCTGAGGTAGGCCGAACTATGATTCAACTTCGTATCCATATTCTCATGAAAACTTTTCCAAAATCTGGGGGTAAACTGTGATCCTCTATCCAAAATGATCTTCTTCAGTACACCAGGTAGGGACACAATCCAAGCCATATATACTCTACCAATTCAGATCCCTTATGAGTAGTCTTGAGCAAGATGAAATGAGCCACTTTGGTAGGTCTATCCACAATAACTCATATAGAACCATATCCTTTCGAGGTGCGAGGCAATCCAGTAATGAAATCCATACCAATGCCTTCCCATTTCCACTCGGGTATCTTCAGTGGATGCAATAGTCCAGCTGGCCTCTGGTGTTCAGCCTTAACTCTTTGACATACATCGCACATAGCTACATGTGCAGCTACATCTCTTTTCAATCCATACCACCAATACTTCCGTTTCAAATCCTGATACATCTTGGTACTACCAGGATGAATAGAATAATCCGAATCATGGGCCTCCTTTAAAATAGTCTCTCGAAGGCTTTTAATATCAGGAACACACATCCTGTCCTTGAACCATATAGTGCCTTGCTCATCTTCCGTGAATTCCGGAACTCGACCTTCAGTAATCAGATCCTTAATCTCTTTTATCTTGGCATCACCAATTTGTCCTTTGCGGATCTCTTGCTCCAAAGTAGGTTCCACATCAATAATAACTCCTTTAGTGTGAGCAACTATCCCCAGGTTAAGTCTCCTGAAATTCTCAACAATCTCATCGAGTAGCTGGGCAACAACAACTAAATGAACATGCTCCTTTCGACTCAAGGCATCTGTAACCAAATTTGCCTTGCCCGGGTGATAGTGAATTTCCAAATCGTAATCCTTAATAAGCTCCAACCAACGGCGTTGCCTAAGGTTGAGATCCTTCTGAGTGAATATATACTTCAAACTCTTATGATCCGTATATACTTGGCACTTCTCGTCCCATTTGAATTATCTTTCCTTCACCAAAAGCGAGGTCACAAGCTTAGCAATCTTAGAAAATCCTTCAATCAATCTCCAATATTATCCTGCACGTCCCAAGAAACTTTGGTCCTCCGTAACTGTAGTGGGTATGCTTCACACCACTATCTCCTTGACTTTAGCAGGATCCACTAATATTCCTCCATTAGAAATGATATGTCCAAGAAATGGCACCTCGCCAATCCAAAACTCGCATTTGCTGTACTTAGCGTAGAGTTGATTATCTTAAAGCTTCTGTAGCACCAACCTTAGATGTTCTTTATGGTCACTCTCATTCTTAGATTAGATAAGAATATCGTCGATGAACACCACGACGAATCTGTCCAAATACTCCAAAAACATCTTATTCATCAAATCCATAAAATAAGCTGGTGCATTAGTTAATCCAAACGACATAACGATGAACTCATCTAATCCATATCGAGTCGAGAAAGCCGTCTTAGGAATATCTGATGGTCTAATCTTCATCTGATGGTACCCCGATCGGAGGTCAATCTTCGAGAATACCTTGGCTCCCCTCATCCGATTAAATAAATCCTTAATGCGGGGTAACCGAAACTTGTTCTTCACAGTGACATCATTAAGGGACCTTTAATCCACGCACATCCCTTGCAATCCATCTTTCTTCTTTACAAACAAAACTGGTGCTCTCCAAGGTGAAGAATTCAGACGAATGTATCCATCCTCTGGTAATTCCGTTAATTGTTTCTTAAGTTCCTTTAGCTCTTCTATGGACATCATGTATGGCCGTTTAGAAATAGGGGCAGTCTTAGGTAAGAGATTAATGACCAACTCATCTTCCATATCTGGTGGCAGTAGTTACTGCAATTCCAACTTCAAATCTTTCTCCTTTGGAACTGGTGAGTTCTACGGTTCCCTTAGCGCAGTGTATAAACCACCATTGCCTTTCTTAACCATGACATACCAAGGATCAAGTCTATACTGCTCTCTCATAACAGTATAGGGGTAGTCCATCTGGGTTAGAAATACAGGGTAAGAAAGAAAGAATTGTAGACAAGGCGAGTAATTATGAGGAATGTTACTGCGGGGGACTTATTAGCTAAGTAGTTTAGTGTGTCACCCACTAAAGCTAATACATTACCTTATAGTGGTACATGCTAAGATGTCCATCTATAATAATTCAATCAATCAAAGAAGCAAATCAGGCATTGATCATCAGAACAATCAACCAACATTTTTAATAGAGAAAATAGTTTTAATTTGGTCTTAGGCTTCCTACCTCTAAAAAAAATGTCATAGGGGTAGGGATTCCAAGGTGTGAAATCCATCTTGTCTCAGAGTAGAAAAGGTAAGAATGATCAGAGTAGAACAGTAGAAGGTGAGACAGGATCAAGATAAGTATAGAAGAATCAGAGTAAGGTGAGTGTAGAATGAATCAGAGTAAGATAAGTAGGTAAGGGTTTGTCCATTCTATCTAGGTTTCGTCCTACAGTCAACATTTCCTCTGATACCACTTCTGTAACACCCGGTTTTAAAGAACAAAGCCGGGTGCATCTCATACATGCGCCAAGAAGACAACACATATAATAACAGAGTGTATAGAGATAAATGTCATAAATCATCAGAGTATTTATTACATAGCGGAAGTCTTATTACAAAATAAAGATAAACATGAAACGAACTAAGGATCGATGGCGCCAATGTCGACTGGGAAACGCCACCTAGATCAGATCGAACTCCTCAGTGTTAGGCAGCTCCTCCTGAACCACCTGATCATCTCCTGTGGGGGGGGTGTGAGACAGCAAGGGTGAGCTCACACATGATCATAGCTCAACAAGTTGTGGGGAACCAGTGGACATAAACTCACAAAGGTGTGAGTTCATGTGATGTGTAAGGCTTAATCAAAGACAGGGGTTAAAGCTGAGCATTGCTTTTAAGTAGTTGGTCAAAATTTTATTAGCAGTTACTAAGTGTAAGTAAATACCAAACCATAAGTAAAGTAATAGAACAAAATTAATAACAAAACCCATGCAATGCAAATGACAAAATTTAATTTAAGTTCCATAATTAAACATCAGAGAGTCCTGAGCTGCTCATGACCGTGAGCTCGGCTAGTATACCAGTTTTACACTCTGCAGAGGTTGTACCCTTTACCCACAAGTCATGTTACCCATCTGCCAAGGGGTCATGAATCCCATATACCTCTACCTAGGAAGCACGGCAGGGCAACACTACGAGGCCTTTACAAAGTTCCACTAGCTTCCGAAAACCCGCTACAGTTTATGGGAAGATCCAGTAAAGGGTTCCTGGCTGATAGCCATCGCAGCAAAATCAACCAGGGACCTCCCCGCACTGACCTCTCCCCTACTGCCCTTGCCCCTTTCGGGTAAGGTAGTCTTCCACTAGCTTTCCTAATTAATCAGCCAAGGGCGTCCCATTCCACCCTTGTGGTGGCACGTGGTTCTCAAGTTAAGCTCTATGTTCCAATTAACATTAATGATAACAACATGAACATAAACAGAATAACAACAAGAATTGGAACATAGAGGTAATAAATGATTATCCCAAAACCATATAAAGCAATAGCAAACTACCCAAGTGATTCAGGGGTAAACAAGGTAGTGAGATAAACAATCTAGGGAGTCCTATTGGGTCCCATCAAAATTAACCTATGCATGGATAAATGATATTAAAGAGCATTATTGGGTAAAAAGTGGTCAAGGGCACAACTTGCCTTCAATGAGCTCCTGCTCAGCTACTCAACCTGCTGCTCACCAGGATCCTCGGTCACGGGCTCTTCTACTCGCCACAATACAAACAAGCACAGTGCATATGGAGAAATTAACATCACACCAAACATATATACAAAATATACAGGGATATTCTACATATTAAAATAAAATCCTAGGAACAGAAATTATAATTTTCCGAGTTATAGATTTTAAGTTATGCATTTTCAAAGGTTTTATGTGCTTTGAATAGGATTAAGTGTGGAATTAAATTTCTTACTGTTTTCATGATAAAACAGAGACACTAAGTGATAGGGAATAAAATTATAAAATTTTAGGAACTGGAATGAATGAATTTGGAGTTAGTATGAATTTTCTATGAATTTTATAAAGTTCTAGCAATTATTTTTATATTAAAAATTCATTTTCTATTTAATTTCTCTGGTTTTCATGTTGACTGGACTGGGCCTCATTTAAACCGAAACACAGGGGGTTCGGCGCAAAATTTCTAAGACACGGTGAATACCACTCTCTGGACGGCGGGTTCTAATCTCTAAAACTATAAGGTTCCTTTTGCAAAAAGCGCCATCGAAGGGGTATCCGTCTATGTGGGCCGTTGGATCAGACGCCAAGCGCGCGGATTAAATCGCGCTGAAGTAACAGAATCCGATCCCCCGAGCGACCCCGGCCATCGGATTAATATCGGACGGCGCACGTGATCCCATTAAACAAAGGAGGTACCCGATCCAATCTCCATCGTTCCCTCGAAATCAAACGGTCGATTCGGTTTCTCCCACCCTGAGCTGTTCCAGGCGCAGTAGCGCCGTCCTCCACAGCGGCCGATCACCGGCGACGACGCCTACCGGCCACCCAGTGCCCAAAGTCTGAATTGACTAACGCACAGCCCCTACGGGATTATGGCAAACTGATTAGGGGGCGAAATTACCTCGATTCTCGGAGGAAATATCCCTGTACACGGCACACGGCGGCGTGGCCTCCGATCTGAACTCCGGCGAGCGACACAGGTTGCACCACCCGCTGATTCCACCGACCAGTGCCACGAACAACTTCGCAACCACCCAGTGCAGGTCTCTGACTAGTTCCCGGGCGCCCAACGGCAATGGAAATCGATGTTCCACGGCGGCGGCAATCTTCTCCCCTCCCTGGTGTTCTCTCTCCCCCCGCAATGGTGACCCAAAAATCCCGGCATGGCTTGGGGTCCAACGGGGGCGGCCCGGCCTTTATTGCGCGGCAGTCAAGCTTGCTTCCGAATTCAACTCCGATTTGGGGGGGGATCGATCGAGCTATGCGCGGCCACGGGGAAAGCGGTGGGTTCTGTTTCACCCGTTCGTGCGAATCGGAGCTGACTCTGACACGGCGGTCCCACGCGTCAATGGCACAGAGGGAAGAAGGAGACCGACCCCTGGACCCGAGCTGTCGGCGCGCAACCGAGCGGTCCCAACCACCTGACCAGTGGATCCCACCAGACAGCCAGAGCGCAATTGCCAGCGTTAGACGAGCAGCGCGGATGAAGACCTGAGTAGTGGGGCCCACATGGAAGCGGCTAAGCGCGCATGTGAGTTTGGCTTCGTGGGCTGCGCGGCTGAAGAGTAGAAGTGGGCCGAATTGGTTCCCTGTGGCCCAGTTAGGTGTAGTATTCCTTTTCTTTTTATATTTTCTGTTTTTTTCTGTTTTCTTTTCTTTTTATTTTTCAATTCCTAATTTGAATTCCAAGTATGACTTTGAATTTGTACTCAAATTATAGATAAATTTCAATCATACCAGTATGGTTGAGTTTGTGTATTTATAAATTTTGTTTTACATTTATATTACTTCTTTCTTTCTTCCTCCTTTTTCCTCAAATCCTCTTCTCATTGTCATTTCATTTCTATGTTGTCACCAAATACACACACAAATAAAATATCCAGCATGATGCAATGATTTAGTAGTATATCTCTTTGTTAATTGTTTTTGGACATGGTGTTCTCATATGATGATGAATAAAGATCACACTCACATAAAGAGAAAATGTTTCTCTATTGATACTATTCCTAGCACTTACAAAGTAGGTGTCACAATTTTATAAATATTATCTCTTATGTCTAGGTGTATATGCAGATGCAATTGTGGACATTACTCCACAACCCATCACACTCAATCAAAGATCCAAATCAGACAAGTATCATAAGAACAAACAATCAAGTGTATAGTTACCTACAAAAATAGTTTTGTTTTTGTTCCTATGAGTAGGTCTTCTATTCTTAGAAGTCACTTTAGGCACCGGATTTCAAAGTGTGAAGTCCACATTTGTCTTTAGAAGGAAAAGGTAAGAATAATCAGAGTAAAGCGGAAATAGATGAGAAAAGATTGAGAAAAGTTTTGAAAAGAATCAGAGTAGCAAAGATAAGTAGATAATGGTTGTCCAGTTCTATCTAGGTTTCGTCCTACAGTCAACATTCCTCTGATACCACTTCTGTCACACCCGGGTTTCGGGGCACCAAGACCCGGGCGCGAACATAATCACCAGGTGTGCTGGGACCAAGTCTCACACATATGATGAATCATGGCACAAGATCGAATGTCACATCTTTACTATATAATAGGAGTTTTGTACAAAATAAATAATTACATTATAAGGAGACAACGGTCTAGCAAACCAAAGTTGACTGGGAGACGACGACCTAGACCTCTCACGAACACATCGCAGCAACCTCCATGCGCCTCATCTTGCGGTACCTGTTCTTGACCTGTGGGGGGTGTGAGACAGCAAGAGTGAGCTCACATACGTTCATCGCTCAACAAGTTATGGGGAATAATGTGCATGAACTCGCCAAAGGTGGGAGCTCACGTGAAGTGTAAGGCTTACCAAAGAGGATGGTTAGAGCTGAGCATTGCTTTTAAAGTTGGTCAAAATTTTATTAGCAATTACTAAGTATAAGTAAATAACAACCCATTTAAGTAATAGAACAAAAGTAACAACATCACCTGCAATGCAATGCATATGACAAATTGAATTTAGTTCCATATATTAATCATCAGAGAGTCATGAGCCGCTCATGACCGTGAGCTCGGCTAGTATACCAGTTTTACACTCTGCAGAGGTGGTACGCTTTACCGACAAGTCATGTTACCCATCTGCCAAGGGATCGCGACTTCCCATACACCTCTACCGAGGAGGCGAGGCAGGGTAACACTACGAGGCCTTTATAAAGTTCCACTAGCTTCAGAAAACCCGCTACAGTTTATAGGAAGCTCCAATGCAGGGTTCTTGCCTGACCGCCATCGCAGCAAAATCAACCAAGGACCTCCCTACACTGACCACTCCCCTACTGCCCTTGCCCCTTTCGGGTAAGGTAGTCCTCCACTAGCTTTCCTAATTAATCAGCCAAGGGCGTCCATAAACCCTTGTGGTGGCACGTGTTTCTCAAGTTAAGCTCTATGTTCCAATTAACATTTAATGATCTTGTCATGAACATAAATAAAATAACAACATAATTAGAACATAGATATAATGAAATATTAACCCAAAACCATATAAAGCAGTAGCAGAACTACCCAAAGTGATTCAGGGGTAAACAAGGTATTCAGGATAAACAAACTTGGGTGACCTATTGGGTCCCATCAAAATTAAACCTATGCATGGTAAATGATTATAAAGAACATTATTGGGTACAAAGTGGACAAGGGCACAACTTGCCTGGGACTTGAGATTTCAGGTAACAGGACGATCTTCAGATTCTCGTGACCTCACTGCTAGTCGTAGCAATACAAACAAACAGTGTATAGGCAAAATTAACATCACACCAAACATAAGACTAAACTGCATAATAATAATCTATGCGTCGCTACGAGATCGTAGGAACAAGAACCACTAAATTCGGAGCTACGGATATTGAGTTATGAATTTCTGAAATCATTTAGCACCTAGAATAGATTAATTCAAAAAAATATTTTAATCCAAGTATCATGGTTAAAGAAAGGTACTAGGTGATAAACAATATTAAAACAAAATTAATGCAACTAAAATGAATCAATTTGGAGCTAAAATGAATTTAATATGAATTTTACAAGTTTCTGGAATTATTTTCATGCTAAAAATCAATTTATGGTTTATTTTACTAATTCTGGCGTCATCTTTGGACTATGGGTAGAATAACAGGGAAGTCCAGGGGTTGTTTTATAAGAAACCAAGGCCCAACCGTAATTACTTTATACTAGGAGAGGACGGAGGGTTTATTCATCAATACTACAAGGACTCTTTTGCAAGATGAGCTATGCGAAAGGGTATGGGGGTTTTCTGATCGTCAGATCCAAAGTCGAGGGCGCAGATTAGACTGGCCATTAAATGAACCGGTACGCTACGCCCGCGCTTGGATCGCGATCCTGCGGTCCAGATTTTTAATAACCCGCGGCAACCCAGGATCGCCCGATCCCATTCCAACAGCCCAGATCAATTCTATCGAAGCGGTATGCGTTGTTTCTAATCTCAGTCGTCCAGAGAACAATCAACAGCCGAAGTGCATCTCCCCCACACGATATAGACGACGACGGCGCACGACCAGCCCGGGGCGGCTCTCCACCGGCGCGCGACAATTCCGGCCATCCCGACCTCCATTTTCTAATTCATCAGCTCCTCGCCCAATTGACGAAGTTATGAACTTGCTTCCCCTACCAAATTCTACCGTCGTCGAGTATAGGGCTCGGTCCACGGCGCATGGCGGAAATGCGCCGCCGACAATCAATTCCGGTTACGGACTGGGTGTTCCCGAGCCTAACCAGACGGAACACCACTAGGGAAGGAGAAAGAGGTGCAGCGAATTCGTCCTCACCAGAGACCGACGCGTAGACTGTAACACCCGGATTTTAGGGGTCCAAAACCCGGGTGCTAACATAAACACCAGGTATGCTGGGACCAAGTCTCACACATATGATGTATAGTGGCACAGGATCGAATGTCACATCTTTATACATAACAGGAGTTCTATACAAAATAAATAATTACATTATAAGGAGACAACGGTCCAGCAACCCAAAGTTGACTGGGAGACGACGACCTAGACCTCTCACGAACACATCGCAGCATCCTCCATGAGCATCATCCTGTGGTTCCTGTTCTTGACCTGTGGGGGTGTGAGACAGCAAGAGTGAGCTCACATACGTTCATCGCTCAACAAGTTGTGGGGAATAATGTGCATGAACTCGCCAAAGGTGGGAGCTCACGTGAAGTGTAAGGCTTACCAAAGAGGATGGTTAGAGCTGAGCATTGCTTTTAAAGTTGGTCAAAATTTTATTAGCAGTTACTAAGTATAAGTAAATACCAGCCCAATTAAATAGTAGAACAAAAGTAACAACTTCACCTGCGATGCAATGCATATGACAAATTGAGTTTAAGTTCCATAATTTAATCATGTGAGGGTCCGAGCTGCTCATGACCGTGAGCACGGCTAGTATACCAGTTTTACACTCTGCAGAGGTTGCGCATCTTTACCCACAAGTCGTGTATCCCATGTCGCCAGGGTTTGCAAGGCCCTTAGACACTACCGAGGTGAATGGCTAGGGATCCACTACGAGGCCTTTACAAAGTTCCACTAGCTTCCGAAAACCCGCTACAGTTTATAGGAAGTTCCAATGCAGGAATCCCTTGCAGGACCGCCATCGCAGCAAAATCCTCCCGAGGGCCTCCCTACACTGACCACTCCCCTACTGCCCTTGCCCCTTTCGGGTAAGGTAGTCTTCCACTAGCTTTCCTAATTAATCAGCCAAGGGGTCCCATTCCTCCCTTGTGGTAGCACTGTTTTCCCGGGTGGTCGCTCCATGTTCCAATTAACATAATGATCTTATCATGAACAATAAATAACAACCGATAACAAAAGTGTAATCATGAATAGTGTATCTCCATACCCAAAACCACATATAGCACTAGCAAGTACTACCCAGAAAGTTCAGTGGTAAACAAGGTATAAAGATAGACAAACTAGGATAACCTATTGGGTCCCATCAAAATTAACCTATGCAGATCATTATGATTAATTAGAACATGAGTGGGTAAAAAGAAGTGATCAAGGGCACAACTTGCCTGGGACTTGAGATTCCAGGTACCAGGATGATCTTCAGATCCTCGTGACCTCACTGCTAAACGTAGCAATACAGACATACATGGTATAGGCAAAATTAACATTACACCAAACATATATGCAAAATACATATTAATAATCTACATATTGAAATAAGACCACAGGAATAGGGATTATTAATTTTGGAGTTATAGATTTTTAGTTATGAATTTTCAAAGGTTTTATGTGTTTAAAATAGATTAAGTGAGAGATTAAATTTCTAACTGTTTTCATGACAAAACAGAGGCTCTAGGTGGTAGAGAATAAAATTATAAAATTTTAGAAAGTGGAATGGATTAATTTGGACTAAAAATGGATTTTCTATGAATTATCTAAGTTCTAGCAATTATTTTCATATTAAAATCTATTTTCTATTTTATTTATTCAATTTAAACGAGTTCTGGACTGGGCCTCAATTAATGGAAAACGCAGGGGGCTCGGTGCAAGTTTTCCAAGACACAGGGAACAGGGTCCCTGGACGGCGGGTTCTATTTCAACTAAAAGCAGGGGCTCTTTAGCAATTTATCCAAGACGAAGGGGTATCCTTGCACTGCAGCCGCCCGATCGAGATCAGACGGCCCGGATTAGATCGTGCTTTAAATGAAACGGTATGCAATACGAGCCCTTGGATCCTGATCGAACGGCGCAAATCCACCCCACCGAACCGGTATCGCCCATTTAATCCTAGCCGCAAGATCATCGATCCACGGTCGAAAGCCCCCTACCCATCCTTCTAATCTTACCCGTACATGGCCCGATCAACGGCCCAGGGCGCGTCTCCTACCTTTAGCTACCGAATGCGGCGGCGCGTGGTCAACCACGGCGGAGCCATCACCGGGGAAACACCATCCCGCGCCCTGAGATCGCAACCAGCCGACCAACAAGCGCAACTCAATCGGGGAACATGGCTGAATTCAAAGAAGTAATGCTCACCGCGATTGGAGCCGTGAGATTTCCTGCCCACGGAGAGGCGCGGCCGCGCGGCGGGGTTCGCACCACGGCGACGAAATTCGAGGACTCCGGCCGCCAATCCGCCACAGAAAGTTCACCTGCCCGGACCTCCACGCACGGTGAGACTTTCCGGTACGAATCCGTGGACTATGGTGACGAGCCCACAGCGCCGGACCCAGCGACCCTCTCCCCAAAGATCTGGTGGCCAAATTCCTCGACGGCGACGCACGACTACCCGAGTTTCTAGGTTTGCGTGGCCGAGAAGAACCATGGCGGGTCACATTATATAGCCCGACCACGGATAAGATGACCAGGCAGGCACGAATATCCGGAACGCCCGACGCGGAGAGTTCGCCATGGTTGTTACGGTGCAGGGGATGAATCTGACTCCGAGGTCCCACACGGCAGTGACAGAGGGAGGCGAGCGCATGCGACCATCCGTCTGGCTGACCACTGAGGCCCACGTGTAAGCGTCAGGAGGAAAGTGAGCGCGGCAGCGGCTGGACGGTGGGACCCCCGTGTCGGCGCCAGGTTGAAGAGCAGAGCGCACCAGTAGAGGGACCGACGGGAGGGGCCCGGCTGTCAGCAGGTGCGGGGAGGTAAGTGGGCCGCGCGGTGTTAAAGGTTAGTTGGGCCGAATTCCAGGTATGAGGCCCAGGTAAGCTTTTATCCTTTTTCTTTTTATTTTTCCTTTCTATTTTCTTCTTTCTCCCTTCTCTCACAAATTCAAATTTTAATACTAATTTGAATTCAAACTTGTTTGTGAGCTTCTTATCTGAGTTAAGTTCTTAAATTAAAATATTAATGGGGACAAAATATATTCTTTTATACATTTATTTTCCTCTATTTTGTATAATCCTCCTCCTTCTCTCTTTTCTTAATTGTTTCTATTTTCCTTTCTTATTTCAATTTCAAATCAAACCAAGTTTTAAATTCTAAATTTCAAATTTATGCACAAGATAAACTTTCACATGATGCACAATTACTACATAGTATTTCTTCATTTATTTTGTTATTATATTAACTAAGTAATGTTTTCAACTTGAAGTACACACACCACATTATTATTTGAGTGTGTAGTTGGATTAAAGGTATATTCAAAAGTTCTCCCTTTGTTTTGATAGGAACATTTTTCCAATGTCTAATCTTTATTATGATTTATTTTTACCATCGTTATTTTATTATGATCATTTACTTTTAAAAAGGGTGAATTATAAAGTTTAATTATTTATCAATGGTACTTTGCTCAGATTTCTTCTACCAATCCTACATTCAGAATTTGGGTGTTACAAATCCTACCCCCCTTAAAAATAATCTCGTCCTCGAGATTTGTAAGAAAAGGGATGTATACTCATATTGATCTCGGAACATATGCACAAACAAAGGAATCTCAGCATGAGGTATAATTCTTTAACAAAACATAGGGTCAATAGACCTTATTGTTCCTTCTAAAATAATATCATATCATCTACTAACTAAAGTAACATCTAGATCTTACAAATCATCATAATTTAGATCTATGTAGCTTGGTGAAGCTGGTGGTGGTGGTGGAGGTTGTTGTTGTTGTTGTTGTCTCTCCAACCGTGCTTGCCTTATTTCTTGGCGGACCTGACGTATTTCCTCGCGTTGTTGTCTTATCTGGTTTTGCATCTCGGTCACCAGGTCTGTTAATTGTTGTATTACCAGTCTTTGGGCAGCAACCACTTGATCGACCTCAACAGGTGGAGGATTTGGAGGATTCATTTTCTGTTTGTTGTTACGTGATAATCTTTCCTTTCCTGGTATTGACCATGAAAGTTAGAAGCATATGGTAGTAGTTTTGCGAAGGAAATTATTCAATAAGCGGAATGAATAAGCTAGTAGCTGGTTATAATCTGAAGATTCTTTAGTAGGGCTTAATCTTTGTTTTACGTCCAGTTTGGGGTAACCAGCTGTATAAGGTGAATATCCAAGGGTAAGATGGAATCTGTCAAGATGAGAGATATATATGAGATAGACTACAAGATGTAGGTTTCAAGTTTGTTTTAGGTGGGGGTTGCTAGACTATGCAATCCATCATTACTCTATTGGTTGGGTTGTTATGCAACTTGTTATATAGGTCAAGTTGTTGGATATGGCCGAGTTGATCTAGGTCACCAATTTAGGCTTAAGTGAATTTTGGAGTATAGCCTTATCCTTTGTATCAACATTAAGTATCTCAATCTAGCTTAGATCATACTGGATTAGATAGAATCCAGATTAGGTTGGTATGACTAGATTAGACTAGATAATATCTAATTACTTTGGATTAGATCTTGGTTGTTACTAGGGTGGGGTAAATATGCTTATTAGGACAAGATGAATCCATAAGGATAAGGTAGAGTCTTTTAAGGTCAGTTAGTTCTATCAAGATGGGATAAGTAAAGTGGTTAGGATAAGATGAATCCTTCAAGATAAGATAAATCTATTAAAATAAGAGAAAACCTCTTAAGATAAGATGGATCTATATGCATTAGGATAAGTTAAGACCTTTTGAGATAAGATAGATCTATGAGTGTAGGATAGGATCTCTTGAGATGAGATGAATCTATTAAGATAAGGGAGAATCTTTTTTTAAGATAAGATGAATTGGTTAGAATGGGAGCTTTTAGGATAAGATAAATCTCTTAAGCTAGATATGTTCCAATGGGGACAATCTAGGCTGTCTAGTTATTTTATAAATATATTTTATACCTATGTGTATATGCAGATGCAATTGTGGACATTATTCCACAACTCATCACACTCAATCAAAGATCCAAATCAGGCAAGTATCATAAGAACAATCATTCAAATACTTAGACACTTATAAAAATAGTTTTGTTTTTGTTCCTAATATTAGGTCTCCTATTCCTAAAAGTCACTTTAACCACAGGATTTCAAAGTGTGGAATCCAAGTTTGTCTTTGGAAAGAAAAGATAAGAATAATCAGAGTAAAGCGGAAATAGATGAGAATAGATTAAGATAAGTTTAGAAAAGAATCAGAGTAAGGTAAGTAGGTAATGGTTGTCCAGTTCTATCTAGGTTTCGTCCTACAGTCAACATTCCTCTGATACCACTTCTGTAACACCCGGATTTTAGGGGTCCAAAACCCGGGTGCTAACATAAACACCAGGTATGCTGGGACCAAGTCTCACACATATGATGTATAGTGGCACAGGATCGAATGTCACATCTTTATACATAACAGGAGTTCTATACAAAATAAATAATTACATTATAAGGAGACAACGGTCCAGCAACCCAAAGTTGACTGGGAGACGACGACCTAGACCTCTCACGAACACATCGCAGCATCCTCCATGAGCATCATCCTGTGGTTCCTGTTCTTGACCTGTGGGGGTGTGAGACAGCAAGAGTGAGCTCACATACGTTCATCGCTCAACAAGTTGTGGGGAATAATGTGCATGAACTCGCCAAAGGTGGGAGCTCACGTGAAGTGTAAGGCTTACCAAAGAGGATGGTTAGAGCTGAGCATTGCTTTTAAAGTTGGTCAAAATTTTATTAGCAGTTACTAAGTATAAGTAAATACCAGCCCAATTAAATAGTAGAACAAAAGTAACAACTTCACCTGCGATGCAATGCATATGACAAATTGAGTTTAAGTTCCATAATTTAATCATGTGAGGGTCCGAGCTGCTCATGACCGTGAGCACGACTAGTATACCAGTTTTACACTCTGCAGAGGTTGCGCATCTTTACCCACAAGTCGTGTATCCCATGTCGCCAGGGTTTGCAAGGCCCTTAGACACTACCGAGGTGAATGGCTAGGGATCCACTACGAGGCCTTTACAAAGTTCCACTAGCTTCCGAAAACCCGCTACAGTTTATAGGAAGTTCCAATGCAGGAATCCCTTGCAGGACCGCCATCGCAGCAAAATCCTCCCGAGGGCCTCCCTACACTGACCACTCCCCTACTGCCCTTGCCCCTTTCGGGTAAGGTAGTCTTCCACTAGCTTTCCTAATTAATCAGCCAAGGGGTCCCATTCCTCCCTTGTGGTAGCACTGTTTTCCCGGGTGGTCGCTCCATGTTCCAATTAACATAATGATCTTATCATGAACAATAAATAACAACCGATAACAAAAGTGTAATCATGAATAGTGTATCTCCATACCCAAAACCACATATAGCACTAGCAAGTACTACCCAGAAAGTTCAGTGGTAAACAAGGTATAAAGATAGACAAACTAGGATAACCTATTGGGTCCCATCAAAATTAACCTATGCAGATCATTATGATTAATTAGAACATGAGTGGGTAAAAAGAAGTGATCAAGGGCACAACTTGCCTGAGACTTGAGATTCCAGGTACCAGGATGATCTTCAGATCCTCGTGACCTCACTGCTAAACGTAGCAATACAGACATACATGGTATAGGCAAAATTAACATTACACCAAACATATATGCAAAATACATATTAATAATCTACATATTGAAATAAGACCACAGGAATAGGGATTATTAATTTTGGAGTTATAGATTTTTAGTTATGAATTTTCAAAGGTTTTATGTGTTTAAAATAGATTAAGTGAGAGATTAAATTTCTAACTGTTTTCATGACAAAACAGAGGCTCTAGGTGGTAGAGAATAAAATTATAAAATTTTAGAAAGTGGAATGGATTAATTTGGACTAAAAATGGATTTTCTATGAATTATCTAAGTTCTAGCAATTATTTTCATATTAAAATCTATTTTCTATTTTATTTATTCAATTTAAACGAGTTCTGGACTGGGCCTCAATTAATGGAAAACGCAGGGGGCTCGGTGCAAGTTTTCCAAGACACAGGGAACAGGGTCCCTGGACGGCGGGTTCTATTTCAACTAAAAGCAGGGGCTCTTTAGCAATTTATCCAAGACGAAGGGGTATCCTTGCACTGCAGCCGCCCGATCGAGATCAGACGGCCCGGATTAGATCGTGCTTTAAATGAAACGGTATGCAATACGAGCCCTTGGATCCTGATCGAACGGCGCAAATCCACCCCACCGAACCGGTATCGCCCATTTAATCCTAGCCGCAAGATCATCGATCCACGGTCGAAAGCCCCCTACCCATCCTTCTAATCTTACCCGTACATGGCCCGATCAACGGCCCAGGGCGCGTCTCCTACCTTTAGCTACCGAATGCGGCGGCGCGTGGTCAACCACGGCGGAGCCATCACCGGGGAAACACCATCCCGCGCCCTGAGATCGCAACCAGCCGACCAACAAGCGCAACTCAATCGGGGAACATGGCTGAATTCAAAGAAGTAATGCTCACCGCGATTGGAGCCGTGAGATTTCCTGCCCACGGAGAGGCGCGGCCGCGCGGCGGGGTTCGCACCACGGCGACGAAATTCGAGGACTCCGGCCGCCAATCCGCCACAGAAAGTTCACCTGCCCGGACCTCCACGCACGGTGAGACTTTCCGGTACGAATCCGTGGACTATGGTGACGAGCCCACAGCGCCGGACCCAGCGACCCTCTCCCCAAAGATCTGGTGGCCAAATTCCTCGACGGCGACGCACGACTACCCGAGTTTCTAGGTTTGCGTGGCCGAGAAGAACCATGGCGGGTCACATTATATAGCCCGACCACGGATAAGATGACCAGGCAGGCACGAATATCCGGAACGCCCGACGCGGAGAGTTCGCCATGGTTGTTACGGTGCAGGGGATGAATCTGACTCCGAGGTCCCACACGGCAGTGACAGAGGGAGGCGAGCGCATGCGACCATCCGTCTGGCTGACCACTGAGGCCCACGTGTAAGCGTCAGGAGGAAAGTGAGCGCGGCAGCGGCTGGACGGTGGGACCCCCGTGTCGGCGCCAGGTTGAAGAGCAGAGCGCACCAGTAGAGGGACCGACGGGAGGGGCCCGGCTGTCAGCAGGTGCGGGGAGGTAAGTGGGCCGCGCGGTGTTAAAGGTTAGTTGGGCCGAATTCCAGGTATGAGGCCCAGGTAAGCTTTTATCCTTTTTCTTTTTATTTTTCCTTTCTATTTTCTTCTTTCTCCCTTCTCTCACAAATTCAAATTTTAATACTAATTTGAATTCAAACTTGTTTGTGAGCTTCTTATCTGAGTTAAGTTCTTAAATTAAAATATTAATGGGGACAAAATATATTCTTTTATACATTTATTTTCCTCTATTTTGTATAATCCTCCTCCTTCTCTCTTTTCTTAATTGTTTCTATTTTCCTTTCTTATTTCAATTTCAAATCAAACCAAGTTTTAAATTCTAAATTTCAAATTTATGCACAAGATAAACTTTCACATGATGCACAATTACTACATAGTATTTCTTCATTTATTTTGTTATTATATTAACTAAGTAATGTTTTCAACTTGAAGTACACACACCACATTATTATTTGAGTGTGTAGTTGGATTAAAGGTATATTCAAAAGTTCTCCCTTTGTTTTGATAGGAACATTTTTCCAATGTCTAATCTTTATTATGATTTATTTTTACCATCGTTATTTTATTATGATCATTTACTTTTAAAAAGGGTGAATTATAAAGTTTAATTATTTATCAATGGTACTTTGCTCAGATTTCTTCTACCAATCCTACATTCAGAATTTGGGTGTTACATAGACCCCCCAGCACCGGAGCGGAGCAGATCCGCGGTTCTTCCTTGCGACGGTGGACGGCGCCGGATAAGCTCGGTGTCAACACAGTGGAATCTGAGGGCGGAATCGCGGAGAAGATGGCGACCCGGCGATGGGTTCTCGGCTTCCCAGGTGTTTTCCCCCGCGCACCAGACGAAGTTGCGGTCGGAAACCACGACAGCGGCTGCGCTTCCACTCTCTCTCTCTCTCTCTCGATTCGTTCTGCCAGTACGACGGCAATGCAGCCACATCATTTCTCTCTCCACCATGGCGAACGCTAGTTTCCCACGTATGGTCATGGAAGCAAGGAACCCAGCAGTAGGCTTATGTAGCCGTATGATGGAGTCCGGCCCCGAGATCCCAGGCCGAAAAGATCCGGGTCCGGCGGCGATGGCTTCGGCGGGCGACCAGGAGGTCGTTGCTTCGACTAAGAGCTAGGGGAGTACGCGATTTGGGCGGAGGAGAGCACGGATTCCGCGCGCCACGCGCGGGTTGTTGCTGTGCGCGCGCGAGGTCGATCCGAGGGGGAAGAGACTCCTGACGGCGTGACCCGATGAGTAAGTCTCCATGGAGAACAAGGGCGCACGCCAGGTGACTGAGTGGTGGGGCCCGCATGCCGAAAGAGAAGCAGGCCGCGCGGTGGGAGGAAGGAGCTGGATGAGCTGAGTAGAGAAGAAACGGCCCAGGCGCTATCTTTCTCTTTTTTTATTTTTTGATTTCTTTTTTTTATTTTAAACCTGAATTTGAATTCAATTCTTGTGGCGAATTTGTACTCGAATTTTGAACGTATGGTTTGAACATCTTGTTTGGATTAAATTCATTTTGTTTACAAATTTATTTTATATTCTATGGTCTTTTCTCCCTTCCTTCCCTATTTTCAACGAAGTCTAAATTTAGGTTTTACTTCAAATCCTCTTCTCATTATTATTATATTTTAATTCATATTATTGTTATTCTTATTAAGTGTACAAACAAACAAAACTCATCATGATGCGCAATTTTAATGGCATGTCCTTTATTAAGTATTTTTTTAATGAGGTGTTCACATGAAATAATAAATAGGGACAACACACATATATATAAAGGAATATAATTTCTCCTTTTAGACTTTTCTTACAAAGTGGGTATTACAAATCCTACCCCCTTAAAAATAATCTCGTCCTCGAGATTTGTAAGAAAAGGATATAGGAAGAGTGGTTTGCAATTTAGCTTTCAGTTTCTAATTATTTCAAAAATCAAGAGCCTCTATTTATATTTTTTTATTAGTGAGTGATTAGGAAAGCATGGGTATCCATATGTATAGTCATTTTATTTTGTAGGACGAAAGATGGGTTGGTTAGGGCAATAATATCCTGGTGTAAGAAAGTTTAGGGTGAGAAAGAACTCCTTGTTGGGTGGTAATGCATCTGAAGATCGAGTTTGACTTCTCTCCTTCCTTGACGAGGTTGATATTGTCCTTTTCCAGTCTTGCCCTTTGGTGTCTCCATCCGGGTTTGGGACAAGAGGCTAAGATAGATCCGTTATGTAGGTCAATTTGTTGGGTATGGCCGAGTTGATCTAGGTCACCAGTTTAAGCTTAAGTGGATTTGGAGTATGGCTTAATCCTTTGTACCAGTATTAAATAACTTACTCTAGATTAGATCATAATAGATTAGATAGAATCTAGATTAGGTTGGTACGAATAGATTAAACTAGTTAAGATCTCATTATTTTGGATTAGGTCCTAGTGGTTACTTTAGGATCAGATAAATATAGTGGTTAGGATAAAACGAATCTTTCATGATAAGATGAATCTATTAAACTAGATACGTTTTTAATGGGGAATGTGTTGTCTATTTTATAAATATTTTCTCTTATATCTAGGTGTATATGCAGATGCAATTGTGGACATTTCTCCACAACCCATCACACTCAATCAAAGATCCAAATCAGACAAGTATCATAAGAACAAACAATCAAGTGTATAGTTACCTACAAAAATAGTTTTGTTTTTGTTCCTATGAGTAGGTCTTCTATTCTTAGAAGTCACTTTAGGCACCGGATTTCAAAGTGTGAAGTCCACATTTGTCTTTAGAAGGAAAAGGTAAGAATAATCAGAGTAAAGCGGAAATAGATGAGAAAAGATTGAGAAAAGTTTTGAAAAGAATCAGAGTAGCAAAGGTAAGTAGATAATGGTTGTCCAGTTCTATCTAGGTTTCGTCCTACAGTCAACATTCCTCTGATACCACTTCTGTCACACCCGGGTTTCGGGGCACCAAGACCCGGGCGCGAACATAATCACCAGGTGTGCTGGGACCAAGTCTCACACATATGATGAATCATGGCACAGGATCGAATGTCACATCTTTACTATATAATAGGAGTTTTGTACAAAATAAATAATTACATTATAAGGAGACAACGGTCTAGCAAACCAAAGTTGACTGGGAGACGACGACCTAGACCTCTCACGAACACATCGCAGCAACCTCCATGCGCCTCATCTTGCGGTACCTGTTCTTGACCTGTGTGGGGTGTGAGACAGCAAGAGTGAGCCCACATACGTTCATCGCTCAACAAGTTGTGGGGAATAATGTGCATGAACTCGCCAAAGGTGGGAGCTCACGTGAAGTGTAAGGCTTACCAAAGAGGATGGTTAGAGCTGAGCATTGCTTTTAAAGGTGGTCAAAATTTTATTAGCAATTACTAAGTATAAGTAAATATCAACCCATTTAAGTAATAGAACAAAAGTAACAACATCACCTGCGATGCAATGCATATGACAAATTGAATGAGGGCACGTTGGCTAATCACCGTTGGCCACACCACCACGCATGGTTCCAGTACTGCCCCAGTAGCGAAGGACGGACGTACGGAAGGCTAGCACATTGCGCCGGCCGGCCGGCAGGAAACGGGCGTTGCGGAGAACCAGCGACGAGTGGGTGAGACTTACGGGCTACAATATAGTCTAAATTTTACATGTAAAATTTAAGAATCGTATCGGATTATAATAACGTTTTATTTCTATTTATTTTTAAAATAGAAAATAATTTAGGATCTAATAAATTGTGAAGAAACATTTGGATCGTAATTCATTATCACCTTAGTGGGACTCAGTTCAACGCTTTATTCTATTTTTCTCTTTCAATATCTCACTATCATACCACTTTACCAACTCTCTCCTCCTAGTATATCTCTATCGTCTAGAGCGATTCCCTCTATACTATCCTTCTATACTCGAGTATAACTATAAAAATATCATTCTCATACCTATTCATCCTCTATTATCAATTATTTTCTACTAATAATCATTCGCCACAACAACTACAGTGATAGGGGAGAGAGTACCGGTGAACACGGTCTGAGACTGTCTGCAGCGGTGCCCTCTAAATTTCCTCCCCTAAATGCTACTATGCAGCCACGTCAGCAAAATTTCCTCCCCTATATTCGTTCTTACCGCAATGGTTCCCCTTATATATTCCCATATATCTTTCTCTACACATAAAATATTCATATCAATCCAACTACCTTCTTTTTTAAATTTTTTAGTTTTGTCCACCTAGGCAGGTTCAAATATTGAGTTTATTTTTTTGTAATTACAAATATAATCTCCATTAATTAGTGTGCGGACAATTATGCATACATAAATTTTTTAATTATTTTAGGGTCCAGGTTCATATAATTTTTAATCAAGTATGCATAGAAAAGACTATTCTGATTTGATGAGTCATTCTAGGAAACATAAATTAGACCATACTGCACAAGACAACCATAAACTGCGACGAGGATGCTTACCACAAATCTTGCAGCAAATTGATCGGCGGAAGCCCCAAGCGTAGATGCGAATCTGGATGGATCTACAAACAGATGGTGTGGCTTTGCTGAAGATGAGGCTCCGGTTGAAGATGAGGCTTCGGTTGAACACTTGGAGTTGCGGCGCCAGGGGGCTTCGCTTATCAAGGTAGTTGATGCCTTGGAAAGCTGTGGCGTGCGGGATGAAGAGTCCGCGCTGGGGAATGAATAAGTATCCGGCTGGCGCGCGCTGTTGGAGGGGTGGGTCATGCTGCAGATCGTGCTGGCCTTCGCTCTGCATGAGCGCAATCTCTTGCTCGAGTTCCCGGGCTCTCTGCTCCTCGTCTCGTATCATCTGGCGCACCTTGGCTTGCGCAGTGACACGTTGGCGCTTAGCCTCGAGGATGTCTTTCTGCTTTTGGAGGTTGCAGTTCTTGATGCGCAGGGCCCGTAGATGTAGCTGTTCTTCGGCTGAGACGCCGATGACTTCGCCGTCCTCCGTTGCGTCTTCGCCCTCTGGTGGAGCGAAGCCTAGGGGTGGTGCTTGTGGTTGTCCTCCGGAGTTGCAGGTGCGTAGGGTGCCTTCAGGAGTGGGTTGGTCGTTGCGTTGACTCTTGCTGAGGGCTTCGTCTTCGCAGGCTTCTTGAGGGGTGTTGTCTGCGAGGGCCTTGCCCTTTTCTCGGCTAGCAGCGCTGCCTTCGCTGCTTCGTCGACGGATGGAGCTGCCTTCGAACTAGCTCTCTTGGGTGCCATCGCGGGTGGTTTGTTCGTAGCACGAACGATGGGCGCCAATGTTGGAACTTGCTCTCCTGGGCAAGTTGATCCAACGGGGGAATGGAAAGGGCGCAAGCGAAGTTTAACGCGGGATGACAATTGCTCTGTTAATCTAGCCTCTCAAGGACACTGTATGGAGGTATTTATAGGTACCCGAGTGTCGAACGTCCCAAGACAAGGACAGTTATGTCCTCGGGTACCTGGATTATCCCTAGAATATTCTCATAAAGGGGGGTTACAGACCGTCATTACAGAAAAGCTATTACAGATGAGGCCCGTTGTGAAAGGGAAATGTGCCCTTGGGCCATTTCTAAGTATTTTGGTGATTGAGTGCCAACACATGTGCTTAATTGTGAATTTATGTACATGGATGAACAAGGTGCAAATCATGAGATAAAGGTATGTTTCTAAGCCTTAGTACATTGGTTTTGTGTACTAATATATTTGTCTAAGTGTTAGAAACAGAAAGAAGAAGAAGAGAGAAGAGGAGAAAAGACTTGGCTGTGTGCTGCCAAGACCCAGCTCGGTCTGGAGCACCGGACTGTCCGGTGTGCACCGGACAGTGTCCGGTGCGC
Organism: Zea luxurians; assembly: GCA_029449295.1. Taxonomy (NCBI): domain Eukaryota; kingdom Viridiplantae; phylum Streptophyta; class Magnoliopsida; order Poales; family Poaceae; genus Zea; species Zea luxurians. Next base: position 29,215,222 of record JAOPSE010000023.1, on the reverse strand, counting down.
CAGGCTGGCTCGGAGCGAACTGGCCGCTCTCGGGAATTCGCCGACGGCGTACGGCTAAAATTCACCGGACTGTCCGGTGTGCACCGGACTGTCCGGTGAGCCAACGGTCGGCCGCGCAATCCGCGCGGGACACGTGGCGGAGCCAACGGTCGGAAGACGGCACCGGACTGTCCGGTGTGCACCGGACATGTCCGGTGCGCCAACGGCTCGCAGATCTCCAACGGTCTGCAACGGTCGGAAGCGCCAGATATGGAAACAAATCGGGCACCGGACAGTGTCCGGTGTGCACCGGACTGTCCGGTGCCCCCGACGACAGAAGGCAAGGATGGCCTTCCGGAATTGCTCTCAACGGCTCCTAGCTGCCTTGGGGCTATAAAAGAGGCCCCTAGGCGCATGGAGGAGATACACTAGCAACCCTTGAGCATTCTTGATCATCCACACTAAGTCTCTGCGCATTCGTTTGTGTTTCTAAGTGATTCGAGCTCTGTTCTAAGTGAGAACACTGAGATAGTCTTGTGAGCTCGATTCTTGGCCGTGTGTGTGCGCTTTTGCTGTGGATTTGTGTGTGTTGCTTCCCTCCCTTACTCTGTGCTTCTTTGTGATCATATACTTGTAAGGGCAAGAGACTCCAATTTGTGGAGATTCCTTGCAAACGGGATAGTGAAAGGAACAACAAAACACCGTGGTATTCAAGTGGGTCTTTGGACCGCTTGAGAGGGGTTGATTGCAACCCTCGTCCGTTGGGACGCCACAACGTGGAGTAGGCAAGCGTTGGTCTTGGTCGAACCACGGGATAAAACCACTGTGTCACCCCTGTGCTTGATATTCTTGTGGTACTGTGTTTTGTTGAGACTTCACCTTAGCCACTTGGCAATAATCGTGCTAACACTTAACAAGTTTTTGTGGCTTAAGTTTGAAGTTTTTACAGGATCACCTATTCACCCCCCCCTCTAGGTGCTCTCAATTGGTATCAGAGCCGTTCTATTCACAAAGGGACTAACCGCCCGAATAGATGGATCCTAAGGGGAAGGGTATAGTGATCAACGACAAAGAGAAGGAGACCTTCGTCAACGAGCCGAAGGACGACAAGCCTACCGACTCCGGCTCGGGCCATAGACGGAAGGAAGGGAGGAAGAAGAAGACAAGGCGCATCAAGGAGATCGTCTACTACGACAGCGATGAGTCTACTTCCTCCCAAAAGGACGACCACAGCGACTACGAGAGGAAGAAATCGGTTAATTCGAACTTTTCTTTTGACTACTCTCGTATTCCGCAAAGTTCACATTCACATTTGCTCTCCATTCCACTCGGCAAGCCCCCACACTTTGATGGAGAGGACTACGGATTTTGGAGCCACAAAATGCGTAGTCACCTATTCTCTCTCCATCCTAGTATTTGGGAGATTGTAGAGAGTGGAATGCATTTTGATAGTTCGGATAGTCCCATGTTCATTAATGAACAAATTCATAAGAATGCACAAGCTACTACTGTTCTTCTAGCTTCCTTGTGCAGGGATGAATACCATAAGGTGAGCGGCTTGGATAACGCCAAGCAAATCTGGGACACCCTCAAGATTTCTCATGAGGGGAACGACGTCACCTTACTCACCAAGATGGAGTTGGTGGAGGGCGAGCTTGGACGGTTCGCAATGATAAGGGGCGAGGAGCCGACGCAAACATACAACCGGCTCAAGACCCTCATCAACAAGATAAGGAGCTACGGAAGCACACGATGGACGGACCACGACGTCGTCCGCCTAATGCTCAGGTCATTTACCGTTCTTGATCCTCACTTGGTGAACAATATACGTGAAAATCCCAGGTACACCAAGATGTCGCCCGAAGAAGTTCTTGGGAAATTCGTTAGCGGGCGAATGATGATCAAGGAGGCGAGGTATGTGGACGACGCCTTGAATGGTCCGATCAACGAGCCGCAACCCCTTGCTCTCAAGGCAACACGAAGCAAGGAGGCGCTACCTAGCAAGGTGGCACAGATTGAGGCAGCTGGCCTTAATGATGAAGAGATGGCTCTCATCATCAAAAGATTCAAGACGGTGCTTAAAGGTCACAAGGGACAACCAAGCAAGACCAAAGCCAAGGGGAAGCGCTCATGCTTCAAATGCGGTAAGCTTGGTCATTTCATTGCTAACTGTCCCGATAATGAAAGTGACCAGGAAAAGGGGAACAAAAGAGAGAAGAAGAAGCAATACAAGAAGGCAAAGGGCGAGGCGCATCTAGGAAAGGAGTGGGACTCGGATTGCTCCTCCTCCGACTCCGACAACGAAGGACTCGCCGCCACTGCCTTCAACAAATCGGCTCTCTTCCCCAACGAGCGTCTCACTTGCCTTATGGCAAGGGAGAAGAAGGTGAGTACTCAAGACTCCACTTACGCTTCTTCTAGTGATAGTGAGTCTAGTGATGATGATGAACATGATAAATTTGTAGAGGCACAAAAATCATATGCTTTAGAAATTAAAAGAAATGAAATGCTTTCTAGTGAATTATCCTCCTGTCATGAAACCATTTCTATTTTACAAGGTGTTAATAATGATTTGAGTGCTAAACTAGAAGTAGCTAGTAAATCAAATTCCTGTGTTGAACATGTTGAAATTTGTACTAGATGTAAGGATTTTGATATTAATGCTTGTAGTGAACACTTAGTGTCAATTTCAAAACTAAATGATGAAGTGGCTAGTCTTAATGCCCAACTTAAGACTAGCAAGAGTGAAGTTGATAAAATAAAATTTGCAAGGGATGCCTACTCGATTGGTAGACACCCCTCAATTAAGGATGGTCTTGGCTTCAAGAGAGAAGCCAAGAACTTAACAAGCCATAAGGCTCCCATCTTCGTCAAGGAGAAAGGGAAGGCCCCTATGACTAGTAATGCTAAAAAGAACCATGCTTTCTTATACCATGATAGGAGACATGCTAGAAATGCTTATAATGATTTTGATTCACATGTTTATGATTCTCATGCCATGTTTGCTTCTAGTTCTTCTTATAAGCATGATAGAGATATGTGTAGGAGAAATGTTGTACATATGCCTAGGAGAGATATTGCTCATGTACCTAGAAAGAATGTTATTCATGCTCCTAGGAAAGTAGTGAATGAACCTTCTACCATTTATTATGCTTGTAATGCTCCCTTTGCTATTTGTAGAAAGGGTAAGAAGGTAATTGCTAGGAAGTTAGGGGCAAGATGCAAGGGAGATAAACCTTGCATTTGGGTCCCTAAGGATATTTGTGCTAACCTTGCAGGACCCAACATGTGTTGGGTACCTAAGACCCAAGCCTAAATTTGCCTTGCAGGTTTATGCATCCGGGGGTTCAAGCTGGATTATCGACAGCGGATGCACAAACCATATGACGGGGGAGAAGAAGATGTTCACCTCCTACGTCAAGAATAAGGATTCCCAAGATTCAATTATATTCGGTGATGGGAATCAAGGCAAGGTAAAAGGGTTAGGTAAAATTGCAATTTCTAATGAGCATTCTATCTCAAATGTATTCTTAGTGGAGAGTCTCGGATATAATTTGCTATCTGTTAGTCAATTATGTCAAATGGGATATAATTGTTTATTTACAAATGTAGATGTGTCTGTCTTTAGAAGATGTGATGGTTCACTAGCCTTTAAGGGTGTACTAGATGGCAAGCTTTATTTAGTTGATTTTGCAAAAGAAGAGGCCGGTCTAGATGCATGCTTAATGGCTAAGACTTGCATGGGCTGGCTGTGGCATCGCCGCTTAGCACATGTGGGGATGAAGAACCTCCACAAGCTTCTAAAGGGAGAACACGTAATAGGTCTAACAAATGTGCATTTCGAAAAAGATAGACCTTGTGCAGCTTGTCAGGCAGGTAAACAGGTGGGAGGAGCGCATCACAGCAAGAATGTGATGACCACGTCAAGACCTCTGGAGCTGCTGCATATGGACCTCTTCGGACCCGTCGCCTACCTAAGCATAGGAGGAAGTAAGTATGGTTTAGTTATTGTTGATGACTTTTCCCGCTTCACTTGGGTGTTCTTTTTGCAGGATAAGTCTGAAACCCAAGGGACCCTCAAGCGCTTCCTCAGGAGAGCTCAAAATGAGTTTGAGCTCAAGGTGAAGAAGATAAGGAGCGACAACGGGTCCGAGTTCAAGAACCTTCAAGTGGAGGAGTTTTCTGAGGAGGAAGGGATCAAGCACGAGTTCTCCGCTCCCTACACACCACAGCAAAATGGTGTGGTAGAGAGGAAGAACAGGACGCTAATCGATATGGCGAGGACGATGCTTGGAGAATTCAAGACCCCCGAGTGCTTTTGGTCGGAAGCTGTGAACACGGCTTGCCACGCCATCAACAGGGTCTACCTTCATCGACTCCTCAAGAAGACTTCGTATGAGCTACTAACCGGTAACAAACCCAATGTATCGTACTTTCGTGTATTTGGGAGCAAGTGCTACATTCTAGTGAAGAAGGGTAGAAATTCTAAGTTTGCTCCCAAAGCTGTAGAAGGGTTTTTATTAGGTTATGATTCAAATACAAAGGCGTATAGAGTCTTCAACAAATCGTCGGGTTTGGTTGAAGTCTCTAGCGACGTTGTATTTGATGAGACTAATGGCTCTCCAAGAGAGCAAGTTGTTGATTGTGATGATGTAGATGAAGAAGATGTTCCAACGGCCGCTATACGAACCATGGCGATTGGAGACGTTCGGCCACAGGAACAAGATGAACGAGATCAACCTTCTTCCTCAACGACGGTGCAACCCCCAACTCAAGACGATGAACAGGTTCATCAAAAGGAGGCGTGTGATCAAGGGGGAGCACAAGATGATCATGTGATGGAGGAAGAAGCGCAACCGGCACCTCCAACCCAAGTTCGAGCAATGATTCAAAGGGATCATCCCGTCGATCAAATTCTGGGTGACATTAGCAAGGGAGTAACTACTCGGTCTCGACTAGTTAATTTTTGTGAACATTACTCTTTTGTCTCCTCTATTGAGCCTTTCAGGGTAGAGGAGGCCTTGCTAGATCCGGACTGGGTGTTGGCCATGCAGGAGGAACTTAACAACTTCAAGCGCAATGAAGTTTGGACGCTGGTGCCTCGTCCAAAGCAAAATGTTGTGGGAACCAAGTGGGTGTTCCGCAACAAACAGGACGAGCACGGGGTGGTGACGAGGAACAAGGCTCGACTTGTGGCAAAAGGTTATGCCCAAGTCGCAGGTTTGGACTTTGAGGAGACTTTTGCTCCTGTGGCTAGGCTAGAATCAATTCGTATCTTGCTAGCATATGCCGCTCACCATTCTTTCAGGTTGTACCAAATGGATGTGAAGAGCGCTTTCCTCAACGGGCCAATAAAGGAGGAGGTGTATGTGGAGCAACCCCCTGGCTTCGAGGATGAGCGGTACCCCGACCACGTGTGTAAGCTCTCTAAGGCGCTCTATGGACTTAAGCAAGCCCCAAGAGCATGGTATGAATGCCTTAGAGATTTCTTACTTGCTAATGCTTTCAAGGTTGGGAAAGCCGATCCAACTCTTTTTACAAAGACATGTGATGGTGATTTGTTTGTGTGCCAAATTTATGTCGATGACATAATATTTGGTTCTACTAATCAAAAGTCTTGTGAAGAGTTTAGCAGGGTGATGACGCAGAAATTCGAGATGTCGATGATGGGCGAGTTGAACTACTTCCTTGGGTTCCAAGTGAAGCAACTCAAGGACGGCACCTTCATCTCCCAAACGAAGTACACACAAGATCTGCTAAAGCGGTTTGGGATGAAGGACGCCAAGCCCGCAAAGACTCCGATGGGAACCGACGGACACACCGACCTCAACAAAGGAGGTAAGTCCGTTGATCAAAAAGCATACCGGTCAATGATAGGGTCTTTACTTTATTTATGTGCTAGTAGACCGGATATTATGCTTAGCGTATGCATGTGTGCTAGATTTCAATCCGATCCTAAGGAGTGTCACTTGGTGGCGGTGAAGCGAATTCTTAGATATTTAGTCGCTACGCCTTGCTTCGGGATCTGGTATCCAAAGGGGTCTAACTTTGACTTGATTGGGTACTCAGATTCCGACTATGCTGGATGTAAGGTCGATAGGAAGAGTACATCAGGGACGTGCCAATTCTTAGGAAGGTCCCTGGTGTCATGGAACTCTAAGAAACAAACCTCCGTTGCCCTATCCACCGCTGAGGCCGAGTACGTTGCCGCAGGACAGTGTTGCGCGCAACTACTTTGGATGAGGCAAACCCTCAGGGACTTTGGCTACAATCTGAGCAAAGTCCCACTCCTATGTGATAATGAGAGTGCTATCCGAATAGTGGAAAATCCTATTGAGCACAGCCGCACAAAGCACATTGACATCCGACATCACTTTTTGAGAGACCACCAGCAAAAGGGAGATATCGAAGTGTTTTATGTTAGCACCGAGAACCAGCTAGCCGATATCTTTACTAAGCCTCTAGATGAGAAGACCTTTTGCAGGCTGCGTAGTGAGCTAAATGTCTTAGATTCGCGGAACTTGGATTGAATTGTAGCATACATGTATTCATGCTTTTGATCATGTTCCTTTTTGCATTTTGTTGCGTATTATGGTGCTCAAGTTGTACAAACACTCCCTGGACCTCACAAGTCCGTTGCAAAGTGATGCACATGTTTAGGGGGAGATGTGTTACAACTTGACCCTTTGAGACTAACCATATGTTTGAGTTTGCTTGTTTTAGTCACAAAGGAGAATTGAAAGGGAAAAGGTGGACTTGGATCATGCAAGACTTCCACTGCACTCCGATGAGAGGGTAACTTCTTCCAAGTCCATCTCATTAACTCTTATTGCCATTTGCTCTTAATTGAAGATTTTTGTGAGGCAATGGGGTTAAAGGGCCAAAATTGATCCCGTTTTGGTGTTTGATGCCAAAGGGGGAGAAAATAAAGGCCAAAGCAATAAATGGATCAGCTACCACTTGAGAGATTTTGAAAACCACTTGAGAGATTTTGAAAATAGTAGAATAGAGTTTTTGGTTTGTCAAAATTCTTATGTTGGCTTCTTGTGGGGAGAAGTATTGATTATGGGAAAAAGGGGGAGTTTTTGACATCTTTGATCAATCTTTTTTGGAATGACTCTCTTTTTGCTTAAACATGTGTGTTTAACTTAGAGATAGAGATTTGAGCTTGATTTGCAAAAACAAAACAAAGTGGTGGCAAAGGATGATCCATATATGCCAAAATTGAATAAAACTTAAATTCATTTTATTTGAAGTGAGTTTGCACTTGTTCTAGTTGCTTTATGTAGTGTTGGCATAAATCACCAAAAAGGGGGAGATTGAAAGGGAAATGTGCCCTTGGGCCATTTCTAAGTATTTTGGTGATTGAGTGCCAACACATGTGCTTAATTGTGAATTTATGTACATGGATGAACAAGGTGCAAATCATGAGATAAAGGTATGTTTCTAAGCCTTAGTACACTGGTTTTGTGTACTAATATATTTGTCTAAGTGTTAGAAACAGAAAGAAGAAGAAGAGAGAAGAGGAGAAAAGACTTGGCTGTGTGCTGCCAAGACCCAGCTCGGTCTGGAGCACCGGACTGTCCGGTGTGCACCGGACAGTGTCCGGTGCGCCAGGCTGGCTCGGAGCGAACTGGCCGCTCTCGGGAATTCGCCGACGGCGTACGGCTAAAATTCACCGGACTGTCCGGTGTGCACCGGACTGTCCGGTGAGCCAACGGTCGGCCGCGCAATCCGCGCGGGACACGTGGCGGAGCCAACGGTCGGAAGACGGCACCGGACTGTCCGGTGTGCACCGGACATGTCCGGTGCGCCAACGGCTCGCAGATCTCCAACGGTCTGCAACGGTCGGAAGCGCCAGATATGGAAACAAATCGGGCACCGGACAGTGTCCGGTGTGCACCGGACTGTCCGGTGCCCCCGACGACAGAAGGCAAGGATGGCCTTCCGGAATTGCTCTCAACGGCTCCTAGCTGCCTTGGGGCTATAAAAGAGGCCTCTAGGCGCATGGAGGAGATACACTAGCAACCCTTGAGCATTCTTGATCATCCACACTAAGTCTCTGCGCATTCGTTTGTGTTTCTAAGTGATTCGAGCTCTGTTCTAAGTGAGAACACTGAGATAGTCTTGTGAGCTCGATTCTTGGCCGTGTGTGTGCGCTTTTGCTGTGGATTTGTGTGTGTTGCTTCCCTCCCTTACTCTGTGCTTCTTTGTGATCATATACTTGTAAGGGCAAGAGACTCCAATTTGTGGAGATTCCTTGCAAACGGGATAGTGAAAGGAACAACAAAACACCGTGGTATTCAAGTGGGTCTTTGGACCGCTTGAGAGGGGTTGATTGCAACCCTCGTCCGTTGGGACGCCACAACGTGGAGTAGGCAAGCGTTGGTCTTGGCCGAACCACGGGATAAAACCACTGTGTCACCCCTGTGCTTGATATTCTTGTGGTACTGTGTTTTGTTGAGACTTCACCTTAGCCACTTGGCAATAATCGTGCTAACACTTAACAAGTTTTTGTGGCTTAAGTTTGAAGTTTTTACAGGATCACCTATTCACCCCCCCCCTCTAGGTGCTCTCACGTTGCAGTGGGCTGAATTCCACGTGGGCCTCCGGGCGAGATGAGGGATGTGGGACTAGCAGACTTCGTCGGGGTCTGTGAAGCGTCCCGAACCTTTGTGACTCAAATGTGATATAATTACTAGTCCCAGGAGGCTAGTAAACACATTTAATACTTCAAATAGTACAGAGTTAGATAAAGGTTATTACAATACCGGGGTACAAGCTCAAGAGAGCCAAAATAGGAAACGCAGTAGGAAGATATACTAGCCCAGGCCACAGGCAGAACTGGGTGCAGACACAGCCCTCTTAATCAAGCATAACAGAAAAGAAGTCCTCGGCTGCTGAAAAACATAAATAAATCCTGGTGAATACACTAGGTATTCCGCAAGCCCACCCCGCTCCCGTAGAGAGAAAGAGACCTATTATATACATGCTTAATTTGGTGGAGTTGATGTCACTCATCATTTTCTTAGAGAAAGGCAGTTGCTTGAAGGTTTTCCCATAGTCTTAAAAGTAACCAAAAACTCAACCACCACTGAGCCTCCCGCTCCCGTGGCCTTATTTTCTTTTTCAACACCCATTTACTCACACCGTTCCCTTGTTAAGAAACTTAGTGAAAAAGCTCTAATTGCCATACCATACCGGACTCGTCCATACCAGTGGACACGGACTATTCGAATAGGTTTCAACTCTGCGCAGAGGTGTACACTTTACCCACTAGTCCGGTTTCTGCGATCTCACCGTCGTGAGACCCGAATGCCGAATCTCTTTCTTTCCTCGCACGTCCTAACCTTAACGGTTATACCGGAAGGAGTCAGGCCACCACCATGTCCAAACCGGACAAAACATTCCCCCTCCTTATCCTCCCGGTGCTCCCCAGCCTTCATAACCCTAGGGTTGGACCGTACGAGTTCAGATTGAGTGACTGCCCACACAGTCTCGAGTGGTTGTACTTATCATGAGTACAGGTAGTGAAAGATGACAAACCGGTCCTTATATGAGGGGACAATCCTTCTGCTCACGCCTAAACCAGCTGAGCCATCACCTTAGGCCCTCCCCTAAACCAGGGAGTCCCTGATCATCCCACTCTCAAGGTGATGAGGGTGAGTACCCTTCATCGCATTTCTTTTCAAAAAGAGGCTTTATTTGAAGAAACACATTGCCCTACTTCCAGATCCATATTTTGTAACCGGTAAGAATATATTAATGCAGGCCATCTCTCACTCACAATGCAATACTCCCCCATAATTCCCGGCCTAGGCAGTGGTAGAGAGAATAGGTAATTTATGCATCAAGGGAAGGATGGACTTGCCTTCGTTGAAGCTCTCTTGGCACAGAAGATCTACTTCCGGAAGTTCGGGCTCCGACCCTTCTTCCGGAGCTACGGGATCCGGATCTGCGGTTCCCTCTTCTTCTAGGAAACAGGCAGAAAAACAATACATCAATAGTGGTTTATCAAACATAGTGTGCCATTTTCTAACAACATTATTTTATGCAACCTTGGAAATCCTTTTTGATAATTTTTGGTGCATAAAATATTGAGAAAACTATTTAAATGGGAAAAAGGGTGAGGAAAGAAAAAGAAAAGAGATTTCCTCTCATCTGGGCTGGGGGCACGGCTTTTGGCCCACCCCGGGCGCGAGCGCGCGCTGAGGCGCTTTTGGCCCAGCGACGGCCCACGAGCGAGGGGGGGGGACGGCGCGGTCGCGCGGGTGACGGCGTCGCTAGGGGGCCCACTTGCCAGCGAGGGGGGGGAAGAGACGGCGTCGCGGTCAGACGGCGGGCGGACCGGCCGAGCGCGGGAGAAAAACCGGCCGCCAGGGAAGCTTGACGGCGGCTTACCGCCGGTGGCCCGGTTCCTGGTCCGAGGGGGGGTGGTTTAGCACGGGCGGAAGTTGGTGATTCCAACGGTAGGTTCAATTTGACCAGAGGGGGTTGGGAGGGGGCTGCCCACGGGGAGGGGGCGGAGCTCCGCGGCGGGGATCGCCGCCGGTGGGCTCTGGGTGGGGGACGGGGGCTGGAAGGGGGTGCTTCGGTTCGTGGCTACGCGAGGGAGCTGCTCGGCTCACTCAATTCCTTGCCGGACCAACAGAGAAGGAGAGGGAGGAGGAGGAAAGGACTCACCGGAGAGGGGAACGACGCCGGCGCTTTGCGAATTGTGCTCGGGGGAGGGGAGGGGGGGGTGGCCGAGGCTGGTGCGTGGAAGGAGGGGCTCGGGGCGAGCCTTTTATAGGCGTGCGAGGGAAAGGGGGCGGTGGAGCTTGGCGGACGCCGGTGAGCCTTACAGTGCCGGCATTAATGCCGCACAGCGTCGCCGACGAGACTCCACGGCGGGGGCGGTACCGGCGAGGACGCGGGTCAAGGGGAGGAGGACGGAGCGGTGCCGAACTTCCCTGTGCGGCGAGATGGCAGAGGGGAGGACGGAGGCGACGGCCGGAGGTGACTTCGGTGAGGGGACGGCGGACGGACGATGAAGCAACTGACCCGCGGGGCCGTTTGGTCAGAGGGAGCGAGCGCGCGAGAGAGCGGGTGGCTGACGGGTGGGGACGCCTTGCCAGCGAGAGGAGGGCGGGGTGTGGAGCGGGCTGGCGCGCGCGCGGAAGGAGGCCGAAGATGGGCCGAATGCGGAGGAGCGTGGGCGTGTGGGAAAGGGAGGTTGCGGGCGTTGGGCCGAGATTCAGTCCATCAGGGAGAGGAGAAGGTTTTTCCCTTTTTCTTTTTACTTTTCAATTCCTATTTCCCATTTGGCCCCTTTTTCTTTTGAACAAAATATTTTATGGATACTCTAAGTGTTTAGAAAATAGAATCTACGTGAGGTGCTTTGTGATCAACAAAATGTATGCATATGATGAAAGAAAACTTAGTGGAGGTCTTAGAATTTGAGGATGAAGGAAGGGGAGAAGGGTAGATTAGGGTTTCAAACTTGGGTTAGGATTTTTGGGATGTTACAAACCTACCCCACTTAAAGGAATCTCGCCCTCGAGATTCAGACGGGGCTCGAGAAAAGGTAAGGGTATTCCTTCCTTAGAGAGTCTTCACTTTCCCAGGTGGCTTCCTCTTCTCCATCCCTGCTCCACTGAACTTTACAGAGTTTCACTTCTGAATTGCGGGTCCTTCTGACTGCTGAGTCGAGAATCTTCACTGGCTTTTCTCGGTACTGGAGATCCTTTTGAATCTGAATTGCCTCTGCCTCGATGTGGGTCTCTGGCACTTTTAGGCATTTGCGGAGTTGAGACACATGGAACACATTGTGAATATCTGACATGGATTCTGGCAGCTCAAGACGGTATGCCACGGGTCCTATTCGAGAAATGACCGGGTAAGGACCGACGAAACGGGGTGCTAGCTTTCCTTTCCTCTGGAACCTTTTGACACCACGCATTGGGGAAACCTTGAGATAAACAAAATCTCCTTCCTCAAATCTGAGTTCCCTTCGCCTATTGTCTGCGTAACTCTTCTGTCGACTCTGAGCTTCAAGTAACCTCCTGTGGATTAAAGCGACTTTTTCTTCGGCTTCCTTAACAAAGTCGGGTCCTTCTAGTGTCCTTTCCCCCACATTGGACCACATTAAGGGAGTCTGGCATTTTCTTCCATACAGTGCTTCGAATGGTGACATTTTGATGCTGGCCTGATGGCTGTTGTTGTACGAGAATTCGGCGTACGGCAAACTGGACTCCCAATCTCTGTCGAAGGCCAACACGCAGGCTCTGAGTAAATCTTCAAGGACTTTGTTGACTCTTTCGGTTTGACCATCTGACTGGGGATGATAAGCAGTGCTGAAATCTAGCTTGGTGCCCATTGCTTGATGAAGGCCCTTCCAAAATTTTGAAGTGAACTGCGTTCCTCTATCTGATACTATCTTCCGTGGAATGCCATGTAGCCTGACTATCTCTTTAAGGTATAACCGGGCAAGGGCTGCTCCTCCAAAAGTGGTCTTTACTGGAATGAAGTGGGCCACCTTGGTGAGACGATCGATTATCACCCAAATGGAATCATTTCCTTTCTGTGATATGGGCAGTCCTGTTACGAAATCCATGCCTATTTCTTCCCACTTCCATTCGGGTATTGGGAGGGGTTGAAGTAGGCCTGCAGGCTTCTGATGTTCGACCTTTGTTCGCTGACAGGTGTCACATCGGGCCACATACTGTGCTATTTCCTTCTTCATCCCTTTCCACCAATATCTGGCCTTGAGGTCTAAGTACATCTTGGTGGTCCCCGGGTGGATAGAGTAAGCTGAGTTGTGGGCTTCATTGAACAGGGTTTCTCGTGCCTCTCCCACTGGCACGCACAGGCGGTCCTTGAACCAGAGGACTCCTTGCTTATCTGTCCTAAGGTCCGGAAGTTGCTCCTTGCGTGTTCTTTCCATAAGCCTGGTTGTCTCTGCGTCCAGGCGTTGGGCCTTGCAAATGAGATCCTCTAGATTTGGCTTGACTTCCAGGCCACCGCTGTCTCCCAGACATGCATTTAGCTGAGCTGATTCTTTCTTCCAATCTTCCAGAAGGTTTGTTCCTTTAACCCCGAAAGGTTTTCGGCTGAGGGCGTCTGCCACTACGTTGGCCTTTCCGGGGTGGTAGTGGATTTCGAGGTCGTAATCCTTGATCAATTCGAGCCACCTTCTTTGACGGAGGTTGAGGTCCGGTTGCGTGAAGATGTACTTTAGGCTCTTGTGATCAGTGAAGATGTGGCATTTGTTCCCAATCAGATAATGCCTCCATATTTTTAGAGCGTGGACGATGGCTGCCAATTCCAGGTCGTGGGTAGGGTAGTTCTGTTCGTGCGGCTTGAGTAAGCGAGATGCATAAGCAATGACTTTCTCATTTTGCATTAGGACACACCCTAAGCCTTGCTTGGAAGCATCACAGAAGATGACAAAATCCTGGTGTATGTCTGGTAGAGTCAAAACTGGTGCGGTTGTAAGCTTCTCCTTGATGATTTGGAAACTTTCTTCACATTTGGGAGTCCACACGAACTTATTGTCCTTTTTGAGAAGTTCGGTTATGGGTTTTGCTATGCTGGAGAATCCCTTGATAAAACGGCGGTAATACCCTGCCATTCCCAGGAAGCTTCGTACTTCACTGACGTTAGATGGTTGCTTCCAATTTGAAACAGCTTCTACCTTAGATGGGTCCACTTCTATCCCTTCTGCAGTCAAGATATGCCCCAGGAAAGCTATCTTCTCTAACCAGAACTCACACTTGCTGAGTTTAGCATAAAGTTGATGTGCTCTGAGTCTTCCGAGGACGATTCGAAGGTGATGCTCATGGTCCTTGCGACTCTTGGAATATATAAGGATGTCGTCGATAAAGACCACGACAAACTTATCTAACTCTTCCATAAATACCTTATTCATGAGGTTCATGAAAAAGGCGGGTGCGTTTGTCAGCCCAAATGGCATCACTGTGAATTCATATTGCCCATATCTGGTGACGAATGCAGTTTTCTGAATGTCTGCTTCTTTGATTCTTAGTTGGTGATACCCTGACCTGAGGTCTATCTTGGAGAAGTATTTGGCTCCTTGTAGTTGGTCGAAGAGGTCATCGATTCGAGGGAGAGGGTACTTATTCTTGATTGTAACTTCATTCAAGGATCGGTAATCAATACACATTCTCATACTCCCATCCTTTTTGGTGACAAAAAGAACGGGTGCTCCCCAGGGAGACGAACTGGGACGGATGTACCCTTTTTGTTGTAGTTCTGAGATCTATAGTTTTAATTCTGCCAACTCAGTAGGGGCCATGCGGTATGGTCTCTTTGCAATGGGCGCAGTGCCGGGAATGAGATCTATATAGAATTCCACTCCCCTTTCTGGTGGCATCCCGGGCAACTCTTCTGGAAATACATCCTCAAACTCTTCGATTACAGACATGTTTTCTGCTGCCAGATTAAACATCATTGGGTCGTTTGCGGGCGGTTGGGCTTGACAGGAAACTGCCTTTCCTTGGTGATTAGTGAGAAGAACAGTCTTGCTTGCACAGCTGATGATACCCTTATGCTTAGCTAGCCAGTCCATCCCTAGGATTACATCAATCCCTTGGGATGGCAAGATGGTTAAGTCTGCCAGGAACACTACCCCACTTAAAAAATTCTGACTTGGGAGCACCTGAGTTTGCACAGGAGGTCTAATCCCGGGGTTCGGGTGACCAAAGGGATAGCTAGGGGTGTAGAGGGGATGCCATGCTTTTCCACAAACTTAGCAGCTATGAAAGAATGGGATGCTCCTGAATCAAAAAGCACAGTAGCGGGAGTAAATTCAACAAGGAACTCACCGAGCACTACTCCCGAGGCTTGCTGGGCTTTCTGAGCGTCGACGTGGTTGACCCGGGCTCTGCCCTGATACTGAGTCCTGCTCTGCTGGCTGTTTGAAAGAAGTGCCTTGGAGGTAGGTGCCGATGGGATCTTGGGGCCATTCACCGAGTTGGAGTAGGTTGGTCCCGGTGCCTTCAACTGAGGGCAGTTGTTCTTGAAGTGACTGGGGTCCCCGCAGTGCCAGCAGGCGTTTGCTGGCGGCTGGTTGCTTGCAACGGAGGGTGCCTGATGGGAGCTCTGACTCTGCTGACTGTAGCGTGATGGAGAGGGTCCAGATTGTTTATTAAAGCTTGGACCCCTGGGTGGAAGCCCAAAGGGTCGAGTTCTCTGGTGCCGTTCTTGTTGTTGAGCTCGAAGAGCTTGGAATTTTCTCTTGAGGTGTCCTTTTTCTTCCTCTTTTGCTCTTTCCACTTGGATAGCTTTGTTGGAGAGGTGAGAGAAGCTGTGGAAGTCTTGGCTGGCGAGGATGGTCTTCAACTCGGGTCTTAACCCTCTCAGAAAACGGGCCATCTTTCTGGACTTAGTGCTGACATCCTCAGGCGCGTAGCGGGCCAGCTCGGTGAACTTGTGCACATACTCACTGACTGACCTTCCGCCTTGAGTTAACTCCCGGAATTCATCCTCCTTGAGTTGAACTATCCCCTGGGGTACGTGGTGTTCACGGAAAGCTATTTCGAATTCTGCCCAGGTAGCATCTCTGACGGCTTCACTGAAGGTGTCCCACCACGCTAGAGCCATTCCTGAAAGCTGATGGGCTGCCAGTTGGATACGCTGATTTTCGGGGCATCCGATGGCTTCCAGCTTCCTCTTGATAGTGCGAAGCCAATCATCAGCATCGAGGGGATTGCTGGACCCCGCGAACGTGGGAGGCTTAAGTCTCAAAAATTCTCCCACCCTGTCCTGCGGCCTTCCACCACCTGGGCGCTGGTTTTCCAGACTTCGAGTGAAGACTTCAATGAGTCGGGTCTGATTGGCTAGAACTTGGACTAGATCTAGTGGTAGTTCCGGAGGTGCGGGGAGGTGGGTCCCATCCCCTTCTCCGCCGGCTTCTCCTGCTGCTCCTAAGGGAAAACCTGCTCCAATCCCGGAGGCGGTAGGCGTGGTTTTATCCGAAGCCATCTGCCATGGGAAGAGAGTCACTAATATGCACATGCCATCTTTTTTTTACCTGGTTATTTTATTCATTACATCAAGCCATTACATGACACAACATCCTGCTACCATAAGCTCGTCACACACGGGTGTTATCTAGGGTACTCCCGAACTCCTTGTCTAAGGTGTCCCCAAATTCCTTGAGAAGGTCATCAAGGCTGGCCAGGGACATTTCTTCGGTGTCGGATGGGTTCCTTGGAGGGTTTTCTTCCTTCTGCTCAGTCTGGCATCCTTGGCTTTTGGTCTTCTTGCGGACTCTTCTAGCGGGGGCGAGCTTCTTCAGTTTCTTGTCATAGTCCATCTTTAGAGTGCGGTAGGCCTCTCGGGTATTGGTTTCCTCGCCTTCAGCTATTGCGAGGCTCTCTTGAAGGGACGCCTTCTCCTCTGAAAGTTCCCTGACTTTTTGCTCCAGACTTTCCACCCGGGAGGTTAGGTAGGTGCAGTGGAGGGTGAGGTCATCATATTGGTTATCAAGGGTGTGAAGGTATCCAGCCATGTAGACGATGGTAGGATCATTCTCAATAGGATCTCCTCCTAAGAGGGCCTGAAGTCTTCTCCTCCAGGTGGGGGTATTCTTGTTGCTGGGTGGGAAGTAGCGAAGGGGGGTTTCAAAGATCACCCTGCTGTAGTTCTGGCATAGTTGACGGAGGGCTGATCGGGCAACATTCTGGCAGGTATCTGGAAAGCGATATCCAGTAAAAGTGACTTGGAAGGAAGGATGGTTTGGGTAGTTTCGGCTTTCTCCCAGGTAGACTGCCATAGAGCATTTCTCTATTCCGCCTTCGATATGTTCCGTCCAGACGTATTCCGGCTTTTTGCGGATTCCCATGCGAAGCGCGCAGCTTCGCAAGAGATGCGGGAACCCTTCCACCTCTGAGCAGTAGGATGTCCTAATGGACAGAGAGTCTTCCATCTGGAATAGGAAAAGAAGGTGAAAGGGAAATGTGCCCTTGGGTCATTTCTAAGTATTTTGGTGATTGAGTACCAACACATGTGCTTAATTGTGAATTTATGTACATGGATGAACAAGGTGCAAATCATGAAGTAAAGGTATGTTTCTAAGCCTTAGTACATTGGTTTTGTGTACTAATATATTTGTCTAAGTGTTAGAAACAGAAAGAAGAAGAAGAGAGAAGAGGAGAAAAGACTTGGCTGTGTGCTGCCAAGACCCAGCTCGGTCTGGAGCACCGGACTGTCCGATGTGCACCGGACAGTGTCCGGTGCGCCAGGCTGACTCGGCTCGAACTGGCCGCTCTCGGGAATTCGCCGACGGCGTACGGCTAAAATTCACCGGACTGTCCGGTGTGCACCGGACTGTCCGGTGAGCCAACGGTCGGCCGGGCCAACGGTCGGCCGCGCAATCTGCGCGGGACACGTGGCGAAGCCAACGGTCGGAAGACGGCACCGGACTGTCCGGTGTGCACCGGACATGTCCGGTGCGCCAACGGCTCCCAGATCTCCAACGGTCGGCAACGGTCGGAAGCGCCAGTTATGGAAACAAATCGGGCACCGGACAGTGTCCGGTGTGCACCGGACTGTCCGGTGCCCCCGACGACAGAAGGCAAGGATGGCCTTCCGGATTTGCTCTCAACGGCTCCTAGCTGCCTTGGGGCTATAAAAGGAGCCCCTAGGCGCATGGAGGAGACACACAAGCAACCTTTGAGCATTCTTGATCATCCACACTCAGTCTCTGCGCATTTGTTTGTCATTCTAAGTGTTTCGAGCTCCGTTCTAGTGAGAACTTTGTGATACTCTTGTGAGCTCGATTCTTGGCCGTGTGTGTGCGCGTTTCACTGTGGATTTGTGTGTGTTGCTTCCCTCCCTTACTCTGTGCTTCTTTGTGATCATATACTTGTAAGGGCAAGAGACTCCAATTTGTGGAGATTCCTTGCAAACGGGATAGTGAAAGGAAAAACAAAACACCGTGGTATTCAAGTGGGTCTTTGGACCGCTTGAGAGGGGTTGATTGCAACCCTCGTCCGTTGGGACGCCACAACGTGGAGTAGGCAAGCGTTGGTCTTGGCCGAACCACGGGATAAACCACTGTGTCACCTCTGTGCTTGATCTCTTGTGGTATTGTGTTTTGTTGAGACTTGTCTTTAGCCACTTGGCAACTATTGTGCTAACACTTAACAACTTTTTGTGGCTTAAGTTTTAAGTTTTCACAGGATCACCTATTCACCCCCCCTCTAGGTGCTCTCAATTGGTATCAAAGCCGTTCTCTTCACAAAGGGACTAACCGCCCGAAGAGATGGATCCTAAGGGGAAGGGTATTGTGATCAATGACAAAGAGAAGGAATCCTTCGTCAATGAGCCGAAGGACGATAAGCCTACCGACTCCGGCTCGGGCCAAAGACAGAAGGAAGGGAAGAAGAAGAAGACAAGGCGCATCAAGGAGATCGTCTACTACGACAGCGACGAGTCTACTTCTTCCCAAAAGGACGACGACCACAACGACTACGAGAGAAGGAAACCGGTTAATTCGAACTTTTCTTTTGACTACTCTCGTATTCCGCAAAGTTCAAATTCACATTTGCTCTCCATTCCACTCGGCAAGCCCCCACACTTTGATGGAGAGGACTACGGATTTTGGAGCCACAAAATGCGTAGTCACCTATTCTCTCTCCATCCTAGTATTTGGGAGATTGTAGAGAGTGGAATGCACTTTGATAGTTCGGATAGTCCCATGTTCATTAATGAACAAATTCATAAGAATGCACAAGCTACTACTGTTCTTCTAGCTTCCTTGTGCAGGGATGAATACCATAAAGTAAGCGGCTTGGATAACGCCAAGCAGATCTGGGACACCCTCAAGATTTCTCATGAGGGGAACGACGTCACCTTGCTCACCAAGATGGAGTTGGTGGAGGGAGAGCTCGGACGGTTCGCAATGATAAGAGGCGAGGAGCCGACGCAAACATATAATCGGCTCAAGACCCTTATCAACAAGATAAGGAGCTACGGGAGCACGCGATGGACGGATCATGACGTCGTCCGCCTAATGCTCAGGTCATTTACCGTTCTTGATCCTCATTTGGTAAACAATATACGTGAAAATCCCAGGTACACCAAGATGTCGCCCGAAGAAGTTCTTGGGAAATTCGTTAGCGGGCGAATGATGATCAAGGAGGCAAGGTATGTGGACGACGCCTTGAATGGTCCGATCAACGAGCTGCAACCCCTTGCTCTCAAGGCAACACGAAGCAAGGAGGCGCTACCTAGCAAGGTGGCACAGATTGAGGCGGCCGGACTCAATGATGAAGAGATGGCTCTCATCATCAAGAGATTCAAGACGGCGCTAAATGGTCGCAAGGGGCAGCCAAGCAAGACCAAGACAAAGGGGAAGCGCTCATGCTTCAAATGCGGTAAGCTTGGTCATTTTATCGCTAACTGTCCCGATAATGAAAGTGACCAGGAAAAGGGGAACAAAAGAGAGAAGAAAAAGCAATACAAGAAGGCAAAGGGCGAGGCACATCTAGGAAAGGAGTGGGACTCGGATTGCTCCTCCTCCGACTCCGACAATGAAGGACTCGCTGCCACTGCCTTCAACAAGTCTTCCCTCTTCCCCAACGAGCGTCTCACATGCCTTATGGCAAGGGAGAAGAAGGTGAGTACTCAAGACTCCACTTATGCTTCTTCTAGTGATAATGAGTCTAGTGATGATGATGACATAGATTATTCATGCTTGTTCAAGGGCTTAGATAGATCTAAGATAGATAAAATCAATGAATTGATTGATGCATTGAATGAAAAGGATAGGCTTTTAGAAAAGCAGGAGGATTTATTGTATGATGAACATGATAAATTTGTAGAGGCACAAAAATCATATGCTTTAGAAGTGAAAAGAAATGAAATGCTTTCTTATGAACTATCTACTTGTCATGAAACCATTTCTACTTTACAAGGTGTTAACAATGATTTAAATGCTAAGTTAGAAGTAGCAAATAAATCTAATTCTTGTGTAGAACATGTTATGATTTGCACTAGGTGTAAGGATTTCGATGTTGATGCCTGTAGTGAACACCTAGTTTTAATTTCCAAATTAAATGAGGAACTGGCTAGTCTTAATGCCCAACTTAAGACTAGCAAGAGTGAAGTTGATAAAATAAAATTTGCAAGGGATGCCTACACGGTTGGTAGACACCCCTCAATTAGGGATGGTCTTGGCTTCAAGAGAGAGGCCAAGAACTTAACAAGCCATAAGGCTCCCATCTTCGTCAAGGAGAAAGGGAAGGCCCCTATGGCTAGTAATGCTAAAAAGAACCATGCTTTTATGTATAACGATAGGAGACATGCTAGAAATACTTATAATGATTTTGATTCACATGTTTATGATTCTCATGCCATGTTTGCTTCTAGTTCTTCCTATAAGCATGATAGAAATATGTGTAGGAGAAATATTGCTCATGTGCCTAGAAAGAATGTTATTCATGCTCCTAGGAAAGTAGTGAATGAACCTTCTATAATTTATTGTGCTTTAAACACTTCCTTTGCTATTTGTAGAAAGGATAGGAAAATAGTTGCTAGGAAGTTAGGGGCAAAATGCAAGGGAGACAGGACTTGCATTTGGGTCCCTAAGGATATTTGTGCTAACCTTGCAGGACCCAACATAAGTTGGGTACCTAAGACCCAAGCCTAAATTTGCCTTGCAGGTTTATGCATCCGGGGGTTCAAGCTGGATTATCGACAGCGGATGCACAAACCATATGACGGGGGAGAAGAAGATGTTCACCTCCTACGTCAAAAATAAGGATTCCCAAGATTCAATTATATTCGGTGATGGGAATCAAGGCAAGGTAAAAGGGTTAGGTAAAATTGCAATTTCTAATGAGCACTCAATATCAAATGTATTTTTAGTTGAGTCTCTTGGTTACAATTTGCTATCTGTTAGCCAACTGTGCAACATGGGATATAATTGTTTATTTACAAATGTAGATGTGTCTGTCTTTAGAAGATGTGATGGTTCACTAGCTTTTAAGGGTGTACTAGACGGCAAGCTTTACCTAGTTGATTTTGCAAAAGAAGAGGCCGGTCTAGATGCATGCTTAATGGCTAAGACTTGCATGGGCTGGCTGTGGCATCGCCGCTTAGCACATGTGGGGATGAAGAACCTCCACAAGCTTCTAAAGGGAGAACACGTGATAGGTCTAACAAATGTTTATTTCGAAAAAGATAGACCTTGTGCAGCTTGTCAGGCAGGTAAACAAGTGGGAGGAGCACATCACAGCAAGAATGTGATGACCACGTCAAGACCTCTGGAGCTGCTGCATATGGACCTCTTCGGACCCGTCGCCTATCTAAGCATAGGAGGAAGTAAGTATGGTCTAGTTATTGTTGATGACTTTTCCCGCTTCACTTGGGTGTTCTTTTTGCAGGATAAGTCTGAAACCCAAGGGACCCTCAAGCGCTTCCTCAGGAGAGCTCAAAATGAGTTTGAGCTCAAGGTGAAGAAGATAAGGAGCGACAACGGGTCCGAGTTCAAGAACCTTCAAGTGGAGGAGTTTCTTGAGGAGGAAGGGATCAAGCACGAGTTCTCCGCTCCCTACACACCACAGCAAAATGGTGTGGTAGAGAGGAAGAACAGGACGCTAATCGATATGGCGAGGACGATGCTTGGAGAGTTCAAGACCCCCGAGTGCTTTTGGTCGGAAGCCGTGAACACGGCTTGCCACGCCATCAACAGGGTCTACCTTCACCGCCTCCTCAAGAAGACGTCATATGAGCTACTAACCGGTAACAAACCCAATGTATCTTACTTTCGTGTTTTTGGGAGCAAGTGCTACATTCTAGTGAAGAAGGGTAGAAATTCTAAGTTTGCTCCCAAAGCTGTAAAAGGGTTTTTATTAGGTTATGATTCAAATACAAAGGCGTATAGGGTCTTCAACAAATCATCGGGTTTGGTTGAAGTCTCTAGCGACGTTGTATTTGATGAGACTAATGGCTCTCCAAGAGAGCAAGTTGTTGATTGTGATGATGTAGATGAAGAAGATGTTCCAACGGCCGCTATACGAACCATGGCGATTGGAGACGTTCGGCCACAGGAACAAGATGAACAAGGTCAACCTTCTTCCTCAACAACGGTGCATCCCCCAACTCAAGACGATGAACAGGTTCATCAAAAGGAGGCGTGTGATCAAGGGGGAGCACAAGATGATCATGTGATGGAGGAAGAAGCGCAACCAGCACCTCCAACCCAAGTTCGAGCGATGATTCAAAGGGATCATCCCGTCGACCAAATTCTGGGTGACATTAGCAAGGGAGTAACTACTCGATCTCGATTAGTTAATTTTTGTGAGCATTACTCCTTTGTCTCTTCTATTGAGCCTTTCAGGGTAGAGGAGGCCTTGCTAGATCCGGATTGGGTGTTGGCCATGCAGGAGGAACTTAACAACTTCAAGCGCAATGAAGTTTGGACGCTGGTGCCTCGTCCCAAGCAAAATGTTGTGGGAACCAAGTGGGTTTTCCGCAACAAACAGGACGAGCACGGGGTGGTGACGAGGAACAAGGCTCGACTTGTGGCAAAAGGTTATGCCCAAGTCGCAGGTTTGGACTTTGAGGAGACTTTTGCTCCTGTGGCTAGGCTAGAATCAATTCGCATCTTGCTAGCATATGCCGCTCACCATTCTTTCAGGTTGTACCAAATGGATGTGAAGAGCGCTTTCCTCAACGGGCCAATAAAGGAGGAGGTGTACGTAGAGCAACCCCCTGGCTTCGAGGATGAACGGTACCCCGACCACGTGTGTAAGCTCTCTAAGGCGCTCTATGGACTTAAACAAGCCCCAAGAGCATGGTATGAATGCCTTAGAGATTTCTTAATTGCTAATGCTTTCAAGGTTGGGAAAGCCGATCCAACTCTCTTCACTAAGACTTGTAATGGTGATTTGTTTGTGTGCCAAATCTATGTCGATGACATAATATTTGGTTCTACTAACCAAAAGTCTTGTGAAGAGTTTAGCAGGGTAATGACGCAGAAATTCGAGATGTCGATGATGGGCGAGTTGAACTACTTCCTTGGGTTCCAAGTGAAGCAACTCAAGGACGGCACCTTCATCTCCCAAACGAAGTACACGCAAGATCTGCTAAAGCGGTTTGGGATGAAGGACGCCAAGCCCGCAAAGACTCCGATGGGAACCGACGGACACACCGACCTCAACAAAGGAGGTAAGTCCGTTGATCAAAAAGCATACCGGTCAATGATAGGGTCTTTACTTTATTTATGTGCTAGTAGACCGGATATTATGCTTAGCATATGCATGTGTGCTAGATTTCAATCCGATCCTAAGGAGTGTCACTTGGTGGCGGTGAAGCGAATTCTTAGATATTTAGTCGCTACGCCTTACTTCGGGATCTGGTATCCAAAGGGGTCTAACTTTGACTTGATTGGGTACTCAGATTCCGACTATGCTGGATGTAAGGTCGATAGGAAGAGTACATCGGGGACGTGCCAATTCTTAGGAAGGTCCCTGGTGTCATGGAACTCTAAGAAACAAACCTCCGTTGCCCTATCCACCGCTGAGGCCGAGTACGTTGCCGCAGGTCAGTGTTGCGCGCAACTACTTTGGATGAGGCAAACCCTCAGGGACTTTGGCTACAATCTGAGCAAAGTCCCACTCCTATGTGATAATGAGAGTGCTATCCGAATAGCGGAAAATCCTGTTGAGCACAGCCGCACAAAGCACATTGACATCCGGCATAACTTTTTGAGAGACCACCAGCAAAAGGGAGATATCGAAGTGTTTTATGTTAGCACCGAAAACCAGCTAGCCGATATCTTTACCAAGCCTTTAGATGAGAAGACCTTTTGCAGGCTGCGTAGTGAGCTAAATGTCTTAGATTCGCGGAACTTGGATTGAATTGTAGCATACATATGCTTATGCCTTTGATCATGTTCATTCTGCATTTTGTTGCTTATTATGGTGCTCAAGTTGTACAAACACTCCCTGGACCTCACAAGTCCGCTGCAAAGTGATGCACATGTTTAGGGGGAGATGTGTTACAACTTGATCCCTTGAGACTAACCATATGCTTGAGTTTGTTTGATTTAGTCTCAAAGGAGAATTGAAAGGGAAAAGGTGGACTTGGATCATGCAAGACTTCCACTGCACTCCGATGAGAGGGTAACTTATTCCAAGTCCATCTCATGAACTCTTATTGCCATTTGCTCTAAATTGAAGATTTTGGTGAGGCAATGGGGTTAAAGGGCCAAAATTGATCCCGTTTTGGTGTTTGATGCCAAAGGGGGAGAAAATAAAGGCCAAAGCGATAAATGGATCAACTACCACTTGAGAGATTTTGAAAATAGTAGAATAGAGTTTTTGGTTTGTTAAAACTCGTTTGTTGTCTCTTGTGTCTCTCTTATGGCTTCTTTTGGGAGAAGTAGTAATTATGGGAAAAAGGGGGAGTTTTTGAAATCTTTGATCAATCTCTTTTGGAATGACTCTCTTTATGCTTCAACATGTGTGTTTAACTTAGAGATAGAGATTTGAGTTTGATTTGCAAAAACAAACCAAGTGGTGGCAAAGGATGATCCATATATGCCAAAATTGATTCAAAATAAATTCAAGTTTTATTTGAAGTGAGTTTGCACTTGTTCTAGCTGCCTTATGTTGTGTTGGCATAAATCACCAAAAAGGGGGAGATTGAAAGGGAAATGTGCCCTTGGGTCATTTCTAAGTATTTTGGTGATTGAGTACCAACACATGTGCTTAATTGTGAATTTATGTACATGGATGAACAAGGTGCAAATCATAAAGTAAAGGTATGTTTCTAAGCCTTAGTACATTGGTTTTGTGTACTAATATATTTGTCTAAGTGTTAGAAACAGAAAGAAGAAGAAGAGAGAAGAGGAGAAAAGACTTGGCTGTGTGCTGCCAAGACCCAGCTCGGTCTGGAGCACCAGACTGTCCGGTGTGCACCGGACAGTGTCCGGTGCGCCAGGCTGACTCGGCTCGAACTGGCCGCTCTCGGGAATTCGCCGACGGCGTACGGCTAAAATTCACCGGACTGTCCGGTGTGCACCGGACTGTCCGGTGAGCCAACGGTCGGCCGGGCCAACGGTCGGCCGCGCAATCTGCGCGGGACACGTGGCGGAGCCAACGGTCGGAAGACGGCACCGGACTGTCCGGTGTGCACCGGACATGTCCGGTGCGCCAACGGCTCCCAGATCTCCAACGGTCGGCAACGGTCGGAAGCGCCAGTTATGGAAACAAATCGGGCACCGGACAGTGTCCGGTGTGCACCGGACTGTCCGGTGCCCCCGACGACAGAAGGCAAGGATGGCCTTCCGGATTTGCTCTCAACGGCTCCTAGCTGCCTTGGGGCTATAAAAGGAGCCCCTAGGCGCATGGAGGAGACACAATCATCCACACTCAGTCTCTGCGCATTTGTTTGTCATTCTAAGTGTTTCGAGCTCCGTTCTAGTGAGAACTTTGTGATACTCTTGTGAGCTCGATTCTTGGCCGTGTGTGTGCGCGTTTCACTGTGGATTTGTGTGTGTTGCTTCCCTCCCTTACTCTGTGCTTCTTTGTGATCATATACTTGTAAGGGCAAGAGACTCCAATTTGTGGAGATTCCTTGCAAACGGGATAATGAAAGGAAAAACAAAACACCGTGGTATTCAAGTGGGTCTTTGGACCGCTTGAGAGGGGTTGATTGCAACCCTCGTCCATTGGGACGCCACAACATGGAGTAGGCAAGCGTTGGTCTTGGCCGAACCACGGGATAAACCACTGTGTCACCTCTGTGCTTGATCTCTTGTGGTATTGTGTTTTGTTGAGACTTGTCTTTAGCCACTTG
Source organism: Zea luxurians (assembly GCA_029449295.1). Classification (NCBI taxonomy): domain Eukaryota; kingdom Viridiplantae; phylum Streptophyta; class Magnoliopsida; order Poales; family Poaceae; genus Zea; species Zea luxurians. The sequence continues at coordinate 29,189,431 of JAOPSE010000023.1, read as the reverse complement.
GCAACTATTGTGCTAACACTTAACAACTTTTTGTGGCTTAAGTTTTAAGTTTTCACAGGATCACCTATTCACCCCCCCTCTAGGTGCTCTCAGAAGGGTCTTGTTAAAATCGGGGAAGAGAAGAGAAAACTTTTCTTGGGGCAAGAGGTATTTTCTTTTTAGGGCAAGTTTTTAAGGTCAGGGTTGCGTCCTACGACCAGTCCTATGGCTCTGATACCACCTGAAGCGTCCCGAACCTTTGGGACTCAAATGTGATATAATTACTAGTCCCAGGAGGATAGTAAACGCATTTAATACTTCAAATAGTACAGAGTTAGATAAAGGTTATTACAATACCGGGGTACAAGCTCAAGAGAGCCAAAATAGGAAACACAGTAGGAAGATATACTAGCCCAGGCCACAGGCAGAACTGGGTGCAGACATAGCCCTCTTAATCAAGCATAACAGAAAAGAAGTCCTCGGCTGCTGAAAAACATAAATAAATCCTGGTGAATACACTAGGTATTCCGCAAGCCCACCCCGCTCCCGTAGAGAGAAAGAGACCTATTATATACATGCTTAATTTGGTGGAGTTGATGTCACTCATCATTTTCTTAGAGAAAGGCAGTTGCTTGAAGGTTTTTCCCATAGTCTTAAAAGTAACCAAAAACTCAACCACCACTGAGCCTCCCGCTCCCGTGGCCTTATTTTCTTTTTCAACACCCATTTACTCACACCGTTCCCTTGTTAAGAAACTTAGTGAAAAAGCTCTAATTGCCATACCATACCGGACTCGTCCATACCAGTGGACACGGACTATTCGAATAGGTTTCAACTCTGCGCAGAGGTGTACACTTTACCCACTAGTCCGGTTTCTGCGATCTCACCGTCGTGAGACCCGAATGCCGAATCTCTTTCTTTCCTCGCACGTCCTAACCTTAACGGTTATACCGGAAGGAGTCAGGCCACCACCATGTCCAAACCGGACAAAACATTCCCCCTCCTTATCCTCCCGGTGCTCCCCAGCCTTCATAACCCTAGGGTTGGACCGTACGAGTTCAGATTGAGTGACTGCCCACACAGTCTCGAGTGGTTGTACTTATCATGAGTACAGGTAGTGAAAGATGACAAACCGGTCCTTATATGAGGGGACAATCCTTCTGCTCACGCCTAAACCAGCTGAGCCATCACCTTAGGCCCTCCCCTAAACCAGGGAGTCCCTGATCATCCCACTCTCAAGGTGATGAGGGTGAGTACCCTTCATCGCATTTCTTTTCAAAAAGAGGCTTTATTTGAAGAAACACATTGCCCTACTTCCAGATCCATATTTTGTAACCGGTAAGAATATATTAATGCAGGCCATCTCTCACTCACAATGCAATACTCCCCCATAATTCCCGGCCTAGGCAGTGGTAGAGAGAATAGGTAATTTATGCATCAAGGGAAGGATGGACTTGCCTTCGTTGAAGCTCTCTTGGCACAGAAGATCTACTTCCGGAAGTTCGGGCTCCGACCCTTCTTCCGGAGCTACGGGATCCGAATCTGTGGTTCCCTCTTCTTCTAGGAAACAGGCAGAAAAACAATACATCAATAGTGGTTTATCAAACATAGTGTGCCATTTTCTAACAACATTATTTTATGCAACCTTGGAAATCCTTTTTGATAATTTTTGGTGCATAAAATATTGAGAAAACTATTTAAATGGGAAAAAGGGTGAGGAAAGAAAAAGAAAAGAGAATTCCTCTCATCTGGGCTGGGGGCACGGCTTTTGGCCCACCCGGGCGCGAGCGCGCGCTGAGGCGCTTTTGGCCCAGCGACGGCCCACGAGCGAGGGGGGGGGGGACGGCGCGGTCGCGAGGGTGACGGCGTCGCTAGGGGGCCCACTTGCCAGCGAGGGGGGGAAAAGAGACGGCGTCGTGGTCAGACGGCGGGCGAACCGGCCGAGCGCGGGAGAAAAACCGGCCGCCGGGGAAGCTTGACGGCGGCTTACCGCCGGTGGCCCGGTTCCTGGTCCGAGGGGGGGTGGTTTAGCACGGGCGGAAGTTGGTGATTCCAACGGTAGGTTCAATTTGACCAGAGGGGGTTGGGAGGGGGCTGCCCACGGGGAGGGGGCGGAGCTCCGCGGCGGGGATCGCCGCCGGTGGGCTCTGGGTGGGGGACGGGGGCTGGAAGGGGGTGCTTCGGTTCGTGGCTACGCGAGGGAGCTGCTCGGCTCACTCAATTCCTTGCCGGACCAACAGAGAAGGAGAGGGAGGAGGAGGAAAGGACTCACCGGAGAGGGGAACGACGCCGGCGCTTTGTGAATTGTGCTCGGGGGAGGGGAGGAGGGGGGGTGGCCGAGGCTGGTGCGTGGAAGGAGGGGCTCGGGGCGAGCCTTTTATAGGCGTGCGAGGGAAAGGGGGCGGTGGAGCTTGGCGGACGCCGGTGAGCCTTACAGTGCCGGCATTAATGCCGCACAGCGTCGCCGACGAGACTCCACGGCGGGGGCGGTACCGGCGAGGACACGGGTCAAGGGGAGGAGGACGGAGCGGTGCCGAACTTCCCTGTGCGGCGAGATGGCAGAGGGGAGGACGGAGGCGACGGCCGGAGGTGACTTCGGTGAGGGGACGGCGGACGGACGACGAAGCAACTGACCCGCGGGGCCGTTTGGTCAGAGGGAGCGAGCGCGCGAGAGAGCGGGTGGCTGACGGGTGGGGACGCCTTGCCAGCGAGAGGAGGGCGGGGTGTGGAGCGGGCTGGCGCGCGCGCGGAAGCAGGCCGAAGATGGGCCGAATGCGGAGGAGCGCGGGCATGTGGGAAAGGGAGGTTGCGGGCGTTGGGCCGAGATTCGGTCCATCAGGGAGAGGAGAAGGTTTTTCCCTTTTTCTTTTTACTTTTCTATTCCTATTTCCCATTTGGCCCCTTTTTCTTTTGAACAAAATATTTTGTGGATACTCTAAGTGTTTAGAAAATAGAATCTACGTGAGGTGCTTTGTGATCAACAAAATGTATGCATATGATGAAAGAAAACTTAGTGGAGGTCTTAGAATTTGAGGATGAAGGAAGGGGAGAAGGGTAGATTAGGGTTTCAAACCTGGGTTAGGATTTTTGGGATGTTACAGTCTGGCCTTCGTCTTGCAATGGAGAGGACGAAGGGCAACCACGCCAGTCGTCGCGCGTTCGTTGATGTAGCGACGAGACGGAGGCTTCGCGCGAAGGGTAGCGTCTTCGCCTTTGCCCCAACAGATGGCTGCTGCAGAACAACGGTGGCTAGCGTCCATCACTTGGGGTTGCGAGTTCGTCCGGCTCTGAAACCGTCTTCGCCGAACGGGAAGCTTCCGGGCGCTGGCGCGCAGGGAAGAAGCCAAGCTGCCACAACACCATCACTCGTCGAAATCGCGTGGGGAGGAGAATCACGTTGAGAGATCCATCTTCACCAAGCTCGGTGAAGCTCAGCACGCATTCGAGGGGACTCGGCTCCACAAGGCCCGTCGATGCGCTGTCGTCGTCGTCAGCAACGGAGCCGTCTTCGCTCCTTCCGATGCGCGCGTGAAAGGGAGAGAGAAAGTCGTGGGGGTGAACAGCGCTCCTCTCCATCTGGCGTGAGAGAGAAGAGGAGCGCTGCGAAGGGGACGCCAAAGAGGGCACCGATGCGTGTCGAGGAGGAGGAATGTAGCCCCTAAATGATGAATAGTACTAGAGGAGGGGTGGGCAAGGGTCATGCGTTGCGGACAGTCTGATACCACGCGCGTCGACAGCCCATGGACCGGATCCTAGCTACAATCTACAGTACGTACTACACGGGTGTTGTCAATGTCAAGCAGGGATGGAGTCAGGACTACGACATATAAGGGGTTGATCAATTCATCAATATTGTATGGTACAAAATATATTATCAAGCTTAAGCACTCGACATGGAATAAGAACTCTAGTTCTTTACAAATTATCTAAGTCCATGAGTCTATTTTTTAGCTAATTAATATACTGAACTAAAGTTGTGGCGCAGAAACAATACTAAAATAATAAAGATGACATAATGATGAATGTTCGATCGATGAGATTCAACTTTTATGTAACGACTCTAGTATTCAAGAGACAACTAACATTTTTTAAGAGAATTCAAAATTCCAACAAGCCTCAAGGATCCATGAAAATTCGTCAACATGCACACAGGTACATGTCAAATTCATTGTAAACATGGTAACTATCAGGTGACAGCTTTAGTAGAAATTTGTTGATTTTATTATTAGAAACGAATTTGATATTTTATAAAATATGTTGACTTTTTAAAATAAAATATTTTATTTTAATCAACGAGAACTCTACAATTCATACATTCTCTGTCAATATGATTGGTCGGGTGGCCGAGTGTGGCCTGAGCCGTGTGAGTATTGCTCGCTGGAAATGTAGCAATCATGCGTACCTGCGCATGCAGCCTGGAGAGCTGATTTTGGGGGCAGGATTAACGTCGCATGCGCAGACAAACAAACAAGAGCTATCCCTTGGTCAATGCATCTAGAGAGTTGGAATGGATGTGTGCAGCCAACCAATCACATTGTATGGGGGGTTAGGGGGGCAAGGCTCCTGCCCGCCCCCTCTAGCTCCATCACTGATATTGTCAAGTGCTTGCTTGCAGCTGCATGACGTGTGCGATTGACGTGATCACTGATCATGAAGTATTATGCAGAAATTACCGAAGGCCAGATATACTTTGCTCTCTTCCCCTTTAGAGCCCGTTCGGTTATTGGGGATTGGTCACTCGAAACTATTTCTAGCTAGATTGCTTACCTAATTTATATAAGGTTTGATTAGTTGGAACAATTCCGGGATGAATTCCGGGCCAAACGAAGAGGCCCTTAGCAGTACCAGCCGCTGGTCTGCTCGGCTGCTACCCAATTAGATACTCCCTCCATGCTCAGAGGATTTTAGTTTTTTTAAATCAAATTAAAATATGGTGCAACTAAATAGTCTATGTCGCATCGGATATTTGAAGATCAATTACGAGTATTAAATATAGTTTAATTACAAAACTAATTGCATACTCGCTCCTTCAGTTTGATTTGGACGTTCTAGCATATTTCACTTGTCCATAAACTTTGACGCGTCTAAATTCTAAACACTAAACCCTCTCACCTAGGTCCTAAATCAGACCTTGTTACCTTTTAGTCTCTTTTAGGTACTAAATTACCATGAGAAATTACAGTCATGCCCTTTACATTTACTATTGACTTATAGATAAATCTATGAGGACTAGATAGCCTTTTCCCCTTTAAGTCGGTTCCTTTTTCCGCGATTGAGCCGAAGCTCCCTTGCGCGTAGCTTCGGAGCAACGACAACCTTCGTCACGATCATGCTCTTCTCATCGTGTATGCTTTTAACCTAAGTACGAAGGTACCTGTCCATAAGCCATGCTTGGAAGACATTGTTAAATTATGTTTTTGAGGACCTTCGGAGGACGAAGGCCCCCAACAGTGATCAAATAGAAGACTAAATGATTTTAGTCTCTAGTCCCTTAAGAGGTGACTAAAGAAGACTAAAAATCAAGTTGGACATCCCTTGCCCCCCTCTCCCACTACCTCCGTTCTTAAATATATGACGTCGTTGACTTTGTTTTAAAACTTTGACTACTCGTCTTATTCAGAAAAATGTCAATTATCATTTATTTTGTTATAATTTTGTATCACTTAAGGTTTTTTAGCATGACTTGAAATTTTACATTTTTGAATAAGACGAGTGGTCAAAGTTTTGAAAAAAGTCAACGACGTCATATATTTAAGAACAGAGGGAGTACTTTAGCATACCTCTATGTTAGACTCTCATCACTTGACATATAAAGAGTGGTGATATGAGGTTTTATACCCATTAGAGGGCACTAATTAGGTTACTTGATCACAATAATGGTGTTCATATCCAAGGAGGAAGAAAATTGATCAATGTTATTGCATTTCAAGAAAGGAAGGAACTGAAGCTTGATTGATCTCAATAGTCAATATTTATATCATAAAAGACATTCAAGCAAAACATAGTATTGAAGGAATGATTTCCAGTGTATGCTTGTTATTGGTTCAAATCATTGTGGGCTTGGGGTGGATTGAAAGGTGAAGATAGCGAGGGAAGAGCTTTGAGGTACTAAGAAAGGGTGTAGGGAAAGCGAAAACTTGGTTGCTAAAGGACCAGGTTTAGGTGAAGAAGCGAGTACTTGCATTGAGTCTTACACAAGTAGAGCAATGTGAAGTCATGATGTGATGAGGATCAAATCATTGCTGAATCAGTGGACTTGATTCCATTAAATAAAATCATATGTATAGAAATGATTCAAGTCATGTGTTTAAGGTTGTATTGCTCAAATGATGAAGACAAACTTGTTGTAACTATCGTGAAGATGAAATGGTAAGTAATGATATATGTGAAGACTTGAAGACTCAAGGGATGAAACTATATGCATACTTTTTTTATCTTAGATTCATCGTACTATTAAGAGAATGCAATTTGTGAAGACCTGTGAGGATGATTACTACTCCCTCCGTCCACATGATTTAGTCGTTTTTAGTTTGTTTTAAGTCAATCACTATCAACTTTGACCGGTTATACCAGATGTTTCATAAGATTCTAAATCATAAAATTAAAGTTACTAGATTCATCATGACTTGAACTACCATAATATCTAATTCTTTTAGTTTAAAATAATTTAATCTTATATATATTATTGGTCAAAGTTAAGAATAATACCAAAATAACTAAATCATATGGACGAAGAGAGTAGGCTTTTAAGTGACTAAGTGACCAAGCAATTGAGTTACCGGGTAATTCGGTGACTGAATCACAAAGCTAGTGGCCGAGTGTTAGCTCATTGCTTTAGGGACTGCTATATTTTCTGTGTTAAAATTAACCCGCACATATACTTTTTGTAAAATTTAATTGTTGAGTGGCCGAGTAATTGAATAGCTGAGTTATTGAGCAGCCGAATGACTGGGTCGTCAAGTAGTTGGTTGTAATTCATAAATCTCATCTTAGGCTATTCTGAATATTGGTTTCATACACAATTAATATTGTACCACATCATATTTTTAATGAAATGTCATAACATTTAAGAGAATTGAGTTTCATAGGATAAAACTATGTCAACTCGTTTCCATAGTCTTAGAAACCGTGTGGAACCTCTATTGAGAATGATTTGTTTTATATTCACATAATTTACTAACTTCTATTGATAATTGAGTTACGACATTTAATTAGTATGTTAGCCTATAAAATATTGACGTAAAATATTACATTGAGAGACATTGTTTAATTCATAGTACTTATGATGACGTGGCACGTTAGAAAGAGCGCTACGAAGCTCCCCATTATCATAAAATCATAAGTGCTACGATTCATGGCATTTATCATATAATAAGAGCTTCGTAGCACTATTTCTCATTATCATGGTGCTACGAAACTCCCATTATCATAAAATCATAACGTGGCAGCGTTGGAATAGCCTTACTATGCTAGGGCATAGAATCGTAAACACGCGTGTGCCGCACGTACATGGCTACTAGTAACAAAGAAGCACACAACTATTGTCGAACTCAACTAAATCTAAAAATTGTGAATCTCATGTAGATTAGGCCAAAGAATCAAGCATGATCAGTCCAAGTGCGCTTCTGCCCCAAGTCTGTTATAAGCTTAAGCTACCATCCGCCATTCAGGATCCATGCTTCCTGAGATGTTTCTGTGTACACCAGGTCGAACCTGTGCTCCCATATCTGGGATCTTGCATTTCTCAAGTATTGTCCAGTCACTAAAAACCAAGAAAATCTGTTGTCATCTGGCCTCATTTGCATACGAGCTCTGAACTTTCAGTGCATCATGTTCAGATGACTCAACCCAGAAGGGTGACAAAGATACCACTTTCCCAATAATTATTAGAGTTGGAGAAACTAGATCGGCTGACTTGACTTCATCCACAAGATCCTTCAACGAGGCGAACACCTACAGTGCAATAAACATTCAGGATGGCAGAGCAAGGTTAAACACGATTTAGTTCGTGAGGGCCTAAGGGTCGCTACCGTTCGTTGTTGAGGTGTAGTCCCGCGCTCTACTGCAACGGCAGGGGTATCTGGCGGCAGGCCGTGCTTCATTAACTTTGGAGCAAGTGATGGAAGTGTTGACAAACCCATATACACAACCAAAGTAGTGTCTGGATCAGCCGCATTTCCAGCTACATATAGTGGATCTGTCCCACCATTTCTGGAGTGGCCAGTTAAAAATCTGACACTGCAGCGAAGATTGTATGTCAACAATTTATCCTAGTATAAGCACTTAAGAAATATTCTGTCTACAGTTCTACACTACAGTGTCAGAGACAAACTAGTGCCCTTCTGTTCATATTACAATGGAAGAGGTTTTTTTATTAAATTAAATTTGCTGTTCCATTAACCATAGCACATCAGAGCTGGTGAAAAAAACGGGAACCATTTAGGAGTTACAGCAAGTAACTAGTTTAGTTAAAGCCTCAACCCTATAGCAAATACTCAAAAGATCCATATATAGGCATGATAATTGCTGCATTTGAGGGAGTATTGCAGATCGTAAACAAAAAACTGATAGGAAACTGTGAAGCTTGTGAAAAAGTCATTTAGGAAAAAAATCCATATAAAATGGAAATTTTTTTGTGCAATAGTAGTTACTAGTCAGGTGGAATAAAATTACAAAAGGCTAATCAAACCTGGTAGCAACACCTCTATGGGTTAACGGAATGCCTAGCTCTGCTGCAATACCCGAAGCAGAAGTAATTCCTGCAAAGTTTTGGAATTTAGATCCAAAGTAGTTCATAACTGATACCAACCAACGGATGCAAAGTATCCAAGCTAGTGCAATAGGATCATCAAACCTGGGATAACTTCAACTTTAATTCCCTGTTGCTGTAAGAAATCCATCTCTTCTCCACCCCTTCCAAAAACCTGAAAGGAGTACAAGCAGATTTAGTGCCCACAGATAGAAGTGCAGTTCCAGAGAGTTATATGTGGAGTGAAACACTGTCTATGCTCAAAGTGATAAAATTGCAATGTTGGTAACTACTTTTTTTGCCTCTTTTTTAAAGAAAAAGTACAATTGTACCCCTATGGCTTTTGGATCTCTAAAATGATGCATCCACATGGCATTTTCATAAGATGGTATAACCAAATAACCAATAATAATGGAAATCCTAGGCCGAAGTTGCATTGGAAGAGACAACAAAAGGAGACTTGAAAAGATGTAATATTGTCAAAGATTTAGCCTTAAATAGAAGTGCGTGAAAAACAGTTATCCATGTGCTTGAACCTTGACTTGTTTTCGGTTGGATTCCAACTTTAGCCTATCCCAACTTATTTTGAACTAAAAGGTTTTGTTGTTGTTGTCATAGTGATCGATCATCTACAGTGTTGTGCAAACACAGCAGTTTAAAAATGATTGATCTTTTTCCATCCTAGAAATATTGCCTCCTTCCAAGTACAAGAACCACATGTATCAAAGGAAAAAAGTAGCATGAGGGTTTACTTTTATTCTTTTATGACCTGCTGCTTTGATAAGCCAGATGTGACAGCCATGACATATATAACGGTACTAAACTACTAATCAGTATCAGACAATCAGTTCTAAGAATCCATCACTCGAAAATGACTTAAGCCACACCAAGAATGGATCATCATTTCAAAAAAGTTAGTCCTCAATGTTTGGTGACACTATCACAAGGAAAAATTGTCAGACCAATTTTGTTGTTTGAGCTTGGATAACAAACGTAAGTGCCAAAACAATCCTCAGGTGCTAAGTATATTTGCAAGCAAGAGCAAATTACCAGAGGATCGCCACCTTTCAAGCGCACAACATTGGCACCGGCCTCCGCAAAGCTCAGCAGCAGCTCGTGAATCTCCTCCTGCATTGCATTAATCAGTCATCAAACGTACAAAATACCAACAGGAAGAAGGAAATGTACAAAGTCCTAAGCTGAGGTCGAGTCAATTCTCTGTTTTCCCCCCAGCCATATGGCAAGCTCTGGTTTTGTTCATGGAAGTTGGCTGACACGTCTTCAAGAAAAGAGTACTTGAAATCGTTATTGCAGAATGCCCGCCCAATTAGCATTTCCAACCGCGTGTAAATCTCAACTGATACAAATTGAAACGAGGGAACAGTTCCCCCACCTGGGTGCGGCTGTGGTATCCCGCGGTCTTGCCGACATAGAGCAGCCTGGCGCCCTCCCCAACCAAGTCCAACACGTCGTTAGACACCAGCCTGTCGTAGAGCACCAGGTCCGCCGCCTCGATGGCCCGGACCGCCTTGAGCGTGAGCAGCTCGGGGTCCCCGGGCCCTGTGCCCACCAGTGCCACCCTCCCGGGTCCGCCGCCGCCGCCGCCGCCGCCCTCCTCGGCGCCCCTCCCCCTGGACGCCCTCAGCGCGTCCAGGAGCCTCCGCAGTTCCGGCAGCTGCAGCGCGATCTCGTCATCCCGACGGCCCGCGGCGGCAGCGGAGGACGGGGATGCGGAGTGGGAGGAGCCATCGGCGGCATAAGACCAGGCGTCGCGGCGGTAGCGCGAGGAGGAGGTGGCCTCGGTGAAGGGCGAGGCGCGAACGGCGGCGACGGCGCAGGGGCGGGGCCTCGCGTTCCCGGCGGCGAGGGAGGTCGATGCGGGTGTTGTGGGTGCAGAAATGGAGGCCGGTCGAGGCTGGAAGCGAGGCGTGCGGACGGCGAGAGCCATGGCGACGCGCGGGGGGCAGTGGATGGCTTGGCCGCCACTGGTGGTGCGTTTTTTATACGGGGCGGGGGCAGCTGACAATTTTGTGTGTGTGTGTCCGCGAAGGTGTGGAGGGAAAGCGCAGGAAGGGAGGGACGAAAGGGCTGCTCTGGCCTCTGGGCAGGAGCAGGACCGCAGCAAGGAAGGAGAAGCCAGACGCCCCCTGGCGGCCTTGACTAGTTGGCTGGCCTGGCCTTGGCGAGTGTTGAAGGGCCAGGCCGCCAGGGTGGTGGACAGTGGACTGGTGGTGGGCAAGTTCGAGTTGGAGTCTGCCCCCTGCCGGCTTGCCCCATGCGGCTCTCCGCACGGGCTCTACGGCCGCGCGGCGGCGGTACGAGTGGATTCTCATGGCCGGGTTTGGCCAGCTTCGCTCGCTGATTATTCAGAGCTGCTTATTTATTTCCTGATAGGCTAAGCACCAGTTAGCTCCCTCATATTTAAATAATAAAAAACAAAACTTAAGTAATAATGTGATTTGAACCATGGTTATTGATTCTAAACTCATTCACACTCACCTAACCAATAAAACACACATGTATGTGTATTATACTCTATACTCAAATATAAATGAAAAATATATAGCAATGTACAAGTACTTTGTTAGTGTTATTAGATTCAGAGTGGAGAGTTGATAAAAATTGATTTTTCTGCCGATCCCACTTAAATATTACCACTCAAATATTATAGGGATCAAGAGTTCAAGACAAAGCAGGGTTTTTTAGTTGTGAGCTGAGCTCCCAATATAAATGCACAAATAGTACTCTAATGCTTTTTACTTGAATCAGTTGACAAATGTAAGTGTTGAGATGTATAGATGGCTAGATGGGTCATGCCAGGCAGGCTAGCCCGTGGAACGACCCATTTCGTCATGCTTAAGCCCAACCCGGCCCGAAGCTAAACAGGCCCGTGCCGGCCCCGCACTATGCCCATGTCGGGTTTGGTCCAGGCATGTCGTGTCGTCCGGCACAGCGCGCTTAAGGCACGCGGCACGACCAGTCCACTTTCCCCCTTTACCCTCGCGCCCCAGCCTGGCCCCTGCCCCCTAGCATTCCTCGTCCCACACTCCCAGACTCCCACTCACCCCAGTCGCCTCCCCCTCGTCTCCTTCGCTCGGATCCGAGATACCCTCGCCCCTCGCCCAGGCGCGGAGGCGCCTAGGACCCCTCGTCCCCCGGCGACCTAGCTCCATCGACGTTCAGGCGTTCACCATAGGCCACTGTGCTTCCTTGCTCCTCCATCCTTGGCACCTCGTCGGCGTCCGCAGTCGACCTCGTCGAGCGCTGATGTACTGGATCTGCTCCAGTGCTCCCCCTCCTCTTCTCCGGACTCCGGTGGACTAGATCTGTGGATCTGCCTCACCTCTGTCCTCTCCATCTCTAGTGGACTGGTTCTCCTCTCCTCCGTCTCTAGATCTGATCTGGTAAAGGTAAATCCCTCCACCTCGCCATTCTTCAGTGGACTAGAGCATAGTCGGCTGCCTGTTTGGTCGTCTATACCGTGTGTTTGTGCTCATTTAGTCTCTCTGTTCTTCTATCCGGCTCTATGTCCCTTCCATCCCTAGACTAGATCTACTGTTGTCGATGCACTGGTGTCTCCTCCGTCTCTAGATCTACTCCCTAAACGTTGTTCCTGGTAATCGCCGACAGAACTGGTGCTCTGACCAAGGTATGATCTGCAAACCCTAATCCCCTCTGTCTCTACCATACCACCTCTACTCCCCAATCCCCTCTATCCTGATCTACTTGTAGGCCGTGAGGGACCTGGTGCCAGTGATGGAGCGTCGGTATGATCCGACCTCCATTAACCATGAACTAGTGTTGATGGGCTAAATCCCAGACGACGTGAACGACATGCACGATGGTCTGGAGGATGTCTTTGGTTCCACTGCCCTAACCCCTACCATCAACCTCAGCGATGACAATGTCGCTGCCGAGGGCGAGCCTCCCCCCAGATGGTAGTGGTGTTGCTACTGTGATTGCCTCCACTACGACAAGCACGGATAGGAAGAGAAAATGCACATACGATGTCTAGGAGGACATGGATAAGTGAAAGGGAAATGTGTCTTTGGGCAATTTCTATTATATTTTGGTGATTAAGTGTCCAACACATTTAAACAAGCTCTCATGTGCTAAACAAAGAGAGAAGTGATAATCAAGGCAAAGGTATGGTTCTATACTTAGTACATTGGTTTTGTGTGTACTAATATATTTGTCTAAGTGCTAGAATCAGAGAAAAGAGAAGAAGAAAAGAACTTGGCTGGAGCAGCCAAGACTCAGCTCGGTCTGGCACACCGGACTGTCGAGTGGTGCACCGGACAGTGTCCGGTACGCCAGGATGGCTTCCGGTGAACTGGCCGCTCTCGGGAGTTTTTGACGGCGTACAGCTATAATTCACTGGACTGTCCGGTGAGCCAACGGCCACCAGTGCAACGATTGGCCGCGCAATCCGCGGGCGACGCGTGGCCCGCGCCAACAGTCGGCTAGGGGCACCGGACTGTCCGGTGTGCACCGGACAGTGTCCGGTGCGCCAACTAGCCCGGAGTTGCAACGGTCGGCTGCACCAATTTAGGAAGGACATCCGCACCGGACATGCTACAGTGCCTGTCCGGTGCGCCACCCAACAGAAGGCAAGAATTGCCTTCCTTGTTGGCTTCCAACGGCTCCTAGCAGCCTTGGGGCTATAAAAGGGACCCCTAGGCGCATGGAGGAGTCACCTAAGCATACTTTGAGCATTCTAAGTCTTCCACACTCCGTCTCCGCGCACTTGATCAACCGTGTTAGTGATTTGAGCTCCGTTCTTGTAGTGAACTCGTTGTGCTTCATTTTGAGCTCAAGTCTTGGCTTGTGTGCGTGTGTATTGCTGCGGATTTGTGTGTGTTGCTTCCCATCCTTACTCTTGTGCCTTCACCGTGATCTTTATTGTAAGGGCGAGAGACTCCAACTTGTGGAAAGTCCTCGCGAACAGGAATAGATATAAGCAAAGAAAAGACGTGGTATTCAAGTTGATCATTGGATCACTTGAAAGGGGTTGATTGCAACCCTCGTCCATTGGGATGCCATAACGTGGAGGTAGGCAAGTATTATACTTGTCGAACCACGGGATAAACTCGCGTGTCCTTTGTGACTGTTTTTCTGTGATACTTGTGTTCGCAAGAGCTCGCTACTTAGCCATACTAACACTTAACGAAGTTTTGTGGCTATTAGTTGTTGAATTTTACAGGATCACCTATTCACCCCCCTCTAGGTTCTCTCAATTGGCATCAGAGCCGTTCTCTTCACGAAAGGGACTAATCGCCCGAAGAGATGGATCCTAAGGGAAAGGGGATGGTGGTCAATGATAAGGAGGAGTCCATCTTCAACGAGCCGAGGGACGACAAGCCCACTGACTCTGCCTCGAGTCATAAGAAGAAGGACGGGAAGAAGAAGAGGCGCATTAAGAAGATCGTATACTACGACAGCGACGAGTCTTCTTCTTCCCCAAGAGACCACGGCTACGACGAGAAAAAGAAACCGGTTAACTCAAATTTTTCATTTGATTATTCTCGTATTCCTTATAATTCCAATGCCCATTTGCTTTCTATTCCTCTTGGTAAACCTCCACACTTTGATGGAGAGGACTACTCTTTTTGGAGTCACAAAATGCGTAGTCACCTTTTCTCTCTCCATCCTAGTATTTAGGAGATAGTTGAGAATGGAATGCAATTTGATAGTACCGATAACCCTGTGTTTATCAATGAATAAATTCATAAGAATGCACAAGCTACCACTGTTTTGTTAGCATCATTGTGCAGGGACGAATACAACAAGGTGAGCGGCTTGGACAACACCAAGCAAATATGGGATACCCTCAAGATATCGCATGAGGGGAACGACGCCACCATGATCACCAAAATAGAGTTGGTGGAAGGCGAGCTAGGAAGGTTTGCCATGATCAGGGGAGAGGAGCCGACGCAAACGTACAACAGGCTCAAGACCCTCATCAACAAGATCAGGAGCTATGGAAGCACGAGATGGACGGACCACGACGTCGTCCGACTTATGCTCAAGTCTTTCACTATTATTGACCCTCATCTTGTGAACCTTATCCGTGAAAATCCTAGGTACACAAAGATGACGCCTGAGGAGATACTCGGAAAGTTTGTGAGCGGGCGTATGATGGTCAAGGAAGCAAGATACGTTGATGATGCATTGAATGGCCCAATGCCCATCTATGAGCCCTAGCCCGTTGCACTCAAAGCAACAAGCAGCAGCAGGGAGGCGCTACCTAGCAAGGTGGCACAAGTTGAGGCTGCCGGGCTAAACGAAGATGAGATGGCCCTCATCATCAAGCGCTTCAAGACGGCGCTAAAAGGACGCAAGGAGCATCCCAACAAGAGCAAAGCAAAGGGAAAGCGCTCCTGTTTTAAATGTGGTAAGACTGGTCATTTTATAGCAAATTGTCCCGATAATGCTAATGACTAGGAACAAGAAAAGAGCGGGAAGAGAGAGAAGAAGAAGGCCTATAAGAAGGCGAAAGGCGAGGCGCATCTTGGCAAAGAATGGGATTTGGATTGCTCTTCTTCCGACTCCGACGACGAAGGACTCACCGCCTCAGCCTTCAACAAGTCATCTCTCTTCCCCAACGAGCGTCATACTTGCCTCATGGCAAAGGAGAAAAAGGTAAGCGCTCGAGATACCCCTAAGTATACTACTTCAAGTGATGATGACTCTAGTGATGATGAAGTAGATTACACAAGCTTATTCAAAGGTTTAGATAGAGCTAAAGTAGAAAAGATTAATGAATTGATTGATGTCTTAAATGAAAAAGATAGACTACTAGAGAGGCAAGAAGACATTTTGTATGAGGAACATGACAAATTTGTTAATGTTCAAAAGTCTCTTGCCTTAGAAATTAAGAGAAATGAATTACTATCTTCTGAGTTATCTACTTGCAATGAATCTATCTCTAGTTTAAAGACTTTGAATGATGATTTAAGTGCTAAGCTAGAAGTAGTTAATAGATCAAGTTCATGTGTTGAACATGTTGTTATTTGCAATAGATGCAAGGATTTTGATATCAATGCTTGTGATGAACATCTTGCTTCTATTGCTAAGTTAAATGATGAGGTGGCAAGTCTTAATGCTCAACTTAAGACTTGTAAAGATGATTTTGACAAACTAAAATTTGCTAGGGATGCCTACACTATTGGTAGACACCCCTCAATTAAGGATGGACTTGGCTTTCGAAAGGAAGCCAAGAACTTAACAAGCCAAAGGGCTCCCATTCCCAACAAGGAGAAAGGGAAGGCCCCTATGGCTAGTAGTAATCAAAAGAATCATGCTTTCATGTATAATGATAGAAAATTTTCTAGAAGTTCTCATTATAATAAGAGTTATAATGCTTTTGATTCACATGCTATGATTGCTTCAAGTTCCAATTTGAACGGTAGGCCTAGGAGAAATTTTGTGTCTCATGCTCCTAGGAAAATGTGTAATAAACCTACCTCTGTCTTTCATGCTTGCAACACTACGTATGTACTTTCATGTAAAAATGAAAAAGTGGTTTCTAGAAAGATGGGGTCCAAATGCAAAGGAGACAAGACTTGCATTTGGGTCCCAAAGACTATAGTAACTAACCTTGTAGGACCCAACAAGAGTTGGGTACCTAAAACCCAAGCCTAATTTGCCTTGCAGGTTTATGCATCTGGGGGCTCAAGCTGGATTATCGACAGCGGATGCACAAACCACATGACGGGGGAGAAGAAGATGGTCACTTCCTACGTCAAGAACAAAGATTCCCAAGATTTGATCATCTTTGGAGATGGGAGTCAAGGCAAGGTTAAAGGACTAGGAAAGATAGCCATTTCATCCGAGCATTCCATATCAAATGTGTTTTTAGTTGAATCGCTCGGGTACAATTTATTATCTGTCAGTCAACTATGTAATATGGGATATAATTGTCTATTTACCAATGTAGATGTGTCTGTCTTTAGAAGGAGTGATGGTTCATTAGCTTTTAAGGGTGTACTAGACGGCAAACTCTACTTAGTTTATTTTTCGAAAGAGGAGGCCGATCTAGATGCATGCTTAATTGCTAAGACTAGCATGGGCTGACTGTGGCATCACCGTCTAGCACATGTTGGGATAAAGAACCTTCATAAACTTCTAAAGGGAGAACATGTGTTAGGTCTAACCAATGTATGTTTCAAAAAAGATAGACCTTGTGCAGCTTGTCAGGCAGGTAAACAGGTGGGAAGCTCTCATCAAAGCAAGAATGTGATGACCACATCAAGACATCTGGAGCTACTTCATATGGACCTCTTCGGACCCATCGCCTACCTCAGCATCGGGGGAAGTAAGTATGGTTTAGTAATTATTGATGATTTTTCCCGCTTCACTTGGGTATTCTTTTTGCAGGATAAAATAGAAACCCAAGGGACTCTTAAGCGCTTCCTAAGGCAGGCTCAAAATGAATTTGAGCTCAAGGTGAAAAAGATAAGGAGCAACAACGGGTCCGAGTTCAAGAATCTGCAAGTGGAGGAGTACCTTGAGGAGGAAGGCATCAAGCACGAGTTCTCTGGTCCCTACACACCACAGCAAAATGGTGTGGTAGAGAGGAAGAACAGGACGCTTATTGACATGGCAAGGACAATGCTTGGAGAGTTCAAGACGCCTGAGCGGTTTTGGTCGGAAGCTGTGAACACAGCTTGCCACGCCATAAACCGGCTCTACCTTCATCGCCTCCTCAAGAAGACCTCGTATGAACTTCTTACCGGTAACAAACCCAACGTATCATACTTTCGTGTATTTGAGAGCAAATGTTACATTCTGGTGAAGAAAGGTAGAAATTCCAAATTTGCTTCCAAAGTTGTAGAAGGGTTTTTACTAGGTTATGACTCAAATACAAAGGCGTATAGAGTCTTCAACAAATCATCGAGTTTGGTTGAAGTCTCTAGCGACGTTGTATTTGATGAGACTAATGGCTCTCCAAGAGAGCAAGTTGATCTTGATGATATAGATGAAGATGATGTTCTGACGGCCACAATACGCACCATGGCGATTGGAGATGTGCGACCATAGGAACAATAAGAGCAAGATCAACCTTCCTCCTCAACGATGGTGCATCCCCCAACTCAAGATGACGAACAGGTTCATCAAGAATAGGCGTGTGATCAAGGGGGAGCACAAGAAGAACAAGTGATAGAGGAAGAAGCACCACGGGCCCCTCAAACTCAAGTCCGAGCGACGATTCAAAGGAATCATCCCGTCGACCAGATTCTGGGTGATATAAGCAAGAGAGTAACTACTCACTCAAGATTAGCTAACTTTTGTGAGTATTACTCGTTTGTCTCTTCTATGGAGCCTTTCAGGGTAGAAGAGTGTAGCATCCCAAAAATTCAAATCTTGGAATTTTCTCAAACTCGCTCTAAATTCAAATTGAATTTCAAATTTCTTTTCAAAATGTTTGTTTGAGAGTTGATATCAACAAATAAAGTATAGTGGTCTATATTCTCTCCAAAATCCTCCTCAAAATATCCTACAAATATTTCCCCAGTGATCTTCCTCAAATTGTTTCCAGAAATACCGCCCAGATATTTCCCGAGTAATCCCCTTGCAGTTCTTTCCAGAAATACTATCCAAATATTCCACCGATATATCTCCAAGTATTTTCCTCTTGAGAAATACCTTCAGAATCATTTTTCAAGTCCATATAAATATTTTCTTCATAACTTTCCTCATGCTCATACGTATACGTATGCCTCTAGTGTCATATGGTGAGCTCTACAAGCAAATCTCACTTATACAAGACAAATACATGCTAATCTCCCACTAATCCTCTCATCCTCCCACTAATCCTCTCATCCCTCCCCCTAATCCCCCACCATGGCTATAAATAGAGGGGCAAGGGCCTCCTGAAAGTCGCCTAGAGGGGGGGTGAATAGGGTGAATCTGAAATTTACAAACTTAAGCACAACTACAAACCGGGGTTAGCGTTAGAAATATAAACGAGTCCGAGAGAGAGGGTGAAAACAAATCACAAGCAAACAAAGAGTGAGACACGGTGATTTGTTTTACCGAGGTTCGGTTCTTGCAAACCTACTCCCCGTTGAGGTGGTCACAAAGACCAGGTCTCTTTCAACCCTTTCCCTCTCTCAAATGGTCACTTAGACCGAGTGAGCTCTTCTTCTCAATCAAACGGGACACTAAGTCCCCGCAAGGACCACCACACAATTGGTGTCTCTTGCCTCGATTACAATTGAGTTGATCACAAGAAAGAATGAAGAAGAAAAGAAGCAATCCAAGCGCAAGAGCTCAAATGAACACAAGTCACTCTCACACTAGTCACTATTTGATTGGGAATGATCTTTGGACTTGGGAGAGAATTTGATCTCTTTGGTGTGTCTTGAATTGAATGTTATAGCTCTTGTAAGGTGTAGGAAGTCTGAAAACTTGGATGCAATGAATGGTGGATGGTTGGGGGTATTTATAGCCCCAACCACCAAAGTAGCCGTTGGTGGAGGCTGCTGTCGACGGGCGCACCGGACAGTCCGGTGTGCCACCGGACACTGTCCGGTGCACCAGCCACGTCACCCGACTGTTAGGGTTCGACCGTTGGAGCTTCTGTCTTCTGGGTCACCGGACAGTCCGGTGGTGCACCAGACAGTCACTGTGCACTGTCCGGTGCGCCTTCTGGCGCTGCTCTGACTCTGTCGCGCACTGTAGCGCATTGAATGCGTTTTGCAGACGACCGTTGGCGCGAAGTAGCCGTTGCTCCGCTGGCACACCGGACAGTCCGGTGGTGCACCGGACAGTCCGGTGAATTATAGCGGAGCGGCTCCCAGAGTTCCCGAAGGTGTGCAGTTCGGAGTGGAGTTCCCTCGCGCACCGGACACTGTCCGGTGCGCCACACCAGGGCACACTTCGGTTGTCTTTGGCTCTCTTTGTTTGAACCCTTTCTTGGTCTCTTTATTGGTCTATTGTGAACCTTTGGCACCTGTAAAACTTATAATCTAGAGCAAACTAGTTAGTCCAATTATTTGTGTTGGGCAATTCAACCACCAAAAGCAATTAGGAAAAGGTGTAAGCCTATTTCCCTTTCGATCTCCCCCTTTTTGGTGATTGATGCCAACACAAACCAAAGCAAATATATAGAAGTGCAGAATTGAACTAGTTTGCATAATGTAAGTGCAAAGGTTGCTTGGAATGAAACCAATAATTATTTCTACTAGATATGCATGGATGGCTTTCTTCTTAATTTAAAATTTTGGACCACGCTTGCACCACTTATTTTGTTTTTGCAAACTCTTTTGTAAATTCTTTTCAAAAGTCCTTTTGCAAATAGTCAAAGGTAAATGAATAAGATTTTGAGAAGCATTTTCAAGATTTGAAATTTTCTCCCCCTGTTTCAAATGCTTTTCCTTTGACTAAACAAAACTCCCCCTTAATCAAATCCTCCTCTTAGGTTCAAGAGGGTTTTGGATATTAATTTTAAAGAGGGTATACTGATTGAAATTATATCAAAAATAAGATTTCAATTGAAAAATTCTTTTCTTAACTCAATTTTGAAAGACTACTTGAAATTGTGGTGATGTGGTCCTTTTGCTTTGGGCTAATACTCTCTCCCCCCTTTGGCATGAATCACCAAAAGCGGATACTTGTGAGTGAAATATAAGCCCTGTTTCAAACTTTCTCCCTCTTTGGCAAACAAAAATATGAGTGAAGATTATACCAAAGTGGAGAACGAAGCGGAGTATCGACAAATATCGATGGAGTTGAGTGGAAGCGCCTTCTTTGCCGAATACTCTATTTCCCTTTCAATACCTATGACTAAGCATAATAATACACTTGAAAACACATTAGTCATAGACATAAAAGAGATATGATCAAATGTATAAAAATGAGCTATGTGTGCAAAGAATCAATCAAAATTCCTGGAATCAAGAATATTTAGCTCATTCCTAAGTTTGGTAAAGGATTGCTCATCTAAAGGCTTGGTAAAGATATCGGCCAATTGATCTTTGGTGTTTATGTAGGCTATCTCGATATCCCCCTTTTGTTGGTGATCTCTCAGAAAGTGATACCGAATGGCTATGTGCTTAGTGCGGCTGTGTTCAACGGGATTATCCGCCATGCGGATTGCACTCTCATTGTCACATAGGAGAGGGACTTTGCTAAACTTGTAGCCATAGTCCCTAAGGGTTTGCCTCATCCAAAGCAATTGCGCGCAACAATGACCTGCGGCAATGTACTCGACTTTGGTGGTAGAAAGAGCTAGTTAGTTTTGTTTCTTTGAAGCCCAAGACACCAGGGATCTTCCCAGAAACTGACAAGTCCCTGATGTGCTCTTCCTATTAATCTTACACCCTACCCAATCAGCATCCGAATATCCTAATAAATCAAATGAGGATCCCTTGGGGTACCAAAGACCAAACTTAGGTGTATGAACTAAGTATCTCAAGATTCGCTTCACGGCCCTAAGATGAACTTCCTTAGGGTCGGCTTGGAACCTTGCACACATGCATACGGAAAGCATAATGTCCGGTCGAGATGCACATAAATAGAGTAAAGAACCTATCATCGACCGGTATACCTTTTGATCTACGGATTTACCTCCCGTGTCGAGGTCGAGATGCCCATTGGTTCCCATGGGTGTCTTGATGGGCTTGGCATCCTTCATTCCAAACTTGGTGAGTATATCTTGAATGTACTTCGTTTGGCTAATGAAGGTGCCCTCTTAGAGTTGCTTGACTTGAAATCCTAAGAAATACTTCAACTCCCCCATCATAGACATCTTGAATTTTTGAATCATGATCCTACTAAACTCTTCACAAATAGATTTGTTAGTAGACCCAAATATGATATCATCAACATAAATTTGGCATACAAACAAATCATTCTCAATGGTTTTAGTGAATAAAGTAGGATCAGCCTTTCCGACTTTGAATCCATTAGTGATAAGAAAATCTCTTAGGCATTCATACCGTGCTCTCCGGGCTTGCTTGAGCCCATAAAGCGCCTTATAGAGTTTGTAAACATGGTTAGGATACTCACTATCTTCAAAGCCAGGAGGTTGCTCAACATAGACCTCTTCCTTGATAGGTCCGTTGAGAAAGACACTCTTCACGTCCATTTGGTAAAGCTTAAAGTCATGGTGAGTAGCATAGGCAAGTAATATTCGAATTGATTCAAGCCTAGCTACGGGTGCATAGGTTTCACCAAAATCCAAACCTTCGACTTGTGAATACCCTTTGGCCACAAGTTGTGCCTTGTTCCTTGTCACCACACCATGCTCATCTTGTTTGTTGCGGAAGACCCACTTGGTTCCTACAACATTTTGGTTAGGACGTGGAACTAAATGCCATACCTCATTCCTCTTGAAGTTGTTGAGCTCCTCTTGCATCGCCAGCACCCAATCCGAATCTTGAAGTGCTTCCTCTACCCTGTGTGGCTCAATAAAGGAAATAAAAGAGTAGTGTTCACAGAAATGAGCAACACGAGATCAAGTGGTTACCCCCTTATGAATATCTCCTAGGATGGTGTTCACGGGGTGATCTCGTTGGATTGCTTGCTGGACTCTTGGGTGTGGCGGCCTTTGATTTTGTTCATCCTCCTTGTCTTGATCATTTGCATCTCCCCCTTGATCATTGTCGTCTTCTTGAGGTGGCTTATCTTCTTGATCTTCTCCTTCATCATCTTGAGCCTCATCCTCATCTTGAGTTGGTGGAGATGCTTGCATGGAGGAGGATGGTTGATCTTGTGCTTGTGGAGGCTCTTCAAGTTCCTTAGGACACACATCCCCAATGGACATGTTCCTTAGCGCGACGCACGGAGCCTCTTCATCATCTAATTCATCAAGATCAACTTGCTCTACTTGAGAGCCGTTAGTCTCATCAAACACAATGTTACAAGAAACTTCAACTAGTCTAGTGGTAGGTTGATATCCTTGTGATATATCCACTAAATTGAATGGTGTTTAACTCTGATTATGTGCATTTGTGTGTTATAGCATCATGGTTTGATTCTTGACACAATGCATCCTAAAAAGTGCTAAGGTGTAGAAATGCTTCGAATTGCCTAGGCCAAAATTGTGTTTTTGAAGTAAGCACATATTTAGGGGGAGCATTCTATAAACTTAGAATTCAAAATTTGTGCTTCAAATCTTATTCTTATGTAAGCTTTAATTGTGTTGCCATCAATCACCAAAAAGGGGGAGATTGAAAGCTCTCTTGTGAGTTTTGGTGTTTGGATGACAACTCAATTAAAGGACTAACAAGTGTACTAAGTATTGAACAGGTGCTTAAGGTAAAGCCTACAGGGTTCAACACAAGTGAACAAATGTGATGGTCCAAGAATTGGATTATGGATACATAATGGACATCACAAGTAAGATGGACATTGCATAAAGTGAGACTCGGGTGCGTAGCTCGGAGACAACTGATCAAGCCAAGGACGGAGGCAAGAAGAGCTTCGAGGTACCAAGTGCACGGGAGAAGGTCAAGGAGGCTGAGGAACCCAAAGCCAAGGGTGAAGAAGAAGGCTTGCAAAGTCAAGGGTGATCGAGTTGAGAACAGCTATGGCACATCAAGGATCACTACATAAGGACGTGACTTACAACCAATGAGGTAACAGCTACAGTTATGTGGTGTAAGTCATAAGGCTCAAGACCAAGCTCTAAGAAGGAGATCAAGGTCACTAGAAGGAGAACAAGTGTCAAAACCAGAACTGGAAGCAGCCCAAAAGAGCTAAGTTCACCTTGATCTTTAGTTTGGGTTGTTCCTATGTTTGGAGATGCTCTATGTGACCTTTGCAGGATGTTGGAGCTAAGAAATGTCAATCTAGATCAAGTCAAGCCGACTTGATGATTTATGAGTCCAACATCAAAGCTCAAGCATGTGAAATGCTATAGATGTAATAATTAAGAGAAGGTATGTTTCTAGACTTAGTACATTGGTTTTGTGGACTAATATACTTGTCTAAATGTTAGAAACAGAAAGAAGAAGAAAAGAAGAAAGGTGCAAAAGACGTGGCTGTGTCAGCCAAGACTCAGCTCGGTCTGGCACACCGGACTGTCCGGTGGTGCACCGGACAGTGTCCGGTGCGCCAGGCTGACTCGGCGTGAAGAGGCCGCTCTCGGGAATTCGCCGACGGCGTACAGCTAAAATTCACCGGACTGTCCGGTGTGCACCGGACTGTCCGGTGAGCCAACGGTCGGCCGAGCCAACGGTCGGCCGCGCAATCTGCGCGAGACACGTGGCCGAGCCAACGGTCGGAAGGGGGCACCGGACTGTTCGGTGAGCCAACGGTCGGCCGGCCCAACGGTCGGCCGCGCGATCTGCGCAGGACACGTGGCCAAGCCAACGGCTAGATGGAGGCACCGGACTGTCCGGTGTGCACCGGACATGTCCGGTGCGCCAACGGCTTCAAGACTGCCAACGGTCGGCTTCGCCATAGAAGGAAAGAAATCGGGCACCGGACAATGTCCGGTGTGCACCGGACTGTCCGGTGCGCCACCCGACAGAAAGAAAGTATTGCCTTCCAAATGGGATTCCAACGGCTCCTAGGCCCCTTGGGTCTATAAAAGGGACTCCTAGGCGCCTCCAAGAAGAGAAGAAGTGCAGCCAACAAGTGTATACTTCACTGGAATCAATTCTCGCTCTCCCTCTTGTGTGTAACTCTATAGTTTGTGTAGAAGGCACAGCTATAAGCCTTTAGAGAGAGGAGTAGTGCTGCTAAGAGCTAGAGCAAGGTCTTGAGCGTATCGTTACTCTGCCGGGGTGTTGCCAAGAAGTTTGTAAGCAGCCACGGTTCTGTTGTAACCGCACTCAATAGTGAAAGGCTCTATCTGTCATACTGACAGATCTGAGCAAACGGAGGAAGGAGTTGAAATAGACTCCAAGCCCAGGTGTGGCTAACTCCAACGAGGACTAGGCAAGCATTTCAGGCTTGGCCGAACCTCGGGATAAATCCTTGCGTCTGTGTGCTCTGTTCTGTATTGTATCCTGACTCTCTGTCTTACTCGTCTTTATATCTGCACTTCAATACTTATCTGTGGTATAAGCTTTATTTGAAGTGCAGGACTTTTTGAGACAGGATCTTCTATTCCGCTGCAACCTACTCGAAGAGTCTTCTCACTCCACTGCGTACTAGGTCTTCGAGTAGAGTAAGAATTTAAGTTTTAAAGTAATAAGTTTTATTCGCCTATTCACCCCCCCTCTAGGCGACATCCAGATCCTGTTCCCAGGTCAAAGGGAACTTTCAATTGGTATCAGAGCAAGGCCTCTCCAGTGTGGGCTTAGCCGTCCGGAGATAACGATGTCGTCACAAGAGGTAACTGTAGAACTTCTTTTAGGCGATGGCTCTAATTACAAATCTTGGTCTGTCCTTATTTATAATGCTTTCATGAGTGTTGATCCTGAATTGAGACAGATCTTTAGGAGAAGTATTTTTCCATCTAGCAAAAATCCCTCTAATGATGAAGTAAGATGTTTATCTCTCAATCACCGTGCTTGTAACATCTTAGTTGAGTCTCTTTCTAGAAGTGCCTATTTTGCCATCATGAGTAGTGATAGTGATCTATTTGTTGATGCTCATGATTTATGGAATAGGATCAAAGAAAAATATTTTGTGGCAAACTGTGATGTTCCTACTCCCTATATTACTTGTGATACTAACCATTCAAAGGGAGAAGAACAAGAACGATGGCACCCAAACGATGAATCCACCTCACCGACAGGTTTGTCTTCCACTAGTTATAAATGTTTTATTGCTAACAATGATAGTGGAGACGAAAGCGATGATGAGGAGGAATATGAGGATGATAGCGAGGATGAGTCTTCATCACCACAAGGTACATTTTCCTGTATTGCTTCCACTAATAATAATGACAGGGAAAATGAGACCGGTGATGTGGAAGAAGAGGAGATTCGCCGGTTCTACACCCATCTCAACAAAGAAGACAAAGTGCTCTTGGTTAAGTTGTTGAGGAGGAACAAGGAACAAGGCGAGACGCTTCTCAGGCTAGAGGAGACTCTCATCAAAACCAACGACAGCCTGGAGAAGATGACCAAAGAA
The DNA here is from genome assembly GCA_029449295.1 of Zea luxurians. Classification (NCBI taxonomy): domain Eukaryota; kingdom Viridiplantae; phylum Streptophyta; class Magnoliopsida; order Poales; family Poaceae; genus Zea; species Zea luxurians. The sequence continues at coordinate 29,163,669 of JAOPSE010000023.1, read as the reverse complement.
CATGAGGAGCTAAAGTGCTCTCATGATAATTTGGTCCAACGTAATCAATTGGTCAAAATATTATCATGTGCTGACCTCCACCGACCCAAGAAAGGCCAATCTTTGTTTGAGAAACAAGTTGTAAGATCAAAAAGAAAATTGCGTGGGAACAAGAAGCAAAGACAGCTAAGGAGAAGACACATTGCTCAACTCTCTCAAGATATCCACGGGCGCGTGGTGAAGAAGCTTGAGAAAGGAAAAACTGCAGCAAGTGTTAAGCTCAACAAGAAGAATGTTCCCAAAGCTATAAATGAAGAAATCAACATGAAAAAGGAAAAAGGTAAAGATTCAATTAATCATGTTGTTTGCACTGACCTTCTCTCCATGTCATTCAAGTACAAAAAGGGAAAAGGAAAAAGGAGGTGTTTCAAGTGCAAGAAGTTAGGCCACCTCATCGCGTCTTGTCCGTACAAAGACAAGAATGAAGGGACAAGGAGTTGTTTTGGATGCAACAAAAAGGACCACATTATTACTTCATGTCCGGTCATGAAGAATCAAGGATGTGCATCCTCCAAGATGACCCTCACCAAAGAAAATGACGAACAACAAGTGTCATGTCAGGTTGAGCGACGCTTCTGCTACAAATGTGGTGAGCAGGGTCATATATCAAAGGTATGTTATAAAGGTAAGATTCCTAAAGAAGTGAATGTGTGTCAATCTCATTTGCTTAGGAGACCCAAATCATACACTTGTGCTAGATCTATAATGAGATCACCTAGAACTCGCACAAAGGCCATTTGGGTACCAAAGGCACATTTAAATGATCATTATGGACCCATTCCGAGATGGGTACCAAACTGCGCTAACTAGACTATGCAGGTGCCTTGAGATGGACTGGAGACCATGGGAGAGATTAAGACGGTTATCTAAAACTCTATGCTTAAGCTGTTAATTGTCTTGGTGTTTATTGACCCAAGGTTGAATTATTGTGAAACACTAATCCCATGTTCATCTCAAGTGAAATAAAGTGTATAGGTCATGAATCATTATTGGTGAATCAAGTAAAGGACCTTGATGAGAATCTACAACATGCTCTCCAAAGGACGGTACCCCGTGTATTTTAAGTACATAATTGCAATTTAGTATTGCTCTTAAGTTGGCTTGTTGTGCTACCTGTCTTTAGAGTAGTTATGCTTTATGATTGCCTGTGTAAATGAATCATAATGATGTTTGCTTAATCATGACTGGTGCTATATAAGATATATCTTTTGAATCATTCATGGGTAGCTATTTCACTTGTTATATCCACAACGATTAACTCTCTTGGTGAATATGGATAAACCTGTAACTTTTTGTAAGTCATGCTATGTGCAAATGTGACATTTTGTTTAGTACATGTTCACATGATTACCCTAGTTTAGTATTGTGTGAATTTCAAATCCATATCGTGCCCTTTTTGAGCTATGAGGTGTGTGAGCAAATGGAGTCCTGAATTGGTGTTAACAAGTGCTCTCATAAAGGCAAAGGTATGGAAAATGAAGCTATGCAATTTCATTAAATATTCTTGAAATTCCATTCATTGTGATCATAGCTATGTTCTTATCTTTCAATTGGTAATATCTTGGTTTAGGTAATTTATGCCTTTAAAATGTTGTTTCTTCTGTGCATCTAAGAAACCTTCTTAATCATGACATGCTTAGATATTTTGCTTTATATACATGATTGTGTTGATCTTCAATTGGTATATGCAATGATAGTTAAATATGAAGCATGTACAGGTTGAGTAAATGTTAGACTTCCGTGAGTATTCAATTGGCTTAGGTGTCACTGAGGCGTGCATTGTTGTATTTAGTCAACCTTTCATTTAGCCTTCAATTGGTGTTAAGTGGCGTTTCATTTGATATTCAAATTGGCATCTTTGGGTGATGAAAGTGGTAGAGTATGCCTTGACCAAGGTATGTTGTGATCCCCTCTAGTTCTAAGGAAGCTAGAATGTGCAAAGTGCAAGTCATTCAAATACTTGATGCACAACTTGAGGGGGAGCACACATAACTTGTGTCTTTGAGACTAACTGTTTCTTGAGCGATCTTGTATAGTCTCTAGGTGGAAAAGAGAAGATAAGCAAGAAATGGAGCAATCTGGACTTGGGTACCTCTGTAAGTCAAGAAATTGGTATCTCAAGTGGTGAGTAAGTGCATATCTTTAGATTGCTCATGCTCTATAATATCTGGTGATAATAGATGCTTAAATATCATGGAGCCATGATAATAAATGAATTTTGCAATTGGTATCTTTCAATTGGTAGCCGTAATAGTTCGCTTCAATTGACATCTTTTGATAATCATGAGAATAGAGGTTTCTTCTTGTGCCCAATACTATAACTTGTTCTAAGTTTGATGTCTTAGCAACAAGAAAAAGTAAGGATAAATAATCAGGCACAAGTGTGAAGAAGCTCTTGAGAGATCAGATACTTTCAAGATGGGAAGTACACTACAACATGGTAAAGGTACAAGGAAGTATTAATCTTATTTGCATATATGTATCTTACCTAAATGTTGATAGTGCATATGTTCAATAAGTAAGGGGGAGTTTTGATAGTCATTTTTCCTCCTTAACACCCTGCTGTCCCTTGACATCATCCTATGTTCTTGCTTGAGTATGGTTTTTGGTGTTTGATGTCAAAGGGGGAGAAGTTGTGCATTAAAGCTTATCTCAACCTGAGAGGAAAGCTTATCCTAAGGGGTGATGTGTTAGTTTGTGATGTGTTAGTTTGAGCTTTGCCAAGTGTGATATTCATATGCTTCTTGCAGTATTATATGTGTTGCATCATATGGACTAGTGTTTCCACTGCGATGAATTATTTGGCTTCTATAGTGTAATAGATAGTCATGTGGTAGGTTGATATCCTTGTGATATATCCACTAAATTGAATGGTGTTTAACTCTGATTATGTGCATTTGTGTGTTATAGCATCATGGTTTGATTCTTGACACAATGCATCCTAAAAAGTGCTAAGGTGTAGAAATGCTTCGAATTGCCTAGGCCAAAATTGTGTTTTTGAAGTAAGCACATATTTAGGGGGAGCATTCTATAAACTTAGAATTCAAAATTTGTGCTTCAAATCTTATTCTTATGTAAGCTTTAATTGTGTTGCCATCAATCACCAAAAAGGGGGAGATTGAAAGCTCTCTTGTGAGTTTTGGTGTTTGGATGACAACTCAATTAAAGGACTAACAAGTGTACTAAGTATTGAACAGGTGCTTAAGGTAAAGCCTACAGGGTTCAACACAAGTGAACAAATGTGATGGTCCAAGAATTGGATTATGGATACATAATGGACATCACAAGTAAGATGGACATTGCATAAAGTGAGACTCGGGTGCGTAGCTCGGAGACAACTGATCAAGCCAAGGACGGAGGCAAGAAGAGCTTCGAGGTACCAAGTGCACGGGAGAAGGTCAAGGAGGCTGAGGAACCCAAAGCCAAGGGTGAAGAAGAAGGCTTGCAAAGTCAAGGGTGATCGAGTTGAGAACAGCTATGGCACATCAAGGATCACTACATAAGGACGTGACTTACAACCAATGAGGTAACAGCTACAGTTATGTGGTGTAAGTCATAAGGCTCAAGACCAAGCTCTAAGAAGGAGATCAAGGTCACTAGAAGGAGAACAAGTGTCAAAACCAGAACTGGAAGCAGCCCAAAAGAGCTAAGTTCACCTTGATCTTTAGTTTGGGTTGTTCCTATGTTTGGAGATGCTCTATGTGACCTTTGCAGGATGTTGGAGCTAAGAAATGTCAATCTAGATCAAGTCAAGCCGACTTGATGATTTATGAGTCCAACATCAAAGCTCAAGCATGTGAAATGCTATAGATGTAATAATTAAGAGAAGGTATGTTTCTAGACTTAGTACATTGGTTTTGTGGACTAATATACTTGTCTAAATGTTAGAAACAGAAAGAAGAAGAAAAGAAGAAAGGTGCAAAAGACGTGGCTGTGTCAGCCAAGACTCAGCTCGGTCTGGCACACCGGACTGTCCGGTGGTGCACCGGACAGTGTCCGGTGCGCCAGGCTGACTCGGCGTGAAGAGGCCGCTCTCGGGAATTCGCCGACGGCGTACAGCTAAAATTCACCGGACTGTCCGGTGTGCACCGGACTGTCCGGTGAGCCAACGGTTGGCCGAGCCAACGGTCGGCCGCGCAATCTGCGCGAGACACGTGGCCGAGCCAACGGTCGGAAGGAGGCACCGGACTGTCCGGTGAGCCAACGGTCGGCCAGCCCAACGGTCGGCCGCGCGATCTGCGCAGGACACGTGGCCAAGCCAACGGCTAGATGGAGGCACCGGACTGTCCGGTGTGCACCGGACATGTCCGGTGCGCCAACAGCTTCAAGACTGCCAACGGTCGGCTTCGCCATAGAAGGAAAGAAATCGGGCACCGGACAATGTCCGGTGTGCACCGGACTGTCCGGTGCGCCACCCGACAGAAAGAAAGTATTGCCTTCCAAATGGGATTCCAACGGCTCCTAGGCCCCTTGGGTCTATAAAAGGGACTCCTAGGCGCCTCCAAGAAGAGAAGAAGTGCAGCCAACAAGTGTATACTTCACTGGAATCAATTCTCGCTCTCCCTCTTGTGTGTAACTCTATAGTTTGTGTAGAAGGCACAGCTATAAGCCTTTAGAGAGAGGAGTAGTGCTGCTAAGAGCTAGAGCAAGGTCTTGAGCGTATCGTTACTCTGCCGGGGTGCTGCCAAGAAGTTTGTAAGCAGCCACGGTTCTGTTGTAACCCCACTCAATAGTGAAAGGCTCTATCTGTCATACTGACAGATCTGAGCAAACGGAGGAAGGAGTTGAAATAGACTCCAAGCCCAGGTGTGGCTAACTCCAACGAGGACTAGGCAAGCATTTCAGGCTTGGCCGAACCTCGGGATAAATCCTTGCGTCTGTGTGCTCTGTTCTGTATTGTATCCTGACTCTCTGTCTTACTCGTCTTTATATCTGCACTTCAATACTTATCTGTGGTATAAGCTTTATTTGAAGTGCAGGACTTTTTGAGACAGGATCTTCTATTCCGCTGCAACCTACTCGAAGAGTCTTCTCACTCCACTGCGTACTAGGTCTTCGAGTAGAGTAAGAATTTAAGTTTTAAAGTAATAAGTTTTATTCGCCTATTCACCCCCCCTCTAGGCGACATCCAGATCCTGTTCCCGGGTCAAAGGGAACTTTCACATGGTCCTTGCCATGTCCAATAGAGTTCTATTCTTCCTCTCCACTACACCATTTTGTTGTGGCGTGTAGGGAGAAGAGAACTCATGCTTGATGCCCTCCTCCTCAAGAAAGCCTTCTATTTGCGAGTTCTTGAACTCCGTCCCATTGTCGCTTCTTATCTTCTTAATTCTTAAGCCAAACTCATTTTGAGCCTGTCTCAAGAATCCTTTCAAAGTTTCTTGGGTTTGAGATTTATCTTGTAAAAAGAATACCCAAGTGAAGCGAGAATAATCATCCACAATAACAAGACAGTACTTACTCCCGCCGATGCTTATGTAAGCTATCGGGCCGAATAAATCCATGTGGAGTAGTTCCAGTGGCCTGTTAGTCGTCATGATGTTCTTGTGTGGATGATGAACACCAACTTGCTTCCCTGCTTGGCATGCGCTACAAATCCTGTCTTTCTCAAAATGCACATTTGTTAGTCCCAAAATGTGTTCTCCCTTTAGAAGCTTGTGAAGATTCTTCATCCCAACATGGGCTAGTCGGCGATGCTAGAGCCAACCCATGTTAGTCTTAGCGATTAAGCAAGTATCGAGTTCAGCTCTATTGAAATCAACTAAGTATAGCTGACCCTCTAATACTCCCTTAAAAGCTACTGAATCATCACTTCTTCTAAAGACAGTGACACCTGTATCCGTAAAAAGACAGTTGTAGCCCATTCTACATAATTGAGAAACAGAAAGCAAGTTGTAATCTAAAGAATCTAAAAGAAAAACATTGGAAATAGAATGGTCAGGTGATATAGCTATTTTACCCAATCCTTTGACCAAACCTTGATTTCCATCCCCGAATGTGATAGCTCGTTGGGGATCTTGGTTTTTCTCATAGGAGGAGAACATCTTTTTCTCCCCAGTCATATGGTTTGTGCACCCGCTGTCAATGATCCAACTTGAGCCCCCGGATGCATAAACCTATAAAACAAATTTAGTTCTTGATTTTAGGTACCCAAACGGTTTTGGGTCCTTTGACATTAGATATAAGAACTTTGGGTACCCAAACACAAGTTTTTGATCCCTTGTGTTTGCCCCCAACATACTTGGCAACTACCTTGCCTGATTTGTTGGTTAGCACATAAGAAGCATCAAAAGTTCTAAATGAAACATTATGATCATTTGATGCTTTAGGAGTTTTCTTCTTAGGCAATTTAGCATGGGTTGATTGCCTAGAACTAGATGCCTCACTCTTATACATAAAAGCATGATTAGGGCCAGAGTGAGACTTTCTAGAGTGGATTCTCCTAATTTTGTGTTCGGGATAATCGGCAGGGTATAAAATGTAACCCTCGTTATCCTGAACCATGGGAGCCTTGCCCTTAACAAAATTAGACAATTTTTAGGCGAGGCATTAAGCTTGACATTGTCTCCCTATTGGAAGCCAATGCCATCCTTAATACCAGGGCGTCTCCCACTATAGAGCATGCTTCTAGCAAATTTAAATTTCTCATTTTCTAAGTCATGCTCATTTATTTTGGCACTAAGTTGAGCTATGTGATCATTTTGTTGTTTAATTAAGGCTAGGTGATCATGAATAGCATCAACATTAATATCTCTACATCTAGTGCAAATAGTAACATGCTCAACGGAAGATGTAGAGGGTTTGCAAGTATTTAATTCAACAATCTTAGCATGCAAAATATCATTCTCATCTCTAAGATTGAAAATAGAAGCATTGCAAACATCTAATTCTCTAGCCTTAGCAATTAATTTTTCATTTTCGTTCTTAAGGCTAGCAAGAGAAGCATTCAATTTGTCAATCTTAGCAATTAAATTGGCATTATCATTTCTAAGACTAACAATTGAATCATCACAAACATCAAGCTTCCCAACCTTAGCAATTAAATTGGCATTCTCATTTCTAAGGTTAGAAATAATATCATGGCAAGTGCTTAGCTCACTAGTTAATTTTTCACATTTTTCTACTTCTAGAGCATAAGCATTTTTCACTTTAACATGCTTTTTGTTTTCTTTAATTAGGAAGTCTTCTTGGCTATCCAAGAGTTCATCCTTATCATGAATAGCACTAATTAATTCATTTAATTTTCCTTTTTATTGCATGTTTAAGTTGGCAAAAAGAGTAAACAAGTCATCCTCATTATCACTAGAATTAGCCTCATCGCTAGATGTTGCATATTTAGTTGAGGATTTTGATTTTACCTTCTTCCTTTTGTCGTCCTTTGCCATGAGGCACTTGTGGCCGACATTGGGGAAGAGGAGCCCTTTGTTGACGGCGATGTTGGCGGCGTCCTCGTCGGAGGAGTCGGTGGAGCTCTCGTCGAAGTCCCACTCCTAGCAAACATGGGCATCGCCGCCCTTCTTCTTGTAATACTTCTTTTCTCTCCTCTTTTGCTTCTTGTCGTCGCCCCTGTCACTATCACTAGAAATTGGACATTTAGCAATGAAATGATCGGGCTTACCACATTTGTAGCACACTTTCTTGGAACGGGGCTTGTAATCTTTCCCCTTCCTTTGTTTAAGGATTTGACAGAAGCTCTTGATGATGAGCGACATCTCCTCATTGTCGAGCTTGGAGGCGTCAATGGGGATTCTACTTGTAGTAGAATCTTCTTTCTTCTCCTCCGTTGCTTTGAATGCAACGGGTTGTGCTTCGGGTATGGAGGAGGATGCGCCTTGCTCGATGATCTTTTTGGAGCCTTTGATCATTAGTTCAAAGCTCACAAATTTACCTATCACTTCCTTGGGAGACATTAGTTTGTATCTAGGATCACCACGAATTAATTGTACTTGAGTAGGATTAAGAAAAACTAGCGATCTTAGAATAACCTTGACCATCTCATGGTCATCCCATTTGGTGCTCCCGAGGTTGCGCACTTGGTTCACCAAGGTCTTGAGCCGGTTGTACATTGTTGGGGACTTGTTCTCAAATGCTTCAGATTAAGAACAAGGCAACATAAAAAGTGTTAAATGATAAAGCCCTTCGTCCTTTGAAACATTATTTCCCTTCGGGATATAATGCGCTCCTGACGAAGGTCACAAACAACATATCTTCGTAAGCACAATAAACTATGACGAAGGACTTGCATGCAACATAAAAAGTAATATAAACATTTGAATATTATCACAACGTCATTTCTATTTTATTATCATATAAAAATAGAAATGACTTCAAATTACAAGTGTACCTTCGGATTGCAGGAAGGCAAAAGTACAAGGATGACGGAAAGCAAATGCCAAGTCAGCGTGAACAGTACGGGAGTACTGTTCATCTATTTATAAGCGTGGGACGTAGCCCATGCAAAATTACATTCATGTCCATTACATTTGCTAATGACTTATGGGAATCTATTAAGGCCTAAGTAGTCTTTTCATCTTTAAGTCGGTTCCCCTTTCTGCTATCGCGACGAAGCTTTCTGCGCATAGCTTCGGTTGTGCACCATCCTTCGTACAGCTTAGTAATCAGCTTCGTACAGCTTGGGCTTCGTTCTGACCGTACTCCATGTTCATGATCTGAGTCCGAAGATACCTGTTCATATAATTCACTTGGAAAATATTGTCAAATCATGTTTTTGAGGACCTTCGGAGGACGAAGGCCCCCAACAGTAGCCCCTCGCAATATTAATTTGTTAGTGATAAATTCAGATTGCGATATGGACGAAGGCCTTAAGCCGAAGGTCCGAAAAAACACCTTCCCTTTGCTAGAATAGCAAAAGTTATTGACACTTGGGACCACACAGTTTCCGTCATATCGAGTGTATAAATAGGAGGCCGCCACATTTGATTTGGCACGCTCTCTTTGCCATCTGTTTTTCCTGCTTATAAAACTTTCTGCCCAAAAATATTTGTTTTCTTTCCTAGTTTTAAGCTTCGGAAGCGAGAAGTAGGATCTCCGAAAAGATGTCTGAGGAGAAGAAGGCTGTTGTCGAGATGAAGCTAAGTCTCTCTGAAGAGAAGAACCTGGGCTTTCTTGAGGCAATGTCGAAGACCAATACAGAAAAGATCACCAAAGAGATTTTAGAAGGTTTATCTGAAGATACTGGTGACAGCGACAGTTATGATGTAGAAAGCGGCGGGGGAGAGTCTGAAGATCGACCATGGCGGCCAAGTCACTCGGTTTTCGGGAAAACCACTATTAAGCAGAGTCATATTGACAATATGAGGGGGAGATATTTTCGAGATATATCTATTGTGAGGGCTGATGCTGGAGAAAAGACTTCTCCCACCCCCGAAGAAGGTGAGGTCGTGATCTTCCGAAGCTTTCTCAAGGCTGGGCTTCGGTTCCCCCTAAGCAGCTTTGTTGTCGAAGTCCTGAAGACATTTCAAATCTACCTTCATCAAATTACTCCCGAAGCTATCATAAGAATGGGAATCTTTGTCTGGGCTGTGAAAAGCCAAGGTTTAGAACCAAATGCTAAAAGCTTTTGCAAAATTCATGAATTGGTATATGAGACGAAGCCCTGGGGGAAAGAACAATATCACAACAACTTTGGTTGTTACAACTTCGGAGCCCGCTCCGGGTCAAGCTGCCCCGTGCCAACTTTTCGGAAGAGGTGGCCCGGTGCCTGGATGACAGAATGGTTCTATGTAAAGAATGACTTGACAGCGCAAGAAGATGTTAAGAGTATCATTATGCGCCCCATCTGGCAACGCTTCGGACTCCGAAAGCCGAAGGTTGAAATGGATGAAGCGGCCGAAGAATGCCAAAGAGCCTTCGGCGTAATCTGCTCTTTTATTGGGACAAGGGATCTGGTCCAAGAGCATATTGCCTTCAGGGTGTGGCCACTTGCAGGAAAGTGGGAAATGCCGAAGGAGACCATCAAAGAGTCTGACGAAGGTGGACTAGTCAGACTAAAATACACATTCAAATACGGGGATAAGTTTGTTGAACCTGATGACGACTGGTTAAAAAGCATCGAAACATTAAGTGACGAACTGCTTGGGGTATATTCGAAGGCCGAGAACACTGCATTATCGGCAGCCTTCGGAGGCCGAAAGAAGAAGAGGCTCAACCGGGTATTTGATGCAATCGGGTTTGTCTACCCTGACTACCATTATCCGGTGCCGGGCCGCAAAAGAAAAAATACTTCTCCTGCAACAGAAGTTGCCACAAGTGCTTCTAGTGAGCCAGCGCCGCAAAGAAAAAAGATGAAGGTGCTCACCCACCGGGCACGTTTTATTGAGCCAGCCACAGTGCCTGAATTTATCGGTAAAGTCTCCTTGGCCACTGAAAGTACAGAGCCAGCTCCAGTGCCGAAGATCGAAGAAAAAACTGAAGTACCTTCAGCAGAGAAAGCAGAAAAACCGAAGATTGAAGGACCAAAAATATTAGAAATCTTAAGTCCTTCAGCAAGTGTTAAAACAATAAAAAATCAAAAGGGTCCATCGGTAACCCCGAAAAGAAAAAGAATGGTGAACGTGCTAGATGTTTTGGAGACAATTAAGTCTTCAAGCACAACTCCAAAGAAGACTGTTGAACTTTCTGAAGTGTCTACTGAAGCTTTAGTTGCTGAAGCTTCGAAGCAACAACTTGAAGTTGAAGCTGGGACTTCAGAGCCCACCAAGGAACAACCTTTGGAAACCGAAGAAAAAATAAAAATGCCAGAGCCAATTTTGGTTGAAGAAATTGACACTGCTGCCCCCGAAGCTCCTTCCACCATATGCGATTACATTGTGCGACATGCTTCGGGGAAGAAATTATCTGAAGAAAAGATTTATGAAGCCAACCACTATGCCAAAGAATTAAAATATCCAAAGGGGGCACTAGTGTTCAATGGGACAAACGAAGATGACTTCCTATACTGTCTCCCTGACAACAAAGAATTATCTGTCTGCCGGGAGATGGCTAGGAGTATGGGGTTTCCGAAGCTTGAAGCTGGACTATGCGCTATGACGAAGGAAGATCTTGCGGATAGCCTTGCATATAATAGTCTGAAGGTGCGAGAATTGCGCATTTTGGAAACTTTATGATTCGAAATCTATTGTTTTATTCTTATACTAACTTTTTACATATAGGGATTAATACTAAGCAACGCGCTGAGAGCGCAAAAGAGTGCCGAAGACGAAAGCTATGAAATTGCCTTCAACAACCTTCGAACAGAGGTTATCAAGCTAAGGAACGAAGCCCTGGAAAAGGACAAGATTCTAGTTACATTAGTGAATAAAGTAAAGGAGAACGAAGCTGCGTCCAAAGCCCAAATTGCAGCTCAAAAGCACGAGATTGACGATCTTCGGAAGCAATTGGCCCGGGCGAAAGGAGAACGCATACTTGAAGAAACGAGGCGGGAATGTAGCGACCAATGGGCTAATCATTTGGAAGGAACCGTTGAAGAGCTTCGGTCTTCTAAGAAAAGGTGCTACGAAAAATCCATGGATTGTGTAAAGAAAATAAAAACCAGCTTCGCCAGTGTTGGCGCATTTTCGAGTGAAGAAGATTTTGTGAGAGGTAACCCAGAAGGGCCGATAGAATGGATCTGCCATGAAGCTGAAGCCTTCGAAGAAATTCTAAACAGTCGAAGAGACATTTGCGCCTTCTCGGGTGCCAGGGGGATTGCTTCTATACTGGAGAAAAAAGGCTGCGATCATGTTAAGGTTCTTGCACAATCCGAAGCCAGCTTATCCCCTGGAGATATTAAAGACCCCTCGGCCGAAGCTAGCCAGGCTGGTGGAAAATTTTTCGCGGACGTCTGGGACAATGGTGGCCGAGAAATGGCCCGAGAAATTATTCAGAAAAGTGAGAAGGGCATTCACGACGCTAGAGAAGTAGCTAAGGCCGCTGACAAAAGCTCAGAGCCCGAAGGGCAATTAGGTATTAGCTAATGGTTTTTATTGCGTTGTAATTTTTGATTTTAAACTTCGTTCACAATTTGTAATAGCAATGTGGCCGTATCATGTTCTCCTTCAGATCCTACTAAAGCGTCTCCGGGCCCTTACCCGAAAGGAGACGAAGAAATTAAAAAGATGGCCGAAGCTATCATGGACGAAGCTGTTAACCGGCTCCTGAACGAAGCTGCCGAAGTTGTTTTGAGAGAAGATTAAGCACTATTGTAAAGACTTCTGAAATGAAATATGTGTGACATTTTGTAACCCTGTGATATATTTGCTTTTAATGATTCGATTCTTTACGATGCATGAAACTTTACATACGTACCGTTTTTGAGCCTTTGGCGAAAAAACACCTTCCCTTCTTTTCATGCTTCGTGAAGATAGAAAAACTTTTATGCATCACGACAATGTTCATAGTGTTCTGATGAAGGATATCGAAGCTTCGTGAAAATATTCTCCGAAGCTATGTTCCGAAGATCAACATTGTATCCCCTTGTGACTTAGCACGATTTTCACTTTCTCAAAATATCCTTCCGAAGGTTGATACCGTGTCCCCTTCTTTTGCCATATGCAACATGATGTATGATGCTTATGCTATGCAAAATGATGTGATGATGCTATGTTATGTAGATGACATTTGTTCCGAAGATACAGACATATCCCCGTAAAACACAAAATATTTTTGTATCAGTACTGACTTTTCGCTATAAGCTCTGCATTCCCTTAGGAACGACTTTGGAGCTTCTTCGCCTTTTACTTAGACGGTATCAGCGTTGACTTTTCGCTGTAAGCTCTGCATTCCCTTAGGAACGACTTTGGAGCTTCTTCGCCTTTCACTTAGGCGGTATCAGCGTTGAGTTTTCGCTGTATGCTCTGCATTCCCTTTGGAACGACTTTGGAGCAGAAAACTTACACTGTGTTCCCTTTGGAACGGCTTTTTGTGATTTCAGCAAACTTACTCTGCGTTCCTTAGAACGACTTTTTGTTGCTTCGAAGAATTTTCGATAATTCGAAGGTCCTCCTTGTTATCGCAAATTTTTAAGCTTCAACAACTTAAACCTGAGAAAATACATTTTCCTTGTAGCAAGCAAAGAATCTTTTGCATGAAAACTAAACAATGTCCTTTATTACTCAGAAAATAGAACTGAATGGAAAAAACTGGTAGGATATTTGTCAATAGATGTGCTTCGACTCTGGCACAGTGCTATTGACTGTGCGAGCTTCGGATTGTTCTCTGAGATCCCTTTGGTGTGGAGCATATTGGCTCCCTTCTGGCTGTTGGCCTTGTTGCAACGGTGGTGGAGGCGGAGGCTGTTGCCAGGAAGCTTGAGGTTGACTCACCGAAGCAACAGAAACTGCAGGGTGGTTGCCTATGTATTCTGGGATGTAAGGCGGATGGTACGAAGCAGTATGCATGACCTGCTTCGGCTGAGCTTGTTGCGCTGCAGCTTCGGCTATCTCCTTTTGCTTCTGGATGGTAACATGGCACATCCTGGTGGTATGGCCCTTGTTTTCACCACAGAATAACCAAAATACTCTCCTTGGTTGATCTCCAAATCTTCCGCCGAAGCCCCTGGCGCCTCTGCCTCTTGGAGCTGGTGGCCGGAAGAAACTTTGCTGTTGCCCCGAAGCCTGTGAGGAGCACTGCGGCCTGTTCTGCTGACTCGCCTTATCATCATTTTGAGTAGAGTTGTGGATGGACCTGACATGCCTCGGATAGAATCTTCCTCCAAAGCCCCTGGTCATTTCAGAAAACCTGAAAGCCTCCTCCCTTCTTTGGCGAAAATCATTGTCGGCACGAATATACTCGTCCATCTTCTGGAGCAATTTCTCCAAAGTTTGAGGAGGCTTCCTAGCAAAGTATTGAGCTGAAGGTCCAGGCCGAAGTCCCTTGATCATGGCCTCAATGACAATTTCGTTGGGCACCGTTGGTGCCTGTGCCCTCAAACGCAAGAACCTTCTGACATACGCCTGAAGGTATTCTTCATGATCCTGAGTGCATTGGAACAGGGCCTGAGCAGTGACCGGCTTCGTCTGAAACCCTTGGAAGCTGGTTAACAACATGTCCTTCAGTTTTTGCCACGAAGTGATCGTTCCTGGTCGAAGGGAGGAATACCAGGTTTGAGCAACACTCCTGACAGCCATAACAAAAGACTTTGCCATGACTGCAGCATTGCCACCATACGAAGATACTGTTGCTTCGTAGCTCATCAAAAACTGCTTCGGGTCTGAATGGCCATCGAATATGGGAAGCTGGGGTGGCTTATAGGATGGAGGCCAAGGTGTAGCCTGCAGCTCAGCGGACAAGGGAGAAGCATCATCGAAAACAAAATTTCCATGTTGGAAATTGTCATACCAGTCATCTTCGTTGAAGAAACCCTCCTGATGAAGGTCTTTTTGTTGAGGCCTTCGGTTCTGCTCATCGTGAGTAAGATGGCGAACTTCTTCAGAAGCTTCGTCTATCTGCCTTTGCAGTTCAGCTAGCCTGGCCATCTTTTCCTTCTTCCTCTGCACCTGTTGATGAAGCATCTCCATATCTCTGATCTCTTGGTCTAGCTCATCCTCTTGAGGCGTCGGGCTGACAGCCTTCCTCTTCTGGCTTCGGGCCTCCCGAAGAGAGACAGTCTCCTGATTGTGGTCCAGCGGTTGGAGAGCTGCAGTGCCAGCTGCTGAAGCTTTCTTCGGCGCCATAGCGAAGGTTGATGATCACCGAGGGCGCTCAAAGACTCAGAGTGGAAGTGAGTTCACCGGAGGTGGGCGCCAATGTTGGGGACTTGTTCTCAAATGCTTCGGATTAAGAACAAGGCAACATAAAAAGTGTTAAATGATAAAGCCCTTCGTCCTTTGAAACATTATTTCCCTTCGGGATATAATGCGCTCCGGACGAAGGTCACAAACAACATATCTTCGTAAGCACAATAAACTATGACGAAGGACTTGCATGCAACATAAAAAGTAATATAAACATTTGAATATTATCACAACGTCATTTCTATTTTATTATCATATAAAAATAGAAATGACTTCAAATTACAAGTGTACCTTCGGATTGCAGGAAGGCAAAAGTACAAGGATGACGGAAAGCAAATGCCAAGTCAGCGTGAACAGTACGGGAGTACTGTTCATCTATTTATAAGCGTGGGACGTAGCCCATGCAAAATTACATTCATGTCCATTACATTTGCTAATGACTTATGGGAATCTATTAAGGCCTAAGTAGTCTTTTCATCTTTAAGTCGGTTCCCCTTTCTGCTATCGCGACGAAGCTTTCTGCGCATAGCTTCGGTTGTGCACCATCCTTCGTACAGCTTGGTAATCAGCTTCGTACAGCTTGGGCTTCGTTCTGACCGTACTCCATGTTCATGATCTGAGTCCGAAGATACCTGTTCATATAATTCACTTGGAAAATATTGTCAAATCATGTTTTTGAGGACCTTCGGAGGACGAAGGCCCCCAACATACATAGCTTGTGGCTCCTCCCCTTGGTGAAGCATGAATCGACCGAGCTCCCCCTCGATCGTCTCCCTTTTGGTGATCTTGGTCACCTCATCTCCTTCGTGCGCCGTTTTGAGTATGTCCCAAATCTCTTTAGCGCTCTTCAATCCTTGCACCTTGTTATACTCCTCTCGACTTAGAGAGGCGAGGAGTATTGTGGTGGCTTGTGAGTTGAAGTGCCGGATTTGGGCAACTTCGTCCGAATCATAGTCCTCATCCCCTACGGATGGTACCTGTACACCAAACTCAACAACATTCCAAATACTAGTGTGGAGTGAGGTTAGGTGATGCCTCATTTTGTCACTCCACATGTTATAATCTTCACCGTCAAAAACCGATGGTTTGCCTAATGGAACGGAAAGTAATGGAGTACGTTTAGAAATGCGAGGGTAGTGTAGGGGAATCTTACTAAACTTCTTGTGCTCATGGCGCTTAGAAGTTACGGACGGCACGTCGGAGCCGGAGGTGGATGGCGATGAAGAGTCGGTCTCGTAGTAGACCACCTTCCTCATCTTCTTTTTTTTCGCCACTCCGATGCGACTTGTGTGAAGGGGATTCCTTCTCCTTCCCCTTGTTGCGGGACTCTCCCGATGGAGCCTTCCCGTGGCTTGTAACGGGCTTATCACTGGTCACCATCTCCTTCTTGGCGTGATCTCCCGACATCACTTCGAGCGGTTAGGCTCTAATGAAGCATCAGGCTCTGATACCAATTGAAAGTCGCCTAGAGGGGGGTGAATAGGGCGAATCTGAAATTTACAAACTTAAGCACAACTACAAACCGGGGTTAGCGTTAGAAATATAAACGAGTCCGAGAGAGAGGGTGAAAACAAATCACAAGCAAACAAAGAGTGAGACACGGTGATTTGTTTTACCGAGGTTCGGTTCTTGCAAACCTACTCCCCATTGAGGTGGTCACAAAGACCGGGTCTCTTTCAACCCTTTCCCTCTCTCAAATGGTCACTTAGACCGAGTGAGCTCTTCTTCTCAATCAAACGGGACACTAAGTCCCCGCAAGGACCACCACAGAATTGGTGTCTCTTGCCTCGGTTACAATTGAGTTGATCACAAGAAAGAATGAAGAAGAAAAGAAGCAATCCAAGCGCAAGAGCTCAAATAAACACAAGTCACTCTCACACTAGTCACTATTTGATTGGGAATGATCTTTGAACTTGGGAGAGAATTTGATCTCTTTGGTGTGTCTTGAATTGAATGCTATAGCTCTTGTAAGGTATAGGAAGTCTGAAAACTTGGATGCAATGAATGGTGGGTGGTTGGGGGTATTTATAGCCCCAACCACCAAAGTAGTCGTTGGTGGAGGCTACTGTCGACGGGCGCACCGGACAGTCCGGTGCGCCACCGGACACTGTCTGGTGCGCCAGCCTCGTCACCCGACCGTTAGGGTTCGACCGTTGGAGCTTCTGTCTTCTGGGTCACCGGACAGTCCGGTGCACCTTCTGGCGCTGCTCTGACTCTGTCGCACACTGTAGCGCATTGAATGCGTTTTGCAGACGACCGTTGGTGCGAAGTAGTCGTTGCTCCGCTAGCACACCGGACAGTCCGGTGGTGCACCGGACAGTCCGGTGAATTATAGCGGAGCGGCTCCCAGAATTCCCGAAGGTGAGCAGTTCGGAGTGGAGTTCCCTGGTGCACCGGTCACTGTCCGGTGGCACACCAGACAGTCCGGTGCGCCACACCAGGGCACACTTCGGTTGTCTTTGGCTCTCTTTGTTTGAACCCTTTCTTGGTCTCTTTATTGGTCTATTGTGAACCTTTGGCACCTGTAAAACTTATAATCTAGAGCAAACTAGTTAGTCCAATTATTTGTGTTAGGCAATTCAACCACCAAAATCAATTAGGAAAAGGTGTAATCCTATTTCCCTTTCACCTCCTCTCATCCCACCCCAAGCCATTTCATGGCAACTCTCTCCCCCCCACACACCCACTCCATGTTCCACACAAGCACACACTAGCACAAGGATCGTTCAGTCGTTCTTCGATCGTTCGTCCCCCTGTTCTTAGTTTGTTCGTTCGTTCATCCGATCGTTCGATCGTTCATGGTTCATTCGTCCGTTCGTCCGATCGTTCGATCGTTCGTCCGTTCGTTCGTCCAAATAATCTTTTTCCTGCCGTTATGCTGCCGAATTTCCGATCGTTCGTTCGTTCGATCATTCGATCTGTCGGGGACCATAATTAGGGGTACCCTCAAGACCCCTAAATCTCAGCTGGTAACCCCCATCAGCACAAAGCTGCAAAGGCCTGATGGGTGCGATTAAGTCAAGGATCGGTCCATTCAAGGGACACGATCGTGCCTCGCCCGAGCCTAGCCTCGGGCAAAGGAAGCCGACCCCGGAGAACCTACGTCTCGCCCGAGGACCCCCTCCAGCAACGGGCACACTATCGGCTCGCCCGAGGCCCAGTCTTCACCGAGAAGCAACCTTGGCCACATCGCCACGCCGACCGACCAAATCGCAGGGGCATTTAATGCAAAGGTGACCTGACACCTTTATCATGACGCACGCCCTCCAATCGACAGAGCCGAAGTGACCGCAGTCACTTCGCCGCTCTACTGACCGGTCTGACAAGAGGACAGCGCCGCCTGCGCCGCTCCGACTGCTGAGCCACCCGACAGAGTGAGGCTGACAGCAGCCAAGGCCGGCCTCGGGCGTCATAGGAAACTCCACCTCGCCCGACCCCAGGGCACGGACTCGGGCTCAGCCCCGGAAGACGGCGAACTCCGCTCCGCCCGACCCAGGGCTCAGACTCGGGCTCAGCCCCAGAAGACGACGAACTCCGCTCCGCCCGACCCAGGGCTCGGACTCGGGCTCAGCCCCGGAAGACGGCGAACTCTGCCTCGCCCGACCCCAGGGCTCGGACTCGGGCTCAGCCCCAGAAGACGGTGAACTCCGCTCCGCCCGACCCAGGGCTCGGACATGGGCTCAACCCCGGAAGACGACGAACTCTTCCTCGCCCGACCCCAGGGCTCGGACATGGGCTCAACCCCGGAAGACGACGAACTCCGCCTCGCCCGACCTAGGGGCTCGACCTTGACTTCGACCCTGGAGGAGCCTCCACCTCGCCCAGCCTAGGGCACGGACCGACCACGTCAACAAGAAGTGCCATCATTACCCTACCCCAAGCCGACTCGGGCTACGGGGAACCAGACCGGCGTCCCATCTGGCTCGCCCCACCATGCGAGTAATGATGGCGCCCCGCATGCCCTGTGACGACGGCGGCTCTCAGCCCCCTTACGGAAGCAAGAGGACGTCAGCAAGGACTCGACAGCCCCAACAGCTGTCCTCCCGCCAGGCTCCAGCGCTCCTCCGACGGCCATGACACCACGCGAACTGGGCGCCAAGACCTCTCCGGCTGCCACGATGGCATGTACTTAGGGCGCTAGCTCCCCACCGCTAGACACGTTAGCACATTGCTACACTCCCCATTGTACACCTGGATCCTCTCCTTACGCCTATAAAAGGGAGGACCAGGGCCCTCTTACAGGAGGTTGGTCGGCCCGCGCGGGGAAGGATGGGACGGCGCTCGCGCAAGGCCGCTCGCTCCCACTCCCGCGTGGACGCTTGTATCCCCCTACTGCAAGCGCACCCGACTCAGGCGCGGGGCTAACACGAAGGCCGCGGGATCCACTCTCTCACGCCTACCTCCCTCCGGCTGCATCCTTTCCCCCCTTCGCGTTCCGCCTTGCGTCGACCCATCTGGGCTGGGGCACGCGGCGACGATTCACTCGTCGGTCTAGGGACCCCCCGGGTTTCGAAACACCGACAGTTGGCGCGCCAGGTAGGGGCCTGCTGCGTGTTGACGAACAGCTTCCCGTCAAGCTCCAGATGGGCAGTCTCCAGCAACCTTTCCAGCCCGGGACGGTGCTCCGTTTCGGGAATCTTGAGTTCATGTCCCTCGACGGCAGCTACGACATGATACTCCTTCCCCTGCCGCGCGACAGCGACAATGGCGGTCGACAACCTGCTCGCCGGCGGGGAAATCGATGACGCCTTCCCCACGTGGTGGAAGGACGACATTCGGGCTTGTCCCGTCCCCTCCCCCGCCGACGGAGGAGGAGGCGGGGCAACCAAGGCCAAGCGGGAAGCGGCACCTCGTTGGCTGTCGAGCGAGTCGACGGCGCCGGCGCCCCAATGGAGGGCGCGTCGGGCATCGATCTCGCGTCTGAGACGAAGACGAGCGCCGCCTCCTCGCAACACACCAATCTCAAGCAAACGCACGACGCCAGCACGCTCGCGAAGGACTTGCTGGGCGTCACCCTCGTACCTGAGACAACGGTGCAGTCAGTCCCAGACGCGACCTCGTCACCGACCGTCGACCGAAAGGTACCGACCGATTCCCATCTCGTGTCTTTTGGATTCGGCCTCGACCCACCAAGCGACTCCGCTTCGGTGAGCTCTCTCTTAGAGGCGAGTCCAAACCCTCTGGGGTATCGTGTACGGTCACCCTGGGACCGACTGACGGCCGACTCGACCTACGAGCCCTCGGGGTCCGAGGAAGATGGCGAGCCCGACCTCTGTTGGGATTTCTCCGGACTTGGTAACCCTAGTGTCGTGCGGGACTTCATGACCGCATGTGACTACTGCCTCTCCGACTGTTCCGACGGCAGCCGCGGCCTCGACAATGAGGACCGCGGCCCAAGTCGTGAATGTTTCCACGTCGATCTAGGGGGTCCCGGCGAAGGCAACCATCTTGGTATGCCGAAAAAACGGTGATCCCCCTAGGCCCGTGCCTCGCGTTGACATCCTTCGGGAGCTAGCTGTGGTCCCCATCCCGGCAGGGGGTCCTGACCCATAGCTCGAGCAAATCCGCGAGAGGCAGGCCGGACTCGACGAGGGAGCAGGAACGCTTGTGCCGATCCGCCGGGACATCGGGCAGGAATGGGCGGTCCAACCCCCGGCCGGAGAAGCGCGTCATCTCCCCCAGGACATCCAGCACCGCATCACCGACGACGTCAGGGTGAGGCCGCCGCCGGATTCCAGTGGAGTCGGCCAGAACCTGACTGCAGCGGCAATACTCCTCCGCGTGATGCCGGAGCCATCGACCACCGAGGGGCGGCGTATCTCCTGGAGGACGCCGCGGTCCGACGGGCCAAAAGCTCTGCCTCCCGAAGGCAGGGGTTCCCCTCGGAACATCGCGCCGCGACTTCCCGATTCATGCGGGAAGCCTCGGTCCACTCTGGGCGCACGCGCAACACAGCGCCTGCGGCCCCGGGTCGCCTCGGCAACGAGCGCCATCATCACAGCCGTCGGGCCCACCTCGACGACAGGGCGCGCCGAGGCTACCACCCCAGGCGTGGGGGACGCTACGACAGCGGGGAGGATCGGAGTCCTTCGCCCGAACCGCCCGGTCCGCAGACTTTCAGCCGCGCCATACGACGGGCACCGTTCCCGACCCGGTTCCGAACCCCGACTACTATCACAAAGTACTCGAGGGAGACGAGACCGGAACTGTGGCTCGCGGACTATCGGCTGGCCTGCCAACTAGGTGGAACGGACGATGATAACCTCATCATCCGCAACCTCCCCCTGTTCCTCTCTGACATCGCTCGAGCCTGGCTGGAGCACCTGCCCCCGGGGCAGATCTCCAACTGGGATGACCTAGTCCAAGCCTTCGCCGGCAATTTCCAGGGCACATACGTGCGCCCTGGAAACTCCTGGGATCTCCGAAGCTGTCGCCAGCAGCCGGGAGAGTCTCTCCGGGACTACATCCGACGATTCTCGAAGCAGCGCACAGAGCTGCCCAACGTCACCGATTCAGATGTCATCGGCGCGTTCCTCACCGGCACCACCTGCCGCGACCTGGTGAGCAAGCTAGGTCGCAAGACCCCCACCCGGGCGAGCGAGCTGATGGACATCGCCACCAAGTTTGCCTCTGGCCAGGAGGCGGTTGAGGCCATTTTTCGGAAGGACAAGCAGCCCCAGGGCCGCCCACCGGAAGATGCTCCCGAGGCGTCAACTCAGCGTGGCGCCAAGAAGAAAGGCAAGAAGAAGTTGCAAGCGAAACGCGACGCCGCCAACGCGGACCTTGTCGCCGCCGCTGAGTACAAGAACTCTCGGAAACCTCCTGGAGGTGCCAACCTCTTCGACAAGATGCTCAAGGAGCCGTGCCCCTATCATCAGGGGCCCGTCAAGCACACCCTCGAGGAGTGTGCCATGCTTCGACGACACTTCCACAAGGCCGGGCCACCCGCGGAGGGTGGCAAGGCCCTCGACGACGCAAAGGAGGAAGATCACAAGGCAGGAGGGTTCCCCGAGGTCCGCGACTGCTTCATGATCTACGGCGGGCAAGTGGCGAACGCCTCGGCTCGGCACCGCAAGCAAGAGCGTCGGGAGGTCTGCTCGGTAAAGGTGGCGGCGCCAGTCTACCTAGACTGGTCTGACAAGCCCATCACCTTCGACTGGGCCGACCATCCAGACTACGTGCCGAGCCCGGGGAGATACCCACTCGTTGTCGACCCCATCATCGGCAACGTCAGGCTCACCAAGGTCCTCATGGACGGAGGCAGCGGCCTCAACATCATCTACGCCGAGACCCTCGGGCTTCTGCGAATCGATCTGTCCTCGGTCCGGACGGGCGCTGCGCCTTTCCACGGGATCGTCCCCGGGAAGCGCGTTCAACCCCTTGGACAACTCGACCTACCCGTCTGCTTTGGGACGCCCTCCAACTTTCGAAAGGAGACCCTCACGTTCGAAGTGGTCGGGTTTCGAGGAACCTACCACGCAGTGCTGGGGAGGCCATGCTACGCCAAGTTCATGGTCGTCCCCAACTACACCTACCTCAAGCTCAAGATGCCGGGCCCCAACGGGGTCATCACCGTCGGGCCCACGTACCGACACGCATACGAATGCAATGTGGAGCGCGTGGAGTACGCCGAGGCCCTCGCCGAATCCGAGGCCCTCATCGCTGACCTAGAGAGCCTCTCTAGGGAGGCGCCCGACGTGAAGCGCCCCGCCGGCAACTTCGAACCAGCGGAGACGGTCAAGTTCGTCCCTCTCGACCCCTGCAACGATGCCTCCAAGCAGATTCGGATCGGTTCCAAGCTCGACCCCAAATAGGAAGCAGTGCTCGTCGACTTTCTCCGCGCAAACGCTGACGTTTTCGCGTGGAGTCCCTCGGACATGCCCGGCATACCGAGGGAAGTCGCCGAGCACTCTCTAGATATCCGAGCTGGGGCCCGACCCGTGAAGCAACCTCTACGCCGATTCGACGAAGAAAAGCGCAGAGCCATAGGCGAGGAGATCCACAAGATACTGGCGGTAGGGTTCATCAAAGAGGGTATCTTCAGACCAGGATGAAAGAGTCCGACCAGCTCGCGACTTCATTCATCACACCCTTCGGCATGTACTGCTATGTTACAATGCCGTTTGGTTTGAGGAATGTGGGGGCAACGTACCAGCGATGCATGAACCATGTGTTTGGCGAACACATCGGCCGAATGGTCGAGGCCTACGTCGATGACATCGTAGTCAAGACGAGGAAGGCCTCCGACCTCCTTTCCGACCTTGAAGCGACATTCCGATGTCTCAAGGCAAAAGGCGTGAAGCTTAATCCCGAAAAGTGTGTCTTCGGGGTCCCCTGAGGCATGCTCTTGGGGTTCATCGTCTCCGAGCGGGGCATCAAAGCCAACCCGGAGAAGATCGCAGCCATCACCAGAATGGGGCCAATCAAGGACTTGAAAGGCGTACAGAGGGTCGTGGGATGTCTCGCGGCTCTGAGCCGCTTCATCTCGCGCCTCGGCGAAAGAGGTCTGCCTCTGTACTGCCTCTTAAGGAAGGCCGAGTGCTTCGCTTGGACCCCCGAGGCCGAGGAAGCCCTCGGGAACCTGAAGGCGCTCCTCACGAACGCGCCCATCTTGGTGCCCCCCGCTGCCGGAGAAGCCCTCTTGATCTACGTTGCCGCAACCACCCAGGTGGTTAGCGTCGCGATCGTGGTTGAGAGACGAGAAGAAGGGCATGCATTGCCCGTCCAGAGGCCAGTCTACTTCATCAGTGAGGTACTGTCCGAGACCAAGATCCGCTACCCACAAATCCAGAAGCTGCTGTACGCGGTGATCGTGACACGGCGGAAGTTGCGACACTACTTCAAGTCTCATCCGGTGACTGTGGTGTCATCCTTCCCCTCAGAGAGATCATCCAGTCCCGAGAGGCCTCGGGTAGGATTTCGAAGTGGGCGGTGGAGATCATGGGCGAGACGATCTCGTTCACCCCTCGGAAGGCCATCAAGTCCCAGGTCTTGGCGGACTTCGTGGCTGAATGGGCCGACACCCAGCTCCCGACGGCTCCGATCCAACCGGAGCTCTGGACCATGTTTTTCGACGGGTCGCTGATGAAGATGGGGGCCGGCGCAGGCCTCCTCTTCGTCTCGCCCCTCGGGAAGCACCTGCGCTACGTGCTACGCCTCCACTTCCCGGTGTCCAACAACGTGGCTGAGTACGAGGCTCTGGTAAACGGGTTGCGAATCGCCATCGAGCTAGGGGTCCGACGCCTCGACGCTCGCGGTGACTCGCAGCTCGTCATCTACCAAGTCATGAAGAACTCCAACTGCCGCGACCCAAAGATGGAAGCCTACTGCGACGAGGTTCGGCGCCTGGAAGACAAGTTCTATGGGCTCGAGCTCAACCACATCGCCCGACACTACAACGAGACTGCGGACGAGCTGGCTAAAATAGCCTCGGTACGAACAACAGCTCCCCCGGACGTATTCTCCCGAGACCTGCATCAACCCTCCGTCAAGACCGAGGACACGCCCGAGCCTGAGGCACCTTCGGCTCCGCCCGAGGCACCCTCGGCTCAGCCCAAGATACCCTCGGCCCCCGAGGGTGAGGCACTGCGTGTCGAAGGGGAACAGAGCGAGGTCACGCCTAATCAAAGCTGACAGACCCCGTACCTGCAATATCTCCACCGAGGAGAGCTGCCCCTCGACCAAGCCGAGGCTCGGCGGTTGGCGCGGCACGCCAAGTCTTTCGTCTTGCTGGGAGATGGGAAGGAGCTCTACCACCGCAGCCCCTCAGGCATCCTCCAGCGATGCATTTCCATCGCCGAAGGCCAGGAGCTCTTGCAAAAGATACACTCGGGGGCTTGCGGCCATCACGCAGCACCTCGAACCCTCGTTGGAAACGCCTTCCGACAAGGATTCTACTGGCCGACGGCGGTGGCCGACGCTACTAGAATTGTCCGCACCTGCGAAGGGTGTCAGTTCTACGCGAGACAGACCCACCTACCCGCTCAGGCTCTGCAGACCATACCCATCACCTGGTCGTTTGCTGTGTGGGGTCTGGACCTCGTTGGCCCCTTGCAGAAGGCACCCGGGGGCTACACGCACCTGTTGGTCGCCATCGACAAATTCTCCAAGTGGATCGAGGTCCGACCCCTAAACAGCATTAGGTCCAAACAGGCGGTGGCGTTCTTCACCAACATCATCCATCGCTTTGGGGTCCCGAACTCCATCATCACCGACAACGGTACCTAGTTCACCGGCAGAAAGTTCCTAGACTTCTGCGAGGATCACCACATCCGGGTGGACTGGGCTGCCGTGGCTCACCCCATGACAAATGGGCAAGTGGAGCGGGCTAACGGCATGATCCTGCAAGGACTCAAGCCTCGGATCTACAATGACCTCAACAAGTTCGGCAAGCGGTGGATGAAGGAACTCCTCTCGGTGGTCTGGAGTCTGAGGACAACACCGAGCCGAGCCACGGGCTTCACACCGTTCTTTCTAGTCTATGGGGCCGAGGCCATCTTGCCCACAGACCTAGAATACGGTTCCCCGAGGGCAAGGGCCTACACCGACCAAAGCAATCGATCCAACCGAGAAGACTCACTGGACCAGCTGGAGGAGGCTCGGGACATGGCCTTACTACACTCGGCGCGGTACCAGCAGTCCCTGCGACGCTACCACGCCCGAGGGGTTCGGTCCCGAGACCTCCAGGTGGGCGACCTGGTGCTTCGGCTGCGACAAGACACCCGAGGGCGGCACAAACTCACGCCTCCCTGGGAAGGGCCGTTCGTCATCACCAAGGTTCTGAAGCGCGGAACATACAAGTTGGCCAATAGTCAAGGCGAGGTCTACGGCAACGCTTGGAACATCCAACAACTACGTCGCTTCTACCCTTAAGATGCTTTCAAGTTGCTCGTATACCTCGTTCACGCACCAAGTCTGGTCGTCAAGGAAGGGTCAGCCTTGCCTCGGCAAAGCCCGACCCTCCCTCGGGGGCTAGAAGGGGGTAAACCCCTCTGCATCAAAATTTTCCTCGAAAAAAGAAAAAAAATCTTTTCTGCCAGAATGCCTTTCGTGCTCTTCGACTACTTCAAAAGTGGATCCTGAAAATGACGGAGTACACGTAAGCAGCCAAGGCTGACCGAGCCGAGGGACTCCTACGCCTTCGGGATACGGATACCTCACTCATCACCTTCTGCGATAAGTAACTCGCGTTCGGATAAGTGACTCCGCGGACCGAACAAGTCTTCATGCTCGAGAGCTTCTCTACCGAAATGATTTTTTGGGCCTTCTCGACTGCGTCGGTAACAGAACCCTATGGACGAGTAAGAGCGCGCGTAAGCGGCAAGGCCGACCGAGCCGAGGGATACCTACGCCTCCGGGATACGGATACCTCACTCATCGCCTTCCGTGAAAAGCAACTCTCGCCCGCACAAACAATTCTGTTACCGACAAATGAGTCCGGATACTCGAAACAAGAGGAAAAGAAATGCAACTTTACAACACGACGACGGTGTGTTCAGGCCTCAGCGGTCGTAGAAAACATACACACACTACAAGACAACCTGATCCTGCAAGCTCAGACGTCGACAGCCGAAGGGGGTAGCAGCACCCTCGGCATCAACTACACCTTCGGCAGGGTCTGACCTAGCCTCGGACGGCGACGCGGTCGGAGGGCCCCCACTCTGAAGGACGACATCAGCACCACACCCAGGCCATCGCCGCCAGGGTCTTCTTCGAGAATCCGGCCCGAGCAGGCGGCTCGGCCGGCCACCCCGAGGCCTCGGCCAGCTGTCCCCCAAAGACATCAGCTCAGTTTGTGGCCTCGGTAGCTCAACTCCGGCGTCGGTTCCGCCAGTGGACGACCCGGCCAGGCTCTGTCCAACTACACCTCCTTTTCAAAGCCAACTCTGCCTCCGTCCGTGCTAACACCGCTACCTCCGGCTTCGGCTCATCGAAGGGTGGCCGAGGGGTTCCTTTAACTAAGCAAGAGGGGCCTCGGATAGCAAGGTCGACCGAGCCGAGGGACTCCTACTCCTCCGGGATACGGATACCTCACTCGTCACCTTTGCACGAGGCAACCCACGCTCGGTGAAGCGGTTCAGATAATCGACAAGGCGAGTCTCAGTGCTCGAAATGAAGAAAAAACACGGCTCCGTGCCGAAAATACATACACGTTCAGGCCTCGACAGCCGCATTGAACAAGACACCGGCATTCAAGGTGCCAATACAAACGGAACTCCGGTTCCGTTCCCACGGCAGCAGCGATGGCCTCAAGGCGCCGACGCTCGAGGGGCGAGGACAAGTACAAAGAGCTGGAGGCCCGGAGCACGGATGGTGGCAGTGATCCCGTCGGCGACGGGGACTTCTGGGGCCGTAGCCACCTCGGCACCTTCGAGTGGAGCATCAGCCCATCGGCAGATCCCCACTCGGATCCTCCCGAACGAGCGGAGCACCGACCTCCGCGCGGAGGCCCCGTACCGTTGCAAAGGCAAGACGGCCCCAGAACACGAACGCCGCTCTAGCGGCGCGCGATGTCTTGGGCGGTCCACCCGTGCGCACGGCGCGACAACTGCCCTCGCGGCGGGAGGGGGCACCGGGAGCCAAGCCGGCGAGCCCAACGTGCTGGAGCTGGCGACACCCGCCGTCGACCGGCCCCGCATTGTCGAAGTCCGCCCCGCTCGCAGGGCCAGTGAGTGCCCTCTCCCTTGGATGCTGAAGGGGAGGCTGACCCACGAACCCTCGCGGGAGGTAGAGCAACGGCTCAGCCCGGCCTCCGCCCCAGCAAGGATGATGAACATCCTTGAAGCTGAGGGCGGAACCAAGATCGCAGCCCGGCTTGCTTCTCCCCGTCCAGAAGATGGAGGTCACCGTCTTGGGTGACCACCGGCGAGGGGATGCGGCCGGGCTGCATGATGAAAATCCTTGAAGCCAAACGATGGCTGAAAGGTACCAACTTCCACGAAGTTGCGTTCCTCCGACGACAAGGCGGAAGGATTACGGGCGTCCCCCATCCGGGGGGCTCGGAAGATGGAAAGGCACGATGCATGAGGGGAGCGCGAAGGACATGGTTGCCCTCCAAGGTGGTCGCCCCCTTTTAAAGGTGACTCTCCCCACTTGCGCCCTCAACCATTGCGGGTTGAGTCTTCTCCAACACGCTCCTAGATTCTCCCCCCCACGGCGCGGGGGCTGGGTCCCACACGTCATGCAAGCCGGTCCAGGGGAGAAGAAGCCAACCCGCCACGCGCGCGGTGCATGCAACCACCCGGCGGTTACAAGCACTCCTCCACTTTCGCCCAGACCAGCGGGCGAAAGGGCGGACAGCCATGCAGGCGGCATGCAACCGTGCCAAGTGGGCGCGCCCCTTCAACTCCAACGCGCCTAGCATGGAGGTCCAGGCCCACGCGTCATGCAACCGGCACGCCGGTTGCTACATGCGAGCAACTGCACCGCCACTCACGCCACTACCGCGCCTCCACGACTGTGGAGTCAATACCGCGACTCAAGGAAACCCTGCAGTGCCAGCCAAGCGCGACGGTCAAATGCGGTCAAAAATGGGCCGGCAGTAATGGCGGTGACAGGCGGGCAGGAGCAGCGGTCACGTCGTCAGCCAAGCTTACGTCCCATCCAGGGGCAGCGAGGGAGCCCTCTCCCACGGCGTGAAGATGGTGCGCCCGTGATCCATTCCTCGAACGGCTCGCACACGCGCAACGACCGCCTCGCGAACCGCTTGCCTCGTCGCATTAACTCCGCGGCAGGACAGGCGGCGCCTCAGGCGGGAGAAGCAAGCGACACTTCGCCTTCGCCATAATGACCGTGTCGAAAAAGGTACGCCACGTCATTCGACTTCATATCCTTTTCCTTTTTCCTCTTTCTCTCTCTTACAACAGGGACCGGGAGAGGGGGATACCCCGAAAAGGACCCTTCTCCATGAAGGAAACAGGCTCCGAGCCTCCCTACTGATCAGAGGTTCGAAGGCCAGCCCCTCGGAGGGGTTCAACGGCCGCCTCAGATCGATTGGGTTCTGCGCCCACTACTAGTCAGATGTTCGCTGGCCAGCCCCTCGAAGGGTTCAATGGCCGCCTCAGGCCACTCGGGCTTCACGCCCACTACTGATCAGGGGTTCGTAGGCTGGCCCTCGAAGGGTTCACAGTCGCCTCAGACACAGAGTGAGGGATGACCCTGGGTACGTTCGATACATAACCAAGGCTCGGGCTGCGCTCCCGAGGTACCCTAGGACATTTCCGAGACCAGCGGGAGCGATCATGTAACGGAATCCCATCAAAGGGAGGCATCGAGCCCTCGGACCCCGTCAAAGGGGACCGGGTCCGGCAGATCACCCGCAGGTACTTTTGGAGCGCGCCTCCGGGCCTTTAGCCGACCCCTAGCAAATGGGGCACGGGCGTCCGCTCGGATTACCCGCCAGCAGCTCACCGGAAACACCATGTTCGGCGCCCTCCGAGGGCAACATGGTGCTTTCCCCCCCTCCTTCTTGCGGAAAGGCGACGCAGGGGCGTATGTAAAAAAGACGAGTCTGTCCTTGACCGTCCTCTCGCCCTGTGCAGAGGCTCAGGGGCTGCTCTCGCAAACCCGGCTCCGGCCAAACCGTTGACAACGTCAACATACCAGCCCAAGAACTTGGGACCCGACCATGCACTCGGGCTACGGCCAGCTCGCATGAGGGAACAACTAGACCAGCCGAAGTGTTGCGAAACGCACTAAGACCTCGAAGGAGTAAAACTACTCCTCCGAGGCCTCGGGGGCTACACCCGGCGGGTGCGCTCGCGCGCACCCACCGGAACAGAATGCAACCAAAAAAGGCTGGTCCCCTTGCAAAAAAGTGCGGCAAAAGCCTCCAAGTGAGTATTAGTACTCCCTTGGAGGCTCGGGGGCTACTGTCGGGGACCATAATTAGGGGTACCCTCAAGACCCCTAAATCTCAGCTGGTAACCCCCATCAGCACAAAGCTGCAAAGGCCTGATGGGTGCGATTAAGTCAAGGATCAGTCCATTCAAGGGACACGATCGTGCCTCGCCCGAGCCTAGCCTCGGGCAAAGGAAGCCGACCACGGAGAACCTACGTCTTGCCCGAGGACCCCCCTCCAGCAACGGGCACACTATCGGCTCGCCCGAGGCCCAGTCTTCACCGAGAAGCAACCTTGGCCACATCGCCACGCCGACGGACCAAATCGCAGGGGCATTTAATGCAAAGGTGGCCTGACACCTTTATCCTGACGCACGCCCTCCAGTCAACAGAGCCGAAGTGACCGCAGTCACTTCGCCGCTCTACTGACCGGTCTGACAAGAGGACAGCGCCGCCTGCGCCGCTCCGACTGCTGAGCCACCCGACAGAGTGAAGCTGACAGCAGCCAAGGCCGGCCTCGGGCGTCATAGGAAACTCCACCTCGCCCGACCCCAGGGCACGGACTCGGGCTCAGCCTCGGAAGACGGCGAACTCCGCTCCGCCCGACCCAGGGCTCGGACTCGATCTTAGCCCCGGAAGACGGCGAACTCTGCTCCGCCCGACCCAGGGCTCGGACTCGGGCTCAGCCCCGGAAGACGGCGAACTCCGCCTCGCCCGACCCCAGGGCTCGGACTCGGGCTCAGCCCCGGAAGACGGTGAACTCCGCTCCGCCCGACCCAGGGCTCGGACATGGGCTCAACCCCGGAAGACGACGAACTCCGCCTCGCCCGACCCCAGAGCTCGGACATGGGCTCAACCCAGGAAGGCGACGAACTCCGCCTCGCCCGACCCGGGGGCTCGACCTCGACTTCGACCCCGGAGGAGCCTCCACCTCGCCCAGCCTAGGGCACGGACCGACCACGTCAACAGGAAGCGCCATCATTACCCTACCCCAAGCCGACTCGGGCTACGGGGAACCAGACCGGCGTCCCATCTGGCTCGCCCCACCATGCGAGTAATGATGGCGCCCCGCATGCCCTGTGACGACGGCGGCTCTCAGCCCCCTTACGGAAGCAAGAGGACGTCAGCAAGGACTCGACAGCCCCAACAGTTGTCCTCCCGCCAGGCTCCAGCGCTCCTCCGACGGCCACGACACCACGCGAACTGGGCGCCAAGACCTCTCCGGCTGCCACGATGGCATGTACTTAGGGTGCTAGCTCCCCACCGCTAGACACGTTAGCACATTGCTACACTCCCCATTGTACACCTGGATCCTCTCCTTACGCCTATAAAAGGGAGGACCAGGGCCCTCTTACAGGAGGTTGGTCGGCCCGTGCGGGGAAGGACGGGACGGCGCTCGCGCAAGGCCGCTCGCTCCCACTCCCGCGTGGACGCTTGTTTCCCCCTACTGCAAGCGCACCCGACTCAGGCGTGGGGCTAACACGAAGGCCGCGGGATCCACTCTCTCACGCCTGCCTCCCTCCGGCTGCATCCTTTCCCCCCTTCGCGTTCTGCCTCGCGTCGACCCATCTGGGCTGGGGCACGCGGCGACGATTCACTCGTCGGTCCAGGGACCCCCCGGGTTTCGAAACACCGACCGTTCATTGTTCGTTCATAGTTCCTATTCACCGTTCATCGTTCGTTCATAGTCCCTATTCATCATTCTTCTAGATAATCTTTGTTCTGCCGTTATGCTGCCGAAATTCCGATCGTTCGTTCGTCCGTTCGTTCGTCCAAATAATCTTTTCCCTGTCGTTATGTTGCTGAAATTTCGGCCGTTCATTCGTTCGCTCATTCGATCATTCATCGTTCGTTCATAGTTCCTATTCATCTTTCATCGTTCGTTCATAGACCCTATTCGTCGTTCTTCCAGATAATCTTTGTCCTGCCGTTATGGTGCCGAAATTCCGATCGTTCGTTCGTCCGATCGTTCGTCCGTTCGTTCATAGTTCCTATTCATCATTCATCGTTCGTTCCTCGTCACAATTCATCATTCATCGTTCGTGAAAGGGAAATGTGCCCTTGGGCCATTTCTAAGTATTTTGGTGATTGAGTGCCAACACAAGTGCTTAAGTGAAAATATATTCCAAATGTTGGACAAAGTGCAAATCAAGAGTAAAGGTATGTTTCTAAGACTTAGTACATTGTTTTGAAGACTAATGCTCTGTGTCTAAGTGCTAGAAACAGGAGAAATCGAATTGGAAAAGAGATGACTTTGTACAGCCAAAGTCTGCTCAGTCTAGGTGCACCGGACAGTGTCCGGTGCGCCAGGCTGGCTCTGGCGAACTAGCTGCTCTCGGGACTTCAACGGTGGTGTACGGCTATAAATCACCGGACTGTCCGGTGGTGCACCAGACTGTCCGGTGAGCCATTCACAGGCGAACTCGTCGCTCTCGGGAGATGATTAATGGTGTACGGCTATAATTCACCGGACTGTCCGGTGAGGCACCGGACTGTCCGATGAGCCAACGGTCAGCCGGGCCAACGGTCGGCCAAGGATTCCGCGCGTGACGCGTGGTCGAGCCAATGGTTACAAGGGGGCACCGGACTGTCCGGTGTGCACCGGACAGTGTCCGGTGCGCCAACGGCTCTCAATCTGCAACGGTCGGCTTCGCTAAATAAGGAAAGAAATCCGCACTGGACAGTGTCCGGTGGTGCACCGGACTGTCCGGTGCGCCAGGCGACTGAAGGCAAGAATTGCCTTCCTGGAATGCTCTCAACGGCTCCTAGCTGCCTTGGGGCTATAAAAGGGACCCCTAGGCGCATGGAGGAGTACCAAGACTTCGATTTCACGCATTTGATTCTTTGTGAGAGCAACTAGAGCTCTATTTGAGTTGTGAACTCGTTGGGTTCCGTTGTGAGCTCTTGTTGCGACTTGTGTGCGTGTTGTCGCTCTGATTTTGTGTCTTGTGTGCATTGCTCATCCCTCCCTTACTCCGTGCTTCTTTGTGAACATCAAAATGTAAGGGCGAGAGGCTCCAAGTTGTGGAGATTCCTCGCGAGCAGGATATAGTAAACAAAGCAAAACACTGTGGTATTCAAGTGGGTCTTTGGACCGCTTGAGAGGGGTTGATTGCAACCCTCGTCCGTTGGGACGCCACAACGTGGAGTAGGCAAGTTTTTACTTGGCCGAACCACAGGATAAACCACTGTGTCTATCTGTGGTTATCCTCTTGTGGTTGTTGTGTTTTGCAAGGACTCCTCTCTAGCCACTTGGCCTTATTGTGCTAACGCTTAATCATGTTTTTGTGGCTTTAAATTTAAGTTTTTACAGGATCACCTATTCACCCCCCCCCCCTCTAGGTGCAATCAGTTCGTTCATACGACTATTCACCATCACTATTCACCATTACTATTCACAATTACTATTCATCGTTACTATTTATCGATGATATCTATGTCAATCTTTTCGTTGTCACTATTCATCGTTACTATTCATCGATCATCCGATCACCCCAAATTTCAACTACTCATCCGTCATGCTGTCCAGTCTACCTAAGACCAGCCAGACCAATATTTCAGTCATACGAACTCCGGTGACTGTGATTTTCCTTCCAGTGGGAACTTCCCATCTGGTCACCCATCCCAGGTTTCTCCAAGTTGAGCACGCTTAGCTTTGAGATTCCTTCGAACCAGGCTTCCAAACTCAGATTCCAATAATTCTCGTTTCTAAATTCTTATCAAACTATTCCCTATCCAACCATGTCATCCCTTAAGCATGGTTCATATTCTAGAAAACTCCTAAAATACTCTTATCCCATATTCTGCCTATAATCTCCCTATTCAGACTAAGTCAGTCGATTCATTCGTCACTATTCTCACCAACATTGAACTTCATTGTGCTACACCACATACACCCAGCTATAAATACACCTAGCTACCCTCTCTCTCTCCACACACACTCAACACCCTCAGCCAAGGCAAACACCCCACCCACTCAGTTACTCTGCTCTGCCAGCTACACGCATAGTGTCGCTTCGCCTCCAGTCCACCATCCTGGTAAGCACCTCCGCTCCACCACAAGTAATATCACAACACCACATGACACAGATTCTACTCAAGACTCTACCCATCCATATATCACTATTCTAACCATTATACTAAATATTTGTTGGTATACTTGCTTGCTTGTATGTTTGCTTGTTCATGTTGCATAGTTATCGAAGCGTTTGTGCCGTCTCGTGGAGGCCGGATCTGCAAGTCTACGCCAGGCAATGGAGCTAGAAGCCAGTTCCGCGAGCTCCCCTTCCCCCTTCGCCGAATAAGCACGGCAAGCTCACTGGATCCCTTTGATGCATAAATTACCTATGATTTTTCAACCACAACCCTCAGCCTGTTATTTTATGCATGATATGATTTTGAGACAAGTTATTATGGCCACCCAGCCGCTTACTGCAATCAATCATCAATATATTTGTTACAAATGATTTGAGAAAAGGTGTGAGTTTTCAAAAGAAAATGCTTTTCAAAATGTGTATGATGAATGGTTTTCACCCTTATCACCTTTGAGTAGGGATGATCAGGGACTCCCTAGTTTAGGGGAGGGCCTAAGGTGATGGCTCAGCTGGTTTAGGCGTGAGTAGAAGGATTGTCCCCTCGTATAAGGACCGGTTTGTCATCTTTCACTACCTGTACTCATGATAAGTACAACCACTCGAGACTGTGTGGGCAGTCACTCAATCTGAACTTGTACGGTCCAACCCCAGGGTTATAAAGGCTGGGGACCACCGGGAGGGGATAAGGAGGGGGAATGTTTTGTCCAGTTTGGACATGGCGGTGGCCTGACTCCTTCCGGTATAACCGTTAAGGTTAGGACGTGCGAGGAAAGAAAGAGATTCAGATTCGGATCTCATTGGCCATGAGATCGCAGAGCCAGACTAGTGGGTAAAGTGTACCCCTCTGCGCAGAGTTTAAACCTATTCGAATAGTCTGTGTCCACAGGAATAGACGAGTCTGGTGTGGTATGGCAATTAGTATTTGGTTTTCAAAAAAAGGGGTGTGTTTGAGAAAAGTGGTTTTTAAAAGGTCCGGCGGTTGAGCCGTGAGCTATGGTGGACGGGAAGTCCAGTAGCTGTTTTTTAAAATGAAAACCAGTGGGAAACTGCTGAGACACCTGGATGGTTTAGTCTAGGGGATTTTGTTCTATATTGAAAAAAACTTCCTGCTCCTTTGGGAGAGGAAGCGCTTTGCAAAATACAAAATGTTTTACAAAACAACCCTGCATAAAATATTGTTGTTTCTGCAAAATACCCTGAGCTCCACATATTCCATGCATTATATCTGATTTCCCCATTCCGCGGGTGAAGGTGGGCTGCTGAGTACGTTTGTACTCACCCTTGCTTATTTGTTGTTTTTCAGAAAAGGAGATCAGGTAAGAGTTACGACTGTTCCCAACCTTGCCTATGGCTGTTGGACCGCTGATTTGCTTCACTGCGTATATCGGGCTGCTTCAGCCCCACTCTGATGATATGTCCCGAGTTGTGGACCAATTCTTAAAGTTGATTGCCACCTTTATAGGTTTGTCTCGTTTAAGCATATCTGAACTATCAGATGTATAAATGTGTTTACTAGCCTCCTGGGACTAGTAATTGTATCACATTTGAGTTCCAGAGGATCTGGGGCGCTTCAGGTGGTATCGGAGCTGTTAGGTTGGCCGCAGGACGTAACCCTTAGCCTTGATCCAAAAGTTTTTGCGTCAAAACTATTTTCTTAAAAAAATTCTTGCTCTCATCCCTTCATTTCAAAAATGATTTCCCCCTTTCCTTCTCTCAGAAGTCAGATGGAGGTCCGCTGCCAAACCAGCTTGTGCCAGAATGAAGATGGTTTCCCCAAGTTACTGAAAGCATGCACAGTTCGCCTCGGAATCAGGAGCCAGCCAGAGTATGATGGTCGTGAATTCGTCGAGCATGGCATAGAGAAGTGTGTCGTGACTGTATACATTGGATCCAGTCCTCACCATGCGGAATGGAGTGTCACTGCTGCTGGGCACAGATTCAAAGACACCTGTCAAGTCGTCGCTCGCAAGGCATTGAGGACCCTGTGTCAGATCTATGAAGAAGAAGTGGCCGACACACCGCTCAGATTCTTTCTGTCCTTTCAGAGAAACCATCCAGTTTGGATGGCTAGGATGCGTGCATTGGAAGGGAAGCAGCTGCTTGAGGATGACCCCACAGTCGTGTACCTCACTGCATACCTGCTCACCCTGGATGCGCAGTATGATTTCTTGGCTCGGCACCACCGTCAGATGATTGCCCGAGCAGAAGATGCAGAGAAGCGCAACCGTTAGCTCCATGTGGATCTCACCACAGCTCAAGCCCGTGCAACTGCATTGGAAAGTCGTGAAGTCATTGCGGTTGAAGCCCTGAAGCAAGCTAAGGATGAGCATGTCCAGAAGTTGATGGAGGCCTACTTGGTAACCCATAACCAACATAGAGCCCTACGGATCCAAGAGCCCGCTTCATCCAACCCTGTTCAACCCATGAGAGCCGAAGATCCCCAGATTCTTGAAGGTCACCGGTCTTTACCAGAGGAGAAAAGAAGGCTTGGGAACTCCTGGAAGGAGCCATAGTCTTGGAAGGAATTCCGGTCTTCCCTCAGGCTATGGATAAGCAAGAGCACCCCAAGTCCTCCCAAGATCCCCCGTTAGAGTTGTTTGAGCCCCTCACCATGAAGAAGATTCCAGCACCGTCCTGTGAGATCAAAGAAGAAGCTGCAAGCACCCCACCAGCACCGCCGCCCTCTGAGGAGCTACAAGAGCCAGTCCCGCTTGAAGAAGAGTTCGACCCTGTGTTGTCATCTCAGTTGCCGCCAGAAGAAGTCATCAACATCAGCTCCCTCTTGACCCATCCAGGAGATGTCTCAGATTGAAGTTGTGTGTCAGGCTCGCTAGAAGAAAAGCTGCCAGATCTGAGTTAGTTATGCCCAGTCCTCTGCATGCATTGGGTAGTGAAGTTTTTCTTCACTTTGGCTAGAGCCCTGCATGTATGAGAGGTAATCGGGTAGACTCGTGTTTTGCAAAACTCTAATTGTGTGGCCCCCTAGGGCATTTCAAAATGAATTTCGCTTGATGTTTTCTCCTCTTTTGAGTGCATATGGGATGCTTTAACGTTAGTGCTCATAAGTTACATTTAGCATAGTTCTCAATTCAGGAGCCAAGCAATAGTAGTTATGCTTAGCCCCTGAATCTGAGTAGTCCATGCTTTGGAAAAACTCTATTCTTCCCTTATTCAAAACATTTGATTTGTTTGTGCTTATCATTGCTGAGCTTGTGTGTTTTCTTTCTTTTTAAGAAAGGTTTTCTCTAAAACATAGATCACAAATTAGAGCTAATCCTCATCTTTTGCTTCCATTCTCCCCTTAACCCATCTCAAGAGAAAAGCACCTTACCCAAGAAGATACCGGGAAGCTTACCCTTGAAGCATGGAATAAGCTACAGAGGAACCTATCTAGTCGCTCAGTCAAAAGGACCGACCATGAGAATCAAAGCACTACCCCTGAGTCAAAGTAAACAGAAAGAGGACAAAAGGAGTTATTACCATATAGAGAGGCAAAGATTCTTGGAACCAGAGACCACAAACATCAGGGTCATTGACCCCACCACTCACCCATGCCCCTCGCACGCGTGCCCGCCTCCATGCGCACTACCACCACCCCGCGCCCCCTTTGTAGCGCACTACCACCACCCACGCCCCCTTTTGCAGCGCACCCACCGCCATCGTCGTCGGCAATAGGCCCCCTTCCCCTTATCGCACCTGCTGCCTCGTGTCACTTGCTCCATCACTACCACTCCACACCCCCCCGAGCACCCCCGCTCGCCTATAAACCCCCCCCCACCAGCTCCCTCAACTCCCATCTCGCTCAAAGCAAAGCACACTCCAGATAAATCCCCTCTTCCAAATCGCAAGCAACTCCATTTTCCACTCCCTCGCCCTTAAGATCACAATGCTTGGTGATTCTTGGGTTGAAGACTGTTGTACATGGTTCATAATCTTTGGTTTCCTCCAATGTGTGATAGTAATACTCTTTGATAGAACCCTCCAGTGGGAAGAGCAAAGAGAAAGAAAGGGTCAGTGAAAATAAAATAGTGAAGATAAGATAAGAAGAAGGTTATCCCAAAATCAACCCTGTGTCAGTCATTTCTCCGCAGCCTGCTCAAGTAGCAACAGCAGAAGAAGGCCCCGTAACACCCTTGTTATGAGGTACTTCAAGGAGTTCAAATCCCCAAGATTCAAGAGTTATACCCTCATTCTTTTTAAGTGGGGTAGTGTTCCAGTAAAGTTCCTGCTATGGAGAAGAAGAAGAAGGTCTGTAGCAAGCTTGTGGAGAACGAGATCATCGAAGCATATAAGTTTCTAGATGAGAAGTGGTCACCCAAGTTCCGTTGATGAAGCACCAGAAGACTAATCAAGGAAGGAATCCATGTTGGAGTTTGCAAGAGAAAGGTTTGCGTGTTGGCATCGATGCTTCTTCAATAAGCTAGCTGCCAAGCGAAACCTAGAAGCCTGAAGATGATCTTGAGTAGCCAGAATCAGCGTTTGCAATCGGCAACCAGATGCTCCTCAAGGCCAGATCTTGTTGAAGTTCCATCTCCTCGAAGAGTTGCAAAGTGAAGATATGTAGCTGAAGTAAAGCTATACCCATAACCCTTCTAAGCCGAATCTCGAGGACGAGATTCCTTTTAAGTGGGGTAGATTTATAGAATCCCAAAAATTCAAATCTTGGAATTTTCTCAAACTCGCTCTAAATTCAAATTGAATTTCAAATTTCTTTTCAAAATGTTTGTTTGAGAGTTGATATCAACAAATAAAGTATAGTGGTCTATATTCTCTCCAAAATCCTCCTCAAAATATCCTACAAATATTTCCCCAGTGATCCCCCTCAAATTGTTTCCAGAAATACCGCCCAGATATTTCTCGAGTAATCCCCTTCAAGTTCTTTCCAGAAATACTGTCCAAATATTCCACCGATATATCTCCAAGTATTTTTCCTCTTGAGAAATACCTTCAGAATCATTTTTCAAGTCCCTATAAATATTTTCTCCATAACTTTCCTCATGCTCATACGTATACGTATGCCTCCAGTGTCATACGGTGAGCTCTACAAGCAAATCTCACTTATACAAGACAAATACATGCTAATCTCCCACTAATCCTCTCATCCCTCCCCCTAATCCCCCCACCATGGCTATAAATAGAGGGGCAAGGGCCTCCTCTCATCCCACCCAAGCCATTTCATGGCAACTCTCTTCCCCCCCCCCACACACACCCACTCCATGTTCCACACAAGCACACACTAGCACAAGGATCGTTCGGTCGTTCTTCGATCGTTCGTCCCACTGTTCTTAGTTTGTTCATTCGTTCGTCCGATCGTTCATGGTTCGTTCGTCCGTTTGCCCGATCGTTCGATTGTTCATCCGTTCGTTCGTCCAAATAATCTTTTTCCTGCCGTTATGCTGCCGAAATTTTGATCGTTCGTTCGTTCGACCATTCGTTTGTTCATAGTTTCTATTCATCGTTCATCGTTCGTTCATAGTCCCTATTCATCGTTCTTCCAGATAATCTTTGTCCTGCCGTTATGCTGCCGAAATTCCGATCGTTCGTTCGTCCGATCATTCGATCGTTCGTTCGTTCGTTCGTCCAAATAATCTTTTCCCTGCCGTTATGCTGCCAAAATTCCGATCGTTCGTTCATTCGATCGTTCATCGTTCGTTCATAGTTCCTATTCATCGTTCATCTTTCGTTCATAGTCCCTATTCATCGTTCTTCCAGATAAACTTTGTCCTGCCGTTATGCTGCCGAAATTCCGATCGTTCGTTCGTCCGATCGTTCGTCTGTTCGTTCATAGTTCCTATTCATCGTTCGTTCATCGTCACTATTCATCGTTCGTTCATACGAACTATCCACCATCACTATTCACCATTACTATTCATCGTTACTATTTATCGATGATATATATGTCAACCTTTTCGTTGTCACTATTCATCATTACTATTCATCGATCATCCGATCACCCCAAATTTCAACTACTCATCCGTCATGCTGTCCAGTCCACCTAAGACCAGCCAGACCAATATTTCAGTCATACGAACTCCGGTGACTGTGATTTTCCTTCCAGTGGGAACTTCCCATCTGGTCACCCATCCCAGGTTTCTCCAAGTTGAGCATGCTTAACTTTGAGATTCCTTCGAACCAGGCTTCCAAACTCAGATTCCAATAATTCTCGTTTCTAACTTCTTATCAAACTATTCCCTATCCAACCATGTCATCCCTTAAGCATGGTTCATATTCTAGAAAACTCCTAAAATACTCTTATCCCATATTTTGCCTATAATCTCCCTGTTCAGACTAAGTCAGTCGATTCATTCGTCACTATTCTCACCAATAGTGAACTTCACTGTGCTACACCACATACACCCAGCTATAAATACACCCAGCTACCCTCTCCCTCTCCACACACACTCAACACCCTCAGCCAAGGCAAACACCCCACCCACTCAGTTACTCTGCTCTGTCGGCTCCCCCTGGATTTGAGGATGAACGGTACCCCGACCATGTGTGTAAGCTCTCTAAGACGCTCTATGGACTTAAGCAAGCCCCAAGAGCATGGTATGAATGCCTTAGAGATTTCTTAATTGCTAATGCTTTCAAGGTTGGGAAAGCCGATCCAACTCTTTTCACTAAGAATTGTGATGGTGACCTATTTGTGTGCCAAATTTATGTCGATGACATAATGTTTGGTTCTACTAACCAAAAGTCTTGTGAGGAGTTTAGTAGGGTGATGACACAGAAATTTGAGATGTCAATGATGGGCGAGTTGAACTACTTCCTTGGGTTCCAAGTGAAGCAACTCAAGGACAACACCTTCATCTCCCAAATGAAGTACACGCAAGACTTGCTCAAGCGGTTCGGGATGAAGGACGCTAAGCCCGCGAAGACACCAATGGGCACCGACGGACATGTTGACCTCAACAAAGTAGGTAAGTCCGTTGATCAAAAGGCATACCGATCTATGATAGGTTCTTTGCTTTATTTATGTGCTAGTAGACCGGATATTATGCTAAGCGTATGCATGTGTGCTAGATTTCAATCCGATCCAAGGTAGTGTCACCTTGTGGCCGTTAAGCGAATTCTCATATATTTAGTTGCTACGCCTTGCTTCGGGATCTGGTATCCAAAGGGGTCTACCTTTGACTTGATTGGATACTCAGACTCCGATTATGCTAGATGCAAGGTTGATAGGAAGAATATATGAGGGACGTGCCAATTCCTAAGAAGGTCCCTGGTGTCGTGGAGTTCTAAGAAACAAACCTCCATTGTCCTATCCACCGCTGAGGCCGAGTATGTTGCCGCAGGACAGTGTTGTGTGCAACTACTTTGGATGAGGCAAACCCTCAGGGACTTTGGCTACAATCTGAGCAAAGTCCCACTCCTATGTGACAATGAGAGTGCAATCCGCATGGCGGATAATCCTGTTGAACACAGCCACACTAAGCACATAGACATCCGGCATCACTTTTTGAGAGACCACCAGCAAAAGGGAGATATCGAAGTGTTCTATATTAGCACCGAGAACTAGGTAGCCGATATCTTTACCAAGCCTTTAGATGAGAAAACCTTTTGTAGGCTGCGTAGTGAGCTAAATGTCTTAGATTCGCGTAACTTGGATTGATTTATAGCATACATGTGTTTTATGCCATTGATCAAATTACTTTATGCATTTATGAGATTTGTTGTTTATTTATGGTGCTCAAGTTGTGTAAGGGATCCCCGGACCTCACAAGTCCATGTGTGAATGATGCACATATTTAGGGGAGAAGTGCTACAACTTGACCCTTTGAGACTAACATTTGTGCTTGAGTTTACTTGATGTAGTCTCAAAGGTAAATTGAAAAGGAAAGGTGAACTTGGACCATGCAAAGACTTCCACTGCACTCCGGTATTAGTATACTACCTCCAAGTTCATTCTTAAGCTCCAATTGCCTTTTTGCTCTTAATTGGCTTTTTGGTGAGACAATGGGGTTAAAAGGCAAATAATGATCCCGTTTTGGTGCTTAATGCCAAAGGGGGAGAAATTAAGGCCAAAGCAAATGGATCAGCTACCACTTGAGAATTTTGAAAATAGTAGAGTTAGAACTTTTGATTTGTCAAAATACTCTTATTGTCAAGATTTGGTCTCTTGTGGGGAGAATTTATGATTATGAGAAAAAAGGGGGAGTTTTTGGTACTCAATCATTTTTTCAATTGGAATATATCTCTTTATGCCCAAACAAGTGAGTTTGACTTAGAGATAGGAAAATGAATTTGATTTGCAAAAACAAACCAAGTGGTGGCAAAGAATGATCCAAATATGCCAAATTTGAGTCAAAAACAATTTGGTCTTCAATTTGAATCAATGTTGCATATTATGCATCGCTTTTGAATGTGTTGGCATAAATCACCAAAAAGGGGGAGATTGAAAGGGAAATGTGCCTTTGGGCAATTTCTATTATGTTTTGGTGATTAAGTGTCCAACACATTTAAACAAGCTCTCATGTGCTAAACAAAGAGAGAAGTGATAATCAAGGCAAAGGTATGGTTCTAGACTTAGTACATTGGTTTTTGTGTGTACTAATATATTTGTCTAAGTGCTAGAATCAGAGAACAGAGAAGAAGAAAAGAACTTGGCTGGAGCAGCCAAGACTTAGCTCGGTCTGGCACATCGGACTGTCCGGTTGCGCCAGGATGGCTTCCGGTGAACTAGCCGCTCTCGGGAGTTTTTGGCGGCGTACGGCTATAATTCATCGGACTGTCCGGTGGTGCACCGGACTGTCCGGTGAGCCAATGGCCACCAGCGTAACGGTCGGTCGCGCAATCCGCGGGCGACGTGTGGCCTGCGCCAACGGTCGGCTGGGGGCTCCGGACTGTCCGGTGTGCACCGGACAGTGTCCGGTGCGCCAACTAGCCCGGAGTTGCAACGGTCGGCTACGCCAATTTAGGAAGGAGATTCGCACCGGACATGCTACGGTGCCTGTCCGGTGGTGCACCGGACTGTCCGGTGCGCCACCTGACAGAAGGCAAGAATTGCCTTCCTTGTTGGCTTCCAACGGCTCCTAGCAGCCTTGGGGCTATAAAAGGGACCCCTAGGCGCATGGAGGAGTCACCTAAGCATACTTTGAGTATTCTAAGTCTTCCACACTCTGTCTCCGCGCACTTGATCAACCATGTTAGTGTTTTGAGCTTTGAGCTCCGTTCTTGTAGTGAACTTGTTGTGCTTCATTTTGAGCTCAAGTCTTGGCTTGCGTGCGTGTGTATTGCTACGGATTTGTGTGTGTTGCTTCCCATCCTTACTCTTGTGCTTTCACCATGATCTTTATTGTAAGGGCGAGAGACTCCAACTTGTGGAAAGTCCTCGCGAACGGGAAAAGAGATAAGCAAAGAAAAGTCGTGGTATTCAAGTTGATCATTGGATCACTTGAAAGGGGTTGATTGCAACCCTCGTCCATTAGGACGCCACAACGTGGAGGTAGGCAAGTATTATACTTGTCGAACCATGGGATAAACTCGCGTGTCCTTCGTGACTATTTTCTGTGATACTTGTGTTCGCAAGAGCTCGCTACTTAGCCATACTAACACTTAACCAAGTTTTGTGGCTATTAGTTGTTTAATTTTACAGGATCACCTATTCACCCCCCCCCCCCCTCTAAGTTCTCTCAATAAGATTTTTGCCACTAAAAATGGTGTGGAGGTAAGAGTAGGAGCTAGATGCCATTTCTGTAAGAAAGAACTTGCTCCTGTTCTACCATTGGCCCTAGCCATTTGGCTCGGCACAAGGAAAATGAAAATGGCTCCATGGCCGAACTAGGAACCAATCCATGCTTAGATATAATGCCGGTGGTAGTGTTTTTTCGTTGGGAATATAATGCAGAAGTTGCTCGTGTTCAGTTATGTCGTTTGATTCCTAAGTTCGATCTTCCATTATGCTTTGTTGATTGTGATGTATTTAATGACTATATTAAAAGTAACCATAATCCTAGACATTGCAATGTTTCTAGACAAACTACAACTAGAGATATGGAAAAGTATTTTAAAGAAAGACATGTCATAGTTGCTAAAAATTGAAATATGTTACTTTTGTTGCTTTAACTTCTGATATTTGGAGTGGCAATGCTAAAGAAGATTATTTGTCTGTTGTTGCACATTTTGTTAACTCTGGTTGGCAGTTAGAAAAAAGGATTCTTGCTATGTGCCTCATTGATTGTTCCCACTCTGGCAACAACGTTGCAGAGAGGATTTATGTTGTTGTTAATGATTATGAATTGAGTGATAAGGTTTTTCCATTACATTGGATAATGCATCTGCTAACACTTGGGCAATGGACCACCTTACACCTTTGCTCTTTGCTTATGTTGGTCCTTTGTTATTGCATCAATGATGTGCATGTCATATCACTAACCTTCTTGTGCATGGCACATTTGTGGAACTAGAACCTTATCTTGAAGATTTAGAACTGCCATCTCTTTTTTGAACTCATCCAACCAAAGAATCGTTGCATACAAAAGTTTTTGTGTTGCTATGGGAGTAAGACCTCGTAAGTTTGGTTTAGACATGTAAGTGAGATGGAACTCTACCTATCTTGTGTTAAAACATCTCATACCTTACAAGAGCACATTCTCTGTGTTTATTCAGACCCACTATCACCTTAAAGAAGAGGGTGCTACACTTTTAATTGAAGCACATTGGTATGTTGCTGAAAAAATATTGGAGTTCCTCGAAAGGTTCTATGATTCTGTTGTTGTGATGTCTAATATGTACTATCCTACATCACCTTTAATGTTGCACCACATTCTTCATATTAATAAGCACATGAACATGTATGAGAATGATAACTTGCTTAGACTTGTAGTTGTCCCAATGAAAGACAAATTCTTAAAATACTAGGGTACAATTCCTTTCCTATATGCATTTGCATTTATACTTGACCCTAGAGCTAAAATGAGAGGTTTCAACAATGTGCTTGCATTGATGTCTCAGCTTACTCATTCTGATTACTCTAGTTATCTAACTTCTGTGAGGGCTGAGTTATCTAATTTATTTAATAAATATGATGACAAATTTGGTTCAATGAGGTTGCAGAGGACCTCAAATGCTACCCCTGGTGAAGGTAAGAGCAAATATGCTTGGGATTTGGTTTTTGGTGCTCGTACAGATGGCTTTGGTACCAGTTCTTCAATGTCACTTGGTGATGGTCTGGGTGC
Source organism: Zea luxurians (assembly GCA_029449295.1). Classification (NCBI taxonomy): domain Eukaryota; kingdom Viridiplantae; phylum Streptophyta; class Magnoliopsida; order Poales; family Poaceae; genus Zea; species Zea luxurians. The sequence continues at coordinate 29,118,789 of JAOPSE010000023.1, read as the reverse complement.
CTTTGGTGCTAGAGCCAGTGTCAGTTCTTCCATTGGTCCTAAACTCTCAAGAAGAACATATGCTAGTGCTTTGCTTCATGCAGCAAGCACTCCTGGTATTTCTGGTTTTGATCTAGCTGCTTATATAGATAGTGACACTGTTCAGAAGTTTGATGATGACTTCGATCCCCTAGGCTGGTGGCATGATCATAAACTCACTTATCCAGTGTTTTCAATCTTAGCTAAAAATATCATTTCAGTTTTGTCTCTGCTTTGAGTTTAGAGTTAGCATTTAGTCTTGTAGGTAGGGTCATCGAGGAATGGCGTCGTTGACTCGGCTCAGGAATGGTGGAGATGCTTCTTTGCTCAAGGACTGGTAGGCAGCTGATGAAAGGATGCAGCACACAACAGAAGATAAAAACCTCGAGGAGTCCTTCAAATATCTGTTCGTTGATTAATATGTTATGTGCTTGTTTCTACCATGTGCATGTAACTGAAGTATGACCTATGAACTAGTGAATTGTGATGAACTAAATGATGAAGTATAAAATTAATGAGCTGGACTGTACTCTTTTCCTATAGGGTTTCTCACGAGGTGTGAGTTTTACCTAGGTTTTTAACGAGGCAACCATTGCACCAGCTCAAACTTAAGGACATGTGTTATGTGATATGTGATTGTGAATTGGTTTGTGGAGTGTGATTATAATCTATGTGTATTGGTTGTGAAATGTGATTGTAAACTGTGATTATGAATTGGACTGTCAACAGTGACTATAATTTGTGCATGTAAATTGGACTGAGTGGGCTATCGGGACGGCACGGCATTGACGTGCCCTCGGGCCATCGGGCCAACACGACACGGTTAAGAAAAGGTTGTGCCGTGCTTGGGCCTAAACCGAGGCACGTCAAGCGGCCTGACCTGACACGATTATTGAAACGTGCTTGCTCGTGCCCATCGTGTCGTGCCTGTGTTGGGCTCATGCGAGGTCAGGCCGTGCCGCCCATTTGGCCATCTATATTGAGTTGATCAGAAGTGCTCCTCTTGGAAAAACTGAAGCTCGCTCAAATGGCTCCTAATTAATTTTCTAAGCTCAATGAGATGATTAGTGATCGCTCTCTAAAAAGAACCGGTTCACATGTACGATGGTGTCACAAAATATGTGTTTGGACAATATACTAGATTGAAGCCTTTTCAGCTTCAAATACTGGCCCTATTTGGAAGCAAAGTATTTCAAACCACAATTTTGAAATGTCAAGACATATCTACAATATTTTTACTATAGTATTGGAAAACCATAGTTTTGATGTGCGTGAGTAGAAATTTTGCTCGAGACCTAAGTTTCTAATACAGTGAGAAAACTGTAGCATAGTCAAATCCAATGTTTTGCATATAGAGTTTTTGAAGATGTTACCAAACACTCTATTGTAAAAAAATACCACATTATTCTCTAAAAACAGAGAAAATACTCCACTCCCAAAACACCACGTAAATGTGAGGGTGAGCGTTGCGAACACCTCCGTGCATGAACCCCTCTCCTCTAATCCCTCAAACATGCTCTTGCAAGTTAAACCTTGTTGGTAAAGCTACAAAAACTGGCTTCACCTAGCTTCTTTAAACCCTAGCATGGGGAGCGGTGCTGATGGTGTGTAGGCAGACTGTCCGGGCCTCGGGGTGGGGGGCTTGGTAGGGCCACAGTCATCGACACACAGGGCCATAGGGATTGACACATGGCTCGAACGGGAGCAGGGGAGTTGGAGCACGAGGTCTAAGGTGTGTTCCTATGATGGGATTGTTGGCACTTGAGCAAATTAGAGGAGAACAGGGGAAGAAGAAAGTCCGAGCAAATTATGAAGATGAAGAAATAAGAAGACGGAAAGGATAATGATATTATGTCCATTTTATTCTTTTTGTCTACCATGAGAGAGTATTATTTTTCTATGAATTATCTTGTATCATATTGGTCATCATGAGTTAGGAGCATGTTGAATTTATAGCCTAGAGACCACTGCAGTGTGTGCAAGTTTGTTGATAGTAGAAAATTTGATCAATGGAGATAAGTGATCGTTGTGAGTTTTTTTTCTCTTATGAAGTTTTTGCTTGGGGAGTCTGAGTTATCATCAAGTATGTCATCTTAACTAGTGTTGTGAATTTCATCATTTAAATCACTCAAGAGTGGCTTCGTCTTTCTATTCTTTGCTTAACAGTTTTTTTTGACCAGTTCCATGTCTTGCATACTCAACAAATGTTGCGCACAGCAAAGAAACTTTGATCTGGACCAAAGTTTTCTATACCCCCAAATTACCATAGTATTGATAGAACCACAGTATTATATACAGAGTTTTTAAAGGCTACCAAACAATTTTTGGCTTAAAATGGAATGGTTCATCCAAATTCCATGGACCTAGTGAAGGTTCTTTGCACATACATGCACCTAGTGAAGGTTCTCTGCACCCATAGCTTGGACTTGGAGCAATTCTTCTTCTAGTCAAGGCTTCACACGATGTATAACTTTGCACCCATAGCTTTCGTAGGTTAGGCTTCATAGGATAATTCACTTCATGCTCGTAGCCTTCGTAGGTGAGGCTTCACGCGCCTCTCCTTTTCACTTTTGATTGGTTTATCTGTCATAAAATCAGTTATGTAAGCCCATGTTGACAACAGATTTACGTTACTTAACTCCAATTTACCAATAGACACATTTACCTATGATAAAATCCCCAATATGAACCAATGTATTCCTCCGCCCAAAAAATAAAGCCGTCCTAATTTTAGAATAATTTAACTAGGTTTAAAGAAATAATATCAGCATTAGTATCTCTAATTACTTTTATTATGACAATTTGTTTTAGTAAACATCTAGGTTGGTACTTACATATCATATATATTAGTACTTGATCAAGTTTGTCACTAAAATGACATTCTTTCAGGTTCAAGGACAAAAGGAGTAGTTACAATGCCCACATGATCAAGAGTATAAAATGCGACAACACAAGTCGCATCTGTTTCGGAAATTAAAAAAAAACCACGTTGCACCGAAATTACTCAAAAATATATCTAAACGCGGCACAGTAGAATTTTTTTCAAATATAAATGTTTAAATAATACCAGAAACTTCATCTGTGCCTTAGGAATGTATTACAACAATTTACATACACCAGCGGGTAGGTTAGTTAGTAGTCATGCACCACTGAATCTAACATCGGTTTCTTACAATGAAATTTCGATTAAAATGTTTTAAGAATAAAATAATTTATTTACATGAGCAGGTACATTAATTAGTGGGTGCACTCCATTGAAACGAATATTAGTATATTTACAGTGCAAAATTGTATATAAATGTTTGTGCATACATTACAGGAATTTTCTTTTACACCTGGGTGCATTAGTTGGTAAGGAACGAACCACGGGCCAGAAATTTTACAATTTAACCCTCACAACAGTAGATATAAGGTGCCCTGGGGTCAGTCAAAAACATCCGATGCTGGCAGAAAATAAGAGCCAAGGCGTGGCCAGTTCGTTCAAACAGTAGTCAGCACCCACATCCACCATCTATAAGAATCCCAAAGAAACACAACAGACAAAAGAAACATAGATCCACCACGTTATGCCAACAGCAAATAATGTCACCTAGCTGCTAATTATTGAATATACTGTACTGCAAGTTACTATTGTAACAGCAATCCGATTGATATGGTACAGTAATACAACGTTGCAACATATATTTCCTTTTAGTATTGACACTGCTGACAAAATGGCACCAGCACCAGTCATTCTACAATCCAAACCTAAACAGGAGGGAACCCAGGATTCAAGAGAACAATATTTTTGGCCCGATCCTTAGTATATATACTACAAAAATGCCTGTATTTAACTTTAGTCTATACCTCAGCTTCAGGCAATTAAAACCAGACCAGTCTTTGGGTCGAAAACTGGTCAGAAACTGAGTGGAACCTGCCAGATATGTTTCATTTCCACCCACCGTTTTGTATAACAAATCACTACCCAGAGTTTTGGCATAATATTTGCTAAGACTCTGTTTAAAAGCAACCCAGTTTTTAAGAAACCAGTTTTTAACATTTAGCTAGGAGAGGCCAGCTTCTTGGTTTTTAAGAAACTGAGAATCTAATTTCTATAAACTGCGTCATAAACTGGTACATTTGGAACCAACTCAATTTCTATAAACCAATTTCTTAAAAACTGGGTGCTTCCAAACAGGGCCTAAGTCATCATGGTAGCCAAGCCCATTCCAATCAGAAAAAAATAGGGGCAGTATAATCATCTTGAGCAAAGCAAACTATGCCAAATAATTTTGAAGAGGGAACAAATCTGTAGACAATTCAATTGCAACCACTACCAGTGAACTAAATTGTGCATGCAGCAAAAGGAAAAGGTGGAGCCTTTTTAATATATTTGTCATATCCAAACTAATAGCAGCTACAGTCAAGGGTAGTAGAGCTGAAAGCAACAAGTTCTTCTGAATGATACTATCATCTTGATAAATAGCCTTTCTACCTAGTTCTATAAAAAATCGCAGTAGTATGTCAAAGTTACACATGTGAACGATAACCCTATGAGTAGTTTGGACAAAATCCATGAGCAGGTGAAGAATGTATATAACAAGTCTAGCCCCAAGCAACCTCCGTTTGGGAATTGGGAGAAATACATTTTATGTGATGCCCAACCAACTTTGTTTCAGGCAAACTATCTAAGCGCTGGAAAGTTATCCAACATGCCATAATGCCACTCCTTACCCCAAAGGAACATATATATACACAATCCATTACTTTACACATAAAGGTCCTTGCGTTGTTTCCTACGACCCTGGTCGAGTTTTTTTTTTTTTCCTACGGCCAAAAGCATAGCAGCTCATGATTTTTTTTAGATAAAGATAGCAGTTCATGATGGCCTCACAATTATACAAACTGGAACCTTCAGTGTCCAAGTAATTGACAGGCCACAGATTGGCATCAGCACTTTAGCCATAATACATATATGAAAAACTTCTGTCAAAAAGTTCAAAGTGCATTGCAATAAAAGCTCAATACCTATTTTTCCTTACCAGCATTATGAAAGCATGTCATCCTTACCATCGTTAGGGAAACATGCAAGTATGACAGGAGCCCTCTGTTGGAAATTATCCTACACTTTGCAGTTTCTGTTTAGCAAACAAACAGCAAAGACAGATGATTTAAAACAGACATCTAGAGAAAGGCCACCATCAGCAAAATGTCACATGCAAACAATCACATCTGTCCAGCAGCAGTGAATTGGAAACCTAAGTATTTTACCCACAATATTTAGTGCTTGTAGCCTGTAGGATCCTATGATGTCCTATTCTGAACATCAAACCTATGACAATAAAACCATCACTATCTCGAATAACTAACTAGAAGTGAATAATAAAACTCCAGTTCGGTATCAACAAGCTCTGCGTTACTGCGTATATGATGCACATACCAGTATTCATATGAAAACCAGTATCTTTCTTTTTCTTCTATATTTGAGCACCACTCATGTTTTGGTTCTAAACTAGGTTTACCATCGATTCCCTCCCATCTCATGCTAACATTCAAAGTACATATCCCAACTCAAACCTCTTCATGCTTTTGTGTTTCCTTGCAGACTTCCAAGTCTCCCTTTATCACTAATCCATCCCTCAAGGCACAAAATAGGCAACCGCTTTAATGAGATTATTTTGTTGATTTGGATTGCTTTGTTGTCATGCAATGACATGTCAACAACTCTAGCCCTTGTGTTTAATCAGGAATGCAGCACTTTTGCCTTCTTGTTTTGAATGGGGACATATCACAGAGTCAGTATTCAATAATTTTATTAAAATAAATGATTAAGCAAATTGGGCTGTGACATAAAAAAACTATTTGTCCAATGCACCCTTAGATTTTTTTTTTGGATTTAAACTATGCAAAACTAGCACAATTTTCAAGCACTGAAAGTAACTTCAACATGTTTCCATTAGCCCCCTACCAAAAGATTCCAACAAAATTTACCATGTTATGGATGTCTGATGACACAATTACAAGTCTCTTTGTAAAAGTTCCAGCATGGTCTATTATTAGGTCGCCATTAGAAAAGCATGAGCCTAGTTGAAAGAAACAGGAGTTATAAATCAGCACGTACAGAAGAAGGATATTAGCATGTTAAGCAATCCCAGAACAACTTCGGCAAAAATACGTGAAGTAAACATAGCCATGTGAACTCTGCAGATCAACATGGAACAAAAGTTTGGGACCATTACAAGTTTCCCTTCAAATACGCTGAACCGCATGAACAGAATGTCTGAAAAGATCTCAATTCCTCGATTGCCATTGACACATCCATAAGCACCAGTAGCAACTGGAAAAATACTAGGAAGTGACCAATTGAAACATATAGGGGCAAAATGTCTTTACTTGTGGACCACAATCAAACAGTCAAAACACACCTTCAAAACCACATCAATTTTAATCAGTTAACACCTAGCGCCTATTCCCACGAAAAGGCCCTTCCCAGAAACCTTTTTGTTGTTGAATGACTTGGGCCCTCCATAATTCCTGAGTACAAAGTATCTGAGTTTATAAACAAGGAAATGCTTCGCTTTAGAAATTCATAATCAAATTAGTTCATATCTCACAGTTTTTGCCTTTTTGCAACATCTTGCTTCATTTTCAGGACAATGTCCATGCACATTGCTGATGTTCCCTTGTTTGTACATGCAAATCCAGATTCTCTGCACTCCCACAGTTAAACATGCATATTCGGCACCAACCAGAATTCCCGTTTCTCAAGAATCCACCCTAGATGGAAGAACGCTCAACAGTTTAGTAGATAAACAATACATAACAGCAAAATAATAGCATATATAGGAAGTACTAATGCATTGTAACAAAAAAGAATAAATTCAGGTAAAAAAGCACAGATAACCTACCAAACCAAAGTGTGCTGCAGTTTTAGGAAATCCATGCTGAGCATATTCAGCGACAAGATGAGGGTCACCTGGATGCATGTCACCTGCAAAGTGATGTGTAGAAGGTTCAGTTAAATGCAATAGCAATTACCATGGGGTTCTCCACACTGACCATGTAGGCTAGTGCAAGGAAAAGAATCACCAAGGTTGAAAGGAGCTGGAGGGAAGTCCAGACCCTCAAAAGAATGTAAATTCCCAGGAAGGTTACAGAGCCAAGCTGGTGTTTAGGAGGGCCACCAGGACCGCCACTTGTCCCTTGAGCAAATGGGCCTAAAAACATTCAAATTCAATGGGGGAACATCATTGGCAAATTCAATGTCCAAAGTGTCATAAGCTTTTGTTCATATAACCAAAAGGCCTGCTGCCATTGAAGTATTAGGGGGTGTTTTGGTTTCTAGGGGCTAATTTTTAGTCCCTCCATTTATTCCATTTTAGTCCCTAAATTGTCAAATACGGAGTTTTCCGTATTTGGCAATTTAGGGACTAAAATGAAATAACATGGAGGGACTAAAAATTAGTCCAAAGAAACAAAACACCCCCTTAATACTCTCAGTTATTAATTTATGGATCACTTCAAAATCTTACCTGGATTTCTGAAATTAGGCATTCCAATAGCCCTGTGATGATCAAATTTCTGCTCCATGTGACAGGAAGTCAGGGTGACTGGCAGTTGCATTTGCTTTCTTGGAAAATCCTCATGCAAACCTGCACTTCTGTGGTTTGCAAATGGAGGCCTTCCAGGTACTGAATCAAGGAAACCATCAGGTCTACCTAAAGCTCTCTCAAAATGTCTAGGGTCCCTTCGCAAGCCCTGATCATCTAGAGGGGCTGGTGCTGGAAAATGTTTCCGACTGTCTTCGGTATTATCATGTCTTTCAGGATATGCTGCACCCCCTGAAGCGTTGAACCCCTCACCATTGCTGTTCAACATTCCTGAATAAATGGAAGTTAGATCAGCATACTTGCAACAACAGAAGAAGAAGTATTGGCCTATGACCTAGAGTATTACCAAGAGGACGTGGCTGACCCAAACGTTCAAGATCAAAAGAAGGCAACACTGCACCATGATGTCCAGGTAATGGGCCAACCAAACAAGGCCGAATCATACCATCGCCAGGTCTGATACCCCCAGGCTGTGGCATTGGCATCTGAATCTGGTTCTCTCCAAATGGCCTTGTTATCGTTCCAGAATGAAACACACCATATGGTTGTTGCAGCGGAGGACGGATATTTTCAGAGAAACATGCATATGACCATGATTCGTCATATGCTGAGGAAGCATTTTATCTGGTCCAGATGGATGTGGTACCACACCTGGGGGCACATAAGAGCCCGGTGCCCCTGCATTTTGCAGTGATGCCTGTTGAAACGGTCGTCCTTTCTCATGATTAGTAGATGCATCTGAAGCCTTGTGATCTTTGCCTCCCTGCACAAGTGGGCCATGTGAATTGCCTGCCTGGTCAGTATTCCCATCCCTCCTAATTGAACCATCTAAATTGTGTGATACAATGCCAGTTTGCACTGCATCTTTTCTAACACCAACAAAACCATTATGTTCGCTGTTCATGTTTTCATCACCCGATTGTGACTTTGTAGGTCTCATGACAACTGACTCAGGACCACTATTTTTATTTTCACCGACAGCAGCAATAGTTGCATTATCCAACTTCCTGATTTTGAAGTATGTTTTTCAAGATCTAAAGAACCCTGCCCAATAGGGTGCCCAGCAGCAGGTGACTCAGTTCTAAGCATTGCTGGATGTTGCTGCTGAAATTGCTGTGTTGGTGCAAGATGGGCCATAGGTCTGCCAGCAGAAGTTTGAACATGTTGTCCAGTATTGTCAGTAACATGCTGTTGTGTATATGGCTGACCAGGTTGGGAATGCATCTGTTGTGATGAAGACATTCCTTGCTGGTATGATTGAACTGATTGTGAGGAAACAGATGAGTGCACAGACAATCCCTGTGGTGGTGCTTGGGAAGGAATGTTGGAATACATTGTTGGCCACTGAGCATGAAACCCAATATGTTTTTCATGTTGTGCTGTATGTTGAATTCCCTGGGCCTGAGGATGCTGCAAAGCTGGCTGATGGCCTGACAATGGAGGACGCATCGGTGCAGGATGATGAGAAACATGTGTTTGTTGGTGGGACACATGTACAGGTTGCATCAAAGCACCTTGGGTTTGCTGCTGTGCATATGTAGTATTCTGGGAGTGCATATGATGTGTCTGTTGAGGATAGACCTGAGATTGTGGGTAAGCTTGCTGCTGGACATGTGGAGGCTGTAGCTGAACTTGAGAGTTTAGCTGCATCTTAGGTTGAATATTTTGCTGTAGGGGTAAAGCTTGCATATGTGGATGTTGTTGATGTGCAACAATATGTTGCTGCTGCGGAGGTTGAGCTTGTACATGTGGCTGGACCTGATACGCCATTGCTTGAGTCGCAAATTGCTGATTACCAACTTGAGTAGGAGCAGATGGATGTGCTGCAGATTGTACTTGGAGACCAGATGGTTGGAGAGGAACTTGACTTGGTTGGACCTGTGGAACTTGGGCTGACTGAATTGGTTGATGAAGCTGCGACTGACCTGAAGGTGCTTGAACATGGGAAATATGAGGGTGACTTTGGGGTCGGGGTTGAACTGGATGCTGTTGAAGCTGTGGCTGACTCGTCAATGGATGGACCTGGGGCTGACTTTGGGCTTGCATCATCACCTGGGAGGACTGAACTTGAGGCTGAACATAAGAAGCAGGTTGTGCAGATCCTTGCACCGCATTTTGGGATGGTACTTGCATTGGAGGTTGCATGTATTGCTGATACGCCTGCTGGTATTGGTCATATTGTTGATGTTGCTGCATGTAAGGGTTGGATCCAGGGTGCTGCTGCTGGTAGTATTGCGAGTATTGGAGCTGCTGCTGCTGCTGCTGGTACCACTGCTCAGCTGTTGGAGTTTGGGAAGCAGAAATAGATGAAGCTGAAGAAGGCACAGCTGCTGTGGTTGCACCAGCTGCCCCTCCTGTTGCTGCTGCAGAATCTGTTACAGCTGTGGCTGTAGTTGAAGATGGCTTTGTTAGGGTTGTAGCTGCAGCTGCAGCAGATCCAGCTGAGGCAAGTGATGAATCTTGGATGACTGGCTGAGTTGTTGCCGTTGCCAGCTGCACCTGACTACCATCAGCTTGTTGGGTTTGAGATTGTAAGCCCTGCAAATAACAAAAAAAAGGTAAAAAGAAATCGTCACTTACAGCATAGTTCTAGACATCCATAAGAAGTTACTGAAGGTATGGACATACATGGCAGACTTGAGCATGTTCTTGCACTTGACGATGCACAATTTGTGTCCCACAACGATTGCAAACAACAGGAGAGTTCCCATATGCACAAGCAGTACCATGTGTGACACAGGCAGATAGCTCTCCATGCCATTGGCATCCACTTTTATTATACAGGCAATAGACCGCGACTTTGCCAATAGTCTCAGCAAGGGTTTTATTTGATTCCACAAGAGGCTGTAGATTGCAAAATATGTAGTAAGACGAGTGCCATTACTTCACTACAAGAACTCATTGGATATGCATACCTTGGAATCAGCTTCTGTTACAAGGTATCCATCATAAGGACAAGCTTGTGTGGTTGCCACTACATATGCCAAGCAGGATTTGCAGTAGAGATGTGTGCATTGAGTTTGTAGGGCCTCATTCGGATATACAAGTGTCCGGCAAACAGGGCAGAAATATTCACCAGGAAGGGATTGAATACTCAAGATGCATTCATTATCAAACCCCATTGCTGAAACTTGTTAAAATTTGCCCAGTGTCCCAGTCAAATATCAAGCCTGCACAAATAAATGAATAAGCCTAAATGCTGCATATGCGCTATGTGCTGAAAAGAAA